>VZSR01003807.1:19065507-19185241 GCA_013398615.1 Brachypodius melanocephalos
TTCAACAATGACAGTATCACTCTTAAATGCATTTTAGGATTAGTTCTCTGCTATGCTTTTATCTTTAAAAGGTTGCAGCTATTCAAAAAGTGTAAAATGTGTATATGCTAATCTTATAGCAATATTTATAATAATATTTTTTCATGTAGAGCAATGCTTTAAAGATATTTATACTACTGTTTGTGTTTGCACACAGACCACATCTGAGGTATGTAAGTACCTATCATGGCCATTTAACAGATGGGAAAATTGTTCATAAATGGCTGGCTTCTGGATAGAAGAGGTGAAATTAAACTGATTTGTAGAAACCAAATATGATCCTCCAACAATTGCTTTAAAAACCTGCTATGTTTCTGGTAACAGCAGTATAGCAATCACAAGTATGGCTTATGGGGATTCTTTTAATAAATACGGTGCTGTAATTTTTTAGCCTGATTGCCAAAGGAAATTTATCTGGGGTAATCTTGCTACCTTGTGTGTGTCTTCCCCTAATTACTTTTGAGTCTGTTGGCAGACTTTAGTAATTTTTGGCAAATGCAGTGGGAGGGAAGCTGTGTGTCAGAAAATAATTAAGCTTCTACGAGCTTCATAAAACTAGGTAGTAGGAGTCCTTTGTTCAATGGGGAGATGACAGCATAAGCTCCACTTCTATTTAGGCACCAGAACAGAAGTGTGAGAGAAACCATACACATACTCTGGCCATGGAGGAAGGCCGTGCTTGGAGCTCACAGCCAGCCAGCAAGATTTGGTATCAGGCCTCAGAAAGCCCTTGTGTTGCCACCTCCTTTCTGAATCTTCTTTGTTGATGTGATTGCTGCTGCAGCTGCAATTGTTCTCCTGGGCTGGCTTTTGGGGTGCAGCCTCTCTGCAACTCCTGCTTAGTGCAACTCGTGCTCGTACCCTCTCAATGGACTGAGCACCTTTTCAGTCACAGCTGAAGGCATTGATGCAGGTGAGGAGCTGGGTAGAAATACCTCTCCTCTCTCTGCTTGTAGGGCTGTTGGGAATTACCTTCACCCTGGGGAATAATCAAATGAAAAACTGGGCAGTATCAGAGGACAGCCTTCCCTGCAGGTTTTAAACCATCGTGGGAATACAACTTGCCATTCGTGAATCATAGGAAGTGGTGGTGGTTCAAAAGCCCCGCAGATATTATTACTCCTTGGTAGTCTATTTTGGGATGACTGAAAGGATCCTTCCTTCTCCCTGTGGCTCTGTAAAACCAATAACTAATGCTCATTTGCGTTGAGAGCCACAGTCTGTATTTCACCTATCGGATGAGCTTTGGCCTCTGTGTTACCACTGCGCCTCTGTAATGCGGTTACTCTTGAAAACAAATCGTATTGGTTCCTGGGGGCAGTCTGCTGACACGCCGTGCCGCTAGATCAGGTCCTGCAGGGCAGCCAGTTCTGTGCTGCTTTCCTGTGGGAGTCCCTGTGCCTTCCGAGCGGTGACACCGCCACCTGGTTATCCACATTCCTTTGCCGTCCGCTGTCGCTTACCGCCTGCCGGGGACAAGAGGGACAAGGGTCATTCCTATGGCACTGGCTTCTCTACTCCGTGTGCGAGGGCCGCCCTCGGGGGCAGAAATCGCTGGAAGCTGCCAGGGGCGGCTGTAGCTCCGTGTCCCGCCGCGCTCCGTCCGTGTGTTCATTCCCGGGGCGGGGCGGCGGCAGGTGGCGGTGCGGGGCCGCGCTCTCCCCGCTCCGCTCCGTGCGGGCGTGACAGCGTGAGCGACACTTTTATTTCGGGACAGAAGCGTGAGAGAGACCGTACACATGCTTCTGGGGAGGAAAGCCGTGCTTGGAGGTCACAGCCAACCGGCGGGATTTTGGTGTCAGGGCGTTTGGAGGTTCCGTTTGGAGAAGTGGTCACCTTGTGTGCCTTCATGCCATCCATCCTGGCAGGTGCACCACGTCGTGTATTTAGTTTAATGCATTTTTCTCATGTCTGATGGCTGGTGATGCAGTACATAACTCGTGTATCTGAGGTGGTGCATCAGGCAGGGACAACTTCGATGTTCTGTGGACATAGTGAAACTGAGAGTAGACAAATCTTTGCACAGTAGAAGATCACAGGCTTGAGTGCATGACTGGATATCCCTTGCTGGTTATCAAGGGGCAGATGTACAACACACTCCAAATGATCCAGAATAAATGACAAAACACATAATACCTTGGAAACGTCTGAGGTGCCAAACCCTGAGCTTTGTTGGATTAGGAAATGGAAGCTGGTTTCTTGCTTATTCACTTTTCCCCCTAGTCTCAGAGGAATTTTTTGGTTTAAATCTTGCGGCCTTCTGATTTTTGGCTTAGTTAAAATTCATAGTGTGTATCACCTGATTTAGTTGTCTCGATTATATTCTAATATGTTCAGGTTGTGCTCTGTTAGTTGTAAGGCAAACGAGCTTCTGAGCCCCTGTTCTGGATGTTCCTCCTCTGCTACAGTCTGCCAGAAGCTGTCTTTATTCATAACTCTCCTTCTGCCTGCACAAAGAGAGTTTCTTCTAGTAGGAACCTAGGTGAAGTAGTGCTGAGGCTGGCATGGGGCATTGCATGGCTGTGAGAGCAGAGCAGAGAGGTATCCATTGCAGTATTCCTTTCTGCCTGCTGTGCATTGGCCTCATTCAGTGCAGCATTTTGCTTCTGTGACAGCAAAATCTTACGATGCAGCCAGGTGATATCCATTTGGAATACCACTGATCTTTAAATAAGCAGCATTTTTTGGGTTATGATAATGCTGGAACCTTATTGTGCAGCCTTGGAGTACTGGCAAAAATGTCTGCTGGTGCTTTTAATGTGTAATGTGCCATTGTGAACTGAAAAAAAAATCTTCCCATGGTGTTTAGCAAACAGAGAACAGGCAATTCTGACAAGTAGGGAGTTCAGTTATGTTTTGGAAAAAAAGTAGATCAGAAATCATACTATGCAGATACCTTTTAAATGGTTAAAATTTTTCCATCAAGAGGATGTGTTTTCATTTTTTATACATCCTTGCTGAGAAGTTATCCTGATTTTCCCTACAATTTTGCCTTGGCTAGATGGTAGAAGGAAATGTGAGAGAATTACTCTGTTGATATTTGGTGTTTTTACATAATACAATTCTTATTGTTAAAGTATTTTTAAGATAATGATAGGCCAGTATGTGAACATGAAATGTTCAGTCCTTCAGAAGAGAATTTTTATTTATTCCAGTTCCCTACAAGCTGAGAAAATGTCAGCCAGGTCTGTAGACCAAATATGTCTGTCATGTCATTCCATTCCATTCCTGTTTCACCACAAGTCTTCTTGAAAGAATCGGAGGAAAATACCCACGTTTCCCACCCTGGAATGAGGAGATAATCTCCTGTAGGTTGTGTTGCCGGCATGTAAAGGCAGGGAGGCTGAGCAGTCTTTTTTCTCTTTTTTTTCCTCTTCTTTTTCTCTTCTTTTTTTTCTTTTTAAATTGGCTAATTTTTCTCTTTGAATGCTGCTGTTGTTTGAAATAATGAAAATTATTGTGAAAGCTCAGCATAAATAGGTTGTTTTTTTTTTTTCCTGTATAACCACAATGTGGCTGTTTGCAGTTTATGAATAGAATACACAGGATTGCAATAGTCTGCTCTGAATTTTTTCCAAAGAATTTCTAATTTGCCTATAACAAATCCTCTTGGATCATTTAAAGAGGAATTTAGCAAGTACAGAAATACTTGCGCAACCAGTGATAAAACCATTGGAAATGCTAGGAATGAAGTATTTTTTTTCCTGCCAATGCACCTGTGGCTGTGGCACAGTAAATTCTAAAACCACTTGGTTCTAGGAAAAAATAATTAGTGCATAAACTGTAGTACTAAACTGCACAATTAGATATGCTGATGACGACAGGACTGGGATCCCAGGTACATCTATTAGGCAATGTCTTACAAATCCGTGTCCTGGTGAGATGTCCTTAAACTCACAAAATAACGTACTGAAGATTCCTTGCAGAGTGTGAGCAATCCTGTTTACACCAGCTATTCTTATTTTGTCTGTACTCTTACTTTTAGGTAATTTTAGCCCTCCTACTCTTTTATAAAGCCCTTTAGCGTTATTTGAGCAATCGGTAAAAAACCTCTACCCTTATGTTGTTTCCATCTCTGCTAGCTTCACCTACATTATATACAGAGAAAAAAGCCAGAAATAGTATTCGTCCATGTAACCCCAGAATGCATAGCTGTTGCAAACAAATATGTTTCAGAGAGGAGCTGATGTTTTCAAGGGAAGCTCCAAAAGGTGTTTCTGAGCAGGAGGAGTCCTCCTTTGTGTGTAGGAGCGTTTTCTGCTGGATGTGTGTCTGTAGGGTGTGTTAAAAGATGACCCACTTCTTCTCCAGCATTGCTGAGTGAGTGTGAAGTGACTGCCTGGTTTTGGAGAGAAATGACCTCATCCATGCCATTAGCAGAACTGGCAGAGTGATCAGTGGTGGCTGCTTCAGCATGATGTCATTGGACTTGGAAAGCTTTGTTGAAGTTTCAGCTTGTGTGTAGGCATGCGCTTTGACTTGCCATCTCACCCTCTCATCTCTGAATCAAAGTTCGAGTTTTTCGGCAAAACGTGTGGGCTGTAAGAAAGTCTGCCTTTGGCCAGTTTGAAGGTCTGATCAGTTTTGTTACCTGTGTCTCTGTGGTGGTAGTCAACTGTGAGTGCTTGAGGAAGGACTGAAGCATAAAACAAGAACATGATCATAATTCCCTAGTACACTTTCTCAGTTAGCTTGTCGCTTCCCTGTGTTCCATAGCCATCACAGAAAGTCCTGACTGGGAAGGGATCCACTAGGATCATCAAAATCCAACTCCTAGCACTGCACAGGACAGCCCCAGGAATCACATTGTGTGCCTGAGTTTTACTGAGATAATGAGGTTTAATGAGATTTACTTCCACTAATTTTCTTAATTGCTTTTGGATCCCTATAAACTCATGGCATTCACTACATCCTATGGGAGTAGGTTTCACAGTGTAACTGAATTGTCCCTTTGGCAGGGATTTCTTTGCTCGAGGAATAACCCTATATATGTGTATCTTTGCCATGCTACTTATGGTTTCAAAAATCTTCTTGATTGTCCTTGCCTCTGGTCAAAGAGTAATAGCTCTTTTTATTGTCCTGTGTTTGAAAGCCATTGCTGAACTTTGGTCATTTTTGTTGCCCTTCTTAAACCTTTTCTTACTCTGTTCTGTCTTCTGAGGTAAGGGGAAGTCAGAAACATGCCTCGCACTCACATTTTACCAGGACGTATGAGAGTAATTTTGTTTTTCACAGTACCTTGATGACTTCTGATACTTGTTTGGGCTTTTCGTGATTTTTTGCTTGATGGTTTTGTTTGTTTATTTTTGTTTTGTTTTTCTCCAGTTTTAATCACTGAGCCAACATTTTCATAGTTATTAATGCAGTGATCTTTCATGTCCAGTGGGTAGTTCAGATTCAGTGACTGTGAATGCAGCATGAGATTTTTCTCATTTTCTCAGTTGCTATGTACTTAACACTGAATTTCATCTGCTGTTTTTTCACTGGTTGTGAGGTCACCAGTATCATGAGGTCTGTCTGAAGCTCTCTGCAGTTTGTTTCTTTAAAGCCTTCAATAATTCAGTGTCAGTAACCTACCTTATCAGCTCTTTGAGATCGCTTGAGATCAGGTGTATGTTGAACAGCGTGGGCTCAAAGTGCTTCACTGGTGACCTGCCTGCAATGAGACTGCATTCTTTTCCTTTTCTTTCTTGTCTTTTAAACTCGTTTATCCTTAGGAACATCTTTTTATATTCTTTCTTTTTTTTTCCTTTCCCACAATTAATCAATTTATGTTTATTTTTATTTTTTGTAACTTCCTTATGCATATGCTTACAAAATTCCTCAAAAACTCTCCAATAGGTTAACGAGTCATGACTTTATAAAAGAATTGTGTAATCTTCTGTAAGGATAAGGAGTTACTACATTTAACAATTCAGCTGTATCATACTTGAGCTCTGTTTAATTTGTGGGTAAAGACCATCTGGTGCTGGTAATCAGCCAAATTTCTAAATTTGTGTTACAATGTTTTACTGAAATTCAGTGTGAGGTAACTCCTCTAGAGTCACTCCTGTAAATCCTAAAGAGATAATATATAATCACAGAATGGCTTGGATCAGGAGGGACCTTAAAGATCATCTAGTTCCAACCCTTCTGTCAAGGGCAGGGACGTCACTCATTAGATCAGGTTTCTCTGAGCCCCATCCAAGCTGGTCCTGAACATTTCCACAGATGAGACATCTCCAGCTTCTTGGTTCCAGTGCATCACCACCTTCACAGTAAAGAATTTCTTCCTAACAGCTTATCTAAACCTGACTTCATTTAAAGCCATTACCCTTTGTCCTATCTGTGTTTTTATATGCACTGTCTGTGTGTATAAAAAGTTCCTCTGCCTCCTTTTTGTAAGCCCCCTTAGATATTGGAAGGTCTCAATAAGGTTTCCCTGGAGCCCCCTTTTCTTCAAGCAGAACAGCCCCAGCTCTCTCAGCCCGTCTTCATCAGAGAGGTGCTCCAGCCCTCTGATCATTTGTCACTCCTCTGGACTCACTCCAGCAGGTCTGTGTCCTTCTGCTGAGGACCCCAGAGTTGGATGCAGGGTTCCCGGTGGGGTCTCAGCAGAGCAGAGGGGCAGAATCCCCTCCCTTGCCCCGCTGCCCATGTTGCTTTGGATGCAGCCCAGGACACAATTTGCTTTCTGGGCTGGGGGTACACACTGTTGTAGATGATGCAACAGTGTGAAAGATAGATGCAGAAAATTAATTACATTTTTCTGTTGTAGTCTCTTCTTCAGTCACTCCATTTACATATTAATTATTGGTCCTATGAATTTGACAGACCTCCTACTACTGAGAAAAGAGTAGCTTCCAGAGTTAATGCCAGTTTAATGAGTTTTTCCTCCAAAGTCTTTCTTGGGCCACTGGGTGCTCACTGTAGTCTTACACTTATGATAGTGACTGTGTGGGTTTGGTCTGATTTTTTTTTAATGTATTTCCTAGATGGACATGTCTTTAAATTGTCAAGGAATTCATTTTTTTAAAAGAATGATTAAATAACAAAAGGGTTCAATGTATTAATTCATTTAGCCTTTATTACAGTGGTTTTGCCTCTTGCAAACACTTTAACTGTTGACTTACATCTTTGAATTTTTTTTTAATAGCTGGTTTTCCTTTCCTTTACATTTAGTCTCAGTTAAATAAAATGCATTTGCATTTCATGTGGGAAGGTACTGTTGCTGCTCCTGCAGTTTGGTGTATCTGGGGAATAGCAGAATGACCTCTGCAGCATTTGGAGCCAGATCCTGTACATTCCTCAGAACCAAGTCAGGAATTGCTTTGCCTCTTGTACATTTTCTGTGTAATTGCTCTGCAAGGCAATTATTTATGTGTTTCAATGTGTAGCTTCATATCTTATACAACACGTAAGCTGAGGAATACTTGGCATCCTGATTGCTCATCTTGCAGCCTCTCACCTCCAAGCCTCTTCCAGGACATGACTCTCACTGTTCTGCTCATGGCTGGTCCCATGTACCACAATCTACTTCTCTCTCTGCCTAGAACCTGAGTCCAAAGAAATCTGTGGATTTTATATGGAAACTGTTATTTCTCAGTGCATGCACGTCTCACTCCCTTGTGCATGGAATTTTTATCCATTACTCTTCTGCAGCCTATTGGTCCCTACTTCCAGGTAGGTGTTTAATATACCTGTCTTAGTAATATCCTTCATCAAATCCGTGTATGTGTGTATGTTAAGATTTCTAGTAATCTTTATAGAGTGCATCTCTATCCCTGTGTTCCTCTCAGCCTGGTCAAGAAGATTCTTTTTGGTCTCTGTGCACATCTCTCTTGGCCACAGGGCCAAGAAAATTATGTGAGTTACGGTCATGTAGATGTCTGCATGGGAAACCTTTTACCTCTGGATCAACTTCCATCGTCATTGTGTTTTGTGTGATATCCAGCAGATGTATTCAGTTTCTTCCTCTCCTTCACTGTATAGTGACTGTGGCTTACTCATGGTGGGAGGGGGCTGCAGTCGTGGTGACCTGATGTATTGTTGTTAGTGTTCAGCTGAAGAACTCTCTGAGCACTTCAGGTGGATTCTCAGTTTCTAGCATGTGGATAAAGCTGCTGTAACACACAGGCTGCTGCTGCTGCTCATCTAAATTTTTTGGTCTTGAGCAGGTTGAGCCAGGGAAGTGGCTGGTGCTGACACTGTCAGATTGCCCTGGAGCAAAGCTTCATGCCTTGCCCAGCCTAGAGAGTCCTGGTGCCCTTGAGAAATCATTCTTAGCTCAGGCCTCTGAGCTGTGCCTCAGCTGCTTTCCTCTTTTTTGCAGTATACAGGGTATTTGTTCTGAGGCAGATGCTATGATTGGCATTTTGGATGTTGTTTGTAGAATTGTCAGGTTTGGCCTGTTCCTTTGCACTGCTATAGTACATAGCACACAGTGAAGGGAGTTAAAGAATGTCCAGATCCCTGTTGAGTTTGTCTTTGAATGCAAATGCCTCTACTGCTACTAAAAAAATATATATATATATGTAAATTTTGCTTCATCAGTATCAGTGCAGCTTTAAGACCTTTCTCTTCTAATACCTTTCCTGTACTGTGCTGCTCAAAGGATCTGATTGCCACATGTGGGCATCTCTGGTTTTCTTCGCCTTTTAACTATTTTGCTTTTTAGCTTTGCTGCCAGTCTTTGTTGGGCTCCTTGATGGAGTAGCTCCCACTTCACAAAAGCACATCAATTCTCTCCTGGAATTCAGGTAAAGAGAAGGTGTCTGGGGCTCTGACACTGTTGCAACCTGACAGTTTAATGCCACAGTGTGCTTTGGTAAACCAAGGCAGGAGCATCTGTGCACTCTAGATAGCATTTTATAACCATGTATCATGGTTAGCAAAGTACATTTTTTCGGTTTTATTTCCCTCCCCTCAGAGCTGTGCTCTGGAAGTAGAGGATTTTCTGGCTTAAAGGCTGTATTGGGAGATCCAGTGTGTTTTGAAGCACTGACTCCTCTCACTCCAGTTCACATTCAGGGCCCCAGGTCACATTCGAAACTGCAGAACAGCTTCCCACCATCCCTCCCCTACCGACAGCTTGCCCCAAGGGCTCTTGCTTAGGATCCAAATGTGCATGAGTGAGTAAATGCCTGTTTTCTGACCGATTGTTAAGAAGAGCAAGTGTCTCTGGAGGGGTGTGCGCAGGAGGGGCAGGACTGTGCCCCTCCAGGGTGTGTGTGTTTGGATGGGGTACCTCAGGGCAGCGTTTGGGAAGCTGGGTCTTATTGGACTGTTGGCTTTCTTGTCAAGGTTTTGCTCTGACACAGGTCCTCTGCTTCTTCACAATTTAAATATTAATTATTACTTTTAAAAAAACCCCGTCTAGATGGAATGCAACACTCTCTCTTGAACTGTTTGAATCCTCATGTAGTATTTCTTTGTTTCCCTCCCATTTAGAAACAGTGCATTTTCTTTCCCACCTGGTCCTGTTTTCTCTCTTTCCAGCCCTTTTGTTGCGCTCCAATCCGTCCATGCTGTTTCAGCATCCCGGTGACCCTGAAGGCAGGCACACGATGTGAAGGGAGGAAGGGCAGCTGTTGTAATGCCTCAGTTAAGCTGCTACAGATATTCAGTGTACTCAGAGACTGCAAACCATCAGCAGTCCTTTCCCTTTAAGCTTTGTCTCTTCATTCTCCTAAATGATCATCTGAAGAGCTGCTTAGAAATGTTAAACAACTGCTGTAATTACCCAGTCTTTCTTAAATCCTTTTCCCTCTGTGTCGCTTCCCACAGATGGCATTCATTTCTGAATGATATAGCATAGGCACAAATTATCTGTTCTTGAGCTATTAATTTATTTCCCCTCTGACCTTCTGTAGCACTTTTAAGTATTTACGGTGTCAGGAATGCCTTGGCTCACTGGTTTCAGAGTAGCTTTTATCTGCTTTTGGCTCAGTTTAGTTTAATTGGTCTCCTATCAATGCACTTTCTGTCTACCCTCTGGCAAGGGCGTGTGAGAACAAGGAAAAAATAATTTTTAGAGTTGGATACAGATACTAATCTCAGAAGTTATGGTAATGGCCAGGTCTTCAGTACAGAGCCCTAATTTTACCCTTTGGTTTAGTGTAGAAATCTAGTTTAACTGAGAGATATGCAGCAATTCCAGAAGACTGAGAGCAATTTGATGCAAAGTTTGAAGATAACTATTGAATCTATTTAAAATACTCTTTCTAAAGTAAAATTTGCCCAAAAAGAGCAAATTCTTGTGTCCCTAGTCTTGGGAATAGGTTGTTCCTGCTCCCCTTCAGAATGTCCTCAGAATGTAGCCAGCTGCCAGTGAAAAAACCCCAACCAACCATCCCCACCCACCCCTGCCCCAATAAAAAACAAAAAAACCCCACAAAAATCCCACCCCCAAACAAACAAAACACCCAGAAAAAGTTGACTAATATCAGAAAAACAGAAATCATGAAGTAAGCAGAATTATTCAACCTAGTTTTCTCTGGGGCCTTGCTGAAGTTTATTAAGGAAGACAAGGGCCAGTTGTAACTTTTATGAGTCAGATTTTCTAAAAAATTTAATATATTACTAGCTGTCTTCTTAATACTGGGTGTGACACACTGGAAACTTGGCTCTGAGTGTGTTTTCCCCAAAACTGTGACCTCACAGACTTGTTAAACCGTGACATCTAAACAGTGAGAGACTGATTGGCAATCAGTCAATTATTCTTTGTAGCAATCAACATATAGTAAATAGCACCTTTTCTTTTTCTCTCCTTGTATTTAGCAAACTGTTTGGCATAATTTTCTATAAAGTTTTCATGAAAAAATGTCAAACTTTTTATTCATTTGCTTTTATAGTTTTCATGTGGAAAATACTTCCATTTCGTACTTGAGTGTCTTTGGGAGCTGAAGGCAACTAACTGGTCAAGCAATTTCCAAACATAGACACTAGAGCACATTTTTAAATGGTTACTTTTTCAAAATTTCAATGCCCTTGTTTGGATTTCACATTCTAGCAGAATCTATTAAAAACAAATCAAAAAGCCCACCCAACCTGTACTGAACAAATACCAATGTACTCTGCAGTCCTGAAAGGTGCACTTTGAGTATTACACATGGCAGAGTGAGCTTCTCTTTTCTTTCCTCACCATTATATAAAATGAGATTATGTCTCAATTCTGTATGTCCAAAAAAGACTTAAACAAAGCTTTGTACAGTGAAATGTAATCCACAATGGAGTAACCCCATTCCTTGTTTTATTACGTGGGCAGAAGGGAAAATTCAGGGAAACCAAACACTGTGAAATCAATGTCAGCCAAAATGAGAATTTGAACATTTATATAAATAACAGGGCTCTGATGATGTAGCAAGGGAAGGAAAACTTGAACTTGCTTATTACTTGGTTTGGACTGAATGTTGGTTTGTTCAGCTGGAAGCGACGGCAGGCTGACATTGGACTTTGCTTTGGGCCAAACAAGACCAGCTTCTCTACACATCTCTGAAGAGGTGAGGTTTGATGTAGTTTGTTCTGTTGAGAAGGGGCTCTCCCTGCTCTCTCTGGGCCCCACAGACATATAACAAGCAACAGGCTGCCAGAAACAACCAAGAAGGAAGTGGTTTTGGACAAAAGCTTTGGGCATGATGAAAACAGCTGGGAAAGGTGCATATAGGGTTTACTTTGTTTTCATAAACTCTCTTGTGTTATATGTGTTATATATTTAATGGGAACCTGAAAGACAAAGACTGGGTTTTTTTACATAATTTCCATATCTTAGGAAAAAGTGAGAGCAAGGCCAGTCTGTGAGAAATTCTGCTGTGTTGAAAGTGTGCTGTGTTGAAGCTTCAGAAGAGAGCTCCTCCTTGCTCAATTGATGTGGGCCATTCTGCAGTTGCTGGAGGCATGACTGAGTCCGGTCATCCATGGGGACCCACGAGTTCTTGTCAGCTTTGTGCAGTGTCCCTAAACCTCACATGGATATGGCAGTGGCTGCCTTCCGTGTCTGCTTGTAGATGGAGCCTGACTGAAAGTGACAATTCCTGTGTCCTAATGAGCTGCTGATGGCTCACAGGCCACGAAGCTGACAGAAGTTATAAACTGTATTGGCAGTGGTGACAGGGGAAAGATTAGACCTTTTGGAGTAACATGACCTAGGTACAGCCTTTGTAGGGCTCGTGAGCTGCTGGTCTTGGAGGAGTAGCAGGGGGCTGGTGGAGACATGAACGGCCAAACTCTCACAATTAGGGTGGAGATGGAGTCAGCATCTACCACTCAGCACATTGTAGGACTTGCAGCTTAGGGGAAAACATTCTGCTCCCCATCCCCCACTCCACCAATGGTGGGGCAGTGCTATTTATCCGAATATCTCAGAAGGGAAAATCATTCTAGCCCTCCAGTCATAAAAGTATCTTGTAACAACATAATCAGTCAGTTCTTACTTCTGCAGACAGTAGCAGCAATGTGCATGAAAGAAGGGAGATTTATGAAATGCACACTCTATAGAACTATGTTGCATATTAGTAACACTTCCAGACTTTCATCATTAGGCTGGATCAAGCAGCAATAATATAGATGATGCCATCAATAACATGCTTTCTACCAGTGACACATGGTCTTGCAGCAATTGTAGTTCAGGGTGGGTTGAATTACATATTTCTCTTCATGAAACTGTTGAGATGCAGATTGAGACCCAAAACCTCTTTCTGCAAAGATTCAGAGACATCAGTTTGCTTAAAAATGAATACAGAAGAGTCAGAGAGTTACATTTATTCAGGCTTTTAACATTTCTCTCATGAATACAATATTTGCCGATGTCTGCCAACTCTGCACCCTTCATGGCCCTTTCAGATCCTTAGGAGAAAAGCATTTGCTTAGGAAAGTAAGAAAAAAAATTCTATTCAAGTATTTGGAACTCATTCACGTAAGGATTTGCCATTGCTTTAACAAGATGAAAGCTGTGCTAGCCTTTAATTCTGCATCTGAGATGCCCTGACTTGCAGCAGGGAACAGAGAGACTGTATAGTTCTGGTTTTTTTTGTTAATATGGAGGTTCTCACCTGATACCACTGAACACCAGACTGAAAATCAACCATGAAACATCTTAAAGGAGTGTCAGTAAAAGGTGTTTCTGATATGATATTAAGTGGAATTACTTAAATTTCAAAGTATACTGTGAGTCAAAGACATTGAGGAGGCTCTACAGCATTCAAATCGTTTTCCCTTTCTTCTTGATGTAGTCCATGCTATCCTGTCAGTCTCTGTGGGTGGGGATCTATAGGGAACTTTGTCATAATTCCTACTTCCACCTGATAATCTGGTATGTTTATGGTACAACACTGAAGAGAGACAGGTAACCCTATTTGCTGCTCTATATGTTAATTATATTTTAGCAATGAAATATGCAGTGTACAAGTGTAAAAATATTTCTAGTAGCATCTGGCAGTTTCCAAAAATTGGGCAGGGAGACATTTGGAAAAGAGTATAATCAAAATGTTTGTACATCTGGAGCATTTAATTTTTTTTTTTTTTTTACTCCACAAAAATGTTCCTGTCCTTCTTATCCTGTCACATAGTTATTTCAGTAGTTAGAAATATAAAATATACTGAAGTGAGTTTTATTTCAGTGGTGTCTGACCACTCTGATTTTTCATACACCTGTAATGCAACTCTCTCCAATGTATCTTTACGTGCTTTCATGGTAAGATGGCAAGAAGCTTTTATCTTCTTTCCCCCATTCAAATGAAGTTTGCAATGTATTAAAAAAAATTAACTTGCTCATAGTCACTTTTAGACAAAAACTATTAAAATATATAAAAGAGGCATTAAGAAGATACTGCTTGCAGACTACTTTCTAGTTTGTTTTCTGCTGGTGAAAGAGATGGATCTTACTTGGTTTTTTAAAATGCATTTATATTGCTTTTAGCAGCAGCAGCAGTAATAAAAAAGCCACTACTCATTACTACCTTGTCAAGCAGAACAACTTTCTTTCTCATTAGAAAATAATTTAATTCTCTTTTACCTAAAATAACTTTGTGTGAGGACTAATGAATTGTTCAAAACTTGCACTCCTGCATATTCATAATCCAGAAAATAGTTTCTTATTTTCCACTATTATTTTCTTGGGTTTTAAGTACCCCTTCCACTGGGCTTGTGAACGTATTTTGGCATTCTGTTTGCAGAAATATTGGAGAAATATAGCTAATATGATGATACTAATGCAAACTGACATGCACAGAAATTTATGTCTGAAAAATGAAGGAGGAGACCTTGCTGCAGGGTTATATGGCAAGCAAATCCATCTTTCAAACTGTGGCTGAATTTGCAAAGTGTAAGTGGTAATTAAAGCTGGCTGACTTGGTTCCCAAAGCAGGGCACCTCAGAAGCTCTTGGGTTTTCAGTAGAGCAGGCCCAGATGAGTGTGGTTTTTTCACTGTTTTTTAATTGACACCTCTTGCTGTGTCCCAAGTGAGGATCTAGAGACAGTCACAGTCAGTAGTTGTTTATGAAAAGCTTTACACAGTCTTGGATCCATGAATGAAACCACTGTAAATGTGCTGAATTGTGTTTCTTTGGTGACAGAGAAGGTGGAAACAGAAATGTCAATGATTTTGATGCTGAAAGATGGATCTTCTCCATAATATGCTGGAATAAAGAAGTTTAATGTACCCAGAACACCAAACCACTTCTATCATTTTTATCACTTTTATCTCCCCCCATTTCTTGCCAAGCAGGATAGTTTTCCACGTGATCACCCCAGGAGACTTACCTGGAGGCCCAGGCTTTGGGAAAGGACAGAACTGTGCCAGTGGTGGCACCAGTAAAGGCTCTCCAGGGGGAAAGTCAATAGAAAGACTTGTTGCCCTTCTTCCCCTCACACTGGTACCACCCAGTTACAAATTAGAAGAAAAAGCCTGGTCCTGAGCATTCCTGAGTGGAATGGAGGAAATGAAGTTTCGGTTCCATCCTGTTTGTTGTGGCTTTGGCTTTGTTGCAGTGCACTTGGAGAAGTGCCAGCATTTTGCCTTCTCCCTTGTTCCAAGGCTGAGCAAGTTCAGAGAGGCAGGATAGATAAGGCTTGCATTCTGTGTATCAGACACAAGATAAATTACCTTCTCCTTCTGAAGGGGCTAAACAGTGTTTGATTTTTTATTCATAACTAAGAAGGAGAGATTGATCTAGCAATCTCCCTTGGCAGGGGAGGGAGCAACCAGACTGTGCTTCTTGCGAGTGGGTAAGACCCAAGCTGTGCAGTGCCTGGCTGCACAGTTCCATCCTGATCGTGCCTCTGATGCTTCCAGAGAAAGAAGCACTGTGACAAGCCTAACATGTGCTGTACATACAATAATTGTGCTTTAGTCAGCTGGAATTACTTTAAACAAGCTCTTAGAACAAAATAGGGGGATTGAATAGAGTGTCTGATAGTGAACTGCAAGAGGACAATTTAGAAAGGCAGTAATACAATGGTGGCTGCTGGTGGAGTCTTGCTCACAGTGAATTAATTTCAATATATTTGCCTCTTTATTTGATTCCGCAGTGTTTCCTCTAATTACATCATTGCCTTGGAGGGAGACTGGTTCTTCATCAGCTCCTTCAAATTGGGTCTGGAGACAATGTGAAAAAAGGCTGTCTCCTTTACAGTGAAAGAAGCCAACTAGAAAAAACCACCAGTTCCTTAATGCCGCTGCTCATTAGCTGTGAAGAGAATGATTGTAGCTGTATTGCTACAATGGCTGACTCCTCCATGCCCTTGCCTCTCCAGTCACACTAAATGGGCTTCAAGGCAAGGGAGTGAATGATGACTATTTCTTCTGTTTATTACTTTGAAACAGCACTAACCATAAGCAAGAGACAGACTGACTGTGTGTACGTGTAACTGCTGTGAAAAATGAAGAACAGGCACCATGGCTAAATAAGTTTGTTTTTGTTTGTTGCTGTAGACACAGATGTCTGGTTTTGAGGGAAGGCACATGGGGAAAGAGAGGGGTTGAATTGGATTTAATGAGTTTTGTTTTTTAAGCAAACATCACTATGTACTGTACAAGTGTAAGAGGGTTTGCAGGGTATGTAAGCCTTCTTTGGAGTCACTTGGTTGGCAGCTGTCTTCCCACAACTGGAGAGGAATACGTGAGGTTATATTTAATTTTTGTGTCGTATGAGGTTACATTTTTATGTGATGTCTGTGTGCTTGAAGACATGCAGCTGATGACAGCATGGTAATGGCAGTGTTGGCAGCAGGCCAGAAGGAAGAGACAGTACAGACACACACCCCACCTCACTCACTTTCCCCCTCACTCCCATGCACCTTCCCTGGTTTCAGCCTCCTGAAATCTGCAGCTATATCATCTCTTTGATGAGATGGTGATTCTTGAAGATGTACTCCAGTGTCTTGTCTGATAGATGCACTGCAGCTACAGAATATAATCCTTTAGCAATTTCCAGGCTCATGATGTAGTCATAGATCACACAGCACTTTAGTCTCTAATAGGCAAGGTAGTGCCAGTGGCAAACACTCCTGAGGAGAAAAGGAAGTGATCAGAACACTACAGCTCAGTTTTGTTTTCTAGATTTATAGCACCCTTTGTGGTTCAGGTGAGTTGGTTTTGGACAGGCAACTTCTGAGAGTGGTAACTGGTTTTCCACAAGGGATGGAAAAACAGCTGATGGATTTTGATAGGCATCTGGCTGCACTGGAATTAAAGCACTGCTGTGGCTTTCTTTATGGCTTTGCTGGTTTTTCACATCACTTTTTTCCTTAGGATAAAGCGATTTAATGCACAAAATTCCCCTAGTGCCCAAGCTGTCCTAATTGCAAATGGCATATATCCAGAATTTAAAGTGTTTGAGATGTGGGTCTGTGAAAGATGTGATTAATTCTGAATGTGTTCCAGTGGGTATATTCTAATATACTATTTACTGGACTATGATTTTCATATAAAGACAATGAAAAATAAGAGGAAAGCTCAGTATAGAAAAGTAGTACAATTTCCTAAGAAGTCTTAAGTGACTAAAGATACCAGAACCTAGTCCCAGGAACTTCTATTCACATGATCTAGAAATCCTGTTCTCCCTAATTTACCAGAGAAGAACCTTGCTGAGTATCCTGACTGGGATTTATGTACCTCTTTTAAACAAGACAGGCAATTATCATCTGCAAACTTAATAACCAAAATAAACAAGGAGATGTGTTCAAACTTTCTAATTTTAGTGTTTAGATATCTACAATTTCATCTCAGCAGACAATTCCCTCAATGGTTGCTGTTTGAAGAGATACTTTCATAAAGTTTTCTCTGCTGTTACTCAAAGTTGCCCTTAGCTCCTCTTCCCTCCCCCACCTGCCTTTGCAGTGTCCCTTTCCTCTTTTTAATCTCAGTTGTTGGGCAAGGACCTGTCATACAAAAGATTGGCCACATACACAAATCTTTATAAGAAGAAAGAAGAAATTATAAGAAATCTTTATAATTGCCTTTTGGCAACTTTTTCTACTACTAAGGAAGGATGTGCACTAATCCTTAGCAGAAATATTTTGAAAAGTAATAGTAGTTACAAAGCACTGGTAATTCCTAGAGCCTTCATGCTCTTGTCAGCAGCACTAGAGCGAGTTGATAACCCAAGCAGTATTGAATAATTTCTGTCACAAGACACTCTTTCTTTTTGCTGTTGCTGTTCAGGGCCAATCTATACCCAGCTGCACCAGAGCTACTCAAGCATGTTTAAGAAAAATCTGTCTTTGGTAGATCTGTACATAATTCTTTGACATGTTTTCTTAGAAAACACAAAAGAGTCTTGCTTTTTGGTGGAAATTAGCAGACAGGTAACTAAAGGCAGATATTTCAAAGGACAAACATATAAAATAGAATGGTGTTGTTATTGCATTGGGTAACCTAATTTCCTCTTTTTATGGGCTTGCCATGGGTATGGTCTTTGTAGTAAGCCCAAATTATGACATTTGGTTATTAATAGAAAAAAGAAGAATTAATATTCCTAAAGCATCTTAAAGACAAGTACCTTACAAATACTGTGATTTGTTACTATTTTGTGTTAAAAACTTGGTAGCTGTTACCAAAATTAGTCTGCATGTTTAAGAGTTTCAGTTCTGGCTATATGTTTATTTTACACATATCAGCAAACAAATGTTTCATTGTCTTACTAATTTTGGTAAGACTTTTTTTTTCATGACAACTAAATACACAAAGTTTGAATTTTAGCTCAGAATGAATTTAGATGTTTAATTTTCCTTGCATCATAACTTGAAGGTATGATCATGGCAGTAAGTTCTGGTGAGGATACTCAGTCTAGTTAGTACTGCCTTGTAGTAATAGTTCTTTATATCAGAACAGCCATTGGTATGTGAGGTGTACTGTCTGCCACTCAGTTCTCATTCCCAATACCCACAAAGCTTTAAATGCTTTTAATCCAACAGATATTTTCCCAAGATGATGTAAAATACTAGATGCTAGCTTCCGTTATGTTCACCACCATTAATTGCAATTTAAATTGTAAAGCCACTGAATAAATATAAAATAGTGAAATATTGGAGGTAGGCTCTGGTGCAGTAGATCCTGGTGGATCCTGGTTGGGGCACCCTTCATAAGGAGTCTGAATGCCCTCTTGCCTGATACCAGTGTGTTAATTTTTATAATTTTGCAATTGCAAATCAATATTCCTTTCTAAGTACCAAGTCAGAGGCAGGTGAGTTTGGCTCAACTGTATTTGCACTGCTGCATAAGATGTGTGGTGACACAATGATTTTATGACCTTTTCTGCAAATGGATCCCAAATGCTGGGTTGCTGAGATCTTTGTGGTTGAGATCTTTGAGGCTGAGACTTTTGGCTTAGCTAACGTATGCATTAACAGGGATATTCAAATGTATCTTCATTCACTGTGCCTTTTCATTACACTAGAAAATGAGTTTCAGTTGCTTTGGTTGCAGTACTTGATAAAGCTATGAATGCCTCTTGCCCTTCTGTTTAGAGGGGAAAAAACATTAGAGCCCTCAGAGTGGCTAATGAAATAGAGGGAGAAACATGGTTATTAGCTGGAGTGGTGGTTGGCTCCTGAGCCAACTCTTCCACTGTAAGGAAGCATTTGATGCTCTTAGGAGCCTTGCTTATTTCAGTGGATAATGGTTCTGCTTATTGAGTTTGCGCAAATGCATTTGATTTAGTCAATTCGGGCTCTGCATTTAAGCAAATTACAACTTAGGACTCGATCAGCAAGAGGTAAATTAGTTTGAACGCATATAAAAGGGTCTTGCTGAGGGTAAATTTACAGTCAAGCCATTACATGGAAATCATAATGTGCAGTACACGTCAGGTTTGATAAATGAAGCAGGACTGTAAAATTGCCCTTTTCTTAAGTGTGCTTGCATTTAGCCAGCTACAGAGCTCAAGTGCTTGTTATGTCTGCTGACTTGGACTGGCTCAGGAGAGAGAAATCTCTCCAACGTTGGAATTACTAAATTAAAAAAAAAGATGAGAGAAAAATCCTTGCATACCCAGCTCTTCTTCCTCTGCTCCTTGGTCTCCTGCTCACTGGAACACTTGCCAAGTACAGGCATGGGGCACTGATGCCTGTTAGGGAAAGATGTTATCACAGGAGAAACCATGTGCACAAGCAAAAATGGGGAATTACTGCCTAGGCCATTGCTCCTCAAATATGAGAGTGAACTAGGCACCCTCTTCAAGCTCTTTCTACTGTAAGGTGGAGGCTTTTGATGGTTTGGAGTTTTCTTTGCTGTGAGATTATTTACCCTAGAACTAGGGCCATCCACACATCTTTCAACAGTATCCCCCATGGTACAGGAAAAGAATTATTTTGTTTCCTTAATTTCCTCAATTTAGCCACATAATAAATGGTAGAAAAATCAGGTAGACAAACAGTTTTTGATTTGTAATTAAGAATTCTTTACATTTTGAAAATATACTGTATCTGTAAAAAAAGAAACCTGTTGATATTCTTAAGGTCACTGATTATCTGATTATCAGTGAAAAATACTACCAGACAAAACTATCAATTTTTATATACAAAAAAGCAGAATATTACAAAGAGAAATGGTTTATTAAAGGCATCATGGAAAAGAGAAAGGCCAATTTAAGCAGTAAAAATTCTTAATTTCAAAAACAGGGAACAGGAGACCTTCCATGAACTAGGCAGCTAAATGGTAAACTTAATTCTCCATCTGTTCTAGTACTTTGAACAGTTTCTAAGCAGCAGCAACATCCAATGTCTTTTATGGAATCATATTTTAGAGACTCCACAACCTCACATGCCACTGCCAGCTGGTGTTTGAAAGCACACTCCTGCTGCAGTTCAGTTTATAAAACTGCTTGGAGGCTTAAAATGACATACCTTATGGACAATGTATACAACGGTGTGCTTCTGCATTGTGGCCAAGCTCGGCTCAGTCTTACACTGAATGCATCAGCACCTCACAAACCTGGCCTTAGAGCTGTGATGTGGGTGAACATCGAGGTTACCCTATCTCTTTGAACCTTACTTGTCAGGTTTAAAGCAGGTATGTTGGATTTTGATCAGCGATGACTGCTTAACCCTTCTTTAACTAAACTAGAAAGCAACACTGCTGTCTTTGCTTTGTGTTTTCACATGTAATGTCTGGATTCAGGTTTGTTTTTTTTTCCTCTCTCTGTTTTCCCTTTGTAGGATGGCCAATAAGCAATTTAATAGCATAGGAAGCAACCTTGAATTTTCTAGCCCATAGTAATTTAGCACTGCTGAAAGCCTGCTTAGGCCTATAGCCATTAACTGCTTGTTGAATAGTTGTAATATTCAGGAGAGTAAACAATCAAAGGTATACAGATACAACGAGTAGAATTTTATTGGGTTTTTTAACATTCTTTCATTTACACGAGAAATGCCACAGTGAGCTATTTTGTATCTGGCCCTGGTGCAGATTTGCAGATGAATTACTCCTACCTGTAGCAACCTTTTTCTCTGCTCTGCTGCAATGACATTCCTGACCTGCTTATTTCACTGCTGTCCCTTTGGCTGCATGAGTGCTACTCTTGTATGGAGATGTGATTTCAGTGTTTTGCATGTTGTAACCTTTTTATTCAACGTGCACCAGCTCTATGCAGCATCGGGTCAAAGCTGGGGTTTATAATTTAGGGCAACCCACTGTTGCAAGTAGATTTTGTCCGGGGATTTCACTATTCTGCCCAGCTGTCCATGGCCTGGAGGAGATACAGTAGAATATTAACAATACCCTGGCCCTTTGACCTTGAGACTATGCACAAGGCAGTGGGTTTTTAAGAGCAGTCAAGAAGTTATTGGATTTTCCTACTTGCCTCAGTAGCAGTGAATCCTGAACCAATCTCATCAGCTATTCCAGTTAAATTGACCTCCGTTGTTAAACCTTCTATTACTTTATGGGGAGATTTGCTCAGATTGTCAAAATGGACTGAATAGTAGCAATAATGCAGCCATTAACAGAAAGAAATGGGCTTAAGGGAATACATGTGCAAGGTTCATTTTTCACTTGCTTAATGCTGCAGCTCTGTGAGAAGGATGTAAGAGGTTGTGCTTGCGGGTTGGGTTTAGTGACTCCAGGTGTTTGGTGTTTCTTTTTTTTGTGGAAAAGGAAAGTAGCTAGTATGTTTGGTATTACCTGCATCTGGAAATTCATCCCTAAGCTGGGGTTCTGCTGTATTCCATCAAGAGTAACCCTAATGCTGGGTGCTGTAGTGGATTGCAACAGAGCTATTCAGTCTAATTGGGAAGAAAGATTTTAGCAGTGACATTAAGTGAAACAAAACACCCAGGGTGGCAGCAGGCCTGTCTGCAGCTTCTGCAGTTAACAAAGTTTGCTGCTTATTTGTAGCTGGCACAGTCAGCCCATGCTGCCCTGCTGTTCAGTCGATGGATCAGGTTTATAATTTAGATTCTGAGACGGTATGGGCCAGAAGAGCTCTGGAGGTGGTGCTTGCAGACACAGTGAAGGACAGCCTATTGTTACCTCTGGTCATCAGAAGTAGAAATTCTAGTCTGATGGGTTTCTCAGTAACAGTTTGACATGACATAATTTGTTTCTAAGCAGCAACTTTTTTTTTTCCAGCTGAAGGTTTACTCCCCTCTCAACATAATTGTTCACAAGGTAGACAAAGAACAAGCCAAGGAAAAAAAAAAAAAAAAAGGCAATGATTTTCCCTAAAGCAAATACAGCATAAACCCAGAATCTTTAAATAAGGAATAAAATACAGCTGTTGCTTGAACAGGTGCTAAATAAGAAATACTAGAATAATCTGTAATATTTGCATCTTTCCTGGATCTTCAAGTGGTCTAAACTGATGCAAAATGTAGAGGTATCATTCTCTGCTGTCTTAGGTCAGTCCACACCTCCAGGCACTTCAGGGCCTAACATGACTCTAACTTTATATAGTTCAAAGTTGTGGGACTCTGATTTATCCCACCTAACCCTCTGCCTCTGGGGCCATAGGAGTCCATGTCACCCTACACGCTTCATTCCCTCAATTCAGAGAGATGGGCAGGTTTTCCTCTCCCAGAGAGCCACTCTGTTGACATGGAACTCAGTGAAAGAGTGAGGCCTTTGGCTGTTTAAATCAAATTCACATTGTATTGCAGTACAGAATCATAATGAAGAAAACCACAGGAAATACAGCTACTCCAGGGCCTCAACTGCCAGTCAGCCTCCGTTGCTCATGCCAACTAGAAGAACCAAAGTTGTCAAAATAAATTATGTTTGAAAGGGGAGATGTCACGGCAGATTATTCAGCCTTGCAGAATTTTTTGTAATACTGTATATCATAAAAAATACTCTTTGAAATTCTACACACCTGCTTTCATTATTATCTTCAATACTGAGTGATAGATAATGCTGGGCAGGCAGGAAGCATCAGTTTAATTTTGTACTCAAATGTCCTTTTAAAAACAGATGGGTTAAAAGGAGGGGACTCTAGCATTAGGAGAGTTTTGTGCCATTCTCCTCAAAATAGATGAAGAGTCAAGTCCATAGTCAAGTGAAAACTGAGAGATGGGTGTTAGATTTAGGCTAAAGAATGATGTTGGTCCTGTGAGAGCATTAAACATGTATGAGAGCACTGACTGCTGGAGATCTTTCCCTAGGGTTTTCTTTCTTTGCTTAAATTAGCTATTTTAGTTTCTGAAGTGCTGTCATTTTATGCTATATTGCCCACTAAATTTGAACAGGAAAGGGGTTTTTTTGAGTTGAAACAGATGGGTCATATGGGGAATTATCTGGGACTTCATGAAGAAATTATTTGTAATTTTGAGTATGAAGAATAACACCGTAGAAATTTATAACCTAAATAATTTGAAGTCTTGTTTCAGTTTCACGGCATGACACATTAGTAGTGTGTTTAAGGAATTATTTTGAGGAAAGGTCTGTATGGTTTTGTGTCTAGGTATGAAGCATGAAATGGTGAAAGTGATAATCCTTTCTATATATTTGCAGCAGAAGTTCAGCCCATGTGTATGCTCTAAGACTTGATGGGTGACTGGAGAACTAGTAGACTTTTGTCATTAGAAAATGCAGATGATAAAAAGAAAAAAAAAAATTAAAAATCTATTAAGGATATTTTCAGAAGAGTTTTATTTGCTTTCATAAAATCCTAGCTGAAAACTGCAAGGCCTTCTGAAAAGTTTGAAAACTGGTGTGTATGTAGGGATTGGGAACTTTTGGTGGTCCTTTGATAAATGTATTCTTATGAAAGGTATGGAGTACACTTTTCATGTTGGTCAGAAACAAGTCAATGAAAAATTTTACTTGCACATACTGAGAAACCCTTCAGCAGGTATCTCAGACTGCCCAGAAGCTGAACAAGGGAAGGTCTAGAACTGACATTCCTGGTTGTTTCTATGATAAAAGAGAGATGGGAGAAAAAGTCTGGGTTTTTTAGCATTTTAAGTTTTTCTTGTGAATGCTAAATAAAAATACTAAGCCAGAAATGCATTCTCTTTACAAGTTTCTATAAAGAGCTGAAAGTATGATTTTGTAGAATGAAAAGGGAAATTATTCTTTGCAAAGAGTTTGAGAACTGCTTGTATTTAGAATTGAAAACACAACTTTTTTCAATGTAGTAGTTGGCTTAAATGATGAGGAATTTTCTTGTTCAGAGCAACTGTCATAAATGTCTAAAAGTGACAACGCTCAACAAGATCAATTTTAAAACAATTTAAAACACCTGGATGTGAGTTTTTTGTTTTGAAGTTTAGCAGCAGAATATTTAAAGTGTGAGAGGAAAAAAAACGGCAGTAAAAATATCTGAATGCAAAATATCCACTAAGATAAGGTTTTAAATACTTGTGCCTTGCAAATGTGTGTTAGTTTGACTTGGAAAGGTATTGCTTTGCTCCCAGCACAGTCAGCAGTGCCATAATCTCCAGCAGCTGCGTATGGCTCTGAAGCTCACAACCTGCTGGTTTCAGGCAATTTTAGTCTTTATTTGGAGTCTGACAATTTATTAATCTCTTGTATAGCAAAAGGGAGTAATAGGGAGTTGGGATCATTCCCGGATGCTCTGCTGAATCTTCAAAGGCAGAAAACTTTACCAACAGTACTTGGTACATCCACTTGCTGATCTACGAAAACAAATTAGTCAGGTTTTTCTGTTTCCCTTTAGCTTGTCGATTTGCTGAAGTAGCTGTTGTTTCAGCCTAGTGAGTGTATTTCCTTCAGCAGAGGACAGCAGATGGTTGATTTTTTTTTTCCACTTGAAAGTTCAAGAAATGTAATAATGTGCATTGTTTCATGATTTTTGCTGTATACCACACATTCCTGGAAAGTCACGCAAGAGAGAAATAATTCAACAGAACTAAGAACATAAAGGCCTCTCTCTTTTTTCCCATTCCACTTCTTTTATATAGAAACTCCAGTAATTGTCTTGAAGGCAAAGACCATATTTATGTGAAAGACCCTTGCTGACGCAGCACTGAGGAGAGCAGTGGCAATTTCCTGCCTCTGAGGGCTGGGCATGGTTTAACTCACAGAGCTCTAGGCTCAGTTGTTCGAATTTCCCTTATGTCTTCAAGTCTGCCCTCAAAAAAACCCCAAAACCAACTCCAAAACATTTGCAAGCAAGTTTGGGTTAAAAAAGAATTCAACATGTTGAATAGAATCTGGAGGCTAGGAAATGTGCCTAGGTAGTGTAGTGGGCCAACAACTGCCTGTTGTGTTGGGTTATGAGACATCCATAACAATAACATTGTCTTGGGGCTTCCTTTGTTCATATTTTTTAAGACTTTTGGACATACTCAACTATATTTGAAGAGTTACAGCCGGCTTTCCATTAGCTGCTCAAGCTATCCTGAAACATTATAGGCGTGAGAATAGGTAAATACATGAGGCGTGAAGAATAGCACAGAAATGCATGAATATTTTACAGTGTGCTTGTTAAAAGCACAACCATGTAGAAGTTGAAGACAGTACATGGCCAATAATTAGGCTTTTCCAGAGACAAATGCATGCTTTACTAATTCTTAGCACTTTGAACATGGCTAACACTGAGCAGCCATTAACTGTTTCTTAACATTAAAGGCCAGTTGCAACTAAAACTAGAATACTTGCTGAAGGCAATTACTTCAAGACTTCACAGGTGTTAGATGGTTTTTCTTCAGGTGTAGCTGATTGATGTAGACTCCCCAAGCTGTTAGAGTGCCAGTATACATATTTATTACAATCTCTTTAATGCACTTTCCCCGTGTAAAAGTGTTGTTTTTTTTTTTCCCTCCCATGGCAGTTTAAAGAAACATTGTATGCCAGAAAGGCCTTTAGAAAAATACAAAGCACTCCTGCAGGAGTGCTCGCTGGCAAGCACAAGTTTTGCAGCTAGCCTATGCACAAATTTTGCAGCTGCCTTTCTTTTAGTAATGTCAGAATTTCTGAAAATGTGTATTCAAGGTTCTTTGTGGGCAGAACAAAATAATTGAAAAAACATTTTTCATTTAATTGCATGGTTGTGCTACCTTACTGCCAGGGTTTTTTCTGTTTTTCTTTTGCATAGGTAGGATTTTTTACCTTTCTACAGCAGCTGTTCTGCATGTCCAATCACAGCCTTTGTAAAACTACAGTTTAACAACTTGAAACAATCCATAGAAAAAACAACCCACACTTCAGTGATGGTTTCATAGTCCTCTACAACACAAAAAGCACAAGAAAAACCACTAGGATCTGGAATTTTAGTGAGAATCTAGGAAGCAACTTTCCTCTCTCCATCTGTATTTAAACTGCTATCCACATAGCACTATAAATTTTATTTCAGGAAGATCTGGGGTGGCTTCTGCATTCAGTATTCCTTCCAAACTGACAACATCAGGCAGAAGAAGCAGACTTGAACTTTGGAAGCAGCTTTTATGGTAAGAATTTCATTAATAGATAACAGCAGAGATCAGTAGTAGGTGTTGCACTAATAATCTCTGGAATGTTCTTGCTTCACATCTATTCTCCTCCAAGTGTCAAGATTTCATCTTCCTTTAGAAAACTGGTTTGTGATTTTTTTATGTGTAACTTCAGTATCATGTGGGAGAGAGCATCAATGTCAAACTTTATTTATTAAGGGTCATTTAAAACTATTTCAAGGTTAGTAATAGAATCCAGTTCTAGTCCCTCCATTAGAGATTCAATATCCCAACACCAAACAATATAACCTAAGTTAAAATTCAATGCTGTCCAAGTGATATGGCAGGGATTTTAGGTACAACATATTTTCATCAATAATCCCAAATAAATTAACTAAGTACCAACATTTTCCTTCCTGCACTTGGTTCTGCAGCTATAGCATGACAGCAGCCATACAGACCATGTATAACTTCTCAGTGAAACTTCATGGGAAATATTATGATCAGAAAAGTTTTTTAAAAGCTCTTGAGTGTGACAAAGGCATAATTTTTTGAAGAAAGTTATTATGCTAATGAAGGATAAAGTTGTGCATGCCCACAAGTGCATTGCATTAAGAATTCTAAAGGAATACAAATTTAGAGATCTACCTCACCAAAAGCACTTAGTGAGCATTTCAAAGAGTTGGACTTGATGATCCTTATGGTTCACTTCCAATTTGAGATATTTTGTGATTCTGTGTTCCATAGAAAAGGAACAACCTGCATAATATTTGGTCTCATTCATCACAAGAATGATGAAACATTTCCATTTGAAGCTATAAGGAAAGAGATGGATAAAAATTACTGTTACTCCCTTAATGAAGGGGCTGGGGGAAGGGATTAGTTCATGCATTCCTGGGAGGTACATTGAAATAGCCATTAGAACATACCACAAACACTACTCAAATACTTGCACAAAGACATTTTATTATGAATGCAATGAAGATATAGTTTTTGGGTTTTTTTTTAATCTGAAGTGCTTATATAAACTGACTCATACTGGCTGAGCGACCATCAGTCTGCAGGGCATGACAGTGGCTGGACACCCTTCAGCTCCAAAGCTTTGCTAAAGTTAATCTCTTGAGGTTTTGCTGTACCCTTGGTGAGCTTCAGAAATCGAATACATCCCTTAAAACGGATATTAGTTGTCAGCCCAAACTGGGTCACACCATCTGAAGGAAGGAAAAAAATTAGAAAGGAATTATGTTAGTTTGTGTTGATATTTAGTTTTGTTCTTTGAGAGTCCTGCACAGGAACAGATGACCCCAACAATACATGAAAGTTTTATTTGCTGTATATACTCACTACTAAAAATTTACAAACATTATGAGCAAATGTGACGAATGTTTATGTTAGATAACAATCCAGACTTCTTTTCTTTTTTTATCCTACTATGAAAGTGGCAGAATATGAACACATATAAACTGCCACTGTAATCGATGTATGCAGCTTGCTACCTACAAATGGTGTATAATAGATATATGATGCTCTGCAGATATTCAACTTCTCAAGTTGTTTATCTGCAAAATAATAGAGGGGGGGAAAAAAAAGGCCAAAATGGATGCAATTCTCAGTCCTAACATCACAAAGAAGTTGGTTCCTCAGAATGGATTTCAGATGTCATTTACAGAGTGGTTTTGATAGTATTTTATCAAATTTTAAGTTTTTTATTTATCAAATTTTATTTAATTTTCAAGAATTCTTTTTTTCCCTTGCTGACTGTAAAGCCAGGATTTGGAGTATATCTCTTCCACTAATGAAGGAGAGGATGGAAGTGAGGGTGGTTTGACTTGGAAGCTGGAAATATTTCTCTCAACTGCTTGAAATTCATGGTACAACTTGTTTCTCAGTGTTCTTCCAAGTGAGTTGCAGAAGTAATTTTACACTTGTAGAGACTGTCTGTCCACAGCATTATTCTGTTTCACAGAGAGTAAGATGGCTGAATTCATCTGTCTCTCCTTGCAGGGGGAAGAGTGATACCAGAGGATGAATGCCAGCTTTTATGGGTACCCACGAATCTCTATTCTTGTCCACACCACGGTGGTGACAATTTTCTCTACACAGGAAATTCTCCATCAGCTAATTCTAGCTGGTTTACAATTGTTTTGCTCTATTTATGCAGCCTCAAGAGGACTGGAAAATACAAATACTTACTAATTTTACAAAATCCCATGGTATTGGGCTTCAAATTTGCGATGCAGCTGTCTAGGTATTGGGAATGCTAAAACAAATCGTGAATGAACTAGACTAGGGAGCAAAAGACGAGTGAAGTGTTTACACATGCAGTAGGTTTATTAAATAATTTCATCACTCGCCATGTGGCTGAACTCACGAACATCCCTTCAACACGAGGTGAGTGTAGGTTTGTTTTGTACAGATTGCAGTGTTACTGCGATTTACGTCTCTCCTTTCGACATGCAGTCCAGAACGAGATAGTAACTCCATCTGCAGTGTTTCTTCAGTGCTGGCTCCTATGCTAGGATTGTTTTGTTATAAAAAGGCTGCCACAAAGCTGTTTTCCTTCTGGCACAAAGTTGGTGGTCTTTATTGATAGTCATTGTGACTAAAGTTCAACTCTCTTATGTCAGTACCAAGGACAATTTTTTAAATGATTCAAAGCTTGAGACAGAAGGCTTTTTAGATGTATCACACGTTAGAATGGGTGAAAAAACAACTTCCAGAAAATAATTTAGGAATTATCTAGCCCAGAGGTGTCTTGTCTTGCCATTGACCTCAGTATGCACTAGAGCAGACACATACTGCAAACATACCTTGTCTTTTTTGGTTTGGTTTGCAAGCTTGAGGGAATATTTATTACAAAGGCAACAAAATTGGTACTTTACAAACATATTAACTGTATTTTCAGAAAGTAAACTGCCGTTAGAAAATTTATTGACTGTCTATGAAGAGATGAATACTAGTATTCATTATCAGCTCAGTGGAAGATGAAGCCAGCTAAAGAGCTCAGCCCAATTCTCAATACTGCTCAATTTCCTCTGCATAAAACAACTTCTCTTGAGGGCTTCCAGAATACTGATTAGCAACGGCATTAATTAGAAAGAGATGGTGCGTTCTTACCTCTCTGTGCAAGCTGTTGTTCTTATTCCTCAGTTCCTCAGGTTTTACAGTCTAATTTACACATACACTGCCCCGCCCCCTCAAAGGCATATATACATTCTTTGGTTAAAATTTGCTGTTCCTAAGATAAATTTAAATATGCCAAATGCTGTTACTACTGCAGCATAACTATTATGCCATTACTAAACAGAAAGTTTTGAGAGAGGCTGTGTGTGTGTGAGCAGCAGAAGGCAGAAAATCTGTCTGATCTCCTATGACAGTGCCTACATTTGAAATGGGGCAGGATATCTGCAAGTCTCTTGTTGCAGAACTTGTTCTGAAATGCAGCTGAATGCAGAAATGAGCATCCACGCCAACTGATACAAACTCCGCTTGTCTTATCAATCATCTTTAGCATACTAGTCCTACTTACATTTAAGCCATTACCAAGGCAGAGCTATTGGAGCCTAAGTAAAGCATAATTTGTGTGTTGCATGCTCACCAGGGTAGCCTCCGACAAAGAGAGGGTCGTTCGTGTCTGCTGATGTGGAGGCCCTGTTTGGGCTCTCAGTCTCCACCTGTCTGCCATCCACAGTCAGCTCCAAGCGGTGCTTGATCTTGTTTGCACCGACTTTGTGCCACTGTCCATCACACAAACTGCCTGCTGCATCAGGCTCATAGATGGCAGAGAACCGGCCTGCACCATTGTCAACATGAAACATCACCTGAAAAGCACAGTGTGGACATCAGCAAGCTTTCAAAACAGTTCAGTTGGGTTTGTTTGCAGTCAATATGGTTTGACTGTATGCACCAAAGACTATGTGGACTGCCATCCCCCTGGGATCTGGGTTTTATAACTGAGCTAAACACAAGTGGAAATGTGCAAAATTGATGTCTAGGTTGTCATTTTCCCTTTTTTTGGTCTTAGTTTTAGGGTATTTTACACCCCTCAAAAATCTTTATTTTGACAGACTAATGACTAATTTTCCAGACCCTGAATCAAAAGATATCCAAGAAAAAACAAGTATTATCAATAACAAAGCCTTTCCTCAAAACTTCTTATGTGGTCACTAATTGCAGTTTTAGGAGACTCAAGTATTACAGAATCTTTTAAACTATCTTTTAAAATTGTAAGATCCTCTAGATGTATGGAAAGATGCAAGTGTTGCTCTCCTTTGAGATACTGTTTGAGACATCTTGAGATTGTGGTAGTAACCTTGCACTTAAACTACCTGCTCTGTCTAAAAGCAGTTTATAAAGAAACAAAACTGCTTTGCTACTCACTTTTCCATCTACTAATTCGATGCCAAGCCCATCCATTTTCTGGCTGCTGACTCCTAGGAAAACACCATTCATTCGTGTTGTACGGAATTCAAATTCCACGAGCAGATCTGTTCCCACTCTGTATGCACCAACTTGGAGAGAAAAGGGGAGGCACAACAAAATGAAGATAAGCATCTAACACATTATGCCTAATAATCATCACACAAATTGCACTGAGAGTCAGGCCAAGTAACTAACTTGGCAGTGTTAATGCACTCCATTTCATGTGAAACCATGTAAATAACTTTTATGGCAATTGTGCTTAGTGCAAGGCCTTGCTAGGAAGTCACACAGTTCCTCCTCAGGCACGATAACTAAAGAGTTTCAAGTAATGGTCTCACTTTTCCTCCAGCCAACAGGAGTTAGATAACACAGACAACACTGGGAGTTTTTGAAAGCAGAATCTCCTCTTTCTCTGTCCTTTGACCACCATCAAAATTGCTCCTTACCTGTTTTGGCAAAGCCTGATCCATCGAAGTACGTTCCTTTCTGTGCAGTGACAAAGCATTTTCCAACGTTGAAGCTGGAAGTTGGATTATCTAGGTCAACAGGTGATTCTGTCATTTTAAAATTCCTGATGCAGCCATCAATGCTATGAAGGACCTGCAGTCAATATTTAAAAAAAAATGTAAAAGTATGAGAAGCGAGCCTAAAGTATGCAATCAATGAGTGCATATTCTCTGCTTCTCTGCTGTATTTATGGAGCTGAATAAAACTTGAATTTTACATGGCTAATCCTTACTATCTGATTGGGATTGGAATCTACTCTTAATCATACTGAGGATGAATTACATTACTTTTCAGGGATGTGATCTGAGTCACATCTATTTGGCTTACTGGAGAGGACATAAAATAATACTCCATATAATGAAACATAGCAAATTACATCAGCAATGCAGGAATTTAATGGCCTACAATTTGCCTTTTTAATTGACTAGGTTATGGGGTTTGCAAGTAGGTGAAGATAGCGGCTACAGTTCTCTGAGCTGCTGGTAATTTTACTAGGTGGGTTTTCTTTTTTCCCTTCCTTTAATCACTTTACTGTGGGCCTAATGTTGCAGGGTAAGACAGAGCAGGTAACATCACTACTAAAATGAACAAAGCCCCTGTGTGAAGGCTGTTGACTGCACGTAGTGTGATGATGCAGTGATCAGCCCCACTCAGCTGGCCAGAGAGGCAGGTGGAGGCAGGGAATGTGCTCATGTCTACAGAGGCTCCTGTGCAAATTGCAGCTCTAGTTTGGCTTCTGCACTGGGCACACTGTGACCCCCAGCCAGAGGTCTGGGCACACTTAGAACAGTGGTTTGAGTACCCATAAATCTGCCTGGGGCAGGGGCTGTTCTGGGTGTGAAGAGGGCATCCCAGTGGGACCTCTGAAAGCCACTGGCATCTCCTCCAGAACTCGACCTGCCTTTTTCTCCCCAAGGTCTGCAGAAGCTGCATTTTGGTTCTCAGATTCAGACAGAGGCTTTGATCTTTGACTTAAAGAGTTAGGAAAATCTATCCTTGATACCAGTGAGACAGAGAAAAATGATACATCATGTACGTGGAGGAAGAAAAAGAAGATACATTCATAAGCAGTGCAATTGAAAGGAGGAAAATAAACATCAGCATATAAAATTCAGCCTAGAAATACATACAAATACAAAAAGGACAAAAGCACACCTGCAGAGAGAAGTCTTTACTCTGCACACTACCTCCTCAAACAATATTCTGACCCGTAATTGGAAAGAATTTCCAAGAATTTATTTTCTTGTAAATCAAAGCTGTATGTATCATGAAATTATATAGCTTATTACAGCTAAATACATCTGTACAATATTTTCATGAGAACTTGAGCAATACCAGTGAATAAATTCAGTTCTGAGGTGAACAATGCTTTCTGTCAGATTTTTTGTAAGTAGTCCTTTTTGTAATTTCTAAGTCATCTCTAAATCAACAATCTCGTTATCAAAAATGAGAAATGCCAGAAAATAAAACAATCCTTCACTGCAAGAATAAATCACAGAAATGCAAGATTTGTAGATGATTCGACAACATTCTCTAACTTTACAATTTTCCCTATGGAAAAGCAAATCTGTTTATACTTTAGCATGGGAACAGGTAATAGGACCTCTTTTGCTGATTGCAGAGTTTTGAGGGCTCAAAATGTGACATTTGCTGAAGCTAAACAAGTGCGTATCAGTCTTCTACACTGAAAAGGAAGCCAACCCCTCTATGGTTACACAATAGATTACTGTCTAAAAGGGTTAATGGGGCTATAGACAAAAGCCTTGACTAAAGTAACATCTTACTTCAACTTGCTTTGCTTCAGAGCCTCTGAATGAAGCTACAACACAACACTGTCTGAGCATGACTGGAACACAAGCATTGGTTTTTACATGACATTTAAATCCCAAAGCACATAAGACTGTCAGGACCTGACATGGCTGTTATTGCCAGAGTGATCCATTTATCTGCACAGGTTCCCTCCATCACCTCTGACAAAAAGCAGTAGGTAAGGACTTAGTTATCTTTCTCCTTGGATTGGTATTCATAAATTGCAGATATATTTCAAAGAGTATAAATTGATACTACTAGGAATTATATGTTGTGGGTAGTTTTGCTTTTGGTTTTCAGTGCCTCAGATGTGTTTTGGTAAATCCTAATGATTTAGATTTTCCTCAGTTTGGGCTTTCTGCACAATCAATTATTTACCAGGAAACATGACCTTACAGGTCAATTTTCTTCATGGAACACCACCCTCAGATGTAGAATGGTTATTCATTGCCTTTATACCCTATCCATGTGTCAATACATGGACTTAAGCAGGATCTCGGAATTCCTTTTCTGTACTTATTTTGTCCACTCAAAGAAGGGAACTCTTGCCTCTCCATAGACTGGTATTTTCTGTTCCATAGACATAGGTATAATATTTACTCATGTGCAGCTTCTTTGGGAGCCTGTTTGGTTTCCTTACCACATTTGTGTTTTGCCTGCTCTTTATGGATTCTTTGTATCTACCCAGGATGAACCCAGACATATCTCCTACTGACATTCCATTTTTTGTGTCTGAATTGTGCTGTGCTAGATGCCAAATTTGTTCTTTACTGTAATTAAAATCACTCAGGTTCTGGCTTCTGTTTTGAAAGAACTGTCTTCACAGAGAGCAAAAGAAAGCATGGAAGTTTTTTCCCCACTCTGATACTAGGGTGTCTTGGGAGGTGGAAAGGGCATCAGTGAGATGACTGGCACAGAGTTGTGCAGATAGATGCAGTAAATGGTCTGGGTGACAGAATACAGTGTTCCTAGTTAACTCTACAGAATTTAGGACAAAATGATATTTGTTTCTCTGGGCTGTCTGTCATCTTCCATGTTAGCATGGAAGCCAGGCATTTGAACTAAAACAGTGATAAATTCATATATGCACATTTAATTTGGAAACAGAAAGAGGACAACAGAATTTTCATGGCCTTCCTTCAAAACACACTCTCTCCTCTTTTAGTAATAGCAACACAAAACTGATTATTACAGTAAGCAGCAGTACTACTGGATACTTTGTCCAGGGTAATTTTGGCTTCTGCTGTTCCTTGTAGGAGATCCTTTCACTTTTATTAGCATTTGCTGCTAGATTAATTACAGGCAAGAGAAAGGGCAAGTGGTATTCAGGAACCTATATGCTAGTTGTGCAGTGATCCAAGTGGATACAAGTGTATGGAACTCTCTGCTTTTCCAAAACCGTAAATAACTCTGCTATTTTTTTTTTCCTTGCATTAACTGGATTCTGAGTCAGATCTTTCCACTGATAGAATATTGTTTCACCTGCACTTGGGTCCATTTTATCCATATTCTTGAGTAGTCCGAGGGAAAAGCAAGACAAAACAAAACTGGGAAGAGATTTGCACCAATCGAGACATACTTAAAGCATGTAAGATAACTTAAACAAATTTGCTTACCGGACCAATCCTTCTGGTTGTGTAGTTAATGGGCAATCCTCCCACATACAGCATTCCTACAACATCCAATATATCAGCCTTCTTGGGGCTCACAGTCCTGTTAGAAACACCATCTACTATGAGGTTTCCTTCTTGCTTCATTCGACTTACTTTTATCTAGAAAGACACAAAATTGCAATACAATTACAGATGGTTTTCTCATAACCAAGCATTTTCAGATTGTAACTAATCTTAAAGTCCAAAATATATAACAATACACAAGAAAGTAGTAGGAGTGGTTAAGAAGTACCATGGCAGCAGCTATGGATAATATTTATGGAACAAAGCTCCTGAGTGTGGTTTTGTGCCAACATTTGACTGTGTTTGACTTGCATCTGGGTCAGGAGGCACCAGGACAATTTTCTACTAAAATTACTGAGAAGACTTCAGATTCCTTTAAAATGTTTCATTGTTGTGTTATAAAAGGCATGGCACAGTGTTTTTTTTCCTGAAATCAGACAGCAATTTTAAGTACTGAGAACAGATAAGTACTTCAGAATAAATGCTGAATGTAATGGCACCAGTTGCAAATCTTTATAGCAGCACATGTTTGCAGAGAATATTGAGTTTATGATTCCACTAGCTTGGACATGCCTAGTTCATGCTAGAATAAATATAATACCAACTATATTCTGTTTGTGTTATAGCTTCTGTTCAGACAAATAGACTGTGAATCGCATGGAGTGAGTGCAGTTGCTGAAGAGCTGAGGAAATTCTAGGCCAATGTCTTTCTAAAAGTTTATATTGAAATCTCTACAACTCAGCATAATAGTACTTCTGCATAAAAAATAATAAATGCAAAATGTATCATGCATGTTAGAAGATTTCTAAAGAGCATAGTAGTTGGCTCACCAGAATAGCAAAGAGAGACAAACAGCATTTTTGGCTGTTCTTTAACATGGATGCTACATGTTGGCAGCACATCTGTCATGCAGTGGGAATGACTGAACACTGACAAGGATGGCCCGAAGGTGAAGGCCTGAACTTGATGTTTACAGGCAACACCTTGGGCAGAAGGAAGATTAGGTGAGTGAGACAGGAACTGGGAACAGACAGACATTCTTACAGAGGACCTAAACAGATAGCAGAATGGCAGCAGCACCAAGGGGCTTCTGTAAGACTGATGGAAATGTTTTAAACCTAAATAATTCCAAATGGAGGAAAGGTTGTCACTAAATGGATTGTTTCTAATAAAGCAGGGGCTTCTCCTTAAAATAAAGACTGTGGCCTTTTCCTAAAGTGTTGCCTTTCTTCTCCCTTTTTCTCAAAGTTTTTTGGTGTTGGGTTTTTTGGTTTGGTTTTTTTTTTTTTTTTTTTTTTTTTTTTTTTTTTTTTTTTTTTTTTTTTTTTTTTTTTTGTTAATTTTTTTTTTTTTGGAACTGTGACTTAGTCTCCATTCTCCACTACAGGAACAGGATCTATGAAAAGGGGCCCTCTCTTGTGGAGTGTCAAGCTGTATGCCCAAAGAGCACAATCTTCCATTAAGAAATATATGCTCTACTTAGTTCTCTTAGAATAAAGAGAAAATGGCTAAAGAAGCAAAAGCATCTCTTCTGTATGTACAGAGGGGAGTAGCAGAATGAGGCCTTGGTCTGCTGCCAGTGCTCCCAGGCATTATATGAAAGAGATAAATGATTACTGCAACTTCATTTTTTCCCTTTATGAAATACCTTGGTGTAGAGGAGTTGCTATCATCAAAAAGTTCATGACTAAAAATCTCATGAAAATAAAATTCCTGGAGAACAGAGTGGAAATGAGGCCATTAAAGTGTAAGAGAAAATGCAATTAGATTTTTTTTCTCATTTGGGGATGAGATGTGGATACTGAATTTCTAAATATCTGTACAAAATTCAATGTAACCTATAGCATATAAATTCAACCCACAGTTACATTTACAGTTTGCTTCTCTGTCTTTAATGGTGCCTTCCAGCATGTCACCTAATGAATATATTGTGTGTCTGTTGTCCTTGGCCCAGTAAATAGTAAATTTCATGGTTGTGATATCATTCCTTCTCTTAGCATCCAAATGCCACAGGCACTGCATACAATGCTCCCTTCTCATAAAGTCACAGAAGGTGCTGCCATACATCCATGAATATCATATTTATTCCCTACTGAATTAATAATCCAGGGAAAGTTTAGTTACAGGTTACTTTTTTTTTTCCTTTGTTTTCAGCATTCTGGCTTAACAATGACATTATTAATGTAGAAACAACTGCTTTTAATGATGTATTCCATCATCATGAGCTGATACTCACAAGAGCCCTATTAAGCAGGAAGGAACATTTTCTGTAGTTCGTTACTATACATGGCACATATTTTAAATATGTTCAGAAATACGTGTTTCCTGAAGGATAAATTTCTGTGTACCAGTGCATCTGACACAAATTTTGCTAGATTATTTTGTTTTTCCCCAGAAAATACTAGTTGTTTGGCTTGTGTGGACTACATTTTGCAAATATCTCAAGGCAAAACAAAGCTCACTCCTACCATCGCAAAGAATAATTTAGAATTAGAGACTATTATACCTGGTGCCACTGGCCATCATTTACTTTGTTGGAAATCATTGTGCTGGTGTTTCCACTTCCCAGATCATAACTGAAGTAAGGCAGACCGTTCTTTATCTGAACTGCAGCAAAATCAGCGTGGTTGATGCGGGCCATATAAAACAGCAAGCCAGAATCAGCTGTTGTTCGGACTTCAAATTCAATTGTAAGCCTAGAAATCAAACAAAGAGGAAACAGTAAAAAAGGAAAAGATATTTGGAGTCAGGCACTAGACAAATTCATCTGCTTTACCTTTTTGTATTTTTTTCTAAAAAAACAAAAAAAATACACAGCTAGTGGCCAATTTCACTTGTCCATTAGAATTCAATAAAAATAATTTGGTTATATGCAAATTACATTTCACACATATCTGATCCCTGATACGTGAGCATTCATTAGTTCCTTTGCTGTGGAGGTACAAAGCTACAATCTTGGCACAGAATTTCAAGATGTAATTCTCAGCTGCAGCTGTAGCAGCTAGAAAATCCCAGCACCTGTAAAATTCCAGCAGCATTATCCATCATCCACACACATAATGCTCACAAACAGGAGAGAGCTGTAGTGACAGCTGGCAAATGTTGAATTTCTAATGAGTTGTATTGCCTGAAGACAGGTTGCAAAACTTTTAAAGATGCAGACAGAAGACTTTACAATGAGGATATAAAACACTTGTTCTGATCTCTCCCAAGAGAAAATGAGGCTGTGTCTCAGTAAACCTAATGACCCCTTGGACAGAACAGTAATGTTGAGAACCTTCTCTACAGCAAAGAACCTGTGAAGAAATGATTTAGATTTTTTAATGCTAAAGTTGTACTGGCAACACATCACTAACCTTGCTTAAGCTGAGCTGCAAAGTCAGTACCTGAAAGCAGCTGATAATATAAATGAAAAATCATTGCATGAAAACGATCAGTCCAGGACCATTCCTAGTTTTCTAAAATTAGCATATGTGGTACAACATCTTTATAGGGATAAATCAGTGTAAGGTTAATTAATTTGGAAACTATAAGCAGCAAATCTCTTAGTGGTGTGACATAGCACATTTGTTAATGACCATGCAGCTACAGAGCAAAAATGAACAACTAACAAGTTCTAGCTTCACAAATCCATTGAAAAAAGCTGCATTTTTATAAGCAGTTCATGGAATTCCTTTGTATGTCAAGAGCTACATGTATATAGTGCTATACTTTGGTGTGGCAATGTCATTTTTCCTGTTCACTGTGCAAGATTGATCTTAACTATTGGAGGAAAGGGGAAAGAAGTTTTGCTTATTAAAAGAAATCATCAAGTTACTGAACAAAAATCCTTCCTCTGAAAAAGCCATCTTTGAAGTCAGTTGCACAACCTGGTTCCATTACCCTGGTTTTTAGCAAATCAGTCTGGGATCTGTTTGTCCCCAAACCTTTACAATCAAAGAGGTAAATTGTTTTTGTGAGAGCTACTTAGGTGGGCATTTCATTGCCTAGATTTCATGCTTTAATGCTTTTTTTAGGTTTGCTTAATGAAATTAATTAGTCATGGCATGTGATCTTTTCAGATTATGTCCACAGTTTTGGGAGATACCCTTGAGAGAATTAGGAGAGGCATCTTATTTTGACATTTCCATCAAAACTCATTGCTGAAACAAACAACATACCTGTTTTTCACTTTGGTGTCATCAAATGCAACTGCAATGTGGCTGTTCCTTGAAAGACCAAACTGCTTGCCACCTTCTAAAATGGCTGGTTCTGTGTCAGCAGCACAAGAATCCTGCAAAATATACAGAAATCATAGAAACTTCATATTTTGTATGTCTTAGCTGTGCATATGCTGGGAGTCTCCCAACTGCTCAGGACTGAGAATATTGTACCTAGCCTAGAGACTGGCCCTACATTTTCCAGTGGGCTGATGTCTCATCACACCAGCTAAAGTTATAAACCAGTATGACAGGAACTTGGTGTAAAAGCAGAGCTCATTAAGCTGGCTGTAAAAGCAAATAAAAGTAATATATGAACATTGCTGCTTTCATGCTTTCACCAGTGGACGTTTACAAGAGTCTTAAATGATTTCCAGGCAGTTCAGTGTACTCAGCTCACACAGAACTGAGTTTTACACAGTAGGATGCCCTCTTACAGAAATGAAACAAGATTTAAGTTTTAAAAGGATGCTCTGTTGTCAACTTGAAATCCAGCCACCTTAAAAATAATGACTTAAAAGTAGTTTCAGATCCTGCAGCTGTCAATGAGTCCTTCATTTTACTTCTTTATATTGTTTTACAACTGTATTCTCTGCTTAATATGCTGTTGTTTCCCCTGGTGCAGTTGAAAGGCCCCCACAAACAATCAGGGAATCCAAAGAACTGATGGATAGATGTTACAGCTGTGGAAATCCCCCAGCTGTCTAATGTAGACACATTACCCAGGCTGTAAAGAAAGAAACCCCTCCCTGTAGTTCCACTTCTATTAATCTTGAACTGGTGCAACAGTAAGGTAAAATATCTTCTGTCCACTATAATTTTCTCGTTTTAATTTCACCAGGTCTTTTAATCTCTGGTCCTAAAGCTCTTGTATAGGGATGCCTGGGGCAACACAGGACCATGGTAATTACCAGCTTTTACTCATGTCTGGCTTTTGCCTCCCACTGGGAGTATTGTTAGGAAACTACTCAAAGGATCTAACTCAACACAATATCAGACAATACCGCTGGGAAAGAAACAAACTTTGATAGCTGCAAGCCCTGTTTTTAAGCACTGTGGCTGCTATCATTTTGGATTGGTGACAGTCTCTTATTTGAGCCCTGACTCAGCAGGGACCTGCAAAGCACAAGGTGCAGTGCCTTGCTGACAGAGTTCTAGCTCTGAAACATTTTTAAAATGTCACGAGTGACTTAAGCCCTGAGATTTCAACTGCAAAGAGGAAATTTATTTCCCTCTTTCACTCAGTTTTTCAGTAATATTTTTTGCTTTCACATATCACAAAGATCTTCATAACAGTATAGAAAACCTCTAAAATACAGTTTTGCATAATAAATGCTCTGGTTTGAATATGACAGAGTAGAACACCATGCATTATGACAAGAACAATTGATACATTAATATGCAATGGAGGGGAAAACCAGGGAAAATTCACCAAGACCAAGCAGGTTAATGAATGTATGATACCAGTCTTCCAGTGATCATCAAAAAGAAAAAAAAATCATATTCCCATAATGCAGGGTAAAATTTTGAATTATTTTAAGCTTTACAGGCTTATCTAGAAGTCTAAGAACTAAGTTAATACTATGCATATAATACCTTCAATTACATTTGAGCTTGTTGAAATTTGAAGATAGGGACTAACAACTGGTACTGGAAAGAATTGGAAAATACATACGCACGCCTTTCTCTGGCATACTTTTACATTTTACATGGTAAAAGTATATATTCTGACAGTAAATTTAATCTTAGGCTGGTATATGTTAGTAAAGGGTCTGACCCTGACATGAGGGGCTCCCAGCATCAGTAAACACTGCAGGTTTTTTTCATTCCAGCAGGGTGACTGTAAAAAAGGGCAAGGAGTGTGGGAGAGTGTCCAACACACCATGGTGGTTGGAATCACAGCATGCACTGATTATTTACTAATAAGTACTTACAATAGTAAACATTCATTAAGCTGATGTGGAAAAGCGAATAAAAGGAAAAAAAAATCAGTATGGCATGTTTAAAAATACCCATATTTTATTCACAAGCTTGTGCCCACTTTTGTTTTATCTAAGCACAGCCAGCATTACAGCTTTCACAAGACTGTGCACTAAGCATGGCTCATCAGCCTGTACTAAAATATGTCAGCTTTGTGTTTTGAGTAATGGCCTTAATGTGTCCTGGCTGCTTAAAAATCTCCCATATTACATGAGAGAGTGAACTCTTCAGCTGCACTTTACTTCAGTCTTGTAAGATGTGAGGGGCTTGACTGGTAGGTCAAGAAGCTTGGTGTGTATGGCACTGGAAATGAAGAACAGAAAAGGCCACTGGTGGACTGTCACACATTCTCCCCATTCTCATTTGCTGTATTAGTAATTACAAAGAAAGTAATTAGTAGAAAAAGCACTGAAGCAGTCCCCACAGTTCACTGGATACTGTTAATTACACAATGCAGAAATGCATGGATCAAGAGTGGGAGGTACCGTCATGGAGCCAAAGGCAGAAGTGAGGCTGGCGCTCTTCGTTTCAGCAGCAAGAGAACCCTGAGAAGCAGGGAGCAACGTGAGGCAGGAGCAGCAGTTACAGCAGTTCCAGTGTTGAGGAACATTCTGGCATTCACAGCAAGCAGCAGCAGACTGGTGGCTGGTGTGTTTCCCAGCTGTCCTACTTATGGATCTTGTCTTGTGCTTAGTACAGGGTGGGTTCATTCCTCATTTGGGATTCAACTGCCCTCCCCTTTTATTATGCAGATGGATGCATGTGGATAAAAAAGGTCCTAAAAGTACTTAAATAGAGCATATACCTTATTTAAGCCTCCTATGTCAAAATACTTTTTTCTGCTGTACATTTTCCATATGCAGTCCTTCTACACTGAAATTCTGTATAATTTACTGTCATATGAGTGTTATCTCACTACCAGACTGTAGTTACTCTTTTTGCAACAGTCCCCTTAAAAATACTTTGAAGAACTCACTAATATGAATGTAACAGCTATCCATAAGCTTGCCTTATTTAAAATAGTTTCAAGTCTTCAGCATACTAAAACAGTTTCACTATTTCCCAGAGAGAAGTGGAGTAATGGTGTTTTATTTAGATTTGTATTTTGAATTCCTGTTTTAAATTATCACTGCTTTAGATACTTGATATACAAAACTCACCTAATTGGAATGGGACTAGTTTCTGATATTAATGAGTAGATCCATTCCTCTCAATTTTTCTATTTTAAAAGTTAGTATTTATAGACCTAGGAAGTGTGCAATTGCTCTTTCATGCTCTTTTGTGTTCGTTTCTTTGTTTTGTTTTTAAGGCATGATCAAGGGATACTACGACTGCATTCCTTCGCAACAGCCAGCATTAAACTGGATAATCCTTTTTACCTTGTTGTCCGGTTCCTTATCTTTCTATAGTAGCCTTACCGCACTGCAGATTTGCTTTGAGCTCCGAACAGAAAAGCTGCATTGGAGCCCTGGTGCTACAACTACTCCACCTTGTGGGAACGAATCCCAACCGCTGTCCCAGAGCATCGAGAGGCCAATGTTTGTAACTGGGGCTGGGGGCACGCTGATACATGAGAGAGAGCTTGACTGCCTTGAGCCCAAGGCTTTCCATGCATGTGATGTGCAGATTTCAGTAATACCTGGTAAGTTCTTCTAGATAAAGCTGTGCCACACATAGCCGGCCAACAAGGGTGGTCATGTATGTCAAATAGAATTTTGGTTCTTAACTTCTCAAAACCATCTTATCATTGAAGTGTAACTTCCAGTAATGCAAATGGGTTCCTAATTGGGGAATGTGCAGTCTTTTCACACCATTTTGAAACCTCACTAATACTAAACTATAGCCTGCATAAACCTGTCAGTTTTATTAAGGTCTAACAAAATACAAATAATTTTCCCCTCAAAAATATCTTCCAGTGTATATATTATTTATTTTAATATTCAGATGTGTAAACATACGTTTTGTGAACAGTAAAATGTTGCATCAACTTATAAAACTACTACACTTGTAAGAGAAAGAGTTTCTGCCTTAAATTTTGTTGCATAAGACTGCTTACCACTATCTAGCTGTTTGTTCCTGATAACAACAGAACAGTTGAGCTCAATTTAGCAATGACTGGGGTTTCATTTTGTAATTCTCTTGACTAAAGTTATAAAATAGCAGTGGAAGAATGGCCATATCAAATAGCCCTCCTGGTTTATCCTTTTCTTCATCCTGTCACTGATATGACTGTTACCATGTGCATCAGAGAATAGCACGAGAAATATCATAATGAAATGGATTTCCCATGGGAAAATTTCCCTCCCAACACCAAGGAAATATTGCTTGGCTTACATCCTGAAGTGTAAGGGTTTATGGCTAAGTATACAAGCCAAAGATATTTCTAAAGCTGTATCATTCTTTAAATTACTGTTGTGATAATCCAAGCAAATGATATCAGCCAGTTTTCCATTATCCACAGGTTTTACTGACCTGTAACAAGGTGTTCCATTTACAGCATCACACTGAATTGTTACTATTTTTGTGGCAAATTGCTTCATTATTTTTGATGAATAGCCTTTGAATTTTGCCTGGAAAAAGAAACTTTTCAAACTCTACCTGACGGAGGTGATTTATACTCACAAGTGCTGATGATACAGATGGTGTTGGAGGAGGAGAAGCAGGAGGGGTTCTTGGCCCTTCTTTCTCCCCATTAGTGTCTGGTTCAGGTTGGACCAGAACTGTTGCACGAGTTGGTTTGTCTTCATCCTCAGGTGGCCTAGGTTCTGGTTCTAGAGTGGGACATCGGCCAATATCTGCATTTTCAAAGGATACAGGTTGAGCAAAGTCCAGAGGGCTGAGAACACAGAAAAAGAGTGATGTCTGTTATTAGTTTTACTGCCTTTTTACCACTCATTTATATAGAACAACTATATGCTGCAGTGTAATTTCACTTCACAGAACACAAAAGCCAGGACTTATCCCACCCTGTACAGCAAGGTACAGTAGGTACAGAAGCAAGACACTTAAACCAGAGATGATAGTGACTATTGGGTTTTCTTTCTATGGTCAGTGCAGAGAGACAGGCATCCTCTTTGGCAAACTTTACAGGCCTATGTAGTTTCAATGGCATTGCAGAGAAGTAATTTACTCTGATGTGGAGTGTTAAAATCCTAATTTAGGCACTTCAGATATGTGAAAGAAAGATTTAGATGGAAACTTTCTATGGAAGTTTTATTTTATTCACCATTGCCTTTCCTTTTACTCAAATGTTCCCTCCAGATTACTGCACTTTTCACAAAGTAAATTGATTCCCATGGTGGTTCTCAGAATTTTGACTTCTCTTGGAAGTCACCCTTATCTAAAATAAAGTGTTATTGTACACTATAAACGCCTACTGCTGATGCACATCTTACTACAGCGTTACTGTTGAATTTCTCTGATTTCATGGATAAACAGACAGTGTTGGCTCATTTGTAAAGCAGCTCATTAATTGCATAGCCTATGGAGCATATACTGTAGACAAAAAAAAAAGGAATGGCCTATAAAGAAAACAGACCATATTCTAGGATTTGCTGCTAGTATGATTTGTTGCAACAATGAACTTTCTCCTGGCAACCAAGGCAGTTTAACCAGATCTCATTACCTGGACATTTGTTGGTGTCATTGAGACTTACATGGCATTAATGACAAGATTCCATATACAGCCCTCAAATGGTGGTATGTTTCTGAGAGGTGCAGTCTGAAACTGAGAAGAAGTACCCCCCACAAAGAGTTTCTTAACAGAGATGGGCAGGTCTGATGGCAACCTCTGAGTCTGGACTTTGTCTTCATCAACTTGAACACTGAACATCCTGTGGAAAAGGTTTGAAAGCAAAGAAATACGTATTTTACACTGGTTATTACTTGTATTGAAATCACCCCTTTGCAAGCCCCATTTACTCCTACACCAGCTGTAACAATGAGCAACTCAAATTATGTAATTGGCAGCTCACATTAAATGCATATTAAGCACTAGGGGGGTTTCAGCTGTGGCTGTGCTTCCTTGGTAGTTGTTTGACAAAGCCTGGCAGAACTGTGCTGTGGAGGGGTGATAACATCAGACTGTGGCTGCATTGGAAGAAGTGATTTGTGGTGTGGCAATACTGACACAGTAAGGGCTGAGCTGGTTGTACTGTGATGGTAGATATAATCATCTGGAGCCCAGCAGGATGGGAACAGCATGGGGTCACATTTTGTTTGGACTCCCTATTTCCTTACTATCTTCTTGCTGGGGCACAGCCAGACTGCTCTGACTGCAGGAACAATGGCAGACATACAGCAGACATTTAAAGATCCCATAGCTTCTTCTGGGGGAGGTGGCAGATCAGGAAAGTTGCTGATTGCTCACCATGTACCAATACAGGTGCTAACATTCACTCCAATGAATTTTATTTCACATGAATTTATTCCCATGAATTTATTTCACATGGCACAAGCAAAAGCAATCCCATGGTTACTGTTAAGGCTGAAGAGAGGAAGGTAGGAGCCTCTACAGCACCACTGGCTGACTAATCGGTTTCTAGCAAATAAATTCCCTTTTGTCAACTGCAAAATTATACTGAACTCTGATACTCTTTCTTAACTATAATTACAAATGTGAGCAACTGAATATTGAAAATGCTTATTGAAAAGAGACCTGCTTTCAAACACTAAATGCTTGGCTTTGTTATTTACACACATCCTATACAGAACTGCACAGTGACATAAGCACCTGAATTACCTAAGTGCTGCACTACGTGTAAATTGTCCAGTTTCCTTATAGTTTTGGATGAAATAATTTGGTTTGGAAAACTGCAGAGTAAGAAATATGACTAATTTTTCAAAGAGTTAGAGAAAGCAGTTATTAAAATACTTATCTTTCAGGACAATCCCTATGGTATCTCCCCGTCCCTTTAGCAGTGGAAAAAAAAGGAGAGAGATTTCTCTGAAGGCGGTTCAGAGCAAAAGACTAATTTAGGTTCCATGAAGTGTCCCAGAGAGGATATTTTCCTTCTCTGCCTTCAGAGGAAGTGCAGGGAAGTCAAGACTCAAGTTATCCTTTGTGCTGCTGCATCTTAGCCATGGCTAATCATCATAAACATTTTGAATCCAAGCAGAAGCATGCAATGATGTACATTAGTATTCAACAAGATAATTTTCCATAGTTATATGGACAATTATCTCTGCAGAGTTTTCACAGGGTGTTCCTCACATTTAAAAAAATAAAGCTTGAGTTCATGATGAGCAGAGGAAGGCTTAATCTTAATTTATGTATTTTCACATCCATTTCAGTTTACAGAAACTTCAGAGTTCAGGCAATTTGTTTTGTAACAAAGCTACTTTGAAAACATAGAGGTCTCATCTGAACAAACACCATCACTGGATGGCATTGTATGGCAATTTTGCCTTGATGTACTCTCACATGTATCCTCATAAGGTCAAGCTACTGTACTTGCTACAGCACTGCATAAAATAATTTACTTTGTTGTTTAGAGCTTTTTATTATCATCTGCATATTTGTGTTCTGTCACAGTGACACAAAATGTATCACAAAATGCAGTCATCCATTTCCAAAATATCTTTTTCTTCCAAAGCATTTATGGTTTGACATTGACCTAGCCACCAAAGTGGAGGAGACTTATTGACTGGAGGCATAATTTATGAGAGGTTTTTTTAACAATACAATAGAAATTCAGTCAGAAAATTTTACAGAAAGGAAAGCAAATTACAGAGAGGACAGAAGGGCACGTGGGGACTAGACGTGAACGGTGGGTCAAGAAGGCTGTAGTGTTGTGGAGGTAAGAGGGTGAAGTGGATAAGTGTCTTTCGTAACATGCTGGATGTCACATCTTCTGATTTCTCCTAACAACACAAAACATTGTGCACAGTGCACTAATCCAACAAATGTCTGTACAGGATGTACATATTTGTATGTTCAAATAATAATAAATAATAAATGCTTGGAAAAAGGGCTATTCCAGGCCATAAATATTATCGGCTGCCTGAGAACTACACACCAACAGTAGTGCTGTTTCTAATCACTTCCTGAATGGTGAAGTGTAATAAGAAAGTTTTAAAATGTCTGAGAAAGGGCAAAGGAATTCAGGTGAAATTCAGTGTAAAACAACACGGCCTGAGAAGGTCTGTGATGGCTTTTCCAACAAGAAAACTGGGACTGTGTTTTCACTGTTTTACCTTACTTAGCCAGGCACCACTGTGTCCAGCACATGGCATCTCAGAAAGGCTACAGGCTGCTGTGCCGTTGCAGTTTGTACCCTTTGAAAATGGTATTTTTCTATATATTCTGAAAAGGAGATTTATTGCACCATAACAGAATTTCTCACCCACAGATTCTTTTACAAAACATATTTGCAAAGAATCAGAAGGTTAAAGATGCCAGTTCAGGCAAATGCAAGTCTCTAGAGAAACAGGCTGGTAGCCTATGAAAGCATGTAAACCAGCTCCTCAGAACAATAATGACTATCAGAAACTTATTTCTAAGAATTTTTGGATAATGATGGAATGAAACTATTTTTTTTTTTTTCATCTTGGAAGAAGCATTTACATGGATTGCTGAAGCCATTAATACATTTGCTTTGTTGAATGAGCTGTGCTGTGTGGTCTGCAGCACTTGGAGGTTATTTGTTACCCTTGAGCTCGTTCTATCCGGATGGAATGCGCTCTGCCGTCGTGGAACTCGCCAGCCTCTGGTCTGATGGTGATTCTGTGAGGATCCCGGATCCCAGTGGAGATGTGCACTTCCAGCCGGCCTCTGTTCAGGAACACAGCATAGTAGGCCTGCAAGGTGTATGTTGGAGTGAAGAGATAAGTTACATTTGGAAAGAAATTATTTCACTTAGTTTTACATTAATGTGTATGTTTTATTGTCTTACACTGGTTATTAATGTGCTCACCATAGACAAGACACCGCTGTTTCAATTCTGCTGCTGCTACTATGCTCAGACTCCAGCATTTTTATAATGGGGAAGGGGTAAAATTAGGTCATACTGGAAAACATCAACAGGAGATTTAACTCTCTATCTTTTCAGGGAAGGGTGGAGACTTCTAACCTACAATTCTTCTGATTTTTATTGTTACAAGACCTGCTCTTAAACTCATCAAGCCTTGAAGTGCATTAATCTCAGCTTGAGCTCTGTGTTTGGAGGGCTGGCAAATCATGCCAGTAGTTACTCCAGCACCAGTGTAAGTGGTCACGTTCACTTCTGTGACCTGAAGAGCTGGGAAATGATGAAGGAGCTCCTACCCTGAAGTTAATGTCATCCAGGTGAGCCATTACAATGTGCTGTCCCTGGAGTGTGTCATTCCAGGTCACCAAGAGCTCTCTTCCAAAACAGGCAGAAAAGAGAATAATGTAGTATCACTTTCCCAGAAGTCCTGAACAAAGAATGCATCAACACATTCTGTCTGTTGCTGTTGTAGTGTGTCTGTCAGGATTTTACTCAAGATTTAATGAAGACCTGAATAATTTCTAACAATTTCCAGCAATTACACTTTAACCAGGCACTCAGACACTGTGGACTAATACAGGAAATTTGTATTTTATGAGAAAGAAGGAGAGGCCAGAGCACTCAAATCTTAAATCCCACATCAGTGATGCCAAACAAGGGGCTTATCTTCACTGTGTTTACCAGCTTTCTTTTTTCTTTTGGTCTCAGGGAAAATAGAATGTTCCTCCTTTATGTCTCTATGAACAGGATTGAGTTTCCAAACATTGATAGTGCATAAGTAGTTCTCAAAATGAGTGAAGAACAATATTTTCTAATATTTGGCTTTGGTTAAAAAAACCCAACATGGAACACAATAGAAAACCAAATCTGCTGCTTAGCAACAAGCAATGGATATATGACTGTAAATCTGTAAGGGAAAAAATTTATCCAAGACAAAAAACCCCAATTTTGAGCTTCTATTAGATTCTTCATCAGATAAACGATAAAACTAGAAATAATTTATTCCAAATAACTGAATTTTAACTTAAGCACAAACATCTGACAGTGTCTTGAAACAAACTGTGGCAGTTCAGTAGAACTGTGGGGTTTTTAAAAATCTTTTGCCAGGTTCCTCTTACCTGTCCTGTCTGTCTGCGCTTTCTCCTCAGAGGAGCAGCTTTCCTTGCAGAGTGCCTGCGCCTTCTCCTGGGGGGGACAATTGTGCCACTTGTGCCAAACAAGATGATTCCAGACTCATTCCTGGTGCTGAAGGAGAGATTGATTTCTGTGCCCACGTCAAAGGAGACCGGCTGCAGTTCCACAAAACCTGGCTTGGAGAAGCTGACTGTATGAATGTTCTGTAGGAAGGAGAGGACAGGAAAGTACATTAGTAGAATTAGAAGCAAGATTATGAATGCACAGGAAGATTTCTGAACTAAAATAATAAACTGTTTAAGTATAACTAGTGTGAAAAGATGGAAAGTAATAATAAACACTTAGCAACTTACTCCTCAAAGTGTTCTGCAAACACTAGTTCATCTGTTTACATCTGGCACCATCACTGTATTTGTGGAATATTGTCTTACAGGAAGGCAAAGTTCCAGTTTTTTGTTGATACATCCTCTTTGATTAAAAATAACTGCTCAAGGTTGTTTTTATTTTATATATGTGTTTTCCATTGAGTTAATACAGTTGGAGTTTAGTTTTAAATCTGTACAATAGGTAATAAAACCCAATATGAATGGAAACTAGATTCTATTATTTGTCAGATGTGCTGAGAAAATACTTTTCATTAATCTTCATTACTTCACTAAGCACCACTGCTTTGTTGGTTACTTAGAGTCATAAATGAAGCACCTGTTGCACATGGCCCAACTCTTCAGACATTGGTAGCCATCAACACAATTTAAAGAGTAGAACATGTCATCAAATAATAAATCAGTGCATACTCTCAAAGATTTTCTGGCATTGCTGCCAACTCATGTATTCTTCCAGTTGAGGAAGACCGATCTATAGAAACAGTGACTTTTTCTCAAGTAGTTCACCATTTTTTCAGTACAGTAGAACGCTTTTCAAGTCTAGAGATAAAAAATTATGCCAGATAAAATCATTGCTGGTGGTGCTTACCTTTCTCTGAAATCTGAGGACATTTAAATGATTAAACACGTATCCAGTTATCCTTTTGCTTCACTTCTTTTTAATTTTCCTATGTGTTGTTTTGTACAATCAGAATATTTTATTTATTTCCCCAACAAAGAGGTTAATCCAATTAGATTTCATACTCTGAAACCTCAAGTATTACAAAATAATATGAAAGTACTTTCTAAGACTCATAGCAACAGAAGAAAACGAACACAACTATCCTTGTTTCCTGTTCTGAAAGAATATACTATAAATGAAAACAAATATGAAACTCTCTATCAAATTTTAGCTGAAGCCAAATCTGTAAGATTTAAAAGCATTTGAACAATCTGCTTGTTTATAATTTAGCTTTACCACAAACTTGAAAATACGGATTGCGTAACAAATCTAGTCTAATATCCCGTCTGAGAGTCCTATTGTTTTGTACTTTTCCCTCTGATGAAAGCCAAAGGTACAATGGATAAACATAGCAAAATACGGCCTTTGTCTTTTTTTTGGCCCAGCCAAGTTGCAGTTGCTGTTCAAAATCAAGTTTTAATGTTTTGTAGAAAAAAAATAATTGGAGAGCATCGGGTTAACAACAACTCATTTGGATTTACTGCAATGGTATCTGATATGGAATATCAGATACATTGTATATATGGTATCTGATGCGTATCTTCCATCTGCTTGCAAAACTATCCTAAATAGCAGGGATTTCCGGGGAAGAAATGCAAAGTAGTTATTGGGACACAAATGTCAGTGGAAGTATTTTTTAATATAAAAAGACTTTTCCATGGAAAATTACTAAATTCTCTCCCAAATTTCTTCTTGAATTCTATATGCACTGGAAGGCTGTTAATTGCAAGCAGCAACAACTGAAAATAGTTGCATTTAAAGCTAAAATAACAACACCAATTTTGCACATTCTTAGTGATCAGTAAGAAATCTGCCTTCCAGCTCAGTGGTAGCTCATGACAGTAAATATTCATACCTGAGGTTTTATGTAGTGAATGACTTTATAATAACAAAAAAATTAAATCCTTGGGTTTTATGTGCATCATTTTTTTTTTTTAGTTTTTGCAGTGTTGTCAGTGTCTATCCTCATTAATGTCAATAATTACCATTTTAGTCAGCTGAAACAAAGCTAAATCACTGCTAAGCAGTTCAGAAAATCCTACCCTTTAGGGATAGGGATATCACAAGTGGCCAGGAAGTCAGGATCTGAAAAACCGGTCTACTTCCTGATCAGACTTATTCATCTTTCTTTCTCTTAAATGTAACTGTTTGGATTTTAAGGTTAGATTCTTATCTAAGGAGTACACCATGTACAATTAATCTACTATGCCATAAAATCAGAAACCAGAAAACTTTTATAAATATTAAGGCCAAAATACATGGAAATCAGACTAACCTCTAGTGTGCATCCTTTGGTTAGACCGACAAAGTCAGGACTGCTCAATATGTTATAAGGTGTCCTTGAAATTTCAATGTCTTTGAGGCAACCTGTGTATTTCTTTAAGTTCACTTCAGGCCTAAAAAACATTTAGAAGTACAATGTGTTTTCAAAAACAGTGTTTAGGGAGAATAGTCAGCCAGACACACATATGTACACTTTCAGATGCACAGATGCTTGATTTTTATTTTCATTTTAACTCCACACATACACTCAAATACATGTTGCCTTCTACAATCTATCAGCACACATTGCACTCTGCCTTGCATCACTCAAAGGTGTAAGAAGAGGTTCATCTCATCTCCAATTGACAACAGTCCCCTCCTCAATTCTTTCTTTCTTTCTTTTCTTTAGGGGTTTTTGGTTGGTTGTTTTGTTTTTTGAGTTTTCCCTCTGGTAAAGGAGAGCTATCACCTTTGGTGTTAAAACGCAGTGAGCTATGAAATAAGGAAGTTGTTCTTCCTTCGGCAAAGCAGAAAGATGCAAGCTAGGAAATCATAACAGTAAGTAGAGACCATAACTGGAAGACATTTTCCGTTCCTCTTTTTGCATGCAAGATCCAAGGAAAGAACTTTACCAGCATACAAATATTTGAAAAACGTTTTTGCCAACACATGTCAGGAATGCAATCAGGTGGACACATATTTTACATTTCCAGCATCTTTCTTATGAAGACTGCTCCATATTTTCTTAGGACACAGCAATATATCTGACTTCTTCAGGCAATTAAACAAAACAAACCACTTGGCCTTGTTACCAAATGTAACTATCCATCCACGACAGGAAAGTATTGTAATGGAATTCAAGTTCCATGTTTGACTCATCAGCTGGCCGATGAGAGGAAATGAAAAACCCTTTGAAAGTAACTCCAAATTGATCATGTTTGATTGCAAAAGTATGATTGCCCAGGCACCATAACTGCTGGTAACATCTGAACCAGCTGTGCCAGAAGGAAAGCTTTATAAAGTCACTTCAGGAATAGCTGCCATAGATACCAAGGACAGTTAATCCAAAAAGAAGAAAAAAAAACTCCAAACACTATTTAATTAACTATGAAATATTACCCATGAGTTTTTACTAGAATATTTGAATATTATGAACAGCTCAAAGAGAGAAAAATTTATTTGGGAAATAAATAAAGAGTTAAAACTGGGGTGGGGGAGAGGGTAAGCAACAAACACTTTAGTTTCCTGGAAGGAAAGAAAAAATTTTAAAGAACATTAATTACAAAATAAAACCATTTTGCACAGATACTATTCAGCTGCACGTTTTGGCACTGAAAGCCATTCTTTGCATTGTAGCCAACTGAGCAAGCGTGATGTATTCTCTGGCAAATTAGTACTCTCTGCATAAGTTAAAGCAAGCATCTGGTTTACTAAAATGATCCATATGCTGCTTTATTTACAGTCAAGTAGCTATGTTCACCTTTCATTTTTCATTTTTATTTCCTAGCTCTTCCCCAGTTCCTTTATGGATCTATCTTCCCAGTGGAAGACCAGTTTTGCTGTTACCATTGTCACTGGTGTCCACAGTTTTTGCCATCCAGAAACCATTCTTGCTACTACCCTTTCCTGCCTTGTCCAGTGATGGACTGTCCTCATCCTGTCCTGTTACAAACAGTTGCTGCTATAATTCCCAACCTATACCACACAATCACAGAATGGGTAAGGTTGGAAGGGAGCACCGTGAGTTGTCTGGCTCAACCTCTTTGCAAACACTGAACACTTTCTTGATGTTTCCTTAAGACTTCTTTTTTCCTTTCCAAAATACACCAAACAAGGTCCAAGTTCACTAAGATCTTGCGTAATTCTTGGGTTTTGGGTATTTTTGTTAGTTCTTTTTTTTGCCAAGATAGGCCAGTTTTAAGAGAAAACAAATAGGAATTTCTGGAGCTTGAGAGGAAATAATCTTTCTGAGGTTTAGGGCAGGAGTGTGGGGGTGAAGCTGTATTTTTCCAATTCAAGCCAGGAATTAGACTGCAAAACACAGTGATGATCAGTTCATATCTGAGCATATCAAAGCAAAAGCAATGGATAGAAATAGCTGCGAACTGAAAACGCAGTCAGAAATAAGTGACCTCCTCTTTCTTCCCCTCAAACTCCCGCTCTTAACATGAGAAGTGGCAAATTTCACAAAAAATCTCCACCTTGCTTTCATGCTCTCCTCAGTAACTACTTCACTGCCTCTGAGCACGGCGCTCCCCACCTCACACGGGACTACACTGCTCCTACAGCCCGGAGGTGGGAAACAAAGTCAGCAACACAGCTGGCTGGAGCACACAGCTGGCTGGAGCACACAGCTGGCTGGAGCACACAGCTGGCTGGATCCTCACTTCCGAGGCGCTGCAGTGCCACAAGCAGCACACAGCTGAAGGAAGCAGCTGCGTGAGGAGAACAGGAGCTGCTCGTGTAGGTGTGTGCACAGCTGGAATGTGCCGGTGGAGAGCCCTCCGGTGGGAGCAGCTTTGCTGGCTGTGGCAGGAGCAGCTCGCTGAACTAAGAGCCTTAGCGTAGCAGCTGCTCTAAACACTGCCCATGCTGCTGCTGCTGCTGTGGTGCCACCCGCGCTTTCAAGCTGCTCTTTAACTAGACACATGCAAGTCATGCAAATAAATGTGATTATTTTTACCTTGCTTTCATACTGGGGTAAGGAAGAAAGACAAAAGAAAGAAAGAAAAAAAAAAAAGAAAAAAAAGAAAACAACAACGTGGCATTAATTGTAGCAAATGGTTCTTGTTGTTCTTGTGATACTTATTAGCAAGGTTCAGCCATTTCACAGTGAAGCAAGTGTACATCATTTACAAACAAGATGTAATAAAAGGTGAGACTCTATGTATGCTATCAGGCTATAACAATTAACAGGTTTACTCCGTAAACAGCTACCTTAAAACGTAACACATCAGAGGGTTTTTATAACTTGATACTATACTTGGCCAAGAGCAAAAGCAAACCATGTAAAACAATTTGGCAGGACTGACATGATCTGATAATTACAAAGTCATGGATACCTCAGTGTCCATTGTTTGCAGTAGCTCAGCTTTGCCCTAATCTCCCTTTCACTACTTTTGATTCTAATTTACCATAACATTAATCTTGCCTCAGGCACTGATGAATCATAGCTGTAGGCAGAACGGTTACCACAGGTCAAAGTAGCTGTGGTACACTGATTTTCTGGGCAGCCACAAAGGAAGTGGAAGATAATTGCTCTAGACGTTTCGTTATGCACTGGTGTGATTTCACAATTACATAATATAGTGTTTTATTTCATGAGTAAAATAGATCTTAAATCTTTTTACTGCTGGGTGATTTGACATCAGAGGTCAGTGATTATCCTAATAAATTAACAAATATGTCCATTCTTTTAGTGGCAAAAAAGTCTGTGGATTAAACACAACAGTTCCTTGTGCACAAGACCACTTCAAGGCTCTCATTGTGCCATGTAGTTAAAGCTGACACAGATTAATGGGTCTGTTTCTGTGTTTCTCATCTGTTCATTGTGGCACAGAATTCTCTTGTTCTTGTTACTGCAAAATTGCTGAATATTCATTTAAATTTTAAGTAAGTTTTTGGTCTATTTAAAGCCATGAAAGAAAGTCACTAAATTCAAGTATCTATTCTCCCATTTCTTTGGGTTTTTTTATGCTGAAGTTAACATTTATGAATATTACTATGCAATATTTAACAAATAATTACTGGGAATTTTATATTTGTGCAGGAAATTCAGACTTCTGAAGGAAAAATATTCCATTCTGCAACATTAAATACATGAAGAATATTGTATCATATACTTTAAGTCCAGAATACAGAAGGAATTTTATCTAAGGACACCAGGAACTAAAATCTACATATAATTTAAAATTATATCTAAGCAAAATATGTTAATACACATTTAAAGTATACTGACACTGATTATGCAAAATAATAACTTTGCATAATGGATACCCATTAAACAGTAATCCCATGTGGAATAGTCTGTAGGTCAGTTTCTCTACTCATGCACAAAGTAAACACCTGTCTTTAATTTTGTGAAGGGATTGAGCCAATTCTCTGAATCTGCAGTCATAAATTCTATGCATCAAATAAATAAAAACTAAAAAAGTCAGCTACATCATGGTTCTTGCACAGAATCAGAAAGATGCACTGCCTTGCAAGTGTCATTTCCATTGTATCTGTGTAAGGTGAGCTGTGTGAAATACAAAACATATGCAAATAAAGCACTATTCTGATTTGGTATTCCCAGGGTACATTGGGAATTCACCATTCACTTACTGCAAATGAACTTGAGAAATAAATGCAGAGACTAAGATTACATCGTATTTCTGTCTCCTTACCAAGACTAAAGAAATTGGTTTAAGCCACGTTACCTTAGATTTCTCAAGGTTGGCAATCCCCCAAAATAAATTTTCTCGTGCCCTTTCAAGTTGAGTCCAAAGTGGCTGCCTGTAGAACTTGTTGCTATGGTCTCTTCTTCATTGGTGTCTATGTCTACAATTGATATGTTGGCTAAAAGACATTTGAAATTAGTTACAAAGTATCTGTCACGAACAACGATGTCTTAATGTAACAAAGCAACAGAAAAGTATTTGGAGGGTTAGCAGGAAAAGGAAGAAGAAAGGAGGGTTGTATTTTGCAATTAAGATACTGGATTTCCACATTATCAATTACGGGCAGGGGAAGAAAGCTGCACTTTCCTCTGTTTCCATAACAACCTGGAAAGCTATAGCAATTCTGTACACTTTATTTTTATATATTCTCTAAATTTGTTTCATTTTGATGCCTTCTCTGTGTCACTGTAATTTGGAGCTAACACTTCAGGACATAGTCATGACAAGAGACCATTTTACATTAAATTTGTGATCTCAGTCCAAAGATTGCCTCTTGAACAGGATTTTTTAGTGTGAAAGTGTTAAACATTGTCATTATGTGCCTTATAAAGATTGGTGATCAGTCATGCTAAACCACTTTCAAACCCAAAGCAGTTGCTGTCATGTCCAATCTCAGTCTGGAATCAGTAATGTGCTACATACAACCATCCTATTTAGGTGCTTGTTCCATTCATATTTTTAATCTATGGATTCGTACAGAACATAAAGTTCAGTAAAAGAAATAAGACTCAGTAAAAAATGCTGAGCAGGCCCCAAGATACATAGGGATGAAAAGAAAGGACTTCTTTCCTTTCTTCCTTGAGAATTGAATAGACAGACTTTTTGCTACACCTTACCAAAATCAGATTAATTTTCATTTCATTTCTATACCTGTATCTTCCTTATAAACACATGATGTTTGAATGGTATTGGTAAGTTACAATTACACAACATTGTATTTTATATCAATACCTGCTGGGTTAAGTATGAACTATGATAACTGGCTAGCAATAAGCATTCCTCCTCTAAAGGCGCAGCAAATCTGCAAGTGAGATCACTAAATTGTTTTGGCCACTTCTCAACTCCCAAGTCTACTTCAGCCAAATGACAAGGAAGAGTGACTGTGTGAGTGTGAAGGCCAGGTAGAGAGCTGGCACTGCAGGGGGCAGAGGCAGAGGAATGTGTTTAGGGGCTTGTGGTGACCCTAAAGATTCAGAATGCAGTAAAAATTCAAACTGCAAAAGCACAGAGTATGTCACAGTTGCCAGAAATAAAACTAATTTGGCTCAGCTAAGATTCTACCAGCCCTATAAGCGGACTACAAAACAAAAACAAAACAAAACAAAACAAAAAAAGATTTTGCCAGCATGATAACCAGTAGTCTTTGTGATCTTATCAAATTCCACCACTTCACATTTTGTGCCAGCAACACTTTAAAGAACTACTAGAATTTCTGGAGATGTTCCCAGTTGTTGCCATGCAGATTCAGTTCATGGCACAATGCACATTATTAGGGAAGATAAAGCAGTGGTGCTTGTCTAGTTAGGTACTGTACTATCAGTACAGTCACTGCTTTTTTTAAGCACTTTGGTCTTTGCTGAGCATGAGAGGACTGTACAGCATAAAAGCTATTGCTGTCCTAACAAAAATCACATGTGTCTTTCTTGATTTGGAACAACATCAGGGAACTGATGAGAAGACTTCTTTTTTCCCCAGTCAGAAGAAATTTTGGAATGCAATTTATGATTGTATAAAAAAAAAATTTGTGCCTGAAAAATAGGCTACCTGTTCATAAAGTGCTGTTTGACAGTGCAATCACTGACATGCAACTCAACACACCTATAATTTAAACAAAAGGAGCTTCTAAATCACCAGAACTTATAATTCCCACAGCATTTTCCTGGTGATTAGATGGTTAGGTGTCCTGCACAGATAACTGGAAAAGTCATGGTGCTGACACCACAGGAACTTACCTTGCTTTTGAATTCTTGACAGGGTGAAAGATTTCCATTTGCCATCATTATGATTTTGATTGCTGATAACTGAAGCTGTACCTGAACCCAGATCGTAGCTGACTTTTATACGCCCACCACTGAGTTCCACACTCATGAAATCCTTCTGTTAATGAAAAGGGTTAGATACACCATTATGATTCTTGTCCATTTTGGTAAGAGGCATAGACATTAAATAAATGCTTTTTAACTCTGGGTGATTAAAGAGAACATTTTTCAAAGTTTAAAAAATGCCACGACTTATGCATTCACTACCCAGGACTCCCATGTATAATTGTCTGATTCCAAGCTCTTTTCTCCCTTTACATTCTCTTTTGGATTGCTAATTTAGTTGGAATTTTGCTGGCATCTTAGTTGGAGTTTTGATGGGATAGCTGTACTTTTATTTTAGATTGAAGATAAAAATGGATGTTATAATTACCTGAAACTAATACTCAGCTTTGTGTGTATGTTTGTACTATAATTAGGGTATTTATTGCATACCTCAGCTAGATTTAAACTTGCAAGGTAGAAAACAAAAATAGTGAAGATGGTAATGTTTTACCAGATTTCCAGAGAGTAATCTATGGAAGCAACAGAGAGATGGAGACAAAGAGAGCTATGAACACTCTTATTTTCATCAACCACTGACTCCAGTATCCAAGCAGCAACTGGAGATGGCTGAGTGGAGCAATGATATATGTTGCACTGTCTCCAGAAAAAGAGCTGGCAGGATACAAAGAGCAAAACAAATAGCGAGAGAATCTGACAGCATGAAAGCCATTAGGTAAGTAATGGTGGAACTGTGACCCAGGACATAAATGTACCAGAGAAATTTCTATTATCATTTCCATCATGGCCAGTTCCACCTCTTCTCAGGGTAAAACTGAACAAACTAAGTATTCTAGATGCTTAGGCATGTCTATCCATGCATCATTAGGAAGATCATCCTTCAAGTTTTTATGCAGTGGGACAGTATCATTTTATCAGAGATAAAATATACCAGGGACCACTTGCTTGTGTTCTTGAGATTTCAATTAAGGACTTATTTCGTAGAAAAATATGTAGGTCAACAATAATTATATAAAATAATCTAAAATAATGACATTAACTACCCTTTCAATATTCAATGATAAAAGTTCATTATAAAGCTAAATAAATGTTTCATTATCAAAATAAAATTCTAGCTTTTGCTACAGTCAGTCAGGAGGAGCACCCTCCTCCTTGACTATTTCAGCTATTTTGATAATTATTTCCAAAATACAGGAATCTGAAATGAGACTAATTTACACAAACACAGGTTTTGCAAAATAGCAAGTGCTCAGTAATTCTTCAAGAAATCAGTGAAAACTACTGTACATAATTTCTGCCCCATATGAAAATGACAAGGGAACGACTCTGTTCCCTGTCAGTCATGCAAACCAATCTGGATCAGAGATGCCAAAGATGAGTTATTCAGATCTGGACAGGTGTCTTCAAAAATAATTTCTCCCTGTTATCCACACACATTTGATACTGTGTGTGAATAAAAACCTTAAACAATTTTCAAACTAATGTTCCTACTCTCTGTTTTAGCTGGAAGAGAAACCATTCGTAGATATTGGAGAAACATGGTCACTATTACATCTTATTTGTTGCATCAGTCCCGCTTTAAACCCACTCAACAAAACATAAATATTTTCTTTATATGAGCAGGATTTCTATATAAGACCCATCTCTTCCCATATTCCCCCTGCCATCACACTGTGATACTTTAAACTATGAAATGACAAGCACAACTGAAAATGTTCACAAATATTAACATCTGGGATAAAGGAAAATTAATAAATAATTTCAGAAAAGCTGGAATTCTCCCCAGAGTAATATAATGATCCCCATTCATACCCCCATAACATTAGGTAGTCAGCCTCCACACTATAACATTGTCTTCAGCTGATCAGCAGTGAAGCATCATACCAGACAACATCACACCAGGATAGTGGTACCTTAAATTAAGATTTTTTTATGATCTGATAAATTCAGTGACTTGCAGAGATGGCATGAAAACTGCAAGGAGCATAGAGGTTAGCTGGCTGTTCTTACCAAGTCTTCTGTAGCGAGATACATCAGCAGAGCATCTGATGAGAAGGTCCTGAACTTGAACATGACCGTGGAAATGTTGGGGTTCCAGCGGATTGGGCGGCTCACCATGGCATAGCTGTCACCATCAAACTGCACCGTTCCTTCACCATCTGCCACCTGTGGGCTGAAAAGAACAATCCCAACCATTTTCTTTTGCCATGTGAAGTTAAGATAAAAAGTGCAGGGCTAGGGAAATGTGGGCAGAGCTCCTGGGAGTCTTCCTGAACTTGGTTCAGGATCTTTTCAAACCTCCCACTGACAGGGACAGGATTTCCCATTCTATTCTGAGAATGCAAATGTTTTCTTTTGTGAGGTCTCTGCTCACTACCCCGGTGGCTGTGAAAGCCACCTTGAGGCACTGGACTCTGCTCCACACCATGTAAGAAATGCAGGCACCCACACCACAGCTGTCCATGAGCCAGACTCAGTTCACTGTGGTTCTTATGCTGTCTCATGCTTTGACTGTTTCTGGTTACTGGTTGTCAGGAGCCTTTCTATCACAGCCCTGTCCCACCAGCTCAGTTCTGGTAACTCACTGACCACACTTACAACCCAGACTGGCTGCTTCGCCTCTCAGTGCAATTGCAGCCTAACTTCTGTTGCATTCACATTGGAATTTGATGGCTGCTCTGAAAATTCCTGCTACTTACTGCTGAATGTAATGTCACTGCAGACAGGTTCCCTAAAGAAGCATGAGAAACAGTCAGTGCTTTACCTACCTGACAGCACACCCTTTGCAATCGCCTTCGATATCCCTGAAATTCCAGAGTCCTATGGGTTTGCTGTCTAGAAAGGTTTCGCCCATGCAGCCAGTGAAGGTGGTGACTCTTACAGCATCTGACTTCTGCAACAGAAAACACAAACCTACTTAGAATTGAATTTAAAGTGATCTACTGTACCTGAAAACATAACAACAGTACAAAAATCAAAAAATAAATACCACCTAAAATTCCATATAAAATCATAACACCCCCCCAAGATGTTTCATAATATTTTAAATATGAAGAGTATTATTTAATCTGAGAAGTCCTCCTACAGAACAACTGATCAGTGAAAATGTGAACTGAACTTTGTATCAGTCTGAATGGGAAACACCATTTAGATTTGACACTCTTGGGAAGGCCTAGGGAGAGCAAGTCCTGAAGAGCAAGGAGCTGCTTTGGCTTCCACCATCAGTTTTCCTGGCTGTTCAGAAAGCTGGCTGCTCTCACATGTTCAAGGCCTAGCTGGGTTTTCATTTCAGACTTTCAAGAAAGGACTATGACCAATCTTTCCCACAATACAACAAGCAAAGTGTTTCTCTTGTAACGCTTGCAACCCTGGAAACTAAGCAGACTGTCCAAGCTAAAAGACAGACTGAGAACTCAGTTTGTTACACCTGTAAAGTTCATGCTGAATTTTGGATGCAGAAAAAAGTGCAGAGGACAAAGCAATTAAAACACATGTTCCATCAGAACTCATTAAGCTAGGGTCATGCACACAGAGTAATGCTCATTAGAACATAACATGGTACCATGATGAAGGTAGCAATAGTTGACAGTACACAGAGTACTCTGCTAAAAATTATCCTTCTAAAAATACCCTGATTCATTTAAATTTCATCTCATCAATATGAGCTGATTAAAAATCTATACACTTAGCTATCTGAGACAGACAAGCACCTGCTGTTTTTACAGCAATTACAAATATTAAGATCTTGCAAGAGAACATGGAGAAGTGCAATTTGAAAATACTCAAGAAAAAGTATGACTCAAAAGACTTAATGTGCTACTGATATTTCCCAGGGTAATTGGATAGGTTTTAATTAACAACAAGTATGAACTTAATGTCACTTCTGAGAAATTCATGACATCTAAGTATCATGGTCTTCCACAAGTCAGATGAAAGATGTTCTTAAAAAATTAAAATTAACTTTCTTTTTGACTATACTGCAGAAATGCATGCAAAAAGGGACGTGGACAAAACCGTATGACAAAACTAAAGCATTCCAAACCCAAGTAATATGAAAAACCAGATTTCTAAGTCAGGAGCCTAAAATACACCAGTAACCTTGATTAAATGTCCAAAGAGCAGCACAGTTTTGGAAAACTGACCTTGGTTAAGGTCTTGTAAGCCTCACAACTGTGCTACTATACAATGACAGAAATTCCTAAAAAATTGAAGTTGTATTTTAATTCAGTTTTTGAACTGAATTTGTTTCGTATTTGAACAAAACAAATCTGAGTGTTCAAAATTTTACATTGCAAATATACAAGCCATACCAAACTTAAAATAGACTGTCTTCCTACTGTTGCCCTTGTCTTTATTTTCTTTATTGGAGAAAAAAAGAATTCAAGAAGATGAAAAAATAGAGAGTTCTTCAGACTGTATTTGGACAACCCTTACTGAGGCTGGAAACAGCTGTTCTGACATCAAGTTTTGCACTTCCATTTTTCTGTCAGTTTTTTATTTTAACACTTGAGGACATATACAAACTTGAGAGTAAAAAAAATGATCAGGGGTACAATGCAGAGATCTGTAGGGGAACAGGTAGGGAAACTGGAACAAAAATGAAGAAAATAAAGCAGAAACACCAAAAGCAGACTGCAAAGGAGGAAGTGATACTGTGGATACATGAGAAAGAAAAAATCCCAAATGCAAGGGAAAATATTCTCTTATATACATTGTTAGGAGACCAGAAATGTACAGAAACAGAAATGATATCCTGTCACTCAGGAACTGAAAGCCTGTAAGGGCAGCAGTGTGTCCAAGGTAAAGCACCCATCCATGCAGCAGGAATTAGCTGTTTGGGCTAAATGCTGCATCAGTAGAGCAGCTCCAGGGCTTCTGATCAGAAGGCAACATCGTGGGCAGTGAAATCTCACATCTGCACACCTTGGTTGAAGCAAATCCCAATAACCTTTCAAAAGTGCAAGTGTACTACTTGCAATTGAAGCACCTACTACAATGACACCAGCACATTAAAATTTCCTACTTCTGTTTTAAGCAATAACAAAATTTGTCCACACAAACGACCAGCTAGCACAGTAACACCAGAAAAAGCATTACCTTAATTTTTTCTGTTAAACCACCAACAAACAGCACAGCATTAACATCCACATCCAGAATGGTATATCCAGGAGGGGAGACAGCACTGAATGTGGCTGGCACGATGCTGGCTTTAGGGCCATCCAGAGCTCGCACTGATATTGTGCCATTTTTCCCAGTCCTGGAGATTTAAAAAAAATAATTTAAGCATACAAAGTCAGTAGTTACACCAAACATAGAAAACTCTATTTTAAATGGTGCCTTTTAACAGAAGCACACGTGACTGACCTGATTATGCTTCATTTTGATACAAATGAACAGACACTTATGCCTGCATAAGCTAAAGATGTGATCTCAGAACCAGATCTTTTCCTCACCTGAATGTCCTTTTTGAACAAAATTCATTACACATATGACATGGACCTTGCATTGAATAAAACAAAGAATGTTCATTAGATAATATTTGAACTGAAATGAGGTGATAAAGCACTTCAGTTTCCTTCATTGTGAGAAAAAGAATTTGCATTTCCTGCAGTGGAAATGTCAGACTGTTTTTCAAACAGGTACCAACCCCATTATGTTCAAGAATATTACTTCATTGTCCTTTACGATTCACATCAAATATTGATGGCAACACAACACCAATAGACTTTACCATTTATTAACAGTTTCTGCATCAGTTTGTTTTCTACCTCTTTGATTACATTAATCTAGTAATTGACATGGAAGTAGTTTGCTGGCATATTTTTACAACAGAAGGAACACACTGTGGAGAGAGATATGATTCCTGAATCCTCCTTCTGAAACTTCTTATAGATGGGTCTCACATTTACCAGTTTGCAGACACTTGGGACTGCTAGTATATAATAAAGTGGCTCCCTCAGTAGTCTTGGGTGAATTCCATCCCCATGGACTTGTGTGGGTCTAAGGTGCAACTGGTTTATAGCAGAAGGTTTACTGATGTGAAGCCCTTTAAGGGATAAAAGTAACAATTCCTGAAAAACCAGAAGTTGCTAGAAACTTTTTTTAAACTACTGAAATGTTATGATTTCTGCAAGTAAGTTATTGGCACTTCCAGTCTATATTGTGCTTAAATCAGGATTAGTTTAAAAACACTCAAGTGCAATAATGCAAAAGCCACTGAGCAGACTGACACTTTTTAGGATGTCTAATAATTCACAAATAGTATGGATGTCTTTCATCTTCAAACAGACTGAAATGCTCACAATGGAGTCTCTTCTATAAATAATTCTCTCTTATTTAGAGAGGACAATGGAGCTTGAAGAAAGATCTTGGCTAACTTGACAGCAGAAAGACATTGCTACCCTCTGCATGACAAGTTAGCAGGTTGGAAGATATTGTTCTAGTGATAATCAGTTCTGTAAAACTGGAGGATTACAGAAGATGTACCAGCATTATGTGGCTGATATGCAAAATTACACTGAAATGACACTAAATTGAGAGAAGCTGGCAACTTCCTTGAGGTTAGACAGGCCCTGCAGGCCCTCTCTTGACAAACCAGAGAGATGGGCAATCACCAACTATATGAAATTTAACAAGGGTGAATGCTGGATTCTGCATTTGGGATGGGGTAGCCCTGGCTGTGTTATAGGCTGGGGAATGAGAGGCTGGAGAGCATCCCCATGGAAAGGGACCTGGGGGTCCTGGTCAGTGGCAAGTTGAGCATGAGCCAGCAGTGCCCTGGCAGCCAGGAGGGCCAATCCTGTCTTGGGGTGCATCAGGCACAGCATCACCAGCCAGGCAAGGGAGGGGATTGTCCTCCTCTGCTCTGAGCTGGGGCAGCCCCACCTCGAGTGCTGGGGGTAGTTTTGAGTGCCTCAGTGTAAAAAAAACACATTAAAGTATTAGAGAAAGAATGATGAAGAGTCTGGAGGGGAAGCCTTATGAGTAGCTGCTGAGGTCACTTGGCTTGTTCAGCCTGGAGGAGACTGAAGAGAGACCTCATTGCATCATAAAGATCCTCCTGAGGGGAAACGGAGGGGCAGGGACTGATCTCTACTCCTGTGATCAGTGACAGGACTTGAGAGAACAGCATGAAGCTCAGTTGGGGGAGGTTTAGGTAGGCTATCAGAAAAAAGTTTTCCATCCAGAGGGTGGCTGAACTCTGGAACAGGCTCCGCATGGAAGTGGTCACAACACCAAGACTGCCTGAATTTAAGAAGTGTTTGGACAATGCTGTCAGGTACATGCTGTGTCTCTTGTGGGTGCCCTGGGTAGGGCCAGGAGTTGGGCTTGATGATCCTGATGGATGCCTCCAACTCAGCATATTCTACAGTTCTATGAAATATTTGTGTAATGACATGCAGTGTTTGCTTCTAAGGAGAGGCACTCTATCAATGAGACTTCAGCAAGTCATCAGTATTAAATTATAAACTACCATGTAGTACACTGTGCTCCTTGACTCCTTGAAAGCACAGAAAATCTTCACTGAAACGCATGGCTTGTATTTGCTACAGTACTTTAGGACTGAATTCTTGCTGAACTAAACTGGATGTGTCTATAGTGAACTTGTGATTCATGCATCCTTTGTCCTCAAAAGAAGGGCACTGCTTAAACTCTGTCACTAACAATCAAAACAATGGTAATACTTAAATCAGAGTTGATTAAAATCACAACTAATCAGGTCCTGCTCCTAATTGAGGCCATGCTGAAGTCAAGTAACACTGATCTAGTGAGTCTCAAAAATATTCTCTCATGCATCTGACTCTCTCACGAAATTGACATTATTTGCATGTTGTAAACCTGTTTTAAATCATTTTGTCACATACTGTTATGCCAGATTTTCCTTTGTTAATTGGCACTTGGATTGATTGCAGCTCTTGATGCCAATCAGATTTGCTTCTGTAAGCAGGTAAGTAACTTGTAAGTGACATTTGCTAAACTTGTGTACCATCAAAGTATAGGTAATTCCTTTAGAACGTTCTATAGGAATAAACAAATTTCACTTCAATTTCATTTAAAAAAATTCAAGGTATTTCCATTATAACATCTGAATATACAATAAAATGCAAAGGATCAGTATGCTTTAAATAAAAAAGGTGATGAAAATCAAAAGTGTTCCTGGAAAAGCAATGCAGTAATTATCAATTTAGTCTAACTAACTGGAAATTTTGGTGCATGCATAAACCAACCATCTCTGATCATTATTCAACAGTCAGATTTTTCATATTTACATTTCATTTAGAATGCTAAGTGAAATTGAGAATTTTCAAACCTCTGTGCCGCAACATCTCTTCTTTTTAAGGCCCTTTGTAATTCTTAAGAATGGCTATCAACCTATGGTGGATTTAACACCATATCATTATCACTGTCAATCCTTGTCACCACTGAAAACAACAGCAAAATTCAGTAAGGCCAGAATTTCATCTTATATCCCATGCTAAGCAGATGCCCTTTTCCAGCTGCTCAGGCCATTCTGTCAGGCTGAAAAGGTTTGTGGCTGGAACTGAGCAGAAATTTGGAGAAAATATGTGAGGGAATGAAATGTGTAAAACTCTCCAAGAGGTTAGGAAGAGAGTTAGAGTAGAACTATTGAATGGAGTAAAATGTTCAGAGTTGAAGACTCTGTCATAGGGTATGTGATTTGTGAAGTCTGCCTTAAGAATGCAAAATCAGTCCCAAGCTCTTCACCTTAATCCCACAAATCCACCTAATGCCTCTGCAATGTAATTCTCCTAAACACTGCTCTGTACTTCTGATTTGTGCAGCTGTAATCATTCTAAATTGCTGATCCAGCCGTTTCTTAGAAACTAATGGTATGCACATCCTATATATCCAGAACAACCAGCTAATAGGTAATGGGCTTTTGTAGGATGTGTGAATTTTATGCCATGTTCTGGCTACATATTCTGCTGAAGCAGCTTTCCTGTAAATGAAAGTCTGGCATTACTGTGTCATGAAGCTGCTTTGGTATGCATAATACGAACTGGTGAAGATTTCAACACTTTGTGTTGTAGCCCAGTTTGTATTTTCCTAGCAATAAGGTTTCATTAAGCCAGCTTCTGGAGACCGTGCTACAATTTTATTTAATTCTCTGCTCTGAATGGACGATTTTTGTGATTTCATTAAATTATTTAAACTGAATGCTATTTCCTCCTCTGGGAGCTATGCATGTTACCAGAATTAGAGTGCTTTGTTTTCTTTCTCCTTCATTCTCTCATTTTCTAACTATATTATCCATTCTGCATTTAATACTATGTGAAATTAACTGTAATGATGCAGGAGAAATCACTCAACTTTCTATCAAATTACAATACAGCTGATGTTATCTAAATTACTAAGATCTATTCAAGATACAGGCTACAGAGTTATGCAATCCTTATGCTATACCATATGCCACGTGTTTGCTATTTGAATGGAAAATACAAGCTTCAACTAACAAATTTGGGATTTCAATATTTATGTATCTGTATTTCTAAAGTTCAAAGGCATTAAGTAGCTGATCTCAAATTACAAAATATATTTTAACTTTTCAGAATATCTCCTCCTTCAATTTTCATGAACTGTATCTTTCATAAATATTTCCAGTTTGATGAGACATTTTGCCTATGGAAATGGCATTCTGAATAAGAATCAAGATACTGCTGTGTGACAGACCATTCACTTGCAGTACTGTATCAAAACCAAAAATTCAGAAAAGCTGCTCCTCTTTAAAATTCAAGGAGAAAAGAATAGTTGTTATTCGAGTGCTAAAACTTTAAATTGATTTTAAAAGTAAGCTTGTTGAAGAAGACAATCAATAGAGTGATAGATAAACAAAAAGGAATAAATATAAGGATTGCTGATGCTAGAGGGGAAATATGTGATTAAAGTAAATTCTTGACAGAAAACAATTGACATTTCAATAGCAACTGTAGTGTATACACTTTTGGTACTAATGGATGCAGGTCCAAAACCTGTTGTCAAACCACACTAGAATTTCTCATGGTAGCCATTTTTTCTAAAATCTTGGGAGTGAAATATTGACTCACCTAGAGGCTTCAATCCGGTACCAAAACCCATCATCAATGGTCAGATCTGGATATTCTACTCGTCCAACTCCAGATCCCACATCCCACAGGAAGCTCACCTTGCCTTTGCGCATCTCTATGGCCAGGAAGTCAGTCTACAGGCAAAATATGAAAACAGAAGTGATCTCATACTTTAATTAAGGACGTTTTCCAGAACTTTTCACATTTCAGAAGATCTAATGAGGCATCAGAAACACACAGGTAGACAGTAGAGAATTAACATTAATTGTCACATCGCTCTAAAATGACACTCTCTTCTTGTTTTTATTGGTTCAAACAAGGAATCTTAAGCTAAAGACAGCAAATTATTTCCCTCAGTGATATGCAGCAAATGACTGTCAGACTTACAGAATGTTAATGTTACAGCCATCAATGGAAGGATTTAACTCAGAGAAACACTCTGAAACATCCATTGGATGGCAGAAAGATGTCGAGATACATGATGCCATCTAGCCTTTTCATTTTGTATTAGGTAAATAAAATACTTGTTGGAAATGTTGGAAAATAGGATACTTTTCCCATTTACTGAATTATTATTGGTTATTCTAGAAGTCTGTCTGCTATAAGTCTCATGGGAAACTGAATCATTCACCATTATTATGCCTGAAATTGCAGTCTTGACTTAGAATTACAATAAATAGGAGCTTTGACAGATGCAATATGATTAGCTACTTCATTCCCTAGGGAAAACCCACAACCAACTCCAAAATTACTTTGGTTGCACTGTGAATTTCAGAGCTCTAATGTAGTTCATGTACAAGCCTGCTATTTCATATCTAGTTAAAATAAAGATATAATAAAGATATATGCAAAAAATTTGCTAGTCATATTTTAGAAATCTTTATATTAATACCAAAGACAGTAAATGTTAGAAATTATTTTAGACCCTCTACAACTGCTTTGAAGCCTCTGGGTGAAAAAAAGCCTTTCTCATCTTCTTTATTCGTCAGTCATCTGATTTGATCGAGCAACTCTGACATGAAAGGCAGGAGACAGACTCACAAACTTGGCACTTCCAAGGTAAAAAAGCAGATTGTCAGCAACTACAGTCTTCACATTGACAATGATGGTGTTGTATGTTCCCTTCTTTATTTCTGGTCTGTACGTGCGGATACAATTGCCTCCAGAGGACACCGACACTTTGATCTTCAAAAAAAGCATAACAGAAAGAATTCAGTTCACTGCTTATTATTCCAGAATTAAGCATAGATGCTTCCAAATAATTATAAGACTATTATACTTTTTTCCTTCACATTTTTCTGTTACACGTACCAGGGAGTTGCTTGGATATGCGAAGAAGGTAAAAATTGAATTTTCTTTCTGGGATTGTAGTAAAAGGGAGTAAAATCTCCTTTTGGAATTCACATTTAAAGGACAAACTGCATAGATTAAAAATAGCTAGAAGATATACTGGGCAGGTAACAGTGGCATTCCAGCAGTATAAATAGTCTATAAGTAGAATATGTAGCTAGGAAAATAAGCAGCATTCCTGAAGGAATTACAGGATATTGCTGTTGAGTAGCCACAATTATCTATTTTTCCTTTGTAGTATCTTTGATTATGCCAATTAAAGACACCTTTTCACAATAATTTTTAAAGTAACAGTTATGTCTATCACTGCTTTTACATAGTCCCTAATGGAGCTGGCATTCATAACTAAGTTTTATTTCCACAGCTGAGTGACACATGAATTTGGATCCATGTATTGGTTTCCTCAGGCTCCGAGCACAGATAAAAACACTTTACTATTTGCTTTCATAATGCCAGCACAGACATAATAACAATACAGTGGTGTTTCAACCCCAGATAGACACGCTTATGCATTAGAGGAAACGTACGTAATGGTACAGCTTATGGCAAACTCTGCTAAAAAGGAGATCCATTATAGGACCAAACTCCTAATTTCCTTATCTCAGAAATGCTGAGCAGTTAAGTACTTCAAAGCCCTCAGACAGAAGATGAATGTAACAAAACATATCATTACTGTAGCCTGTCTTTCTGTTCTGTGCAGATTTCATCACATATATGGTGAAAACTTCTTTCACCAGTATCCTACTATTTATCCTATCACTTCTTTCCCAGTATCCTATTATTATGTTGATTATTTTTTGAACTATTTTTCAACTATTTTTGAGGAAGATTTCTCAAGTGCCATCTACAAGATTCTTTTTCCTTTGCTATTTAAGTCATAAGCTGAATAATCTCAGTATTAACCAGATGATCCTAGAGTTGACAATATTACTGAATCAGGGAGATGGATTCCAAACTCACCAAATGGACTAGAAATATACTCTTAAGTTCAAGTCTTAAGGGCTGCTACTGGATAGAGAAAAATCAAAAATATGGGATAAGCAGATACACTCAGCAATTTCAGTGAGTCTGAGATGGTGTCGTTCTTGAGTAATGTAAGTTCTATGAAATGAAATCTGGGGCTTAATATCAGTGCTCAAGCAGAAAAATACATTTTTGTTTTCACAACAAATCAATGATATTGCGATTCTTCGGCTGTACTATCACCTACAATACTTCTTAAAAATAACCTTTTGAGATCCATTCCTAACAGATGTTATTCATTTAACAAGTGCATGTTTTAAATCAAGAAACAACACACAGAGTGAAAATCATCAGAATATTCTCTTTTTTTTTCTGAGAAATTATACTCCATTATTTGCTCTCTTTACACATGTTTAGAATTAGGAAGGATTCACACTGTAGAAAAGAAATAAAAAAGTAGAAAATAAAATCCCATCAATACTCAAAAGGTCAATTTTTTTTTTTTTTTTCTGAGAAATGAGACTTACCGAATTGGCTTGCTTCCGAGCTTGGTTTATCAGCTCTTTTATCTGAGAAATGTTTTTCCCTAAGTTATCCTGGAGTTCTTTGATTGGCTTGATTTTATCTAGCAGGCGATCTGCTTCCTTTTCTAGGTTTTTAATACTGGAATCTGCATCAGCAACTTCATAAGAAAGAACAATGCAGAGCTTTAGAGAATAGTGTCAGAGACTAATTATATATTGCAATAATAAAACCCAAGAAAAATCTGCCTACACAATGCTCAGGAGATTGTATATGCAACTATAAGGTACACACAGGGCAGGAAGCTACCTGAACAGAATAAGGCAATTTCAGAATGTTTAGAATCAAGTTAAAGTAGCAATAGCAGCACACACTGGTGTTAAAGCAGGATTTTGAAGATGTAACTGTGCTTCAGGTCAGGATGATAGTTATGGAAAACATTTTCTATAGCAAAATACATTTATGAATGAAACATTCGCTTTCTTCTTTAAAAAAAAAAATCCCCAAATTTTGAAGAAAAATGCTGGATTAATGAAAATTGGTTGGTTTCCATAAGTAACTTCTGAAATTATTGGGTTAAAATTAACTTGAAATTAATTTTTTAACTAAACTATAATGGGCCCAAGTACAAAAAGGTTTTATTCTGGTCACAAGCTTAAAATTCTGTATGGGTACTGAAAGCAGATTTAAAAACAGTAACAGTAAACTCCAAATTATTTTCTTTTTTTTTTCTTGTGAATTAAATAATTTTACCACGATATTTTTGCCTTTTTCTTTAAGACTCAAATTCTTTTTTGTCCCTCAACATGCAACCAGTGAGTAATACCCTCCCTTTGACAACTCATCAGCAGATCTAAGGATTGCAACTCTTGCTTTGCATGAGGGTGTGGGTTTTTGTGGTGACAAAGTACCCTTTTGAAAGGGACAAACATGCATTTACCAGAAAGATGCATATTACATGAAAATAGTAGTAATAATAATAGCAGTAATAACAATGCTTAGATAAAGCATGAAAAACTGCATATCTAATTTTTTGACCCAAACACTCATATCAAAACCTTCAAGATGCTTCTTAAGGTTTCGTGTAAGTTAAACTAGCTACCAAGTCAGTTTATCTCAAAGTTTTCAAAAAGTAACTATTAAGCTGTTTCAATGAATGTGAAACATAGAAGACCATGCAGAGGCTTTGGTGGTAAGCAGTGAGTCATTGTTTACTGGAAAATGCACACTATAAGCTGCAACTAAAAAAACCCATACGTACAGATTTCTGCAGGCAAGATACGGAGACAAAGAAAAGAGAAAAAAACAGAGGAGAACATAAGAGACAGAAGATAACATAAGAGAATGTTTTGAAGATCTAAATAGAAATGTGAAGTAAAGTAAGGGACAGACAGGATGAATCCATAAATAACTTTTTACCTTTTAAATAGTTCATATCTATCAAAATGAGAATTCAGCACCTGAATTTTGACAACATAGAGAGGCTATGTCTACTTTTGCATTTAATCATGAGTGCCAGCCTGTTCACTTCATACATCTGGAATGGTTCATGCTACATTACTTTAATCTCATTCTGTAATCTGAGTATCCATCAACATTTGGAGAATGACCAAATTGTACTTCTGGAGAAGATCTCACAGTTCAGCTTTATCTGACACGAAACAGTTTGCAAGTGTTAAGACCACTCTTCAATGCAAACAAAATTGTGGTGACTGGGGACAATCAAGAGAATAAATTTCAAATTATCATTCCTAATCTAAAGTGCTAATGTACGCACAGGTCAGGACACTTGAGCTGGGACAGATGGCCCAGTCTAGCTTCAGCAGTGCCAAGAAACCACTGCTTTAAGACTGCTTCTCAGTTGTTTCCCACTACTCTGCAAGAGACCTTACAGATCTGTTGTTTCTACAATCTGCTGTAATCCAACCACACTATGTCAATCAATAAAATCCATTTCATACTGTCTAAACTTGTATGCACCCAACGGGAACTGTACTGGGGCTCACACACGTCTCAGCTGATGAGCAATGGGGAACCTGCAACAGGCAGGCAGTGACAAACAGCCATTGGGATTAACTTATTTCACTTGTACAGCAACACTGTGCAGCAACAATTGGCAGAGGATATTTGTCCACAGAATGAGGACAGCCTCCTAAACTTTGTTTTTAGGCGCCCAGCTTCATCAAGTTGATGACAACAATCTGGGCCGCCCAGAACAGCTGAGAAATTAGTTCTTCAGTCATTTTCTAAAGACACTCTAGTTTTGTGGCTATATACTCCTATATGAGAGATGGTCTAGAAATCTACCATAAAATGTATTATAATATAGAATTCATTTTTATCCATCCTAACCAAAGTGAAAATGCTAACATAATTCTCACATTTAATAACATTATTCATGGCCAAAAAAAAAAAAAAAAAGAAAAAAAGAAAAAAGAAGAAAAACTAAAAAGCTGACAAATCTCATTCCCAGAATCTTCTTTCTTTTTTTAGGTATCTTCAGTGTTCTACCAAAAATAGTAACGTGTATGAAAGAAGTCATGCATTTCTCCTAGGACTGATTATCTGATTGACTGAAGATAGATTTAGTGTGGGGTATTTTTCTTGAATCAGGCAGTGAATTGCCAGTCAGAATCTTTGATTAGTCACCTCCTAAATGCTTTAAAAATTAATCTGAGGAACGAATCTATCCATAAGAGGTTCATCCTGCTGACATAAGTTTTTTTTGCAACTACTAGCACTAGCCTTTAAGATTTAAAATCATTTTCACAGAATTGTTAGCATTCAAAGGGACCTTTGGTCCCTTCTCACATATAAGAAGTCCAGAAAACAGAAGTGATAGAGAGTTCTTTTGTACCAGCATACTGTAGTAACGCTACGTAAGTGAAATTCTGGAGCGTCTCTGTTTCATTTTGAGATATGAAATGTAAACCACAAACTGAAAAAAACCCACCACCAAACAACCCTAAAAAGATCTTACTGTTCTTGACTGGATCTTTCACCACTGCATCTGTTTTGGCCACATCATCTGTAAGTTTACTGTAGTTTTTTCTCAATCCCAGGAGATTCCGATTGAGGTCTTTAATCTGAGCCAGGACATCATTTGCAGTATCATTGGCTTGTCTTGCTTTGTCTTTGGCTGCCTGTACCTTTACAGCTGTATCTGTAGGTAGAAAATTATAATGAAATGGTTGCCCAGAGTGCAGAAGTAAGTTTTTTGAGTAAGATACATATTTGTGCTCCAAAAAACTCCACCTTTATTTCTGAAGTTTCGACTCTGAAAAACCCCCAAAATACAACACCACCTCAGAAAAATGACACAATCTTTAATAAACCATTAGCATTGTCAGTCCTGACAAGAGAAAGGAAAGAGAACTCTGATTGCCTTTTTTCATCATACCTAATTAGTTCCTTTTGAGTCATTATTGGAGGTCATGCACCATTCTGGCTGAGTGAAAGTTGGAGTTACTGTGATACTTCCCTCTATTAGTCCCAAAATTATTTTCAGCCACACCTTAAATTAAGCCATCCCTGCACATGTGGGTCCTTGTCCCACATGTGATCTGTCTATCTCATTCTGAATCTTTCTGCTTTTATCTGACTATTTCTATAGGAGGGACATAAGAATTATTAGTTAAAGTTGCTCTCTGCTTTCTCAAACCCTTCAACAAGATATATGACCATCATTTTCTCTCCCTTCCTCATCTGATCATTTTCCTATTGGACAACTAATTTACTCCATTCTCTTATCCAAGTCATTTATTTGCTCTGAATTACATTCTTAATACTCATCTGCTTGTTTTTATGAGTGTCCTTGTGCCAAGCGTGAGCACCCTGTAATTCTAATCTGCCAAGAGTTTATTACATTGCTAATGATTGTGTAATTCATATTATTTTTACTTGTTCCATATTTTGTATTCTGTGTCCTAAGGTTAACAGGCCTTAGAGGGCCATTTTGGTTGACTGAGACATCTCTCTGTGCTCAAGACAAGTACCCATGTCAGTATCTTGACCAAAACCCAAGAAATGGTACAGGATGAGCATGAAATATTAAACCACTTATTTTCTGAGTGTTGATTTCAAGGATTATTAAATCCAAACCAAAACTTTTCAGTTAGCTGCAATCTTAAAGCCACAAAAATGTACAAGATGAACAGTAAATAGTTTTTCGTGCTAAGGGTTTACTAGCAGTCTGAACTTTCTAGACCATCAGAAATCAGACAGAATACAGATTTTCTTCAGAAACTTTTTTTAAGGTGAAACTTCAGTTTTTCTCCTTGGAGAAAAGTTCATAGCAAAATAGATTGATATAAAACATTTATTTTTTTCAAACGTTCATTTTATCTTTCACTATCCATCATAATGAAAGTGCGTTGTAGCTCCCTGTCCCTTGCTATCGCAATGCAAAGCAGGTAACATCCCAGGACCTTGGGATTTTAATGAGCATTACTTTTTAAAAAAAAAGTCTATACAGAATGACAAATGTGCATATGTGAGACACTGAAATGCTGAAGGTTAATGACTCAAGCAATGGTCCATTGGCAAAAGCAGCAGGTTGCTATGCTGAGGTCAGAAAACTCCTAAACTAAGGGGAGGAGCAGAGTTTTTGGGTTCGTGGTGGTGAAACCTCTGATTTGCATAAGAACAGCCCAGTTGTCTCACCCATCACCAGAGGATGACCAAAACAAAGCTTTGTTTAGCAAGGAGATATTTTTTGAGCCAGATTAGGAAAAAGGCCAAAAAGGAGCAAATCCTGTGTAGCTAGGATAATGCTTTTTATCCTACCAATATCCTCCCTTACACACCTGACTGTGGTGTAAAACTCTCTTGCCTGAGGGCATGTATCCGGACACTCCACACAGGCCTGAAGGTGTTCATCCCTTCTAAGAAGACCTGACAGGCACAATTACATTGGCAAGAGTAACAGCAGTCAGGTCTTAGAAGGGGTCAAAAACCACCAAAAACCCCAGACTCATTTCTAGGGCCTTCCACCAGAGCACAGCACATGAGCCACAATGTTGCATCAAACAGTGTAAAACTACCCTCCAGGTGAGGTGCCTGGGAGTTCCCACCTGAACCTGAAGGTACCTTAACACACAGAACTTTATGTTGTGAGGGGTTTTCCCCACCCTGGATGGATCAAGACTGTGACCATCACTTCGACCAAGGGACATAGAAATTGCAACTACCAAGTCTTGTTGATGGATCCACATGTGGTGGTATCTCTCCTCTCCTCGCCTCCCCTCCCATAGTTATATGGTTTTTCTATAGTTAAAAACCATAAATGTCTACATACCTCCTTTCTTCTGCAACCACACTGTTCCCAAATTAACCTGTCATATTTATATGTATATATACATGTACTCATCCATCTATCTATCTATCTATCTATCCATCTATCTATGTACACTGGTCAATCAGTGTTATTTCACTCTAATCAACCCCAAGGGATCTATGCCTTCATGCATGGGTCACAAGAGCCCAGCACTTCAGAGTCCACTGAGGAAAACCTGTTCCAGCTCTAAGGAATTTACAGGCTAAAAAAGATGTACAACACCAAACATTGGCTGGAAATGTTGAGAGTGGAATAGAAAGGTAAGACAAAACCGAGCAAATTTCACCCTGCTTTTTCTGCAAAGTCAGTAAGACTTTTTCTTCTTGGGTTAAATTACACTGGTGAAATGACAGTGTTTCATTAAAGATCAGCTTCAAAAAGACTTTTCACATATAAACAAAAGACTATTTTGTTTAATTGTTTTCTTTCAGAAACCTTCTGCAAACTGCAGAAGCATGGTGCCTTTTACCATCCCAAAATTTTAACCAATACCATGGAAATCTTTTCGGTTTAGTTTTCTCTGTCACATTGCTCATTTTTGTCTTTTAACAGCCAGCGGTCAAAGGAGACCCAGTGCGGACACAGGCAAAGACTGATGACACAAATGTTAAGTGATGGAAAAAGAAACAAGAGCAGGACTGAGTCAAATGTTGCAACACTTTTCCAACTTACCATTAGGAATGGCTGACAGCTTTCCTAAAGTTTCATTCAAGCCTCTCAAGAGAATGGAATTCTTCTCATCAGCATCTTTCAGCCTGTCCTGTGTACTGTCCAGATTATCACCCTTTTCTATAAAAAATGCATATGATACAGATGCTTTAACTCTTTATTTTCACTATCCTTTTATTGCACATAATTTAAAATGCATAATAACAAGCAAGCCATTTTTCATTAAGATATCAAATTGGGTAAATAAGGAAGTCCAGCAGAACTTATGGGGTTCACTGATCATTTTTTTTCCAGTTTAAGTTCCCTACTTCCATGGTATCTAAATTATTGAGTTCCTTGTACTGTTGTAGGTATTTATCATGGGTTTTTCCAAGGTGTGCAGAGGAAAGAACTTGTTATGATGTTATGATTTAGGCAAATTCACACAATGATCACTGATAGATTCAACAGCTGTGATGTTAGTCATAGTTTTGATTCCTAGATTAAGCTACTGCCTTTCTTCTTAGGGTGGTAGCCTGAGCTGAAAGAGTTGAATGTGGTGTGAAAGAAACAAGACCCATTCGGTCAGCTTGCTATTGTAATTAGTGGCCAGAGCCTGGTTCTCTTGGATTTTCTCAAAGATGCTGACATAACGTCCAAGGAAAAGACAAGATCACTAATTGTCAATATGAGATGAATACACTAATGACAGATTATTATGAAATAAATATTCTAAATTATTTGGGAAAACTCCCACCTAGTAAAAACCATTCATAGTTAGGAATTGGTTCAAATCAAAGGACCAGTACAAATCAAAGGTACAGGTGCCATATTTAGTACATCACAGTTGAAACTGATGTCCTCATTTACAAGTAAGTTCCTGTTTTACAGCATTTTTTACTTTGAATAAAAATTATGCAGGGTCTTTTGAACTGCATCCAGCAGAACAATGCAACGATCTCAAAACTGAGATTCCAGCTAAGCTTCATTGCTATTGAAACAGACATTATCCCAAAATTCAGAAGTAAAGTTTGACACCAAAAAATGCAGTTAGTGCTTAAACTACTATTGTAGTAGACATTTTTCATTATTTCTCTGTATCAATATGAAGCTCTTTGGAACAGACAGCTGGTAATTTCTTACCTTAAAGGCATATCCTACTGGGAAACTAATTTAACATCACTGAGCTTGATAGCCAGAAGAGAAGAATAATTTGTAGAAAAGAAGTTCAGGATGACAAGCTATGACTGTGACCTTCAGGTTTGTGACAGGTTATTGAAAATAAATACCTATGTGGTTCATATTCCACAAATTCTAAAAAGGTACAGTTAAAACTAGATGTGCAAGAAGCAATTTGTAAAGGGAAAAAATCAAACAAAATTTATATTGCCTACAAGAAATTATTAATTAAATTTTCCAAGGCTATAGCAAGACTGAAACAGCACATGGAATTTAAATGAGAACTATACTTTTGTTGTTAGACTTTTTGAAATGTCATTGAGGAAGAATTCTGTTTGCTTTATTTAAATTAGAGCAACACACAGGACTGCAGGAGTGCTCAGAGAGAAGCCTTCACTCCTGCAAAATGTTCTGCAGAAGAACAGGACGTTTGCGTGAACTGTGAGAGGCACAGTTAACACTAGAATAAAGTTTGGAAGAATTGTTTATATGATCACTCTTCTCCTTAAAAACAGCTTCGTTTTCAAATGACAGGTTATGTCCCCACTGCTGAAGGAGGCTCCTGGTAATGTGATATTGTTAAACCAGGATGAACTCATCAGATTCTGGTCTTGTGTGCCCTGAGATTTTATCTGAGTTCTTTTCCTGTTAAGGAAAAAATACCAAAAAACCTGTTTTAATTTCCACCACTTAATTCTGAAATTATGGTCAGCCTGATAATTTCTTGGTGTTTCTAGTGGAATGTTAGTGTTTATAAAGTATGTCAATACTTCTGAAAAGAAATATTCTTCTTATTCTTCTGAAAAATTTGACTCATTTATGGTGGTGGTGTTCTACCTTTGTAATATACTTTTAATTGATCTCTTTTTCTCCTCTCTACTCTGCACTGAAGAAACATGTTTCCAGACTTCTGTTTTCAGCTTAGTAACCACAGCAGCAAACTGTTTTTTATGGAATTTAATGAGGGAAGTTTTCCTAGGAATTATGAAATTGAATATTGAGACTCTACCTGGTTTTTGTTTTTTTTTTTTTGATTCCTCAAATACATTTTTTCTGTGGGTGGGGTTTTTTTAGTTACAATAATAAAGCCATAAATAATAGGGAAGCTCTTAGACAAGGAGAAGAGAGGAGATACTATGTCCCATGTCAGATTTTCAAGGATATTGTTCATTTTTCACAGAGATATTAAGTTTTATTTTGAAGTAACTTTATATCTTGTAATCCAGATGGCATCTTCACTAAGCACTGGACTAATCCGTTGCATGAATCACAAACTGAAGTGACTCCATGTCAGCTTTTCCACATCCTTTAATTATTAGCATTTATGAAAAAGGCTGTGACAATGATTTGAAGGCCCAAGGTCCTCGAGTTAGGTGCTGAAGTTAGTCCAAATACAGGTAGCTACAGTCTAAGATTTTGCAAACAACAAAGCCTATCCAACTTGGAAGAGGTTAGTAGGTTTGCACTGAAAGATGCCAGACACTGTCAACTCTCATTAAAGTGTAGGTTGAGCAGTATGATGAGAAATTTATCTCAATCCTGTTTTCACTTGATTAGCTCTGCACAGAGATGGCACAAGATGCCAATAAATGCACTGTTTGTTGTTCAAATCAGCAAAACCAGTTACGCATTGCTGAAACTAAACCCTAAAGAGCAAGCAGGAACCTGAAGGATTTTGCACGTATCAGCCTTTGCATTCGCTGGCTTGGTTAACACGAACAAAGATTTTCAATTTCTGTTTATATTAAACAGAGCATTACAGGATAAAGTATCATCCCTTATTCCTCTGCATGAATGAAGTGGAGTCAAATGAAAACAAACAGTGCTATGCACATATATTTCATCTTAAGATGAACTCAGGAATTTAGTTGCTTACTGTTTATACAGAGTGATTCACGAGAGACACACAGTTTTACAAGTCTCTGCAGATCACATAAACAGGTGACTGGTTTATTGATGGTGATGTGCCACCATCATGGTGGATCATACATATAGAGGAACATAGCAGAAGCTGGCATCTTCTGACAGTATGGATAAATGGCAGTTTTTCCACGTGAAACCGTCCAAGAAAACATCAATAAGACTATGCTACCAAATGCATGTATCCCAAAACCAGACTAAAGTTGAAAATCTACCACAGAGCAACAAATGCATCTGTTTTTATTGACTGGAGACTGCAGAAATGAACTGACTGTTACACGCATTCCTTTCTGTTATCTTTGTGTTACTTCTTCCAAATAGCATTGGAATAGCACAGTCTCATCCTATAAAGAGGAACATGGGTCACAAGCTGACTTTTTTTCCTAAACCAAGCAAGACTTAGAAACTGGCATTAGGAACAAACAGGAGAAAGAGATGTAACTAGAGAAATGCAGCTAATTAGGTTTAACTTTTTAAAAAGAGTACCTTCAGCGCTGACTGCCATAACCTGGCCAATGCAATATACCAGGTCAGCAGAAAGACAACAGAGAGGAGAATACACAAACAAGGGATCTATCAGCTGGATATGTTGCCTATCAGCTGGAAAATGTTTTTAGCTAAAAATATTCATGTGTTGTCTGACAAGACACATCCCCCTCAAGCTGTCAATTCTTAAGCAAAAGAAATTACATTAGCAGAATTTCAGTAGCCACCTGACAGTAGTCTCCAGGAGTTCATGCATCTTATTATCAGCTGAAGAGGAGTTTATGCATCTTATTTTCACTTTTCATTGATCAGCAGCATTTACTCACTGGTAGCCCAAATTTCAAAATTTCTTCTTAGCCACAGTTCTACATACAGATTTTGCTTCTCCCACCAAGGTTATTCTTTCTAACTCCTAATCCCACAGAGAAATGACTATATCTCCATTTTAATAGCGTCTGTCAGAATCTTTGCTTTGTAAGGACTGTTTCAGCAGTCTTTGGTGGTAATATAAAACATTTTCATGATTAACAGCCATTTTATAACTCAGGTAATTGGCCACAAATCAGGGGAATGCCATAATGTAGGAAGAAAACACTCTCATCACTATCATGGCCCAGGCTGCATTATTGAAGTGTATATTAGTGGAGTGGCTTATGGGTCTTCATTACTTTAACTAATGTACTTCCTGTAGTGCAGACAGAGAAATTTTAAGCTAGTGATTAGTTCTGTCTACCATATCTTTATAGAGTGCCCATTAGCCATCCTGCACTTCCAGTTGAGACTCTGAAAGGGTGGCTTTATACGGATTCTAAGAAAATATCTTTCTATTAGTTTGACACTGAACTCTCAGTTTCTCTCATGGGAAAATCAAGACATCCAGAAGGGATTATGTTCATAATACTAATAACATATGTTCTATGTTATTTACAATACTAATAATATCACCCTAATGGTGCAAAAGCAGAGTGGGGAATAGAAGTCTGCCATTGCATTTTCTCCTTACACATCTGCATTCTGGGCACAGTGTTAACTGATCTCCACGGGTCTAGCTGTGGAGCATGGATATGTTTTATTAGATGTAAAAAGGCATACTGTTCAATTTCAGAATGTTTGTCGTTATGAAGCACTTAAAGATGTATAGGAGAGCATGAAAGAATGCTCCATCTCATTACCCTTCAGTTTGGGGCAAAAACATAGACAAAGATTTCATATATGCATTTTAAGCATTGCTGCTTGCTTGCATTAAGCTTGCTTTATGAATCTTTAGGCTGTTTGGACCTTTTCTTCTGAATTATGAAACTGTTAATCAGAAATTTTCACTGGTCCAATTGGGAAAATAACCCTTTTCAAAATTCTCTGCAGTAATGGTTGTAATAAAATTAAACAGTCGTGTGGATACATGGAATTCACGTCCATCCTTTTAGAGTTCCTATTTTAATTTGTCCTTGAAACCACTTTACACCACTACACCTGCCTAAGGGGCACAGAGAGCTCTGGACTCCACTCTGAGGTGCTGAGTCTGCTCCCTGGGATGCTGTGGCATAGGAGAGGCGGCACAGCTGTCTTAGAGTTTCTTATACACCAGCCATGGCAAACTACAGCAGTCTGCATTCCAGAAAGCGTCAATATTTTTTTCCACTTCAGCCATGCTACTGAAATTGCACACTGGCCTCTTCCTATAGTCTTGTGATTTTCTGTAACATATTTCCTGAAATATGCTTCTCCAGCCCTAAATCTACACTGAATCTGGAAGTAGAATTGCAATAAAGAAGACCCCAAATATACATCCAAGATTTACTGGTAACTCAGACACATTTCTTTCCCTCCATTCCGCTACAAGGAAATAACGATGCTTTTCACTTTCAAACAGTGTATGACAATAAAGTGCACTTAATGACCTTATGAAATAATATGCTTTATGATCTTATTAAACATTATGTTTACTTGTTAACTAGTTCTGCAGTTGGAAATCCCAGAGCTGCCAAAACTAAATTCAAGTGTAGTAATAGCCAAAAGATGACTAAGGTGTATGGATCACCTCCTCTATACTGTATGTTCTTAATGTATCTTCCAGGAGGCCAAAGAGAATTTTGTATGCAAAAACATAGAAGACAGGGCTCTATTATGAAAATCTGTCTTGATTCTAATAAGAAACAAGTTTCTTACTTGTTTCTTAGTTTAACTAAGCTAGCAGGATGGAGAAGATTCATGCATCATCTCTGTGACAAGTTTAAAAATCATCCTTGAATATTTACAGTGTGCAATTTTTCTTGCCCTTATTCTTGCCCTTATTGTAGTTAGCAAGAGAAGACCTGAGCTCCCTTCTCCTCAGCCTTCTTGTCCAAGAAATGGACAGAGGGGACAGGAATTCCTGTATAATGACTGGACACAAAACAGGAGAATCTTCTTCATTGATACACTGTCCAAGTTCAAATCAGGTAATGAATTGTACTTTTTCTCCTATATGGCTTCTTCATACCAGAAGCATAGCAATCTCACAACATTTTTTTTCCTCTATTTAGTGGGTCTGAATGCCATATACTGCACATACCTTTAACATCATTTTCTAGCATCTTGGCCTTGTTAAGGATCCTGAAGCTTTTCTGAAGAGAGCTCCTGGCACCATCCTTCAGTGATCCTTCAGGACCAGATGTCTGTAGACAAACAAACAAAAAAAAGTGTCAAATGTACAGGAAAGTCTGAGGTCATAAAAGACTTCTGATCATGACCTAAGTGAACAGTCATCTAAATTTTATGTGCACATCAGTGGGCTTTGAATTACATCACATTGCCATAATATTAGTCTAAGACAACCAAAAAAAAAAATTCTAAGTATTTTTTAATGGAATGTCACATCCCCTTTGGAATATCAGAGGTTACTTCAATAAAGAGAGACAATGCTTACAGTATTAAAGAAATGGATTTGACTCTAAGAGCAAAACTGTCCAAACCCAACAAACAAAATACATTTCAACTTAAATATGTATTTATCCTTCCAGCTACGGACAGAACACTATTTCTCTAATGGCAGTATTTCTCTAACTTTAGAGGCCAGACAGGATCTGATAACTCTGATAATTACAACTGAGATTCATTTGTGGTTAAATTAAAGAATTACAATTGCTAGGTGAGTAAAGAAATAAGAAATAGAGTTTTAAAAGAAGGGCAAACTGTAGTTAATCTGAAAGAATTTTATTACTTAGTATCCATCCTTCATCCTATCATGCTACTTAAAGATCTTTCTCCTGAAAAACATCCATCTCTACCTTCAGTGCAGAGACTGATCAATAGACTGAATGGTTTTTCTAAATTAGATTAGTGTTTTCAGTCAGTAGGAAATGCTCCAGGTTCTGAACCACTTACTGTTCAGTTTGTAAGACTGAACTCAGGTCACACATCATACTGAATACATTTCTTTGAGAATACTCCTGACAGCCAGATAACATTCTATATTAGTCATGGGTCATAGCCTTGCAACTGGTATGTAATTATGAAGCAGCTACTTTTCATTTTCCAGGGCAGATACCTATACTCAAAAATTAACTGTGTGTCAATTAAATGACACAATTATTATTGCTATTCATTATTTTATAATGACCAAGCCCAGAAGTGACATTTCACATATTGCTGAAGCTCTGATGTTTTTCAACTACACTGTAAAAAACACAGTGAGCTTGCTGTTTCTCTTTCTTTAAAAATCTTAGTGAATGCTTTGGATACTTCCAAAATTCAGAACCAAGCTTTTTGTTGTGGGATATCTCATGGTATATATGGTGCCATGTCACAGGGATACAGCTATTAAACATTCCTTGTATTTAGACGGAATGTAAATGCAAGCTTTTATGTGATTTTAAGAATTAAGGCACACATCACTGCCATTTTCCAAGCTCACCTGAAATACTAAGGTGTGTACACATTCCTCTCAACAACAAAGACATACACATTCAAAAGATGAAAAAAGTTAGTTTCTTATTGAGTTTCTCTACCAGCTAATAACAAACAGCACTGGTAAAAGAAAAATATTTTAAAAACCCAGGAAAAAAATCCAAAAAACTACTCAGTGAAGCAAAAGACTGCTCCTGAAGCAAGAACATTTGGCCCGATCTTGTGACAGATGCACCTGTCAAATCAGATAATACTTTTAAATTTCTTTTCCCCCTAGAAACAGAACCCAGGGCATGATCACTGTGACCATAGAAATAATAATAATAATAATAATAATAATAATAATAATAATAATAATAATAATAGTTATTACTATTACTATACTAGGCATGGTTGACTGACTGTTGAAGCAGTTTATAGTCAATGAAATGAAGCTGGAAGGCCAGATTTACAATGCAAAACCAAGTTCATCAAATCAGGGACAGTAACTGGGCATGTGCTGACAATTAGTCAGAAACAGATTTCAGCATAAAGTTAATACTAGAAAAGCCCTTTCAGAGAGAAATAAACTTGTACTTATTAAAAGCTTTATTTTATATTTTTAAAAAACAATTTTGAAAATGATGATTAATTAAGACATATGATAGAAAATGTACTTTCTTTACTAGTTTTTCTTGTTCATGAGATGTCAAGTTATGAAGAAGTCAGCAATTAAAACCCAAACATTTTACGGCTTTGTGCAAGATGAGTTTGTATGCTTGTGGCAAGTCTGGGTCATGGTGAACCCCTTTATAATTTAGTAGGATTTACAGCCAACAGTTTTTGACATTATTTTCTAAATTAGGACAAATACTGTAGGAAAAAAAAGCAGAATAAAAAAAGAAAAACAAAAAGAAAAAGAAAAAAAAATTGTGATTCAAAATAAATTTGAAAATTGCAGGAATTTAATTTGTTTTAATTCTGTCTCTTCCAAAATGTCCATAATCTGCGGGTAGTAGCTTCCTATCCCCTGTGCCTTTCTTCATGGCCCCTACCTTCCCCATGCAAACCCTGTGCAGTTTGAATGTCTGCTTCATATTCTGGCAGAAGCAGGACCATGTACCCAAACAGTGCTGTCTCAGTCATGGTTTAGAGTCACAAATACACTGGGGCAGTGTTGAGGACCATATGAACTTACACAGGTACAAGGTCTTAGAGCCTCAGTGCTAATTCAAATCAGTTGAAAATAGTTCTGCCTTGTTCTTAAATTATTTTCTTTTCACATACACTTACATTGTGAAGTTTTCTCCTATGCAGGAGATAGGGTTACCCTCATTTCTACCAGTCCTGAAGATGGATACCAAAAATAATTTGCACCTCAGGGCATCCTCACAAGGATATCTAGGCAGCTTTATGTAAGGAAATCTAGACACTCAACAGAACTCCTGGGGCACCACCTACAAAGAAACTCAAAATCAAAGAAGAAAGCAGAACCCTAAACACTCAGTGTTCTCCTTTGTGCTTCCTACAGTTCCCAGCCTGAGAGTTCCCTCTAAAAAGCCTAAGAATAACTCACTTTTTAAATATATAGTGTAAAACTATGATTCTGATCTATAATATACAAGCAGAATATGTTAACCTGACTCCTATCAGTTACTGCCTAAGTAATGGAATGCTGGAACTGCCTGAATGCTAAAGATTTCTCATTTCTGATTAATTTATTTTGCTTTCAAAGGGGAGAGCAAATCCATCATAAAAAGCTCAGGAGGAATTTTGCTGTCATATTTTTAATACATTTTTTTCCAATCATTTATCAGGCTTCCTGTAATCACGATGGATTTTGAGCATCTTCTCATTCACGCTTTTAGCAACACTAGGTTAATTTGAAAATGAAGTCATTTTCCCATTACAAAAAACCCTTGAGGTATCACTAAGGTTCTTGTAAATAATTTGATCCAGTGATGTACAGGATAGAACCTAAACCTAAAACCTGTCCCTACCATTGCTGGTTCATACACAAGCTCGTTGCTGTTGGGAAACCTTTGCTTCCCTGCCTCAACATTATTCCAGGTGAATTGGAAAGGTGAGGATCAGGGATGCTTAGTGAGCTACAGCACTTTTCTCCATTATCTGCTTGCAGCTGGAATTCGGAGTCTTTTACAAAAGACAGGCATCCACAACAGCTCTGATCCAGAAGAGAACATCTCTCAAAAGGAGGGGAAAGACATGATCTCCATCTTTTACACAGGGTCCCAGAGCAACTTCTCAGAAAGCAGGCAACACAGTTTCTAGGGGCTTACACTGCCTTCTAGGAGAAAATTCACCAATGCTGCTTTCTAGGAGACTTTTTCAACCATTGTGCTCCAGACAGCCCTGACTGAGGGTACATTCCTGGCCTTGTGCTGAAGCTCAGCTGAAAGCTCCTTGGGACCTCCAGAGAGTGGGACCCTGATTTACCTGGTTACCAGTTAAACTCTTCACACAGGATGAGAAAACATTCAATAGTCTTTAAATAAAACCAAGGAAACAGAATAAAGATGTGATGACTGTAATTCCGAATTGATATATTTTTATAATCTGTCCCAAAACACTCAAATGATATTTTAAAAAACAATAACTAAATCTATTGCTCTGAAGCAATTTGATGGTAAACCACCAATGACCTCTATATCAAGTCAATTACATTTAAAAGGCATCAGCTGCCTCAATTTTCTTCCTCATCAACTAGATCCCCATTTCACATACACTGCTCATAAAAAAACCAAGCTCCCTCTAATGAATACATGCAAAGGAGACACAGAAAGCCTCAAAACATCAGATTAATATTTTCATTTATTTCCTTGCTACTCACTTGCTTCTATTTACATCATATTGTCCATCTCGACCTCCATCACTTAAATTATCAACCCCCTTTCTCTCTATGCTATAATCATCTAGTGATATATACACTTTTGTCACCATCCTGTAATTGCTAGCTTTGTTTCTTTATTGCTCAATGTGTCTTTGTTTTTTCCCCTTTCAATCCTTGAAACAGCTGCCTGTCTCACTCATTCCAAGTTGTCAAAGCAGAAAAAGCATGTATTAAATCTTAATGAGAAGAAAAAATCAAAAACTGCTAGGCTCTTATTTACTTCTGTGGTGTAATTAGGCATTCTGGTGAAACAAAGAACTATTTACAGAGAACTAGCACATGCTAATGTATGAGGTGATTTTTTTCATCAAGAAAGAAATACAGTAGTGTGATTTGAAAAAACAGTGAAAATTTAAACAGCCTACAAATATTAGAATTTTTGTGCAGTAGCTAGTTCACTTTATCCCTCTGATGAATACAGACCTTTACAGCATGTGATTGATTTTGCTATTCTCACAATCCATTTGACTGAAGTAGCTCTCCGCAAGCTGCCTTTATTCATGTACAAATGCTGCAACTACAAGTTGCTTCTGCTCATCTACATGTTTCTATATCAAATATAAGTCCTGTCAATCTCATATTATACGGTTACTGCCTCATGTATCTGTATGCACGTGAAGTGCATCTCTGTTGGTCTCTGACTGACTCCCACAAATTAGCAATTAACTCCTTTGATATTTGACATAAAAGATCATTTTGGCTATGCTTAAAATGTTTTCTGCTCACAGTATATGCACCAAGGAGCTGAGATCCTCATTGTGACTCAGGGCTGACTTTACCTTACAATCCTATTTTTAAAAGTTCTCTTCATTTTCTCTGGAAATTGGCATGTGCTACCTCATAGTGAGAATAAGATTTCTCTGCAAAAACTGGTAGAGTTCACAAAGTGAATAAAAATTTCCACTCCCCTCCTACAATTCTCCATTTCTAGAATTTCTGGCTAGGTGCATGCAGTTCATCTGATGTGCAGAGAAGTGCCTCCAAGCATTTTCAGGGAACTAGGTTGAAAAGTTAATTAAGGTATGGAGTTCTTTAATGAATGTATTACCCACATCCAAACTAGCACTATTGAGTATCAAATGGCCTACACAGCTGACTCAAAGCTGTTGGCTTGAGCCATACACAGAGTTCAAAAGGTAGAAGATAGAAGGAAGAAGGATAGTAAAAAAAATGAGGAAGAAAAGTAAGGATCAGGAGCTAGGAACAACTAGGGATTATCTGAAGATACATGTAGCTCAGACAGAGGCATAGTTTTCTGATCATGAATGTTTGATGGCAAATATCTTCACATAAAGTTTTAAGATTGCAAAACATGGATCTGAGATCAGGTGTAGCACGTTCCACAAAAAATCTAAACCTTCTTCTCAATTTACTCATTTTCCTTACCTCTTGCATGGCTTCATTTGCAAGAGCTTTGGCTTCCTTGGCAACTCTTTCAGCTTCGTCTGTGTTATCCTTGATATTAGTATAAGCATTGAAAGCACGTGTGGCATTGAAAGAGAGGTTTTTGGCTTCAGTAAGGATTCTGTTGGGATGGGGAAAGTAAACACACCATTAAACCTCGACAGAACAGAGTATCCTACATTTTCAAACCCAACAGCCTGTATTTCTAAGGCTATTCCTAAGGTGTTTAGAGAGCAACACTACATTTGAGATTTCAGGAGATCTGGCATCATGTGTTTCATGGAATTCATATTTTAACTGTGCAGAAAGATATAAAGAACAATGTTCACTAAAACAGGAGGTCTTGTGAGATAAAAATAGATCCGACTGAGATAGGATAGCACTGTGCTTAATGTTCTAACACAAGTAACATATTAATCATGTGAGTTTTTAGGTTATGTGCTGAGCCAGGCAGCTAGAGGAAACTTGCATTGTATGAACATGAAGGATCATCACAGACATGCTTTAAAGTAGAATCTCAGAAAAATTAATTTCTTGGTCTGGGTGCCAAACACAGAATTGCTAGTTTTGAAGTAGATCTCACAATCTAAACCAAACCCTAAATGTTAATTTTGCTGACCAAAATGAAAAATATAAACAGTAATGCTTCATATCGAATGTGAAGTTCAATTTACATTAAATACTCCAATCTGATAGCTATAAATAGATTTAATACAGTTAGTATTTGCTGGTGCAGGGACAGAGCTCAGCTAACCTCCTTCCTAGAGGAATTTCAGTCACCAGGTTGGGGAAATAACTTTTCTTGCACTCTCCTGCTATGATATATTCAAATATTTTCTACAAAGAATTGCTGCACCTACAGAATGAACATGAATACAACTATCTCAGTAGTCATTATGACCAATGCCTGTGTTGATGTTACTGAATAAAGTATAAACAGGCTAAAATCCCCACTTGAACTGGATAAGAATGGATCTGAACTTGGATTTTTGTCTCTCTGGGAAATTCTCTAGCCATGCAGCTGTATGGCAATATAAGAGAGACAGGGATTACTCCTGTTGGACCCATTCCAGCTTGTATAAAATAGTTATTGAGACAGTGTGTGGGGAAGAAAGGAAAATTCATCCTGGTAATTTATCTATTCTCTGGAGTACTGTGACAGCAGGGCTCTCATCCTCACATCAATTACTTACTGATTTCTACTAAATGCCACAGAAAAGACAAAGTGGACAGAAGGCATAGTCCCTGGACTCAACATGGAGTTAATAGAGGGAGAGAGATTCCCTTTAGGTTACTGCAGAAACTGCATGACTGAGCTGCCTCTGTGCCACTCTTGGAAAAGTGTATCTTTTTCCTCAGCTACAGCTGGAGATCACCAGGCTACTGTAAAGTTCTGTGATGCTCTGTTAGAGGAACGTGGAGCCCAGAATAACTAGAAAGTAGCTCAAGATCTGCTTAGAAACATTGTCCAAATCCTTTCTGGTTACGAAAACCTAAACTGGATTTACCAAACACCAATGGCGTTTACTCACAAGCAGACAATTAGCCAAAAGGGAGAAGCCTATACTAATGCTTCCTTGCACACAGCAGAAATAACTACTTTTTCTAGGTAAAGTTCATGAATGGTTCCATGTTCTAACACTCAAGAGAGCACTCTCATTGTCAATCAATATACTATTTGAACCCTTAGAGGGCAAACTGGAGAGACAGAGCTCTCCCTCTATTTGTCCTGTAAGAATAAACAGTAATCTACGCCAAATTTAGTATTGTCTGAAAGACACTCAAGTGCCAGTTGTGACGACAGATACACTTTTTAATTCCTCAAACTGATAGTGTATCTCCCTGTAAAGTATACTATTTATTGTCAGTGCATGAAGTAAACAGCTTTATCCTGATTACACAGCACCACAGTATTTCTTTGTCCTTTGAAGTTATATATATATCTGACCACATTAGAAATTCTAACTTTGAACCATCTGCTTTTAGACATGACCTTTAATGTCCTTGATTCTATGGAGTTTATTGTCTTTTTTGAGAAACAGGGGTTGATATCTGGATCAGACATAGATATACATGGTACTGTTATAACATTTTAAACACTACCCTAAGCTCCTTAAGGCCAAGCTGTCATCTACATTAAGACAGAAGCACATACAAACACCCATAAAAGGTCTCTTTTCTATAGTTAAAAAGTTCTATCTCAAAGCATGTCTTGCCAACATTTGATTAGGAGGCACAATCTTCTTTTTTGTCTACATTTTCTCTCTTAGTTCCTTCATCACAACCTTCCATGTATTCGGATATTTATACGTGGTTGGGTGTGACGCTAAAGTCATTCGTGTTTAGTGACACTAAAGTCACTCATTTTCAAATTCATTTTTACCCAGGAAACCACAGCTATCATTACTTTATGCACACCTCAAAACATGTATTACATTGGGTATTTAGAGTAGTGTAACTACACTGTAAACGAAGCCAGTAATTTTGCAAGTATCAGAGATAATTTCCTGTCTTTTCCTCAAAATTACAGATGCTGGTAAGAAAAAACTGTGTTAAGCATTTGCTCACAAGTCTTTAAGGTACTCAAGTCTTCAGGTAGACCTAAAAGATATAAGCAGCAAAGAAGTAGCATACTGTTGATGTTTAAAAACAATCCTTTTTTCATGCAGTACTTTTATAAAATAATGCAACTCTGAAGCTATGCTGGGGACAGGTCCAACAGGCAGAATATCCATAGTCTATTTCTGAGTATTACTATTGCAAACTACACATCCTATTTATGGCTTGCTTTCTTAAGTGCATTGAATGCAATAAAACAAAAGACACCCCTCTCTTTTTCCCCCAAAATTCCAAAAAAACCCCAAACCTTTGTTTTATATGAGTTATATGGTATCATTCTTCTGAAAAAGCTGAGTGGTCATATAAATGAATGGCATTGCAATTCTCATATTAGGAATGTGATAGAGGTAAACAGAAACTTCAGTTTCTGTTCCTGGATTTAAGCATTTTGGTGCAGGACATCTACTTTTTTGAGAAAGTGTTTTGAAGCTGGTAGAGGAATTACTGTCCATCACTAAGGGAGACTTCCAACAGTAAACAATTTAGCATCCCAATAATATTCTCCTACCAAAACAGTCACATTAAAAAGGAAAATACTACTTGTTTTTTATAAATGTGCATGAAAACGTGTAGGGAGCTCTAAGAATTCCTATTTTTTTCACAACATAACAGTAAACATATGATAAGTTAAACTGTTATCAGTGCGTTTGAGGGCACTGTTTACTGTCCATGCAGCCTGTAAAAATCACAATATGTAGGAAATGGTTTATAGGAGATACATAAATTGACTAAATCAATAGTTGTACACTTGTGCACATCACTGGTTATTTGTACACCTCCACTGACAGATGTCAAAGAAGAAGAATGCCCTTCAAGTTCTGTGAAGAAATTTTGCAAAGCTGCTTCATGATTTTAGCATTACCAGTGAATGTCTGCCTTACCCATCCAGCACTGCAGATGATTCATTCAGCTGGCCTGCATGGTTCTCAGCTTGCAACACCTTTTCTGGAAGCATCCTGTCACGAATTTCTTGTGTTAAGTCATCTATTTTATCTTTCAGCTGATCAGACATCGGCTGTATCTTATCTGCAACACCTTCTACATACTGAAAATGGCAAAAGAAAAGCCTTTAAATTTCTGCATGCAAGCATTCTGTAGCCTTATCTATATATAGGGGTGTTTCTTCTTTCCTTGTGGGCTATTATCTCAACTTACTCATTGCATTAAAACTTCAGGGAACTAGTATAGAAAGAGTAACAGAAATGGCTGGACTGAAAAGTAGAGAGGAGATAAACAATATTCCAAGAACTACTTGTCTCTCTTGAGCTTACTAGAAGCTTTTCTTTTAGAATTAAGGAATTGTACAGTTTAAAAGCTTATAAACTCTAAGTTGGATTTGTTTCCTAAATGTAGCATGTTTCCTAATATAGAAAAGCTATATTAAATTGTTGCTGTGCTCCACGATAACTAATAAGTGGTAGAAGTTTCATGTTTCAGGACCCTTTGAGTGGCTACAATGTCTTTTTGCTTATTAAAGCTTCTCAGTAAGAACTACACTTTTTGAAGACTTGCCATTCCTGTTCCACAAAGCTGTCTCACTATGTCTCCTTCTCCATTTCTCCAAAGATGAATTTTTCCATTTATTATGGCAAGCTGCAATGCATGCTGGTAATATCTTCAGAATCAATGATACTTTCAATATATATATTTTTTTTTTTTTTTGTAGCTAAGGCACTGATCTCAACCTGTTGAAAAAACTTCTAAGACAGATTTTTCAAAAATATTATGCAAAATGAGAGTTCAATCCTTTCCCTGATCTGTCTAGACTTAAAATTGTGGCTACAGGCAACAAATTATTTCTGAAGTTTTCTTCCTACACACAGTTTTTGTGCAGATAAATCTGTATCTAGATTTCAGAGTTGTAGTGAAACTGTGAATGGGTCTGCTGCATCTGTAATTCTCAAGATAAAGTCAGTACCACAATCAGAATACCATATTTATAAATGGCAGGGTCCCTAAAATATTATGAGATAGCTCACATGTAATCCAACAAATCATTTAAACTTCAACTTATTAGTTTTTATACACCAGACTAGCTTTTCTGCCATACAGCAATGGAAAAAAGAATTACCTCAACTAAAATATTTCACTATTGATAAACACAATGAAAAATTAGGTGTTACTCTAATTATCTATTTTGCTTCCATATTAATGTTTTGTTGCACTCATTCTCAGGTAAGGATGATAAAATACTCACTTCTACAGCTCTGCTGATGTCATTTGCAAGTTTATTGGCTTCATTAAGGACATCATTCCCTTCCTGAAGGGTCTTTTCAACATCTTGCCTGTCATCTTCTACAGCTTGCTTCCTTTTCTATAGGATGAGTTCACACAAAGAAAAAGAGGAGTTGTTTACTAGAACTGTTCAAATGCCAGCATCTCAGTATGAGACTGCATTTTGTCACCATGCCACAATGCCCCTCCTGCAACTCTCTGAGCTGTCAGAGCTCAGACAGTGACAACAATAAAGCACATGTGAGGTATCTTTCCTTTGTTCTATCCCCAGCTGTGTATTGTCCTCCCATGTGGCAGGGTTTTTGTTGCTCTCTAACAGAGGTAATTGGCTGAACTACTGCTACAAAATGAATCAGAAAGTTACAAATCCTAATCATTACCCAGATGTGTAAGTTCCTCATTTTGTAAATCATCTCTGACTATGAAGGAAAAATTTAAAAAAATATTCTGCTGCTTTCCTACCTCCATCCACTTCTCCATCCACTCCTGAATGCAAAATAAAAGGTTTGGAATAACCTATGGATTCCTGTTTTTCCAAGTAGTAAAACTACTAGGGATGGGCTTCTGAATAAAGAATTGGCAATTTCCTGTACAAGATCCATTGAGTATCACAGATTAGTTTGATAGGAGGCCATGGCAGCCATGTGCACAAGACTGCTGGAAAGGCACTCTGCTACAGGGATGCAGAGAATATTTTAAAAACTGAAATAGCAGGTAATTTCTCTAACCTTTATCCATCCACTTTTGGGAAGAAAATGCACAGAACAGAGATCACCTAAATTCGTCAGATCACTGCATTTCCTTAATCCAATCAAGTGCAGAAATCTCTGCTGAGAACAGAGGTCTCAGAACTCTAACCTCATACTGTACCTGAGGTGAAAGCTCACTGAGATACAGAGTTGAAACATTTATCTTCATTAGGTTGACTCTGCTCTTTATGTCTTGGTTAAATGCTTGTTAATGTACAGTATAATATGCTCTTTAAGTCTCTGCAATTTAAATTAAATCACAAGCAGACCCGTCTTCTATGAGCGAGATCATTTATAACAGCTACTAACTACTGAGGCTAGAGTTTGATTTATTACTCTGTAATATCCACATACCCCCTTCAGTCTTCCTCTCAGGGGTTGGAGAGGGAGATGAAAATCTAAGTTTTCTAGAAGCAAATATATGACAACTAAGATTTTAACAGAAGTCCTATTTAAATATTGAGCGCATGCTTTGAATTTTACATGACTATTTATACTGGGACGAATTTAATTTCCCACAGAATAATAAATCCAGTGTACCTTCCACAAAACAGATGGTATTATTTCAATAAAGCAGGAGAGTAATTCTACTTTTAAAAGCCAGTGCACTACCTCATTCTAAGGAACATGTTCCCTTGAAATTACATCAGATATACTTACATTTTAATCACACTTTTGCTTATATTTCTGTTTCAATATTTAATCATGCAATCTTTAATCAGAATCCAAGTAATTAAGGATAAAACTTGTCAACACTCACCTCCAGCATGGTCATATTTTTTTGGTTGACGGCAGATAAACGATCAGCCTCCCAAATTTTACCTGCAGCTTCTCTTAGCAGATCTCGAGCATCATCCACTTTGCTGTGGTAGTTTGCTAGCTTGTCCTGGACCTCATTTTTGAGATCCTCATTTTTCTGACTGGGCTCACCAAATAATTTCTTCACCTTGTCCAAAAGATCTTCTGCATTCCTGAAATACATTGCCACCCATGAAGATACTGAGTTCATATTCCCTACACAAAACCAACATGCTTAATAAAGTGAAAGGACAGCTGTTTTTAAGCCCTTTCTTAAAAGAGGTTTTAAAATTCCCCTTAGGTCCTACTCATGAAGCAGAATATATTCAAATATCCTCTGTTGAAGGCTATTTTTTTAAAATTTTTTTTTTACTTTTTACTGATTTCCATTCTTGAGATCTGACTAGCAAAGTGAGGTTTTCTGAAACATTTCAACTTGTCTAAATGATTTCTTTCACTCATATTGATGTGACACAAACTAGTTTGCTACCTTGAACTGAGGAGGATTTGTAGATATGCCCACTTTCAAGCTGTCTTGAAGCAGACAACTGCTTTAGACTAGAAAGTCAAGAATCATAAATGCTTTCTGGTGAAATTAAAAAAAACCCCAACCCCCAATCCTTGGATTTATGACTTCCAGTAGTCAAAAAATTTTGCTTATCTAAAACACATTCTGGAATATTTTTAATGGATTTTGTTGACCCCAGTTTTAAAGGACTGGAATGCTGTCATCTGCCTGCCTCAAATCAGTTTCACACAAGGCAACAGCACTGTGTTAATCCAATGATATGTCAAGGGCAGAGGAAAAAAAAAAAAAAAGAAAAAAAAAAAAGAGGCACTTCAGGCCCTTTCAAAATGATGCTTTAGTGATAAGAAAAATCCTAAGTAAACAAGAATATGTAGGATAGATAATAACTACAGTAGAAATTTATCATGCTTCCACCTAGGACAGATTTAAGTTTTTCTTCCTGTTTCATTATGCCAAAGTGTGAAAAACAAGAACTGTATTTTCTGAAAAAACTCTGCAATTTGGCCAGCAATAAACATGTAAATAAATGCACACCAAAAATATATAGGAAAGGAGGAAAAGATATGCTGACACTGGACATAATTTAGGTGAAGGGTCTGAAGTGGAGCCAAGTGAAGTCAAATTGTTATCTTAGCTTTGGGATTTTCTGACATGGGTTGGAGTTTTTTTCCCCATGAATTCTGCCTCTGGTTCTGATGAAAAAATTATTCATATTTTGAATTCACAGCTTCTGAGGAAAAAATATTTAATCAAAAACTAAATCCCAATATTGACGTCCTGTCACAGAAGTGTAAAAAGGAATTCAGGATTTCTCTCATACCTCCTCCATTATTCTTCTATAAGAAGCTCCTGTCTTACACTTCTGGCAAATTTTGACACCCTCATGACTCTGCAGTGCTGGAGGAACAGCACAAACCAGATGGATTTCCCTTCTATTCCCTTGTCTCATAGCACAGTTCAAACTACTTATCCATCCAGTAGTCTACCTCAAAACCCTTCCTTAGTGCTCTAAAGATAGCACTTTCATATTGATCTGTTGTGCATTTTCCCTCTGCTCTTTCTAATGAAGTATGAGGCAATCTGTTCCATGTAATCCCTTGCTTTAGAATTCCTGTGTGACCGCACTGCATCACATTTCTTGAAACACTTTCTTGTACACTTAAGCTGTGCTATTTTCACTGGATACCATCCTAGAAAAAGAATAAAACTATACAAAATGCTTGAAGTTTTAGAAGAAACAATCACAGATCTTGTCTAACACATGAAATGCTGCATGGTCTGGATATTCAAAATGAGTCCAAGAAAACAAACAAGATTAGAAACTGATTACAAAATGATTAAAACCCATCAACTGCATATGAGAGTCTAAATATATTAGAATTGCCCTATCAGGAGAAGAAATAAAGACTGTAACATCATGAATTGCATGGATAAGGTGATTAACTGTACAATGTCTCTCAAAAACAAAAATGGAAATATCAGGAAGCAATGTAAAAACACAGGAGGTGTATCTTCCAACACTGTATGGCTGAGTTATGCAATTCACTCTCCCAGGAAAGTGGATGATAGAAATTCACAGAGGTTTAGAAGCCATCAGACAAATTCGTTGAAGAAAAAGTCACACAAAAGTAAAGCTACTCAGCATACTAAACAGAAAGAAAGAACTCTCACAGCATCCCTTGATTGTAACTCAGTGGCATCATGAGAGAAAACATGAAGGAATGTCATAAAATAGTAAAAGATTTACTCTATAAATATGAAAACCATGGCAGTTCAGAACAGGAAGTGGTTTATTTCTCTATATGATCTTTTTAGAGAGAAATTATTGACTAATATGCCATTTCAGTCCATTAAGGCAGGGAGAGCCTGGATTTGAAAAATGTGAAGGAAAATATGCATATGTAAGAGAAGCTTTGCCATCTATGAAAGCAAGAAGACTTTACTTCATTTATCTTCTTCATTTAAGTTTTGAGAATTCACTGAAAACATAGGAGAGAATCCACTGAATCTTGTCATTCTGTTCTTGGACAAAATTCTGAAAATGAAATGCAATCACTGATAAAAGACGTTTCACCAAAGAGTAAGCATGACTGATTACTTCAAAGTGATCGTGAGGCTTGCAAGAGCATAGCTTTATTCAAAAGTAGGTATTTCAAATGGGTCTGTAGAGAATACATCCATGTGTGGACCACAGTGATCCACACACACACACATGTATCTCCAGAGTTCTAAGAATGATTGATTTTTCTTCATTCTTCTTCCTTGCAGAGTATATCCTATCCACTATCTTACTACATTATTTAAACAGTTTTATAACTTTTTTTTTTCAAGAGGCAGTTTCAGAAAACAACATCTGTAGGGTCCTTTTCTCCCCAGGCTGTAATGAATGTGACTAATTTTCCTTCTGTTGAGTTGACTGCCAAAATTTCTTGGATTTCAGTGACTGCCTATAAAGAGGTAACCCTATCCCTAAGATAAACCAAAAAAACTTTAATTTATATCAATGAATATATTCATGTATCTCTTAGTATAAAATGTATTCCTATATCAAGAAATTTAAACACTCGCTTTGTACATTTCAGGAGGAGTGGAAGAAGGAGAGAAGTTCTTTCCCTCAAAAAACCCTACTGCATTTTCTACTCTAGCTATTGGGCTAGAGTAGGAAATTATTTCATCATAGTCTGACAGTTTCATGTTGGCTGTAGCATTAGAGGACTAATAACACCTTGTTTGAAAGGCCAGTCCTAAATTTGCAGGCAGCACTTTCAAAGGTTTGGCTAAATTTTTCTCATACCTACTTTTTCTTGGTTTATTTCTGTGTGTGAGTAGAGAAGGCATAAAAGAGGCTCAGTGGAATCAGATGAAAAAGCAATAAAACATTGCTCACAAGTAAGTTTGCAATATATTCTTTCTCAAGAGAACAGAAAGCCAAGCTATCAGAGTTATGCAAAGAAATACTGCACTAGCAGGATTTCCAGAAAATTATCCGGTTTATAAAGTGTAAGATAGGCAGTGCAAATCTGATTCTAAACTGCTTGGAATTCTCAGCTAATTTTGTATTCCATTTACATCTCCTTAGAGTATGTGTGCACCTGATAATTGACATTTTCAGGCCTGCATAACTCTATCCCAGATAGTTTTCTAATCCATCACAACTTCAATGGACCATGTCGCTGCTCAGCTGGATTCCCTGCTAGTTGTTTGCACTAGAAGGATCCCTGGTCTTACTCACACAGACGTAACAAACTACCAGAATTTTAACTTCAAGCCAAGTATTTTTCTGAATCAGGTAAGTTTTCAGCATTTGGCATAATGCTTTATAAGCAGCTGCCAATATAATTATATATATATATATGTTTATTTACAGATAATTAAATAACCAAACATCAGGCTCCTGAACTATGCCTCAGACATGGTTTATTCTGACCTACACTATTCTAAACATGGCAAAATACATTTTAATATCTACACTATTGAACAAACTTTTCAGATGGTTATTATTTTTATTAGAGCAGCTAGTTTTCCAGGAAGAAACCCCAAGATTCCAGATGAAATTTTTGGTACAAAAGCCATTCACCAGGTCTGAAGCAGAAGCTAAAAACAAACTGAGAAAAATTAGAATTCAATTAGAAATGTTGCTGGTACCTGTGGAGCAGGAAAGTTATTTCCTAGGGATTGCTTTTCACATATATAAACATTTCCAAAAATGCAGTAATCAATAGATATTAAGTATTAGACTTTGCTTTCTTTCACATTTCTGTAAGCCTCAGCTAGAAAACTTGATTGGCAAACACGACAATCACATTTACTAGAGTCAGACACTGTCAGTAGGAAGATGAAGACAGGGCTCTTTCTACTTACTTTAACTCATCTTGAGCTATTTTTTCTTGCATACTGAGCTCTCTATTTCTCATCTCTATGACCATTCCTTCAGCCTCACTCTGCAGCTCTGGAAGACTCTTCTCCAATGTCTTGTCTTGAGTTCTGAGTGTCTCATTCAGCTTTACAGCATCTTCATTTGCAGCTGCAGGGGACCAAAATACATTTATGTAAGCAGCTAATAATTAAAAACAACAGAGAAGCTGTCAACTCTATCAGCAACTGGAACACAACTTGCACTGGTTATCTCTGCTGTGAAATATAAAGGATGGTTAATGAAATGATCAGTAACAAATGAGAAGGTAATATATGCTTTATCAAACCTTTTATTATAGTTCACTTTTCAACACAATAATTAAAGAAGTCTTTATATGCAGTATAAAAAACACATTACTCCCCTCCTCCTCTCCATGAAAGAAAGAATTTTGCAATCAACCTTGAAAACAAATGGAAGATAGTTTGCTATATTGCTTGTAGAATTAAGGAGCAGGCAGTACAAGCAATGAAAACTACACTTAAATTGCTTTTGGAGAACCTAATTTTTAGCATTCAGACTTAACAGTGCTAGGAGGAATAAACAACTGTGAAATTTTAGAAATGAAGCAGAAGAGCAGTGAAAGACACCCACAGATGTTTAAACCCACTTTTGTCTAGAAGAAGACACCCAGAATAGAAAAGAAAAATATGAAGGTGGGAATATATAAAGGTATACTGTAAATGTGTTTGGAACAGCCGAATTATTCTGAAGAGATAAAGCTGCACACGGCATAATTTTCAAGGATGGACTAAAATGTTTCTACCATAGCACACCACAACATATTAGAATACCTACTTTCAGAAGAAACTAGATAATTTATGGCAATCAGTTCCATCTTCACTTTTAAAAAGTATTGCTGCCCTTCCACAGGTACAGAGCTCCCAAGTAACTGATTTCTCTGGAATGGCACCATTCCTGGTCACAGGGGTACTTATGAGCATTTAAAATTAAATCTTTAACTAAAGAAACTAAAATCGGTCTTTTAAACCTCAATAAATTACTATTTCATATACACATCACATAGGTTTAGAGCAAATTATGAAGGAAATTCTAATCTAATGATGTCTGATTAGCTGGTGAGAACTGAGAACTGAAGTGAGAACGGAACTAAATTTGCATCTTTAATAATGAACGGTTTTGTGTGGGGTAGTGCGGTCTGGAAAAAGACTACACTTTGCTCAAATGGATCATAGAAGATTTCTATATGTACTATATTATGTATCATTTCTAAGGTACCTCAGGCCAGGAATAGGTCTATATTAATTTTTTAAAAATTAAAAAATTAAATTCTATTTAAAAAATAGTGAGCAACTTTCCTGAATATTTACCTGAAAAGAGAAAATGAATATGTCAGCTAAGCTTTTCTTAGGTTCAGAAAAATTTATACTCAGTTCCATCCTTCTCTTCTCGTAAGCATGTTTTGTTTTGTGTCTTGGTAGAATGCAAATATCAGAGTCCAGTGGTCATAAAATATTTGCGTGCACTGACATAGACAAAGGCTCAGAACTACAAAGCAGGGAAATTCCACAGCTAATAACGCAAATTAGTTACAGCTACTCAGAAGTTCAAAACATCAACAATCAGCTCAGTAGAAGTGGATAAGTCAGAGTATGGTCATTAGAACCAATCACTACAAACTTCTCACTTTTAATGAGGAGTTTTGTCAGGGCAAGGCATGAACGAGAAGAACCTTGCTGTGTTATGAATCACCAGTGGCACCCAGATGTAAAAAAAAGCTATTGAGACATTATTATGAGTGCTGACATAGGCAAGTTTTACTCTCCTGAAGAGCAAGATGCTGAAGAAACCCCATTTCATGCTTTTTACCTGTGGTTTGGAAACATGGATATAATTTTCAGCAGAGGAAGGGAAATTACATGAAGGTGAATAGGAGATTTGGGAGAACACTCATTCATGTGATTCAGTCTAGAAAAAAGGGGCCAAAGTGGAACATAATTCCTCTGTGCAAATACAGCTGGTTGTGGGGCAAGGAGAAGAAATATAAGAGAGAGGAAATAACATCTATTTGAACTAAAGAACAAGATTTGCAAGGGAACATGATGATAAACTAAACGTGAATATTTTTTGCTAGAAATGTGAACTACTGTAATTATGAAGAGCACTGAAACTGCCTCCTCTCCAGATTGTGTGTATTTGTAGAAATTACTTTGAAGATGAGCTTAGAAAGTTTCTAATCATAGGATAGTGGATTGCTTAACCCACAAGATATCTCTCAATCCTGTGCTCTTGTATTTCATGTATTCTTAAAATGTTAACCTGGCCACTAGGCAAACACATTGATTTTAAAGCTTTTGTCTACTTCTAAGATACTGCATAAATTTATTTCATCTCCTCAATGTTTTCTAACTCTGTATTTCCTACTGCTAAACCTGCTTGAGGAAATTTTTATTTGGGTTACAAACACTGGGCATAAACTTTGTAGAGTCAAAGACTTTGTTTTGCTCATCATCCCAAATTCATCCTGAAATATGAGGAACATGGTCTTTTGTTTAATAAAATTCTCAAAAAATTGCTCACTTTTTCTTGTTGCTTTTGCCATAATTTTTTCTTGACAAAGTTAGAAGTCCTAAGGATACCCTAAATTGCTGTTCAGTTCATTTCCAAAGCACATACAGGGATGTGTTACACAAAAGGCAATATATAATGTATTTTATAGCACTTGGACAAAAGTGGAAGCTTTCTCTTTCAATGAAATAGGCCTTCAGCTACTAAAACCAGTATTGCAGTGAACACTTGGAGGAGGAAAGAACTGAAAAGTCTTTCTCAAGTAAAAAACTTGTCTGTATTTGCCAATTATTTTAATATTTTTCAGCCATTATTTTATTTAATAGCTTTATGAAATATATAGGTCTTGCTTCTTCAGGCCATCTAGAATCTGCTTTTCTCATAAGTATTTACTGCAGTGTAAGTGCAGTGAAACAGCCTGTGGAAGACAGAGCGTTGGCTTTGGCTCCATGCTTAGGTAAGGTTAGGAGTCACTTGCAAATTCCAAGCAGCAGATGTTCATTAACAGCAAGAAGTAAATGCATTTTTGAAGTAAAGTTGGTGAATTAAGATGAAATGTTAATGTACCGAGTGCTAAAATTACATCAAACATTTTTACCAATGCATATTTTTAACTGATTTGAAAACAAGCAAAGGTTAAGCCCCGTTTGCTTACTTCATCATAACAGCTCTTCGGACAACTGCAAAAATCCTGAAGGAACACGCTCAGTTTTCTTCTAGTCTTTGTTCATAATTACCAATACCAATATCAATTACCAATTGATCAATTACCAAATCAATTACCAAATACCATAATTACCAAGTGTTTATATAAACACAGATTTGAAGAACCATTTGAAGACAGTTTTCTTCACTCAACATTTTATGCACATGACATTTCTCAGCAAGTAAAATCTTCCTCACCGTCTCCCAGACCCTCTTCCCCTATCATCCTCCGGTTTTCTTGAGAAACAGCTCAAGAATTTTAATTTTTTCAAATACCTTCAGCAGCTTGGAGAATGCCTTTGACAAACTGTCCAAGAGATTTCGCTCTGTCATTAGTCCTCTCGGCATCCTGCCTGGTCTGCTCACCATCTGCTGTCACCTTGGTAGCCTGGTGATACAAATTCAGGGAAAATATAATTAATGAACAGGACAAGGATACACTATGTTATATTCCTGCTGGCTGAATCCATGTACAAAACTTTACTCAGGCCAGAGGCAATCAATGAATTATTGATCAGATGCATGGGAAATGAAATGCTCTGTTCAAGTACACAATTAAATTTTACTACCTTTTCCTTTAAATGGAAATTGGAAGGCTTTATTTTAGGTTCTTAGAAACCCTACTTGTGTGCAGCAGCACATCAATGGAGACAGGATGAAATTATCCACTGAATAATAATATCTTTGCTTAAAGAAATGCTGTTTGGAACCTTTTTATAGATTCTTCAGGGAATACTTTCCATAGTTGCACAATTGTGTACTTTTCGATTGACAAAGTGCAGCAAGGTATCATGACCTCTTTGCTTCTTCCCTGGAGGTGTTCTCAAAGAGACAGTTCATTCCAACAAGCAAGAAGAACTTGAAATCAATACATTAATTTGACCAAGGAAGAGAGAAAAAAAAAATAAAGAGTAGTTTTATTCAGCTCTAATGCTTGAAGTTGTTAGTTTATAACATATTGGGGTGCTCAGTAAAATTTTAGCGTTCTGTCACTAAATGCTTTATAATTGTACTGAACCACAGCAGTAGCAGCAAGAGAGACATCTGTTGCAGACCTGAATAACATGCTGAGGAAAGGAATCATCTTAGGACATTCTACTTAGCTCTTGAGGTCCCTATTTACAAAAAAACCCCTTTTTATTAAAAAGAAGCTAAGCATTTCAAGACACAAAGCTTGTTGAGCTGTACTGCAAAGAAAAAAAAGAAAACAAACCAAAAAAACAACAAACCGAAACACACGAAAAACCCCTAACAAACAAAACCAATAAAACCCTAGCTTTTTTCTTCACGGATTACATCGCCAAAAAATCTTGAAATAGGGCATTATGAATTTCCCAGTCTCTGTGAAATGCCTAGAAGGTCAATAATTCAAAATGAGCTTAGGTTTTCCCTGGCTTGAACTGCACAAACTGTTTCTCTCTTACAAAAAGCCCCACGCTTTTCAGTAATAGTCAGAGAAATAGTAGCACTTAAAACCATTTATTTTTGCCTGTTTAGCTTCTATATGGAAGCCCTCAAGGTTTTTTACATCTAGGTTTCTGAAATGAAATCTCTGGCATTATCACTCCACTTAGAATTTTGGGCTACTTGAGGGTAGTTACATTGAAAGGAATTTACACTGAAAGTAATTTATATGAAAATGGTTCAGGTAAACAGAAATATAAAGGAAGAATTAAGAACCCATACAGACTGGAGGGTGTTTGTTCTATTCCATCCCTCTATCAGTAGAAGAACATGTCTTTTAACACTTACACAGCTTTAATCATTCTGTTGGTTACTTCCTCTAAGATTTACAAACCCTTTTTACCTGCCTGGATACAGAACTAAAATATTGTTACAGTGAGGTGTAAGAGGCAATTGGATAGAAAAAAGGCAAAAAATTCCAAAAGGTCTTGGTGGACCACTGCTCTAACCATGCTTGGCACTTCTGATGTTGTTTAATTCTTCATGTAATTGAGAATAACTTATTATTTATCATCAAACCCTCCACAAGCAGCCTTTTATTTTTTGAGTTTTGTTTGGAATATTCACATTCAGTTTTATTATACTCTATAATATTTCTAGTCCTTTGCTACAAATGGTGTTTTATACCTTACATACTCCTTTCTTAGTTTTGATTACTTTTTCCACATTCATGCTAATTCAAGTTGGCCACTTTAACCTCTCTATTTATGACTGAATAGCACTACCACATTTTTGTGAAAATTAATCTGTCATTGAACAATTTTCATTTCCTTTCAGTGACAGCTCTCTTTAGTACTTAAATCCCATTCAGGTCCACTGAAGGCCTTCTGTATTTTGACAGAATTTCCTGTGCTGAAAAATAGGTTTTTGCTTCATTATCTGGTCTAGCTTTAATTCTGTAAACCATATTAAATGGCAAACATCCTTCATACTGTAGCTGGCCATTCCATGGCTAATTAAATGTTTTCATTTGTTAGTAAGGTCCCAGTAATTTTCTACATATCCAATTTACTACAGCTCACCATTTCTATAAGGTCAGTTTTCAGCATCTTCTTAGAGTTTAAATAGGCCCCAAACCCCTTGGTATGGGAGCAATAAGGGTCAGGCAGACTGGACCCAGAGTAAGGGTTTGGAATGACTCCTCAAGAAGTTATTTGGATGCAAATAAAACTTCTTGGCATAAAGGAGATTCCTACCACAGATGTCAGTAAAGAAAATATTTGACATCAGTGAACATGCTTTGGTGATGTCCACAGCTTATGATGGAGCTTAGTGATGGAGGTTCCATGAGAGGTTTGTTCCAGTCTGGAGTAGCCACTTAGCAATTTAAACTTTAAGCAAGTATTAGCAACTATGCACACTCTGTTTTGTTTTGGTTTCTATGTTTATTTCATCTGAGGACTTAATCAAGCCTTAAAGAGCTCCTCTAGACAGCATCTGGAAGGTGTCCTACAGGAATTTCTCCAGCTAGTGAGCTGCAGACCACAGAAGGAGGTGTAAACACAGACATCACTGTACAGATGGAAGTTCTTGGCTCTCTCTCCAAATGTTTCCAGCTTTTGCAGATGAAGTTGCCTCTGCTACTGCTTTCAGAAAATTTTGATTTAGAGAAGTTCAGTACTTTGGGAGAAAGGTAAAAGTTTACAAAGACAAAAGAAGCATTTCAATCAGGACAAGTAATTCTGATCCGTGTCTTTCTTGAATGCTCTGAAGGTACCTAATTAGAAGGGAAGTGGGGGTTTGATGAAATGCAGTGAACTGAAAAGAACTGAAGATACCAGGCCTTTCTCTGGTGCCAGGTGTGGGAATGTGCATTCAAACATGTGAGCATAATTTTTTAGTGCAAGAAAGACATGAGAAGCTTCTATATGGCAAAGTAAATGAAGCAAAAAATAATGTAAAAGAAGAGAAAGGAGTGCTGCACTGAAGTAAAAGATCAGTGGTTGAAAAGAGACCACAGAGAAGCAAAATCCTCAAAAGTTTTGTAGTGACTAAATACTATTCTATATTTTATCTTAAAATTATTAGATTTTTTTTCATGTTAATAGATTCCTCATCAATCCTCACCAGCTTTTTTCTTCATCAGTACTGGTTTCACTTTGAAAATATAGTGAGCCTGCAAATCATATACAGGGAAAAACCCGGTATCTGTGGAGGTACTATGTGCTCCAAGTGCCAGCCATTATGTACTTATCAGCTGAATCTTCATTTGGAAATCAGCCTTGAACACACTACATCAGGACTCATGCTTCTTTTTGGAACACTATTCTTATTTACAAATACAGAAGAAGAATGACAGGACCTGCCACCATTTGCCAGTCCTCAAATTTAAATAAAAATAACAAAACACCCCAAACTACTCCAAACAACTCTGTAAGGATAAATGCAAATCATAAAGCTACTTAGTCATCACAATGATGAAAAACTGCAAAAAGGGAGTGGTGATAATGTGGTCACCACAATAAATCCCCTAAGATGACACTTTTGATATGTTTTTCCTTCCCAGAGTTGTCTACAGAAGGTCAGCATCGCCATTATTTATATCATCTCTATGGGGTAAATTGGAAAAGGATATTAAAAAGAGCAACTTTACAAGAGGAAAAAAAAATTGTCTTAGCCTAAGACTGAGAAATATTAATAGAAGGAATATAACCTTCCCTGCTTGTATAGCTGACATGGGTTAAAATTCCAGCTAGACTTAAAACTACTGCAGTTGCTTCTTGCAGAAAAATAAAAGATCAAACAGAAGTGGAAAAGCAAGCTTTCCCACAATGTCAGTACGTACAGATAGATATTGGTGTATGCACACACATGTGGGTGCTACATATGCAAACACACTTCAGATGCTTTCTTACCCAATATCCATTTCAAAATTGAATAAAAACCACACAAAGAAAACAGTTTCTCTGAGAATTTTAGCTCCTTAAGCGATATACAATTTAGAGACATGATGCTAAAACTGCCTGGAGTTTATGTGATTCTCTGAGGTGTATATTGATCAGTACAGTACTCCACATCTTTCTTATTGGGTTCTTTCAATTTGCAAGCATGACTTTTGGTAGTTCTTCACATCAATGTACTGTGGACAGCTTTATTTATACCGAGGCTGGTTCATTCCCTATTTTTTCTCCACTAGGTGGCACAATTTATATTATTTTCTTAGACACTGTCTTTATTGACCAAAATTAGGTCTATATTGAAATAAATCTTTTGTAATAAAAAGAGTACACAGCACATCTATTGAAATCCAGAAGATGCCAACAATGCTCATAAATGAAATCTAGAAGACATATATTTAACTAAATTCACACACCTTTTTAGTGTTATTTTTTCCTGATAAGATCATTCTTGTGTGATCTGTATGGACATGAAAAAGCTTTCTTACCCTACTAGGAAGTTTTGCAGAATATATGTGTCAATATATTGGCCCACAAAAAGAGATTTTTAGAGGACTTGCTGCCATTTTAAACACTGAGACTGAGAAGCATCTTATAATTCAACTATTCATTCATATTTAATGCATATTCAGAAGATTTCTGTCATTATGCAGCCTCAACCAAACCCATAGACCTCAATGTGATCACAAACATACTCTTGTCAGTAGTTCATCCATTTCTGTCACCAAGGTATCCAGATTTTCTTGTGCTAGCTGAAGAAATCTCTCTGGTGCTCTCTGAGGTGAAAGCAAATGCTGTCGGGAAAGAGATGAGAGAGTGAAAAATCTGTATGTAATGGATGTCGGTGCTTCCAAATATTGATGAGAAGAAGCATTAAAAATTTCCTTTTCATTACAATATGTAATCTCTTTTGTCATAGACTCATGTCACGTTCATCCAACAGGCTTATTTCAGGAATCTCGATAACTTTACAAAACTTGTAACTATGGTAGGGAATATACAGTGTATAAAATACATAACCACTTTATAGACCATCAGCATGAAAACTATTTTATTTGCATGCAACATCACTTTTCCATGCCTGACATATAACTCCTTGCACCGGTGTTTGGAAACTACTGTTGCAAGATTTGTTTATTAAAGTAAATAAGAAAATAACTGTAATACTTGTTCATCAACAAAGCAAACCTGAAATAATTAAACCTTTAATTTTATTTCTTCTCTGAACCTGCTTACAGCTGTATGGTTGAATAGAATCAAGGACAGTTGTACTGAAGCTCTGTTATTTATATATGTGAATATTGCCAGCCATACCTTTAATTCCTGTGTCATGTTCTCAAAACCATGCAACATTCTATAGGGAGCAGGCAGTGGACCACTAAGGTTAACACTCAGCATCATCTGGTTTAGCCGATCCAGGTCATTGAGAAGGAGTCCTGTGCACTCATCATCACAAGCTGGGGGAAGAACAACAAAGCTCATTTCTTCCTGCTAAACATTTAAGACATTTGATTTAGACATTGTATGGCATACATGCAATTCTGTGGGAGGTAACACTAATTTCATACATATTATCCCAAATATGTACCATGAGAAAACAACGACTAGGGATTAGGAAAGACATCATAGCTTAGGATTTAGTAATGGACAGTTGAATATAAAACACAAAGATCAAAATTGATGGGCTTACCTCACAAAAAGAGGAAATAATTAATGTTGTCCACTATGGACTAGCCAGTAAAAAATATTAAATTATACAGGTAATTTTGATGAAGTTTGAGAAAAACAGACTGGCAATTTGGAAAATCTAAGGAGCTCTCTAAGAAACATAGTATGCTTATGGATTTGAATGCAAGAAAAAAACCCTAAAAAATCTCCATATAACAGCATGGCCAAGCATACTAAACCTGTGATGCAGACAGCTGAAAGCATCCAGGTAAAAATACTGAGAGTTTTATTTTTAAAAAAAAGCTTTTCCCTACCTCTTTTCACTAACCAGCTTATAAGCTTTTCATGTATGCTACTTTTCATGTAAATATCCTTCAGGATGAAAAATATTGTTGTGTGCTGCATATATCAAAAGAAGTTTGCATTCCCCCCACCCCCTTGCTTTCGATTAACTATCACAAGAAATTCTCATCTCGTATCATTTATGCAGCAGACAGGAGAATTCTTCATCCTTTAGAACAGAGTTGTGAGAATACCTTTCTGTTTCTCTGCATAAAGAACTGGCAAACCCAAACATCTCAGGAGATGAAGAAAACTGGGAAACAATGAATTCACTGGTGATGTTAAGAGACATGAAGACTTATACCTAAAGTTTTACAAGTGTGTAATTATTTATTTCAGCAAAGCCAGGCAGTTTAATAGCTAAAAAAAACCCCACTAGGCAAAGTGTAGGTTTTTGTAGAAAAGAGAAGTAATTTTTAAAAGAGAATTACTTATTTTTTCCTGAAATCTATTCATCATGTAGAATAAATCTTTTTGGTTCTTTAAAGTTTTCACAGTTACTTAAATATGGTTTTTTATTCTGTTGACTGCTCAATATAGCAAAAACAAAGTGTAGATTCAAATACAGAGAAAAAAAAGTAAACTATTTCAATACACCATGAAACTCAAGAGGTGATTGAAAAGGAGACAAGGTAGATGCTGGATTAGCATAGTAAGAAGTGGGTGCAGAAAGCTAGATACTACTATTAGTTTAAGACTTTCTTTGGCATTTTCATTGCTTCCATTTGCAGGCTTCTTTCTCCTATTTCACAGTATTCTGTTACATAAACTGAACTGCATTGGAACTACAGTCAATAACTGTGGGTATGATACATACTGATTGATGCTCCTACATGAAATTTAACCTCCCCCCAACTTATTATCATCCCTGTTCTTGCCATCTGTGTGCTTGCCTTTAGAAGCCTGAGAGAATTCAAGGAAAAGTGAGTTTTACAGCAAATAATGTTTTATATAACAAACACCTATTCTGTAGCTGATCAAGGAGGTAAGGAGACCTGATAATCATTTTTCAGGATGAAGATAAGTGATCTTGAATGTGGAAAGAGTTGGCCTTTATAGTTTAGTTTTTTCCTGTGGTTTTGGTTTTTTTCCCATATATTATTTCACTTACAAAACAAGTGAAATCTATTCACCTTCAAACTTTTCCTAGTGGTTGGTAATAAATTGCTAAAAATTTGTTATGTGTTAAAGATAAACTCAATTCACACCAATAAGAAAAAAATGAACAACCCATGAAGAGATGAAGTATTCTCAATGAGTGGGCAATCAATAAGTGAGCGTTCAGTATAAATTAACACCTCTTGCACAATAATCAAGAAAAGAGGAACTGCATCGAGTGAGACCACAGCTGAGTAGATGAGACAGGCCTAAGCTACTCCAGTATGCAGTGTGTAATGTACTGTAGCTATAGGAAATATTTCAAGAGCATGATTTTGCAAGACTAAATACTTCTGTGCCTATCTATAAAGCTGTCAGGATAAATTTGTGTCTAATATTAACAAATGCAGCACTAAATTCAGATCATTACAGCAGTGCAAGCACGTCAGAGGCAAATCATGCAATCAATATTACAATAGTTCAACAAGCAATTAATGCAAATTAATGCATTTTCCATTTTCACCACACTTTTCCATGCACACCAAGTCTCTAAGGATTTTGACTTACCTCTTGTGAGAAGCATTTCCAAAGTATGCATGCCAAAAGAAATTCTTTTAAGTTTACAGACATCTAACTATTTATTCCATCTTACAAAGAAACATAATGTGCAATAAAAGAAACACATCTGAGTCACAATGTGCTCCTCCAATTGAGTGATTATCTGATGCAAATTTGCTTTAATACATTCATTTCTGTGAAAATTCAGAAGACTGTGTTATGACTAGGAAATTTCTGGTCAAAGGACAACCATGCAATCTCTGATGGGAGGTGGTATCCTATGATAGTCAGTCACTCTTTAGTAACAGCTTCCTGTCTTTTCAAATAGTGTTGAACTACTGTTAGCTCATTAATCTATTGGCTATTATCTCATTTTTCCTATTTTGGCACTAGTCTTGCACCAAATAATAAAATAGTCCTCCTTGTGGCTTCCAAAACAGAATCCCAGCAGAGAGCTGAAAGCTTTAGCTTCCTTGCCACTGCTGCTCGTTTCGTCTAGCTTAAATGATCAGTATGTCTCCAAAATATGGGAAAATTCATACCCAGATCAGGGTCTAAAACACCAGCTCAGGTTATTTCTGATTTTTATTATCCAGAAATGCTCACCTGCTGGTTCTGATACATGCCAGTAATAGCTGAGCTTACTGACTGCCTGAGTTGGGTGTAAGATGGGAGTGTGGGTCTAAACTCAACAGGAGCTCATGTATCACAAAAATGTAGAACAAGTGCCATCTTATCAGCTTCTAGGCCAAGCAGGGATGTCCTAATTGAGCTCAAGCAGCCCGAGAAGTAGGTGTCCAACACAGATGTAAATTCAATTCTTACAGCAGAGACACACGGACACACAGCAAAACTCAGAACACTGAAGAAGCCAGTCCAAGGCTTCATAGATGTAGTGTTAAACATGGGATCTTTCTTTTCAGCTCACTCTGTCAAGACTTTCAGCTCCTGCTGAATTAAGCACTGTGTAAGAGCTGGGAGAGGCTTAGTTTCACAGATTCTACAAGATCTACCTGTGACAGAGGCAGCATCTCTGCCTAGTTCTGAATTTGGAATGGCTGAGATCAGGGAACTCCTCACTGTCTTAAAGGGAAAACCTTGGTTCTGCCAGGACCAGTGGCTGGGAGCTGCCTTGTTGACTTGGTGTAGGACTGTGACGAAGCAGAGATGGACAGCTGGGAAAAAAAAATCCCTCTCATTGCAAGCATCAGTCTTGAGTGCAAATGCCCAAGACCTGTCATTAAAGGAATTGCATTATACAAATTTCTCCTTCTACCGATATTGAATATTTAAATACATAAAGAAGAAAGTTTGTTGATTGCAGCAAGGCTAAAGATATTTTTCCTTTTGCTTCCTGTTCAATCACATCAACTGCTTTACATTTTCAGGCTTTCGCCTGACCCTAAGGAACATTTGTGACAAGAGCACACATCCAAGGAAAGGTTTTGTAGTTGTGTTGCAACACAGCTCAAAACACTGAAGACCATTTTTTTGAAGTCTTCACTGTAGTTATGACAGATACCCTGAAAGCATTCAGAAGGGGAGTTCTGACTTGCCATATAATAATATAGAGCCACAAAACAATAAAGCCTTGAAGTTCTCATCAGGACTGTTTTGTTCCATAAATACGGCACAGCAGTGAGCAGAGTCACTGTTTCAATAACACTGACATCTAGGCTTCTTCATTCTATGTACTACAAACTCTACAACTGAAGTGGAATGTCACAAGGTACAACAAAAACCACACAAGAGGATTACTACTTCTAAGGAAATGCATGATTGCTACAGGCTTGACTCAGAATCTGAGAGAAGACTTGGGAGAACTTTTGTCATACTTGACAGTATACAAGGATGCTGACAGCATTATTAAAATTAGTTTCCAACCACTATTTATTCTTTGTGTACTGACTTTTTCAAAAGAGAAGGGAAAGTGAACCTACAAAGTTATTTGCTTGAGTCCAAAAATTTTAAGAAAGTATTCATCAGCAGAGTATTATGAATATCTGTATAGGACAACCCAGATGGTTACTTTAGCTGGGAAAACAATCCAGTTACTAGCCATTAGAAATTTTTATGATGTGTAGTTGACCATACTCTTGTATTAAAAAAACCCAAAAAACTCTGCTTTTTGGATATAAATTTTCATGTCCTGATGGCATCCTAGAGGAAACAAAATTGTTCTGTTCTAAAAATATAATGGGAATGGAATTCTGTCTGTGCTATACACCTATAATTATCTCACCATTGTTATTTATCAGTAAGTGAAATCTTCTCCTTTAAGCAACTGCTTTCAAAATAAATATATATTCTATTTTACCTGTACCTCTCTAAAATATAATTGTTGTAACACAACACTTAACAGTGACATGCACTGAGCAACTGAAAAATGACACAGAATGAAAAAAAACCAAACAGGAAGAACCCTTTAAAACAGATTTTCAGCTATATCAGAAATAGATCACTTTAGTGAACATGCATGCTTCTTTGCTTTTTCCCCCATCTTTTCACTAAAAATCTTCACTTAAAAGATCTCTAGAATATTTATGATAAGGGCTATGTTAATATCTAAATATTATATTTAAAGAAGAATACATTACAATATTTTGGCTAAAATACTTCTCTGATCTGATTTAAATATGCATTATTTGGTTTTTCAGGTCATACTGTGTGTTGACATTTTATAGAATTTGCCAAAAGATTAATTATTTAAATGGTTATTCTTTTTTAAATATTCAAAATAAAATTTCACTTTCTTAAACATAAACTATATCACACTAACAGGGCAGCTTAAACACACTATGTCTTATACTACTTACAAATACTTTTTCAAACATGGGTGACTGTATTTGAATGTATTTTCTTTAAGTTAGACCACTTTACCACCTGACTACTACCTTCACACTTCTGACAGGTACAATGCAATTGCAGTAGTTGAAATGTTCCTGCAAATGAGCAAAAGTAAAATCAGCTCAGTTTAACTGGGATTCTGCTCTTGACACTAAATAATCTTCTGTACATTAAGAGTACTACTAGTTTTACTCTTAAGGTTTTATAACAACTGAAGTTGGTCAGAAGGGAATTTACTGGGTGTTTTGCAAATGGTTGATATTTGAAAGCAAAAATACATTGTATACAGAACTAAATCTCAGCTGCATTAAACTCAGATTGGAATGGCTCAGTATTCTGAGAGTAAGGAACGAAAACTTCAAGGTTGCTCCAAAAATTTTCTAATGGTTCTTTGACAGGACAAGGACTATCAAAGCACATTAGCAATGTGCAGCAATGAATTCTTACCAACAGCTGCACTCTGAAGACTATGACAGACCAGACACTGTTTACCACGGGCAAATTCCCACAAAATCTAGGCTTGCCACACTCTCTTTGCCACAGACCTGTGTCCACCAGAGGCTACAAAGATTATTGATCAGGCTTATTTTCTACCATGTCAGGGGTACTGTACTGCATTAGCAAAGGCAGATTTAGAGTAACATAGATGTCAAGGAACTTTTAAACAAGAGGAAGATCATATAGTAAGAGCTAACAGGCATATAAAACATCTACTGAAATACTAAACAGCAGCTTTGGAAATTTATGATATGGTTATTATTGATACGGTATCAACAGTAAAAAACTTATTCCTTTGATAGGGAGATTTAAAGTACATCCCATCTGTTCCTATAAGTGGTTCTTTATAACTAAAGAAAAAAAATCTTCTCATTTGATTCCTCACTTCTAGTGGCCAAATGAAGTGTCCATGTGCACATGTGAAGAGCTGTCTTTATAGTGAAAACTGATTATTAGTTAAAGTAAAAATGTCACTAAAGACAATGTAGGTATATTTCAACACATGCATTCAAATATGTTGCAGTTAAATCAGAGACTATAGTAAATAACAACTTTCAAAGCAAAAAGGTGAAAAATTTCATTTGTCTGCAAACAGCTTCTTCCATTCACAAATAGGATTTTTAACCTTATTATCCATACAATGAAATAACCTGATTAACAAATTGGAAAACCATTATAAATGATAACCTGCACTTAGCCTGTTTTGTACAATGAAACTCTGTCATCCTGGATACCCAAAAGACTTCTTAGAATACTGATAAGGTAAAAGACTAATAAAAAGCCATACTAGTCATGCCTGTGATTGGAAAAATAGGATAATACTGGCAATAATGTAAGAGCTATTCAGGATATTGAAAAATGAAATAATTTTCATGTAGACGTCATTCTGTAAAACACAGTCCTTATTTTAAAATTTTGTAGCTGTAACACTTATGGACTTAACTTGCAATTACAATTCTCCTTGACACATAGACCACAAAATGGAACTCAAACCACAGTTATTTCAGCAAAGGGACTACTTACTCCAGTAGCAATCATTTTGCTGTTCAAAATAGAGCTTAAGTTCAGATACTAAATTCAGAATTAAGTCCTAAACTACATCATATTGCAGGACATTAGAAATTTATTTTTCCTAAGTAAACTATGCTTTTAATCAATGAATCAATGTCCTGTTGTTAATACTAAAGAAATAGAAGCAATTATATCTATATTCCCCGTAATCTATAATCCCTACCTGAAATTCAGGACTGATGCAAAAGCACTTACTTCAATGGACTTACTTAGAATCTTAGTTCTGCTAAGTCCTGGTGACTGTTTGAGAGCTGAGCACAACCATTAGGTTGAGTGAAAAAATGTTCTACATCATGTAGTTCCTGACACTCTGTGCTTAATATCTTCCAATTTAAGCACTCCAAGAAGCCATGCATTCTATTATTGAATTATATGATGCCTTCAGACATTTTAAGCACTTCTTTGTTTACTTTTTCAATTTGCCTTTTAAATGCTTGCAATTTGTTGTTACGACATCATTTTAAGACTAGAGACATGTACACCTCTGGGTATTGAGGTACAAAAGACATAAATTATTTAGAGAAGCAAAAAAAAAAAAACAAACCCCAAAACCAAAACCCAAAATAAGTAGATGGTACCTACTTTTCTTGATTTTACATGTCCTTCACACAGCCCACTCTCCAAGAAAAAGCTCCAATTAAAGCTAAAACATTTAAACCAGCTCACTGTGCCTTGCCAATATTTTCATGTATGCACAGATTAATAAATATTATATACTGTGGATTTACTGGAACTCTAGCAGTATTCTACTTTAAATTTAACAATCTTGACATTGAAGGGAAGAAAATTAAATCACAATAGGGTTAGTCTCTCTGCATCCTGGGGGAGATGGGAAGGAGGAAAATGCTTTACTTCAGTCAGGGATGACTGAGTTCTAGAAAGATTTTTGCTACATTCTTTAAATAGGATATGAGCAAACAACATTACATAATAGAAGATCTTGGACTCAAAACAAGCATTGTCCAATATAATGAAAAAGAATCCAAACAAAAATACAAGATAATCACTTGATATGTATCAAAACTGAGGGTGGGACAAAGATACCAGTACTGTAAAACATAAGTTGGTGGTTTAGGCTATTAGTTCTCTATTTTTAACAAAATAAGCTCTTTGCTGGATATTGTATACTGTCATTCCTTACATCTTTTAAATTCCAATGGATGGTTGTTGAACCAACACGATCAAGTAAACCTTGGTAAAAATTCTGTGCGTTCCTTATGGCATAGAGCATTGTAATTGTTGGTTACACATTAAGGACAACATTAAAAAATTCACCAAGAGAAAATATTGCCACAATAGTAGTGACAACCTTTAGCAAAATTAGAGAGTCCAAAAAGCCAAAAAGAAATTCTTCAAAGTTTTTTTGTCAATTTTCAGTGGTAATTTTAGAAATTATTAAGAGTTTTCTTAACATCTCAAGGCTTGTGAACAAAAAAAGGGAGAAGATGCCAAAGTAGTAAGAAACCTGCAATTATTCTCAAAGAAACCCACACCACTCACTGTTATAGAAGCAGGTTTGAATTTCTGAAGTAAGACAAACACAACCAGAAGTTATCCAAGATTCCATTAGTATACGTACAAACGCATTTCGTGCCGTGGCGCGCATGCCGATGCTCACAGCCAGCACACTTCCACCCCGTGAATCCAGGCTTGCAAGTGCACTGCCCAGTGACAGCATCACAGGGGACAGGCACGGAACCATATGGATCACACTCACATGGCTGGCAGGACCCTCCTGGAATCTGTGGGTTTCCTGTGTAGCCAGGAGAACATCTAGACATTGTAAATACAAAACAAGGTTTGTCCAGCTGAGATGCAGCGCACAAAGAATACTTGGCAGTATTTTAAATGCAATTCATACAAACATCCACGAACCATTAAAAAAAACTTTTGTTGCTTCATGACCAAGACAGAAATATTGCAAACTGTCCAACAAAGTGACTTCTAATCAGGACACAGATTTAAGTTAATTTAATTTTCTATTAAGCCACAACAAAAAGACTCCTCCACTATCATTGTTTGGCCTATAAAACCTAGCCACTTGTGTTTTATGTCAGACATGAAATCTCCTGGTAGTCATTTGCCAATTTTGATCATCTTAATCCCTCAGTGTTTTGATGGATTGGGCAACAGAGGTTGTTTAGGTTATTAATTCACAAATTGGCATTAAAATGTTTATATGTAACTGTCTTTCACAGTCAATGTCCATGAGGGCATAAGTGTCACTAAAACAAAGGGTATGAGTGACATCAAGATCCACTATTAGCATGGCATCTAATTTTAGATAATTTTTCTTTTAACTTCTGAGCCCTGGAGGGAAAAAGCACTCACACATCAAAAAGGCTAGGACATTATCTGTGATACAAATAACATTGATTATCAATTTACAGTGGTGTGTGTAAAAATAGTCTGTGTTGGCTGAATTTTAACAGCATATAAAGGAGAAATAAATTATCCAAAGGCATGTATTTAAACAGTAGTAAACACACACTTGTAATATTGAAAAACATTTGTCTCCTTTCATGCCTTTTCCTCATTTCATTACCCCTCTTTCTGCGTTTTCCATTCATCCTACCTTTGGCAGTACTGGCCTTCGTATCCAGGTGGGCAGGCAGTACACCGGTAGTCACCAGGTCCTTCAGCAACGCAAGTAGGGCTAAAACTAAAATGAAAGTAAATAAAGCATTTTTTTTCTACTCTCTTGCATCATTTCACTTTGGTCAGCAGTGCAGAAGGGCACAAGAAGTTCCACTCTTAATGTAAATGGCAGCATTTTCTTATCTGCTTATAAAAACTTGTGAGAGGTCTCCTCTCTATTCCAATTTCTGTGAATGCTTGCTGTGACACTTGCACAGTTTGGACAAAGGCTCTAAGGGTTGTATCCAAGGGGATGGAGTGAACAACACCCACACTGTAGGTTTGTGTGATTGAATGGTGCTGTCACTCACAGTGAGCAAGCAAAGGAAGCACTGGGAAGGATGTGAAACAAACAATTTAGAAACTGAGCTAACAAACATTGAGCCTTTCCAATCTGATTTCATTTTATTTTGAATGAAATAAAATAAAGTATGAGATAAGTTGGGAAGAGTTTACCAGAAGGTAAGATATAAAGAGGGAAAAGGAACCAAAGTCATAGTTGTGTGGAATCTTCCCAAAAGGCAGCATCAGATGATCTTCTCAAGGCTGTATGAGAAAAGCCCAGTCTACAGAGAAAAAATCCCCTAAAAACTACCTCCATCACCACCAGGGAGAGGTATCTCTTCTAAGTCACTTTACTACTGACTGTAGTGTGTCCCTATGGGCACTGTGCAAACTAGCATTTAGTTGAAATATTAAGAGTATAAAGCGCCTGCACAGGCAGTTAAAACCAACAAAAAGGGCCAGTAGGGCAAAAGAACAGAACTAAATATTAAGATGGTGCAAAACCATAAAACTCTTTCAAGCTCTTTGTGGAAGAACTAGAAAAGCACAGAGGTGGCTAGTGGTGAGCCCAGGGCTCCTTCTTGGTACAGCACAGCCAGCATCCTCATCTAACTTGCTTATAATGCATTAAATCAACAGTGCTTGAACGAGTATATAAAATTATGCCTTTGCAAAAAATGTAAACAAATTGATCTATTACTCACAAACTCATTATCCAACACATTTTCAACTCCATAAAAATAAATCCATAGTAGGAACAATTCATTCTCTCTGTTTTTTTTTTTTTTTTCTCTCTGGCTCATCATGTTTGAAGCTGACTGCTGATTGTACAGCAGTATAAACACAGTATTTACAACTTTAGTGGAGTTATATACAATTTCATAAATAAAAATAATTGCACTATACTATTCACAAGTACTATCATATCAGTCATGACATAGCAAGCTAATGAGATAGCTCATTAGCTATCTGTACTTCATGTAGATTATGATTACTTGACTACCATAAAATAGCTGCAGGTAGACCTTAATAGCATTTTGAAAAGCTTTAACTGATCTGCACAAGATACAAATCTAAGATCTGATACTCTCACTTACCACCTAATACTGTGGCTTTATGGAATGAATCTATGCCACTCTATCCATCTAAAAGTCAGGCATTTAGACTAAACCAATTATTCAGGCATCCTCTATCAGCACTGGAAAATGGACATGCACAGATGGACTTACACACACATTTGAAACATCCAGTGGTGTTTTCCTTTAGGTTTAACATGAGTAAGGTGTACAGTTGTCAGTCTCTATATTTACTACACAGCTACCAAAGTTGTTGATGGCTGCAGCTAACAGAAATAGAAATCCCTTTCATGATGTCTAGAGACATCTGAGTTCAGCTCATGTTCCTGGACATGCTCGGATCTGAGTCCTTTCTCAACAGCACTAAGAAATTGGATGACTATCTCAGGATTAAGTGTTTTTATTAAATTAAATTCAGACTAGCTGTTATTCTCTGATCTCCTGTGAAGGTTTATGGAACAAGAGAGTCTCATGATCACTTCCATGTGAGCATGACACAAAAGGCTGTCACAACACTCACAGCCATGCAGTCTGTGTGACTAAATGAGGTATGGGCACTTTGCTTGCTCTCCCTCAGGCAGCTCAGCAATTTGAGCTTGCACCTAGGACCCCTAAAGGGAGATTTTTACAAAAGATGGAGATAAGACAACAAGGAATGGTTTTAAACTATTAGAGAGGAAAC
>VZSR01003807.1:19185341-19266006 GCA_013398615.1 Brachypodius melanocephalos
AAAAAAAAAAAAAAAAGGAATATTTGCACCCCTTCATGCTGCCAGTTAGTAACATACAAAAACTTTTTCCCATATTTGCTGATTTGCAAAACTGAGAAGCTTGGTTGATCTTGTTCTTTGCCACTTGAATGTCCTTATCTGATACTAATAGACTAACAGAACACATAATCAAGTTGTAACAGAAAACACTCATGAAATGGGCAAACCTCAGAAAAACTTGTAGTTAAGAATGCATTATAACTTTCTGAGATAATGGGCATTTCTTTAAATACCTGAGATTTTGAAGTGTTCTTAAAAACTCTTGCTGTGGATAAAAGATCATGATGTCTTTATATAATAATGTTTGAGAAAGGACTTTCCTCCTTCAAAATAAACCCAAGATCAATCCAAAATGATAAAATGAAGTAAGAAGAAAAAGAACCCCCCTAAATTCTCAGCTACATTGACTGAAATCCTCACTAAAGCATCCTAAAGGCCAGACAAAGCACAGAAAAATGGTTTTACAGAACACTTCCAAGTTTTCAAAAGCACAGTCAGGAAACACAAACCTGTTCAGAGCACTACTACAGTATGATGCCAAATATCATTAAGAGCTTCTCAGCAAAACAGCAAACAAATCTCAAGTGCTAAAGTATCATCTGTTGGGAACACATGCAGAAGCATTGTGGAAAGGCTCATTAGCATACAGCAACCAATAAAATTTATGCTGCAATAACTATAATGCTTTTAAATTATTCTATCTTTCACAAATTGCCTAAAACTCATGTAACATTAAATAAGGAATCAATAAATTCCATAGTGGAGCAAGAAAGGCACTGTAACACTTTTATACCAACATAATATATAAGAGTTTTTGCAGCTCCCTTGTGGCCACACTGTACTTGGGCTCTGCTCTACCTCCATTTATTAGAATACCTTTATAACATACACTCATTATCTTGAGTATTGCATTTTCTAGCACTTATTAATTTATTCATCACAAATTAGCAAGGGAGCAATTTCTGACTTTTAAAGAAAGATCAATTAGCAAAAGTAGATAAGAAATTTTTAGTATAGCTTCCGTGAGGCAATTCTTCTGTAGCCAGCCAGCTGGAAAAGGACACAGGGAGCCCAGAAGGAAGCTCTGGCTTGCTGGAAATGCAATTCTGCACCATGAGTTTGCTGACTTACTTGTTACTAGAAACGAACAGGGGGCAAGCACAAGGCCGACAGTCATCTGGAGAGCCTTGGACAATGCCATAAAATCCCGGTGCACACCTCTCACAGTGGTGACCAGCAGTATTGTGCTGACAATCCTGCAGAGCAAGGAGATAGGATGAAAGCTGTATTTGATGATTACAAGAAAGCAGACAACATTCTGCTCCCAGCCTTAGGGATTCAATCTTACTTCAATACATAATTTCCCTGATATGATTCTCAGTGGGAAGGCTTGCTTTAAGCTTCTATCAAATGCCTGCTGAGTAATACATGGGCTTAAAAGGAGAAAGAATACAGCTCTGTAGCTACTCAGATGTACCCTACAGAATTTCTTATTCCATTCACCCTTTCTTCCCTCCTTTGTTCTGTCCATTGGAGAAGGAGCAATAATTAAAATTCAGTCTTACTGTACCAGGTCATGTGTATTACTGCCTGTAAGAGCAGAATTGTGTTTACTGTATGACATATGGTACATTGTTTCCCTGTTTTGCAGGTGTCTGGTTTTTCTTCTTACACAAATAGTAATTCAGGGGTGAAAAAGCACCATATAATTTGAACTCTAGAGAATCAGAACAGAAAACGTCAAAATTTTGCTTTTGAACTCCCTGAACTTTGACACTTAAGCTATTTAGGCAAAATTGTACTAAAATATCATCTGTTTTTTTAAGATTAGTAGCACAACTTAAGTATTTTACACTAAGATTAACTTGGTGCAAAAGTTTAGAAATGTAATACCTGACAAATTGATGTTTCAGAATCACACATAGTGCTGTGTCCATGACACTGACATACAACACAGGCACCTAAGGACTGCGCAGGTGTCCCTCCCGCAGGTGGAGATGGAAGCCTATAAAATCCCGGCGAGCATGACTGCAATAAAAAAAGATACAGAAGAAAACAGATCATTACAGAGTGGACTGTGTATGGGAGGCATTGCAAGCTCTTCTTTCCAATCACCAGTTTTTACAAGTTGTGAAAAGAATCTGACAGGCTTCCAGCTGTGCTACAAACAATATACAGTACTTTACATATAACAAGAGCCAGCCTTAATTGGAAACATGGCTGAAAAATCCCTGGAGCACTCCACCAGCATCAGGTTTTTATGCTACAGCTTGAGAGATCTTTTGTTCAGATGCAGAACATCTTTCTGTTCTCACTGTGCATTAAGCACTATCCCTTTCATTACTTAAGAAAACAGTTTGTTTTAGAAATAATTTTTTTGCGTGGACCGTGGAGAGCATGATGATTCTGTTTCCTTCATCCCTGCTATGTTTCTCAGCTTTGACAAGCTAGTATCTGCCTGCAGACTACCTGATGGATAACAAGCAAAAGCTGAATAATAAACAAGAAAACGGCTGCATGGCTGCATTATTTATAGCTATATAATTTAAAGACCATAAAAGTACAGAATTCAGAATGTTAAAGGTTTTCCATGTCTTGAGACTATCAGACCCAAACCAAGTTTATCCATCACTAAGTCTCCTCCACTGCAGCTCGGCAATAAAATTCCAGGTATAACGCAAAAACTGCTAGCAAAGCTGACACATGCAAAATCAAACACTTGATCTTTATTTCAGGCTTATTACACAGTTCTGTGGAAGCCCTTACACAGCTCGCAGAAAGCACCCAGCTATGGCAGCATAAAAACACAAACAGGAACATTTTGACAGTTGAGACCATTAGGGGTAAGTGCCTAACGAGAAGTCACTTGTCCCATGTGTAAATCCCACCACCTAGGGGTGCCAGGAGCCTGTGAAGGTCATTTCCTGCTGATGACCACAATTTCTACTTTTTGGAAAGAATAGGAGTGGTATGCTTTTCACATAGCAATAAAATGGATGCAAAATAAAACAGAAGAGACTCTGGAGTAAGTAATTTTTGTGAACAAAAGCAGGATTCTTCAGTGATGCATTAGCTGACATGCTAGATTTATTCATATACTACCACTCTGACAGTTTTATAATCATTGCCAAAACCTCCAGGAGTCTAAGTTATGGAAAAAGTATAAAAACAATTATTTTCTTTAGAATCAAAAAGAAATTAATATTAACTCATTTTTGCTTTTCCCCTTCTATTTTGACTTAGACCACATTAAGTTCCCTGAAGCATAGAAAGAGTCTATCTTCTTTTTCATGGTTTGTGAAGAATTCTAACTTAGCTAAATAATCTCAAATGAAAGTAATTTTGTTTCTTACTAAAATATAATTTTTTCCCCTCCCTGCTTTATCCCCACAAGTGTACTTGTCCAGACAAGGTAAAAAACACAGCTTTACGAGTTCTGAATGACTTCAGAGTCAGGTTATAAATACATGGCACATCCTCAAAGAAACCTAATATCTGGGGGTTTTTTTCTGATATGCCATTGACTGTCTTATCATCTATTTTGATCGAAGCATTTCTGAGATGAAATAAAACACAGACAAATGATAAAACAGACTATATTGTTAATTGCTAGTTTGGAAGTATTTCAGAAGCAGCCATTAGGAGAATTCTTACCACAGCTTCAGCAGCCTACAGCTAGATGTGGAAAAAAGGGGGAAAAAAAGGGGCAAGGGGATATAAATGTCACTTCTAGTAAAAACTGCTGTGCATATATTCTTCACAATGCTATTATGTGGTTAAAGCATGGCACAGACACATACACCCTGTTAACACCTGCTTAAAAAATGCCAGGGTGTCAGATATTTTTTTCCTGCTAAAATTAAATAAACCTTCACAGAATACACCATAACCTTCACTGAGCACACAAAATATAAACTGAGTTATGAGTATGTGAAGATCACACAATTAAGGTTGCAATTGAGACATTTATTGAGGCCCTAGTGAGTGTGAACTAAAAAGAAGTTCTAATTACATTATCATATATTTTTCTTCAAAAATTCAATTTGCTACAGTAATTAAAAAAAAAAAAGTCTGTACTTCTAAGCAAATGTTGGATTCCATTAATTTCTCATGTATTCACACAAGTTCAGGTGTATTCTCCTATTGAAATAGTGTGCAAATAAAATTACTTCATGCACTTTCTTGCACACCTTTCCTATGAACTTAGTGTTTCTGTTGATTTATTTACTGCATAACACAATCATGTATAACATCCAAAGGAATCAGAGTTCTCACTGATAACAAGGTCTCTTTCCCTTCATTTACTTCAATTTTTCTCCCATTGCTAGTTTGGAGGAAACCCTTACAAGATCCCACTTAGGATGTCTGAGGCATTTGCAGAATACTCAAGAGGTTGTTCCCTGCTACCTCCACCTAACAATTGCAACCAGGGAATTTAGAATTGCTGGTGCTGATTAAAAATGAAAACATGGTATTCTGCACACAGAAAGACTGGCAGTCAGAAATATTAACTTCTATTCTGCAGTCAATGTACTGTATCTTAAACAATTTTTCTGGCACCTATCATGTAACCCATTTTATAAAAGCATATAAAAGTCAGCTGATTCTCTAGAACACTTGGATACTTTGAAATATGCAAACTTCAGCATGAAATTGTAAGTAAAAAAATAAATATAGGGCATGTATAAGGGACACCCAGGTTACTTGACCAACACTTTTCTCCTGGTGTTCAGTGAGTTAATATTTTACTATTACAATAGTACTATACCCTTATCTGTTCAAAAAGGCTTGATCTGTTAGCATCAGTCACACAATTCAGCACCAGTGATGCTGTCCCAGTAAAGCTCACTTTCCTGTATTCTAAGTATTTGAGCCATTGCCATGGTTTCAGTAGCGTATTTGCCCAAAGCAATAAAAAAAAGGGCTGAAATTCCCTGTGAGAGAAATACCTGTGAGAGAAAATAAGTAATTAAATTAAGGGAGAGTTGCTGCCAGTTGTTAACTGAATTTACACTCAATTACTGTTCACACCTTGCATGAATGGACCAGAGAAGGTACAAAGACTTTCCCTGGGAGTTAGGTCAGTACTGTACCTCACAGGACAGACCAGAATAACCCAACGGGCAGTCACATTTCTCTATCAAGTGAGCTTGAGGAGCCATCCCAGACACAGAGCCGCCTTCAGCAACTTCCAATGAGATCTCAGAAATCCTGGAAAAAGAAACAAACACCTCTAGTGAGATTAGTCAAGCACTAACTCAAACCCACTAACTCCACAGTCAGCTGGCATGGGAGGAACCAGTCTCATTTGGCTGTTTGTAGAATTCTTCTTTTACAGCAGACAAACATCTGCTGCATCTCCCAAGAAACTACAAAGTGAACATCACCTCTGGTCTCATTTTCTAGTTCTAGGCAATAGTATAACTAACTAACTCTCCAGCTTGATTCTATCTCTTTTTTTAATCTCTTTTCAACCAAACTAACAAAAGTTAACATACAAAAATTCATATCTAGTTCTTCATTCGGAGGGATTCATTAAGAAATTGATGACTCTCAGGGGTATGGCTGTAAAATTGCCCTCTTAATGAGCTTTTAATGAGGCAACTATTTAAAAAATAAAATAAAATCTATCCTCAGCAACTAAAGCAATCTAGCAAGCTCTAGAACAGACTTCAAAGACATTAGGCATTTGCCTTTTGAGCAGAAATTTTAAGATCAGTAGCCAAGTATAATTTTTTAATTTTATTTCTTTAGGATTATTTAGACATATAAATGAAAAATTTAAAGCAAGCACAAAACACTTGCATAGTTGCAGAAGCAACTGCTAATATCAGAAAGGGATATATTTCTAAAATTTTAACTTTCCAAACATTTGTTTAATTGTATTACTAATAACAATATCCTTGCCTCCCAACCACTCCTTGACTTTCCAGCATGAATACTGACCTGCTAAATAGGGTTGAGCACATCATGGACAAAGACAACAAATACAAAATCTAATGAAATACACTTAATCCTAACGTATCAGAATGTTGTACTTTAAGCTTACCTCTTTATTTGGGGATTTGTTAGTTTGCTTAAATGAATGCTATGATCTGGAACACCTATTTCCTCAGATAAACAAAATGTGCAGAACAGTGTAAATTTTAAAGCTGCAAATATAATGCTAACCTAAGATAAAATGTCAAGGATTGTCTAACTAAATGGACAAATAAATGTCAATAATGTGGGTAGAATCTATTCAGTAAGTGCCTGAGCACAGTGCTAATGGAGAGGAGCTCACAGAGCTGCTCACCTCCTCCTTGTGCTTACAACCTTTTCAACTTCTCCCAGACCTGGATTCCTGAGGGACTGAGTGATGCTGTTCTGCCCATTGGCACATAGGTACCGATGTCAGGATGAATGGAGGAAAAACAAATGCCCACTACTGAACTAGATGAGAGTTTTGTGACTGAGCTTACATGGTCAGACCCAAACGTCTTGATAACCTTGTGTCAGTATAAAAATCCCAAACCAATCTAGTAACTTAAACCCTATGCTCTCTTCTTATTACCTGAAGTCAAGCAGGGAAACTGAACAAAAAAAAAGCCAAAACAAAACCCAAGAAAACAAAGCCAGGTCAAAACAGAAGACTGAAAATAAAGACAGCAAAACCATTCAGATCTGGTATGTCAATGTAAAGTTACATTAAAATCTCTGTACATTTAATGGAAAAAGAAAATGAAATCTTCCTCTCCATCATCCTCAGAAGAGAGGGCACAATTGAAAAAGTGTTCACTGTCATAAAGCTGTATTTAGGTAACAATACAATCTAGGGCCACAAAGCTACCTATTTTTTGTTTGAAAAACATTACTTAAGGAAGGTCAGGCTTGGCTGGTTTTTGGAAACTGTCTATTAGGCAGCAGTCAAACAACTGCTACCTGATCACTGTTGGGAGTATTGAAATAATTTGCAGTGAAATTGAAAGCATACTTCAATTCAAGAAATTTATTATCACAGCCCTGCTGCAAAACAAAATCTAATAAAAGCAATGTTTCCATTTAGAGTGTTGAATGTGAAAATGAGGACAACAAAATGAACAATACAGGAGAAAAAGGTTTAGGTTGGGATTCTGAGCAGAAACCTCTAAATCACTAATAATGCTGCAGCTTGGAAGCAGAAACAACATTAGCATTGCTACTAAACTGTTTAGCTAATAGAGTGCTAACACTAGAATGAAGCTATTTTTATGTTCCCAATTGCTGCTGCTACTTTGACTTTATTTAAAGTCTTTTTCCTGTAGTTTATCATTTACCTGCAGCTTTAAAACTTTGCAATTGAAATTAAAGCACTATTAAAACCTAAAAAACCCCATAAAAAGACTCCATATATATTTTTTCCTCCTCCCATCCACAGATTCTTTAGCTTTATATATATATTTTCTACTATGCATAGTCAAGTGGAAAGAGAAGCTTTTCTAGTTTAGAACGGGGCCCTTATTTGGAAAACACAACACACTCTAAGTCACTTAATTCAAACATATGTTTAAATTTGAGCACAAATATTGTTCTTTAGAGGGTCTCAGCTTATTTTTAATAAAAGCCTTCAATTCTTGTGCAAGGCAATATTCCACTAACCTTTAAAAACATTTTTGGGGATTTATATTTTAGTCTTATGCAAAACTTCAACTGAAATCATTCAAGGTGCTAACTTGAAAAAAATAATAATGTATTCCTGCTATAGTCTATCTAAAGTCTCAGATGCCATGTGATAAATGTTATCTTTGAAACTAGACAGATCATAAAAATCCATTGTAACATAACCTTCTCCAAAATCAAATACAGAATTATATGCAAGGTTATGACTTCAGATGGAGAGTTACCAGAAAGACCAGATGAACTGTTTGCTAAGCTCTGCTGTCATAAAATGTCACATTCTGAAATGCCATCCTGTAAAAATTTATTCTGCTTCTTTAAGTGACACCTTGCAAATCTGCCTTGGAACCGAAAAGTCCTCCCCTGTTCTGACTGCCTCATTATTGGGTGGCCTTGATAAAATGGTGGTGCAGTGCAGGCGTGGCACAGTCACAGGAGTCACACACACCTCAGAACAAAATCAGCTTTGCTGTCATAACTTTCCTTTTGATGCTCCAGCTGAGACAGTACTCAGTTTTTGCTTCCACAGCTGAACTAAGATTTCTACTGCTTAGAGGGAAGGGAGAAACATATATGAAACATGAATATGCTTCTCAAATTTTCCACATTGCCTTGGGGTTACCTTCATAACTCTTTTCCTGGGAATCCCCTTGCTTGTAATACAATATCCTAAATGGACTATGCCAAAAATAAAGTAAACCAATGTTAAACACTTATGGCATCTGTTACTAATATTTAACATCTAGCCACTGCAAGCTACATGAATACTTTTCTGTAAATTATATACTTTAAAGAGAAAGAATAGCAGCAACAATGACTGTTTTCTGTCACCTAGTGCTGTGAAGTTGCATGGTATCTGCCCATACTATTCACCTGTACCCTAGAAAATTGGAAATAATTTTAGCTTTTCATTTCTATGACAGAATCACAGAAAGGACTTGTGGAGACCTTTGGAATTTATCTCTGATTATTCCCATCCCCTTGCCAATAAATTTTGATTGCAAAGGATATTGTGTATTAATTATTAAAAACTTTATGCAATAGTCTATGTAAGTTATTAAAGAACTTTTCTATCCCCTTTATCTTTCATGTCTAATGTGAATCTTTCCTGCTGAAGTTTAAGTTCATTTTTCTTTTTGACTTGCCCACCATGGCAACAAAGAACTCATTCTTTCCTTTTTTTTTTCTGTGACAACATTTAAAGCATCTTAAAGCAATTTCTAGTTTCTAAGCATATCTAGGTTTTTATATTTTCTCTCACACATCATATTTTCTAACCTGCAATGATGGTCACTGATATCCTCCAAGCACTTTAATAACTATTTTCTTGAATTCCATTAACCAGAACTTCACACTTCAGCTTTACTAGTGTTGAGTGGAAATAAAATAAGAGGTTTTTTTCACTTTGCAGGCCATATCTGTTTATACATGCAGCTAGAGAACTACCATTTCTCAACAAGAATATTGCTACCAAATCATGTTCAACTGGTGATATGCTGTAAACAACAGACACTTTTTTGAGGAATACATAACTAAGCAGTTGTTCCTTGTTCAACTGACTGCTACTTTCAGTGCAAATCTTACAGCTGACCTTTGGACTGCAGATTTTTGTGTTGTTCCTGTCATGCTGCTGCCTGATGTCCGCTTCAAATGCAGTGTTATCCTAGTTTCCTTGCACAACTGATTCATTAATAGATTGAACAGAAGATGTTGAATCTGACCCTAATCTCCTACTTGCATGAGAAAATTCCTTCATGTGCTAACATTTATATTTAATTACAGCATCATGTTCTCGTAAAGTAGGCCTTTATTAAAAAATACACTAGGTTTGTTTCAGAATGTGTGTGCCTACATGTGTTTTCTCTTCTAGGATCCTGAAAACAGAGATTCCGCTTGCCTAGTGTGATTTAAATCTAGTGCATAAAACTTCCCTCTTCTGTGTTTTCTGCTGTGCCAAAAGGGAATTCCTTCTGCTCCTTCCTCTCAGGAATGGCTTACAGATGGTGTCATGAATACAAATTCTCCTGGGACTAGCTGGGAGATCTTTGAGGTTATCTGACTACCGCACTATTTTGGATCACTGCATGAAAGAGTTACCTGCTCTGCCTCATGATATTGCCATGAGTTGCCTTGATGAGAATATAATGAACATCATACAACACATTCATGAAGTCTTCCCGGGATACAGTTCTACTTGGTCTTGAGTCATCTCCATAATATTTCCAGGTGAAATCCGCCTGAGATGTTGTCCTGTTGAGACCTGGGTTACCATGGTAATATTCCCAGGGTACAGTGTTTCTGCCTCTTTGGTCATCACCATAATATTCCCATTCATGCTGAGAGACAGAAACATAAAAGACAGATTATCAACAATATTAAAAAGAACCACGTACTTAAGTTTTGGGCTAAAAAAGCAGATGGAAAGGTTACCTCTGTCATCTCTATCTCATGTCTTGTCAGCTGGCCTATCAGAGGGGCAGCCATATGCCGGACAATAATTCTCATATTTGTGGGAGGCCCACCTCTTATGATGACTTGTGGGGAGTAAGTAGTAAAACCTGTCTCTTCTCGTGCTTCGAAGTAGATGGCATATTTCAGTTTCCCTCCATAAGCGGTCAGCTAGCAAAGCACAAAAAGAAATCTCATTTTCAGTAAGCTAAAAATAAATTCCTGGGAAGGAGCTAGATGTGCTCTGCACCTATGTGCAGCCTGATGAATGCATGCGTGGTAGAAAATAGCAATATGTACTTGTGGAACTATCTGGGGACAAGGGCTGTATTCAAAAACACTCATCAACAATTTGTTAATATATTACACGAAAACCAGTATATTATCTATTTCTTTATACGTGCTTTGGTGTTCCACCAAACCAAGAAATATCAAAAGTGTGAAATAAACTGTCACAGAGGTGCATAACAACATCCAAAAGGACAGTTCTTTCAATCATTTTCTCCCACGTAATCTACAAATATCATGTATTTTTTGCTTAAAAATGAGAGAAACAAAAAATTGCAAGAGTGTTATGTTAAATTTGTGCAGCTTAACTTTTCAAATAACTTTTCAAATAACTTTTTTATGAGAAAATTTATCCTGTGGAAAAATAGAACATAGATATTTATAGAGATTAACATGTAAAATATTTATTTTTATGTTACTTTATGAATTTCCATAGTAACAGAGCAAATAATTTTTAATAATGGAATAGCATTTACTTTCTTTGAAAGTACCTTCCACTGTGTGAAGACATGCTCATTGGGAGGGAAAATAAGCACTGTAAAATAATAAAATAAGATTAAAAAAAAAAAAATAAAAGACCCATATCAGTATCCAGTGGAGTTTTAGGTTTACCTTTCGTCCCTCAAACTGCTCTGGAAGTCTCCAGTAAACAGGTTCTGTCCGAAGATCCTGCATCACCTGTTCTATATTTGCTACTATTTCAGGAGGCTGGAATGCAATCCCTGAAAGAGTGCTACGCTGAAGCTTTTCATCCACCAGTGGCAGAATCATTTGCTCTGGCTTCAAGGTCACCTACGCATATTCAAACAAATAGAGAAGAAAATTAACTCTACTTTTCCCCATGAAGCGTTAGTCTTTAAATTCTAGCTCTTTAAAAAATTACTTCTAGGTAATTTCATTTCACATCATGAGCAATTTGTCACAAAGCAGTCTTGCTACTCCTTCAGGTATGAACAGTGCTAATAATGACTTTCCCCTTGAGTCTTTTGCACCTTGTCCTCATGTTAACAAAGAATGTAGCAGCACTGGTTAAAATACTTTGATCAGCAAGTGATTCCATGAATTTTATTGAAGTGATTTTCATAGTGCTATTTTAGTTTCAGGCCTCTTTTGTTCAGATTGTGAGAAATGTTACCTTACAAAGAGGCAGAGTTCTCACAACCAGTTATACATCACTAGAGCTGTAAAACACAGTGCCCAATCCCTTGATACTTCTATGCAATATTCAAGCTAAATGATCTCCAGGAAATTTTCAGAGAGTGAGGCTTCAGTGAAGGTTTCTGTAACTCTAAATTCAGCTTTACTAAGAAAATACAAGGATGCTACTTATATGCTTGTAATTTTCTTAGACTGGTTGACAAAGTCTCATTAGCATTATCCTGAAATCATTGTTTTGATCAAAAACTATAGTAAGAGTCATAGTAATTCCATGCCAATGAAGCATCTCAGGGAATGTGTGAACACATGCAAAGGACTGATATCAATATTGCTTTCTCCCAAAGAGTGAGGAAAACAAAGAAAAGAAAATGTAACAGTTATACCATCAACAAACTGGTCATAAGATAGGAGTCAGGTAATGAGGAATCAATCAAACTCTGGACTGTACTTTCAATATCCTGGCATTTCCATTTACAGTAGCATCTATGAACAGACACGGAAGCACTCCTAACATTGCCAATCCTAAGTGGGATTTACTAATTTTGTATCCTAACTGTATTTTACTGTTTAATACTTTGGATACCAAGAAAAGGGTCAACATATTTGAATTTCAGATCATTCATCAGCCATGCCTTATTGTCATATAAAACAGGATTTGCTTGTTTTAGTAAGTCTAATGTCATTTGAAGCACCTGAGAGTACCCAACACAGCCACTAGCTATGGTTATGAGCTGGCAGAACAGTCTCACTTATTTTACAGTTCTGTATCAATTCTGAAATAGATGAGAGTACCAAATACTAAATGCAACATGGACATACACTTTAGATATGAGCATAAATACAAAAGGAAATTAATCAAGAGAAACAAAATAATCAGGAGGTTTAAATTTTTTCTGCTTTGTGCTGCCATAAAGGTGAAAGCACAATTATCCAGAACTGTTGCTGTTACGGAACTTGATTAAATTTTGTAACTTGCCAGCCTTCTACAGCCTTTCATCTCCAGTCTAGCAGCATATGATGGGCAAAACTGAAATAATGAGCAAAACTGGGTCAGATCACAATAAATCACTTTATCCCCTAGGAAGGGAAAGAGGTGCTACAGGATTGAACAGTGAAGGGGGGAATAAGTGCCATCCATATGATATTAAGCAAGAGAGATTAACTTCATTTCAGCCTAAAGTATCCTTATCTAACTGATGCTTGTACATGACTAGTCTGAGGCTTTGGCTTGTTTGCATTAGGCAGCCATTCCTTCTACAGTTGGCATTCTTTGGAGCAGAGATATGAGTGACCATACATGGGGACAGAAGTAATCATTTTCCATTAGAAATCTCTTCTCCAGAATGCAACTGAGGAGCTGGCATGGCAGCAGTCTCAGTGTGTGCTTTGTGCTTGTTGTACAGACAAATGGAGACATCCAGTCTGCCTTGTTTATCAGTCCAGCATAGATCTCAAGGCCTTCTTCCACAAACAGATGTAGAGCTCTTTGTTTGCTCTGACGGATTATACCTTTCTGTGCTTGAATTTAAATATACCTTCAATAAGCTCTTTTTTAAAATTAAAAGAAAACCTCATCAAAATACCAAAACCAACAAGGAAAATAAACAGATTAACTGAACTATGGGAAATTTATGCTGGACAACAAGCATCTGTGACCCTTGAATACACCTGGGTAAACACTCTATCATGTACCAGGGATTGTGTTGCAATGCATTAGACCGCATAATTTCCCCACATGACTAGCTTGCCCTTTCTTGGGGTTTAACAGCTTTACTTTGGCTGGATGTCAGCTATCCTATCACTCACTTTCTTATCTGCTTATTTCCTTTTAATGTCTTGACCCCGGTTGTCTAATGGAACACATCGCTCTCACCACTCCTCAAAGCATAAAGAGGAAAGTGATTGCTTAAATGTTTGGCCATTTTCTCGCTACCTCTCTGTGCCTGACTAAAAGATGCCAGCAGGAAACAACATTATCGCATTACATGGCTCAGCAGTTTCCTACTCACCCACATGCGGATCAGTCCCCTCGCCTCGCTGCACTGTGTAGTCAGGCCAAAGCAATAGCAACTGCTGCAGCCAAGTGGGTTTCTGGCAGAGAGGCCAAATGTACCAGACTTACACCTGTCACAGTGGACACCTTCCACATTAACCTGGAAGAGAGAGAGTATTTTTAAAAGAAAAAAAAAAAAAAAAAACAAAGAAAAAAACCCAAACCCAACAACCAAGCTTTATTTCAAGGTAGTAGTAGAAAAAGAAAATCCTACTGTAATGATAATAACAGGGTGCAACAAGAAATAATAATAAGCATTAGGAAATATTCAAGGAACTCTCCAGCTTCTTATCACGTGTGTATGCAAACATATGTAATTAATGTAATTAAGGCATTTGCATTTGTATCCACTGAGTAGCTCTGAGCAATAGATGCTGGCTTCACACTGAAAGTTGTAAGCACAGAAAAATTAAATGGCACTTTGGGCATGACATGCTCAATAACTGATTGATAAGATAAGAAAAATAAGTTGTTCTGAAATTGCCCATGTTAATCAAGCCTTCTGTTTAATAGGAATTAGCATTGACATGTTCAGATATTTAAGGTACAGCACTACATGTTCTTGCTGAGAAATGTATTTTAATGGAAATTCTGTAGAGAAAAGCTTTCCTCTCTTCATGATTGTTTTCCACATCATTGAACAGTATTAACAAGGCTGAAACGTTTCACTGTTGTAATGTCAGTGCTTTCATTTTCATTTTTCAATTAGTCCAAATAAAAAGCTATTCCAGATAGGGCAGATACACAATAATTTATGCAGAGCCTTTTAAAACCATTTTCATACTGAGGCCAAGGTATTAAAAAGAAAAAAATCACCAGTATTTCACTGGTTGACTTTTTCTCCCCACACACTTTTTTTTCATTCTCGTGAGACTAGTGTGAAGAAGTCAATCTAGAAAAAAAAAAAAATTAGACTTTCCAAAGCTTATACAAGGAACCAATATTATCCCTCAAGATTTACCAGCTTTAACCCTAATTTCCACGTGTTCTATCAACAAATGTGCATACATTGTATTTAGCTTAGATTTTGCTGCTTTTTGTCAGGGCTGACAATGAAGCTCCTGAGCCTTTGAGAGCTCATTTCTGCAGCTGTAGCAGGCTTAAATGGGAACAATTACCATTTTATACAAATCTAGTTTCCTCAATGTAAAACTCTTTCAAAAAAGCTACACAAAAGATTAACCAATCCTAGATTTAAATTCAATCTTAGATTAAAATTCTTGGGTGTGGGGAGGGAAATGCTTGCTCATTTCTGTATTATTTGTCTGTTTTCTGTCATAAATGGTGATTTTTACTTGCTTTGAATTTTGTTTCATGTCAACTGCACTTCATTATCATTAACCATCAGCTAAATAGATACTGTTCATTTGCACTCAGAGAAACATAGAAGCAACTATATTATTAGCCTTAAAAGAATCAACAAAGAAACATTTCTATTTTAAAATGCCATGAACTCCACTCTTTTTACTTAGTGCTTACAAGAGCTACAAGAAAAACCACAACCCAGAGAAGTTGTGGAGACTCCTTTTCTGGAGATAGCAGTCTGGACACAACCCTGAGTCATGTGCTCGAGTGGACCCTGCTTGAGCAGGAGAGTTGGACGAGATGACCTCCAGTGATCCCTTCCAATCTGACCAATCCTGTGATTCTCTGACATGCTGGACCTAATCCAGAAATGAGGCACTGAGATGGTTAGAGGGGCTGCTGCTTATCATGTATCAAGAGAGCCTGAAAGAATTGAGACAGTTCCATTTCTGCATTTCAGAGGCTGGCACAGGACAAATAGCAATGAGTTTTATTCAGACAGTCCATGGTCAACTCACTTCCATTTTATTATGGTATCATCATCAAATGAATCAGTATTTGTGAAATAGAACATAGCTTCCCGTTCAAATATATGACAAAAATGGGAGGATGGTCAAGCAGTTTGCACAAAGAGGTTGTGAAATCTCTCCCCATCCTTGGAAGTGCTGCCTCAGCAATGTCTTTCAGACAAGGTGCTGGACTACACGACCTCCATAGGTCACTTCCGACCTAATTTGTTCTACAGTTCTGAGTCTTGAAACTCAGAATTAAGTGACTGTTGCCCATTTAACAAAATAATTACCTGGCAATTCAATTATTTAAATTCATCCTTCCATATCTCTTTTTGTCAATACAGACCTTAAGAAGAAGAATGAATCTAAATCACAGAAATAATCTCTCGGGGTCACTTTTAAAAACCTCCCCCTAGAAGCACAACTATCATCAATACTAGGTCATGTTACCCATGCCTCTTTCTAGCCAGTTCTCGAAAATCTCCTAGAATGGAGATTTCACATATTTCTGGATAATGTGCACCACTGCTGCATAACACTGATTTCTTTTTTCTAATGTCCAACCAAAAATTTCCAAGCTCCCATTTGCAGCTGTTGTCCCTTGTTACATCTTCTGCCACCATCAGAAAGGACTTGATTCCATCAACAACTCTTTGAAGTGGCTAATAGGCTGTAATTGTACTTCCTCTTTGCCTCTTCTTTCAGACTAAGAGAGTGTCCAGCTCTCTCAGTACATCCCCACAGATCATCTGCTATAAGACTCTTCTCCGGTTTCTCTCCAATTTCTCAACAACACTTTTGAATTAGGTTCTAAAACTGGACACCATTTCCAAGTGCAGTCTCACCAGCACCAACTACAGTAAGAGTAGAGCACTGAATAGATAAAGGCTTTCCCCTGCTCACCATGCTCTTTGTGATGTCCTACCTTGCAGCTGCATTGGCCACTGCATCCAGATCAGTGGGCAGTTTGCCTCATCTACCATGAGAGTATACGGTTGGTTTACATTGTGTTTTCCAGCAGGGTTGCCACTCAGGCTTCTTCCTCTCAAACTGTACTGATTCTTGAGGTCATTCCACTCCAATTAATGATTTTCTATTTCCTCAGTCATCAGGCTTTTCAAGAACCCTCTAGACAGTAATTCTACCGTTCAGCATGTCAGCCTTGACCTCCTCCAAGTCAGCAGTATTTTCAAATGTGCTGATCATGAGTTCTGTCATCTGTGTCGCTGATGAAGGTATTGGCTCTGGGATACTCTGCTTTCTGGCTACCAACTGCATATCAAACCACCAATTACTGCCCTGTAAGCACAGCAATCCAGTCAACTCTCAAACAACCTATGTGTGCTGTTCTTCCAAGCACATTTCCAAATAAGAATGTTGCAGATGATGATGCCAAAAATCTTTGCTTTAGTGATCCTGAATTGGATGCAGTCTACTCAGAATAAATACTATTGCAGTGAATTCTACGCATGAAATGATGAATACTGACTCCCTCTAAGTCAAAGTACCTGAAATTAGCACTGTGGCATACTGTGCTTATTGATGTGTTTGCTTTTATTGTGCCCAGAATCTGAACAAGAATTGTATTATGGGGATGAACTGGCAATAGTTCTCTAAGAACAGAAAGGAATAAAAATTGGGGAAAAAAGAGGATGCTAAGGATCTTCCTAAGAGAATGCTATCCTGGCAAGTGTCAGTATGAAAAAGCAACTGATAAGCACTCAAGTCTTTCTTTATGTTGGGCTCCTCCTACATCAGTTTGCAAATGCACTATAAAAACCAAGGAGACTGTTCCGCACTTATTGTTTGAACATGCAAGGAAGGACAAGTGCCAATGAAACCTGGAATAAATTTCTCAGCAGTTATAAGATCAGTTTACAACCTTCACTGTCCTACCTTGCAGCTGCACTGGCCAGAATGATCAATGCATGAGCACTTCCCCTCTGTATCACAGCTCTGTGGATCTGTCCCAGGCAGGAAGCACTGACAAGTGACACAATGTGGGTAATTCCAGTAGCCCAACCTGCACTCAGTGCATTTGTCTCCAGAGAACTCGGGGCGGCAGAAGCAACATCCTGTATTTAAGTCACACTGAGAACTCAGGGCTCCAATGAGGCTGCACTCACAGGGCTGAAAAGGAGAGAAACAAGGCTATTGCAATTGTGCTTCTCACAAAAAAACTGTAAACAAAACAACAAAACCAAAACTCAACCAAAAAGCAATTAATCTCTTTTAAGTATCTATAAATAAAATACAGTAGTGGATTTCCACTGTCTAAAATAACATATTTAAATTATAAGGCCAGTAATTTATTTTTATTCAACATGGGTCAAGCATTTACACTACATCCATTTACAACATTGGTGGGATTTTTTTGATAGATATTATTTATCACTGATAAGTTTGGCAGTGAAAACAAATAAACCCAAAAGGGTCAAGGACACTGGAATACCTTGTGGACAAAATTAACTCAGAAACTATAAGCATTCTCTAAGAAGTATTTTTATGTAAATTCTCTGCAGACATGTTCAGAACACTTTCCTAAAATTGGAATTGCTCAGGAGCAATCAGTTCAGTGGTTCCAGAGGAATCTAGTTCAGTGTCTATTACTTATCCATCAGACAGGTAAGTATTCTCTTTGTACAAACAAGACTCCTAGATGACAGTAATTTACACAGTGAGGGATAGAGATTTAGTCATGTGATATATTTGGAAGTAAACTTGCTCAGAGAATAAGACTTGCACAGGAAAGTGAGGATAGAAATAGGTGATTTTCCAGGGTGTCTAGATATTAAATACAAAAGTATCAGGGAAAACTGCAGACTTCCAAAGAACAGAAGAATCCCTCAGTGCTATTACCGTGGTAGCACTGCAGTTAATACAGGACATTGGCTGTAATCACTGGTGTGACCAGAATATCATATGGAGAAGTTCGGCTTACAGAAAAAAAACTCAGTGCCAGCAGTACAGGTTACCACAGTAACTGACATGGATAGACTTGCTAAAATTACAGACACAAAGCTGAAAAAGAGAGGAAGAAAATGTGGATTGAGTTTCTAAGCAAAACGGTTTATTACATGATTACTTAGAGCATCTTTCCTCTGATCTGAAAACACCATTTATAAAGAAGGTGAATATATACAGGAAATATACAGATCCAATCTTTACTGAATGCCAGAGAAACTATTTAACCACTGGTCAAATATTAGTCTGCAAGATGACCATCTAACCTAAAAAATAAAACTTTCTGACAGAAAGAACTTTATTCTACAGGATATGTTCGAACACAAAGCTGAGGAAGCAAATCGATCACCATTCTCTGAAATAGCTAGGTGTGCAATATCAAAACCTAAATTACAATCAGATGCTGTGTTCGGTTTATGCAGTTTTCTGCAATGCTCTATATCCCAGACTTACAACAGGCTCAGAAATCTACAAAGTCTGCAAAGCAGGAGATTCACATCTCACTTTGAAAAAATTAGCAGCAATGTACTGAAAGAGATGTGGGCTGATAGATCATCACTAATTTAGATGGTGCCACAGAACTGTCATACTAATGTGCTCACATAAAAGACAATCAGAGAATATATTCCAGAGCTCAAACGGAGGTCTTCAACCTCATTAGGCTGGTTTCAGAAGTCAAGAGTCTATATCACAGCAGCACCACAGAGGTTTCACAGGAGTTTTTCATACATACAAAAAGAAATCATTCTTGTCAATTGCTTAGCTACATGGATAACAGCCTTTTAGGAACAAGTATGAATGGTGTATGACTATGTTCCAAAAAGATACAGTTTTCTGGAGTAATTGTAGCAATACTATTAAATCCCTTATCATCAATGAGAACAGCAGGGAGGAAGAAGGCATTTGTACTTTGCACCATGTACACTGTCACCAGTTCTCAATCTTAACCGAGCACTGCGCCCCTCAACTCAAGGTCATTAACAACAATTTTCGTGGCCTCCATGACATTCTATCATTGTTTTCCTACTTTTTCTCCCTTCTGTTCAGATATTTTAACTCTGTGTCAAATATTGGAATAAGAAGGATTTAAAGTTAATTATAAGGTTTATTTCCCTTTTAACAACATGGGAATGAAGTGCAATTCACAACTAAGGTGGATTTTTCTTTTCTTTATTTCTTGCTGTCTTTTATGCACAAATTGAAGCCTTTCTTAAGCAAACTTTGAGTACAAATTCCCAGTGGTGTCACCATTATGGCAAAAGTAAATTTGTTCCCCAAAGGCACTTCTGATTACCTGTAAATATACATCTGCATACATCTTTTCATGCTGTAGTAATCTCCTCAGTCACGTTAAACACAGCTATAATAAAATAAAATCAGGCTCAAGCAGGACACTGACTCAATGTGACAGCAGAATCAACAGGGTGTTTTGTGCCACAGGGTACATACCTGAGACAGAGGATCTCAAGTGCAGCAACTAACAGATTGCCAACATTTACACCACAGTCTCACACCAAAACTCACAATATGGAGACAAAACATGGTTTACAAAAAACATTTTTTACAAAAAACTATGTTCCAGCTATAAATTACTGTGAAAGAACTAATGCACATAGAGAAAATAGAAATCCACTCACCTTGCAGCCGCTGACAATGCTGTGGCCCCAGTGATTTGGTGCACATTTGTCACACATCTCTCCAACAGTATTGGGAGGGCAGATACAGCGTCCACTGACGGGATCGCAGTTATTGCCAAAACGTGAACACTCACAGGCTTCATGGGAGACAGAAAAAAAAAAAAAAAGCAGAGGAAAAGTTATCCCTTTATGTGGCACCTGGAGGAGACCCTAAGGGAGTTAGGATCATTCTTTTACTGTACAGTGAACTCTCAGTTATCTGTGGACACAATGGGGCAGAAAAGGTAGGGAAAACCCTGAGAAACCAAAACCAGAAGCAGTGAAACACAGGTTAACCGTGGCTGAAGTGGCTGCAATGAGAAGAGAATGGGAAAAATAAAGGCACCAAATGCAGAGACTTTCTGACATGGTGCACTCTTGTGATATAACTGCAGGAGTGCTGCTATACAATTTCTGGGCCCATGCTGTCTCCTCTAAGAAGCCACCTGAGGGCCTCTGAGCCATCTGTGCAGGGAACTTGCAGTCTATTTAACCTCTTATACCAATTTGAGAAATACCTTCTGAAATTTTTGCTCCTCTAAAGAGACTTCCCTTAAAGGGCAAAAAAGGTGTTTAAGTTTCTTTTTCCCTTTCTATTCCTTCTTTTTCAGCTTACATATCCTCTGCCTTGGGAGAACATCAATGAACTGGTGTTTCCTCTCCATGAGAAACTGGTATTCTTTGCAGATTACACTAAATTAAAAATACTTCAGGTTTGGAAGTTCTTCCAGAAGTGGTCTTTTCTCTTAAAGGATTATTACGTGAACAACCCATTGGTGGCCAATACTGATTCAAGGTATGCAAGTGATAAGTAGTTAAGGGACACAAGACACACAAGTGATTGAAAGAGCAGAACTGGTGTGTGGTTGTTTTCACACCCACCATCCACATAACCCATGAGGTCATGGAAAAAGTGTCATAACTGACTGTCTGCATGATAACCTGTTCCCTGGGGTGTTTAAAGGACAATGCAACTTTGTTATTGGGGGCTTAATTTACGTTCATTGCCTTTACTGTGAAATACTTCAACTCAGATTGAAAATAAAAGACAAGGGATGTGCAAAGATAGAACTCCTATCTATAGTTCAAATAAGAAGTGGCCTTTATTTATCCCCACCAATGCCTTCAAGATAAGGTAATTGATGCAAAGAAGATAGCAAGTTTCGCCTCCATCATGCCAGGAACACATAGTGTTGCATGCTATTTAAAATATTTTCACACAGTGTAGCTTGAAGTTTCAGAATACATCTCATTGGGAGACTGAGGCTTTCAGATTTGACAGCTCATCTATGGGCTTCCAGGTCTTACACAAAATTGGCTAAAAAGGCATGGAGGGGAAGGAGATACTCAAATGGTTTTCTTATTTTTACTTTTATAATTACTTTTCAAAATAAGAGGGAAAAATGTAACACAATTGTTGCAAGCAATAGTGAAATAGATTTTGTATCTTTCCTGCTAGAATGTCAACACTGACAATGCTTTCAGGGTTTTTTTAGGCTTTATGGATTTATATTGCACAAGAAAAAATCAAATTATATTCCTTTCGGATAAATGCTAGATAAAAGAGGTCCAATATGTTACTTGATACTTAACTGTCACAACAGAATTAATTTTTCTGTACTTTTCCTTCCAGCATGATTTGATATACTTCTATTAAATTTCCGATTTTCTTTGTGATTCATAATTTAATTCTTATTTTTTGTCATTTGAAGGAATACATTAGAAGCCTACCAAAGATAAGTGTGGTAAAAAAAGCACACTGAAAACAGAATTTCTCTCCAGCTGTTCTATTAACTATGGAACTTTCAAACTTCTGAATTTTCTCAACATCTATAGCTGCTTCTGTTGCTTTAAGCATTTGATGACCACAGGTCATACATTTATATTTAAAATATTACTTGGATTTATAGTATTTTACCATTTCATTGCTGTTTCTTAAACTCTGTCAGTTCAGTGTCAAACATAATCTATAATCCAGCCTGTTTCAAGGTTCATCCACACTACAGGTAAAACTGAATTTTGTTGCACCAATGTGGGTCTCAAGGCCTTGATGCTCCTTCCATTAAAAAATACAGAGTAAGAAAAGGCAAGAGCTAAGCTTGCTCCTTGTGCTGTCATTTTGGATAGGAAAGGAGGAAGGACAGATTACCAGACATTGTGATTTCTGCTTCTAGAAAGAATATGCTTTATACCCAAAGTACAATAACAGCCTTCTGGCACCCCAGCAGTCAGTCACAATAGACAACTATTTATGTGTCCTGCGATCACACCTAAATAAGTCTCTGAGACTTGAAAAACACAGTTCTATCAGGAAAGATGGATATTGCCCTGTGAAAAAAAACTATTGATTGTGTTCTTTTTGATACAGTGGTCTGCACTACTTCAAGGATAGGAAGCATTCATTCCAGTCTTTGACCTAATTTCCAAAAGGACAAAAATAAACATAAAGAGGTGGCTGGATACATTTATGTCTAATGCTAGAGTTTCAGCATTTAGAAAAGGAGATTTTTCATGTGCTTACACAAGGGATACAGCAGATAATTTTACTTAAAGATCTTGTACACAAAAAGTACAAGAAAGCAACAAAATATTACTATACAGGAAAGGATTGTGGTAATGAAATAGGATCAACCATGTAAGAACAATGAAAAGGTTTGGGATAAAACTAGAATGGAGTTTGTGTTTTTCTTGTTTTCCTTTCACACTCCCACAAATTGATGTTATTTGGCAAAAATTTTAATCAGAGTTCTATGATACTCTTGACTAAATTACAGGAGCTTCATGGAATTTTTCTGGCAGACAGTACATGGAGTAAATGACATTCTTGTTCCTTCTGAATGTAGTAGATTAGTCATAAACTGCCCATAAAATAGCAGAGATTGCTTTGGTCTTTCATTCTTCCCAATCATCACCTTTATCAAGTGAATGATGTACAAGGCTGTCCATGAACCCCCTTTCGAGAAAAATTTTTAGGCAGTCCAAAATTAGCCAAAGTAGAATCTTAGGAATAAATAAATAAACAAACAAAGAAATCAATCTGTGCTTGGGTGCAAAACATTTACATACGAGTACAGCCTCCTTCTTCGAAGTTGTAAAACCCATGTGCACAGCGGTCACACTTCTTCCCTGTCACTCCAGGCTGGCAGTAGCACTGTCCATCTCCATCGCAATCGAAGGACTTGGAACCAAAAGAGTTGCAGTTGCAGGGAACACATCCTCTGGGAGACTGTAAGCCAAATGTTCCAGGCTGCCACAGAGTGAGGAAGAGCAGTTAGTACATGGAATAATTACCAGGAGAAAAGAGGAAAAGCTGAATGTAGGAAGATCAGGGTTGCTCTTTCCTCTTCATCACTGAAATACTGCTTTTAACAGGTTAAATTGTAGTGGTAAAACCCTGGAGTAAGGGCACTAAATGCCCTACACTGCTGAGAAAGAATAAAGATTTCAGAATGTTACCTGATGCTATAATGAATATCCTGCAATGTAACACGTTTCTTATGAGGCTGTGTTTCCCTAAGTACAGTTCTCACTTGGAATGGAAGGTATGTCAGCACAAAATACACAGCCCATCTCTGGTAGTAAGGCTATGTCAGGCAGAGTTTTTTGCTAAGAGAGTGAATTCAAATTCCTAGCTATGAATGGAGATCGATTCAACTGGAAAGCCTCTTAACTAGATTTTATCTCCTCTGAGCAAAGGCAATATCTGTATACAGTAACTTAAGGGCAATTTGTTAGAATGATATATATAGGAATAACTTTAGAAGAACAAAGAGATAATGTATTTGTGCTCAATACAAAAAAAAATATAAGGTTTTTTTAAAAGATAAAAAACTCTGTCTTTCGATTAGGCCTTTGTTTCTCTTCTATTTTCTTCCTTTTCATTCTTTTTTGCAGTGGTCAATATAAAGTTTCTACAGAACCAGATTAGATGTCATCAACCACAGTAAGAAATTTCCTCCTTAACTTCACTAGTGGGTGCAAAAAGTAAAGAAGAGAAGATGCACGCTCATTTGTATACTGTGATATGGAGTTCTGCACAAAGCTTTCAACCAAAAGACCTTGTGAGTTTCACTGCACCAACCAACAGAGGCTCCTTGGAACAAACCACACTTGATATTCAAATGACAAACTCAGTCTTGAGCTAGAGTGCTTTAAAATGGGAGTATTTCTCTACCTGTTTTTCAAGCATGATGATTTTCAGTGAATACTGAAATCCAAATCGTATTAATAACTTCACTTGAAATTGATATTACAACATTAAAAACAAAATTCATCAGCAAGTTTGATAGAAAAGCAGAATGTTAAAAAATGAGATATGAAAAAGATCACTGCTAATGAATATAAATTGAACAAAGTGAAAAATATTTACTTTATAATGTGCTACTTTGTGATCCATGCATGAAGTGTTAGATTTTTACCTACTATAAATCAGTAGGTCTTCAAAATCAATGGAGCTGTGCTGGCATTGACCATGGCAGTGATTGTCCCTCTGTACTAAGCACTAGAGCTGTGTCCCGTTCTGGACTACTCACAAGAGAAAAAGACATTGAAGTACTGGACCATGTCCAGAGAAGGGCAATGGAGCTAGTGAAGGGTCTGGAGCACAAGTCTTATGAGGAGTGGCTGAGGGAGCTGTGGGTGTTTAGCCTGGAGAAGAGGAGGCTCAGGGGGAAATTTTTCTCTCTGCAACTCTTTAAGCAGAAAGGTGTCGCTCCCATACACTGACATATTAAAGGAGGCTGTAGCCAGGTGAGATTTGGCCTCTGCTCCCAGGGAACCAGCAACAGGACAAGAGAACATAGACTCAGGCAGTGCCAGGGGATGCTCAGGTTAGACAAAAGGAACAATTTCTCCATTGAAAGGGTGGTCAGCCATTGGAGCAGTCTGCCCAGGGCAGTGGTGAAGTCATTCAAGAAATGACTGGCCATGGCACTTAGTACCATGGTCTGGTTGAAAAAGTGGTGATCAATCAAAGGTTGAACTCAATAAACTTGGGAGTCCTTCTCAACCTTAATGGTTCTATGACTACTATTTATGGATTTGTTCCACAGTAGAGCCTCTAACTAACCTCTTTTATTGGTGAATTCTCTGAAATTTCAGAAGCTTTCCATGGATAAGTCCTGAAATCTGACCTCTGAGGTTGATACAGAAGTCCCTCACTCACACAGAGAATCTGCTGATAGGTGTCAGAATACAGGACCACATCTATGGTCAGAATTTGGCCTGAAAATCATACAAATCTAAGAAAATTCTTGATTATACGCATAATAAAGAATTACACTGATTTTTCATATCCAAGCTCTATATTGAAATGTCTTGCAAATTTCATACTTCTGCCTGACAAAATATGACGTATCAGAGAGAAAGAGATAGTCAAACTCACTTAATTAATCTCAAGGTTCAGTAAAATACTTGACCATCTCTAAAGATTTCTTGCACACAGGAAGAAACACAGAAATGTGAATATACACAATCTCAGGACAGACATTCAGATAAATGCAATGAAGTAACCAATGGACAGCATGCATCTCAGTTTTCAATATAAAGTTTGCTAGGATCTAATAAATTCTGTTTATACGGGTAACAGTCAGGAAAAGTCTGATGCCAGCACTCCACACTGTTAAGTTGGAAAAGACCACCACCACGCTGGGTTGCATTCTGTGAGGAGGGCTGCACACAAAGACGTTTTGGTCAGTCATGCAAACTTTAACCCCAAGTTAAAGTTCTCAGCAAAGTCAGCTTACACACAGAAATTCTAAGAATCACATTTAGTAAACAAGAGATAAGATCCTAGATTATAATTAGGAAATACACTGAATTTTCTGAGTATGTCATTATATCGTGTCTCCATCAGTGTACTGTGTGGGCAACACAGTAACCTAATATATGTTTAATTGGAAAAAAATCATTTCTCCAAGGAATCTATATAAACAAATACAGCATGGGTCCCAGAGTCTAGCTGAAGATGAAAAACAATGGCAGGCATTTTTCAAACAAGAGTGTGATAAGTATGGAGGTTTTGAGTTGCAGGGAAAACAAACAACATTCCTAAAATACTGCTCAGTTAGAAGAAGTTGTTTCATCATTACTTAATTTTAGGAAATAAGTTGCTTTGTTGGTCTGTGATAAGGAATGAACACTCCCATAATTTTGTGCGTTACATTCACATAACTTACACTGCACTGAGTTAAAAATGGCTCTGACAACTGGCCACATTCACTAATGAGAACTTTTAACACCAGTTATGGTCAATATTTTAAAATTAGATCTTAACTCTTTGCCTTGGGGGCTGATCCTTCTTGCAACCTCCTTAAGCTATTGATTCTTGAATTGTTAGAAAAGGAAGCCTTATGCTGCAAAGTCTGAGAAAATCCCACTGGTTCCATTGATTTATGTACATCTCCCATGCATTTTGTGCATACTGCTGTTAATGGTGCTGTTTTGGGACTTAGTCTGGCACTTGATTTCTCACTGATATCACCACTTGTACAACGAAGCCCTTAGGATTGGGGACGCATCCTAAAATGCTGCTTGTCTTCCAAGCCTGTCTGTTTCTTGAGAATTTCTTATATTGTCACACGGGTATTAAAAATTAAAAACCCAAGCAATCTGTGTGAGCTCCAAACACAAGCAAACAGGAGACTTCAGCCCATGCAAAGCAGAGTTTGTCATTACCAGAGCTGCAGGCCGGTAAGCGCCTCGTGGGCACCCACTGGCACCGCTGGGGCCCCACCTCCGTGGGGGTACTCGAATCTGCTGACTGCTTCCCACATTTCCTTGCAATTTAGGCACCTGTCTGCTGGTTTCACAGTGTCTGCCCGTGAATCCTGATTTGCAGATACATCTTCCCAACATATCGCACTGCAGTGACACAGATCCTAAAGCACTGCAGCCACAGGGTATACAAAACAGCTTTTCTGGGGCCCAGAAGTAGTTGGGCTTTAAGAACAAAAAGTAAACACTGTTAGAAAGTGAAGATAAGAAAACTACACCACATAAAAGAGTACAGAAATAAAGACAGGAGTAAACACTGAAGTAAACAACGCTTAGTTCCCACTAACCACCAGTATTGTATTAATGAGATATTTGCTGTGTACCTTATGCAATCTGCGAATTCCACTGATACCAGCAATTTTTCTTTGAGGAGACTCTTTAAATACTGTTGAAAATGGAGTGCTAGCAAACCACTTCAGAAATTACATAATTTTAAAGGGTGAAAATCATCCTTTTGATTTCTGAAGAATTATTTATGTGCTTTAAATTACACACAGGTGGAGGTGTTCTGAGGATATAGGCCTAACTCATGAGTCCTCATGTTGAACTAGAGAAATGTGCAGCCAGCTACAGCATATTCCTTAGCTGCCTGAAGACAACTCTGTGAAAGTTTATGAAACAATATTTCTCTGCAGTGATTTATGAGACAGGAAAACAATGTCAAGGCAAAAAACACATTCACCAAAAAATAATACATTGTTTGGACAACACAAGAAGAAACCCTAAGAAAAAAACATCAAGACAGAACATTCCAGCAGAAGTAAACTAGCACTCTGCTTTTTTAAAAAAATAAACATCAAATGCTATCAGACATTTTGCAGCTTTCTTCATAGAAGGATCATCTCCCACAGTGGTTAATATATTTTTAACTAATTTTTTATATCAAACAATCAAAAGAGAAAGCGCATATACTATGTATACAAATGTACTTATAGATACAGTGAGGCTTAAAATGCATTCATTGCATGTAAATGCTATGTCTTGTGTTCTGTTCTAGAAAATAAGTAGAAAACATTTAAAAAGCAACCATTTTACCTTTCTCTACATAAGAACAATCTATATATGTTCTTTAAGTGAAAAAAAGAAAAACAAACAGAAAAAGCCTATCCAGAATCATATGATATTTAGTTGCAGCAAACAGTGAAGAAAGCTGAAAGGAAACCCCATTTTGGGTCACTCACTTTGCAGATGTCACAGCGGCGCCCAATGACGTTGGGTTTACACCTGCACTGGCCGGTTTGAGAGTCACAGATCTCTGAGAAGGAGCCATTCATGTGACAGTGACAGGCTGCAGAGGAAGAAGAAGGAGATGTCAGTGTGTTCCCTGAAGCTAAATCTAATAGCCAAATGTTTACAGTGCAGCTTTTGCCATCCTGAGAAATGCCCAGTCTGGCTTAAGCAGAAAGGTGTCGCTCCCATACGCTGAGAGATTAAGCTGCCCATATTAACGTGAAATTTTTCTCCAAATCATTGCAGTCAGAAATTTTGCCTCGAGTTCATTGACAGCTTGTTTTAGGTGCTCCTCTCAGATCAAAGCAGGATATGGAGGGCAGACTACTAAGTACAAGCCCAGAGACTCGAAGTGGGCAGGGCAGTGCTGAAAGAAAAATACAAAAAGGGTAGAGACCCTCTTACAAAGGGTGTGTACAGGATGTAGCTCCAGCCAGTGGGAGTGTTACTGCTCCACATGCTGGTTCTGCAGTCCTGAAGTTCACTCCCTGTTCATGTAGTCAGCAGGAAATCTTGGCAGGCTGCACACCTAGTACAAGGTTTGACACTATACAGGGGCAGTAACGCTCTCGTGCCCCAGGCTGCACTGAAAAACATACCAAGGATTATCTGCTACCATGACTCTCCAGGATTTCTGTCTCAGCAACAGCATCACAGTTCCCAGAGGAAATGTAACCCAACTGAACAATCTAACTAATTTCAGTGCTCTCCTGAAGATTTAAAAAAGCAAGGAAAATGCTATTTCTTGAGGAAAACAGCAATGCCTCTGGCTCTTAAATTCTTATGTTTTAGGAGAAGACAAATTTTGGGGAAAATGTCTATCACCCTTTATGTTCTTCAACCACAAGAACCTTTGTCTTCTTCAGTCCTTTTAGCATGCAAAGATTTGGAAAAAAAACCTTAGCACTTGCAGTAGAGAACAAGGATGTGACTGTTGTCACAGGGACTTTAACCATGCGTGATTCCATCAGCATGAGCTGGTTCCTGCACATCCTTTTTTTCCCCCCTCACTGGAGAATGAATCCACATCTCTATACCGATTACCAATCTACTCTCTTAACTTGGGCTCCAGTCCACATTTTGCCTTCCTGCAGTGTCCTATCTGCATGCGTTGCCTTTTTTTTTCTCAACCTGACACCTTCATTTTAAGAAACACTTGAGTCCCAGCAGTGAACACATGGCAGTCACATACTTGCATGTCAGAAGGTGCTATGTGAGACAAGGCAGTTATATTTTTCCTATATATAGATTATTACAACAGGACCTTCCTTATTACTTCATTGGACTTGCTAATTTACAATTTCCAATTATAAACTGAAAGGATTGGTGTGGGGGTTTTATCTCTGCTTTTGAGGTATTCTGCAGTAGTTGCTTCTTTTAGTGAAAGCAACTTCATGACTTGCTATTCTTTTCATGGCATTGTTTCTCAAATGTTTGCAAAAGATTCTGGAATAAGTAACAAAAATCTGCTGGTTCTGCTGTTCATACCAGTCATGTATTCAGAGATTTCAATCTTCTTCTGTTTTGCAATATATTTTTAAAAAGTAAAAATAAAAAGACACTTCTGATGTAATTAACATTGCTTATCTTTCCCTTTCAGCTTTCAATATTAAACAAATCTATAATTTACACCTTTCATCCTGTACACAGCCCTCTTTACCCTGATAATCATGTTTTAAAACTGCTGACACTCCAAACAGTACATGGTGATAAGCATCACATACATACATGTTTTGAGTATATGTTTAATTAAATTGGTCAGTGGGGAAAGATGCTAAAGCTCAGATTCAACAAACTACAATCCTCAATGCAAATTAAAAGTGTTTCACCAACCTTTTTATACAAACCTCAAAACTCAAGCTCAGTCTGATTTGAATTGTTTTGCTTATCAGGCATATGACAACACAAGAATCAAAAAGAAAACTTACACTGATTTTATAAACAGATGAGTTTGTCCTATTTATATTACAGCATGCAGCACTCCATGGTGTCTTAACTCAGTCACAGATGACTGAGTGCATGCAGTGGTAAAGGAGAATTTGGAATATCTGGACATTGATTGTTTTTCTTGGCTCTGGCAGTACATACATAGAGAAGAAACATACAGTCAGGGCTATTCATCTAATATACTGATACTCAATCTGATAAATTGCATTTATCTCACCTAGAGCCCAGGTGAGATTCATTCACCCTTACTGGGAAAATTAGCACTTGTCCAACCCTCCAAATGGTTGTTATAATACAATGCAGCCTGTTGGAGAAATTTGTCTTTCTTCCTAAATGACACTGGTCAGGATCCTTCATTCTCTCTAGATTTCTATAAATATTTATGAGCTTGTATTTATGATCAAGCTACACACTTACTCTCCTACAACAGTAATACCTATACACTGGGACATAGGCAGACTTGATTATTTGTTTTAACTCATCTTGTGACACTGAGCTCTATTACCATCAGCTCAACCTCCAGGTATTTGCTTCAGCACACTGCGCTGTTTTACTCCAAAAAACAACCTACTAGAATCAAATCAAATAAGCTTAGGACATTTGCTTGTTGTTCTTAGATTTATGGTTTTGTATATGTACACCAAAAAATTCAGAGGTGTTATGATGACATAAAGCTGAACTGTCACTTGAAACGGTTAATGCACACAACAGCACCGTACTGAGAAAGAGCAAGAAACATTTCAAACAATAATTTGAAAGCAAATTCATGCTTTGCAATACTCTTGGATTTGGCTTTTTAATAAGGAACAAAATTGAAAACAACAAAGTAAAGGCACAGTCCCTCTGATATTGTTGCTGCAGGGCAAACTTCATGAAGTCTGCAAAGGAAATAAAAAATCATATGCAAAGAAGAAAACCCACATGAAAGGCAGACAGTAGATGAATACAAGGTAACTGCAAGCACAAGGATATGAATACATTAGGGGGCTCTCCTTGTCAATGATACTAACAACAAAAGCAAAGCTTGTAATTCAACATTAAACACGTTTTTCTTTTAAATATTTTTTTAAAATTGTATGTTTTCCAAACTCTCCTTTTATAAAATGTCTTTCTCAAGGACCTGTCGCTACTGTGGAAATGGTCAAAGCATCAGTCCTACTGATGACTCAAGAATGGTGACAAGTTACTGGAAGCTGTAATTTTTGAAATACACTTCTTAAATCACTTTACACACCTAACTTTGTAACTTATATCATGTCATTCATTCTGACCTGTTAACTTATGGAAAGAATATATAGGATTATCCAAATTTTTTCTGGCATTGTGTGAAGTAGGTACAGAAAGCATTTATACAGGAATGTCTTTGGGGTTACCTCTGACCTTGTGTACATCAGTGTTTATTGCCCTTAGCTGAGAAACTTGGTGATGTTCTGCATCTTGTTAGCTCCCACAGACTCTCTGGAGGTCCAACATAACCTAGGATTTTCACTTTTAGACTGCAAGTTGCTAACAGGGCCAGTCCTGGAAATGGATGCCAATACCTCAGACTTCACTGTTCACAATACATACTGCAGACATGGTCCCCATGTTCCTACACACAGAGCAGTAAGACAATGCCTCAGCTCTTGCATATTTTATCCTGCTATAATACCTTTGTACTGAGTGGGGTTACTCTTATGTTTACTATAATGGACCAAAAAGGAATAAATCCTTGTGACAGTGAAATAAAATGCTCAGTTCTTTCAGGACAGTTTGCAACTTGCTTTATTCCACTTCTCAGAATGTGAAGGAAGAGTACATGAAGAATGTTTTTTAGTTAAAAGCACTTGTTCTGCATTCTGAGCTGTGCCAGCAACGGCTCAGAGAGAGCCACTGCCTCCTACAGAAAGAAAAGCTCCTGCTCCTACCAAATCTTTCATTTCCACTGAATAATTTTTGCAGTCGCTATGGGGAAGGATGTGCTGAGGCTGGTAGTGGAATAATATGCTGCCGCTCAGCTGAGAATTGATAGCTTGCTGCAGTGCCAGGTATCTTCTTCCAGAGCATTTTAGAAAAATTGTCTGAAGATTTTAGGGTCTGATTGGCAGGCGAGAAAATCTTGACCTGCAAGCAGCAGCACCTTCCAATTCTTACTGAGGTTATATAAGTGGGAAACAGGTTACAAATGCTGCTGGAGCTGGACCCTGAAACTGAAACATCACTCACTCCTTTCAATCTTACAAGAGAACAGGATTTTTCTGGGTAGCTTATAGCATTTGTTAGTGAATAGTTTCCATTTATTTGTATTTATTTTTGTAGAGCTGACATTTAGTATAACCTTTTGCACCCATGCAGTGCTCCATTGTTTTATTGCCATGTCTGCTTCAACTAGAGATTTTTTAATAAGTTCTTCCTTCTATTTACTTTAAAGCCTCCCTTTCCAGATGCAGATGCACAGTATCATTATTAGAGCTGTATCATTCTCTTGCTCACACATACAGAGGCACAGTCTTCCTCTCAGGAACAAAGTTATAGGATAGATCAATACTGTCAGGAGCTGTAAAAGTTCGTGACTTACGTTGACACTTCCTTGCATGAAGAGCATCACCAAAATATCCATCAGCACACCTCTCACAATATTGGCCTGTTGTACCTGGCTTACATATCAGACAAGCACCAGACAAGCTGTCACAGCTGCCAGGAACGGAGAAGTCAAGGTTGTCATTACACTGGCATGGCTGGCACGATCCCCCCGGTATTAGAGGTTGTCCAAAATAGCCTTCTGCACACCTATGGTAAAAGACATCATCAGTTAGCACCGTTAAATAATCCTCTCATTAGAAATGTTTAATTCTGTTGCCTTCCTAATCACCAGAAATGATTTGATCTTCTCTCAAGTGTGTCTTAAGCGTCTTTTTTCTTTCTCTCCCCTTCTCCTTTTTAACAACACTGTAGACACAGTACCAGCTGAAATCCTGCCAGTTCTGCTAGTAATTAGACTCCAGTGGGAGAAAAATCTTGTCACTGGCACTGAAGGTGAGACAAAGCATAGCAAGAAATCTTAGTGCCACTCCAGAGGAGGAGGGGTTGGACTACATGACCTTGAAAGGTCCCTTCCAATCCAAACTATTCTATGACTCTATGTTAAATATTTTTTGTATTTCAGCACATTATGTATAGATGTTCTGTACTCAATCACTAGCAAGCCTGATGATGTTTTTTTCCCTCTACCTTAAAAACTTCTTTAGTTTAGAAAAACACCTTTAGAATGTAATACAGACATAAATTTGTTAACTTAACAATATCCACCCCCTGACTTAGACTTCCCCTGATCTACTTCATGGTCATATTTGCATAATTAATGGATTTCTAATCTCTGTGTATGGGCAGGTAACAAAAAGATTGGTCATTAGCATAGGAACTATGTTGTTGTGTACTATACCTTTCATATTTTAAGAGAATTGTTTGAAAATATCACATCTTTTTCCACCTTGCCCACCTGCAATTTTCTGTGAGTACCATGTAGAGCAGGTTAGTGAATCTGACCTAACATGAGTCTGTATTTAAAGCATATTTCTGCTCACCTCATAGCCTGTTTCCTATTTATATTCTGGTCTGCTTTCTCTTTCTGTTAAATTTGCTCACACTTCATAGTAAGAACAACTTGTAGATAGTGAAGAAACAGAAAAGAAAAATTGCACAGTTCTGGCTAATGAATTTATTCATGCACATCTCAGACAAACTCCAGTTAGTATAAGGAAAACAGAAAGTACATAAAGCACACTGCACAAAGTAATTTTTCCTACTATTTTAAAGTCAGTTTAAATGCAGTTTTAATGTACACAGATATCCTCTCTTCTTTGTAGTAGTACTGGAGAGCAGGGTTGAGGAAAGATTTTGTGTATCATCCTAATGCAGGAATGCAGAGCTCCACTATGGTGTCACTCTTGTGTGTGACAAGTTCATCTGTTGCCTTGCTTATGGAATATCTCACAAAGCTTTTAATTGGATCCTATGCAAAGCCATCTAAACATGTACTAAATATTATTCAATATCATCAGCAAAGACCACAAAGATTATAAAAACTGGATAACTGAGAGCAGGGAGTAAAAAATAGTAGGAACTTATTGAGCAGCTTTTTGTAATTTTAGACAAAATAGGAGTTTTTTCCCATTCTCTCAAAATACCCATGATGGCTTGGGTGCTTGTAAGCACTGAGGATCATGAGTAAAATTTCCATAATCTAGCCCACTCCTGTAGCACAGTCATCTCTCAAAATCACCTTGTCATAGCAACAAGACATCAAAATCTTGTCATTAGAATAATTCAGGTGTTTTATTTTCAGAATCTGTCATAAACATAGTAATTTATTGTATTTCCTACAAAGGAAGAGATCATTTTTCCTTGATGGAGGATATTTCAGTAGTGACAAAAGACTAATTTTTAGCTTAATTTTGCCAAAATAAATTGGCTTTTTTCAGTGACATTATCTCAGTTACAAATGCCAAGAATGTATCTTAACATGTAACAATTAATAGCCATATTTTATCAAAACCAGAGAGTGTCTGGATACTTTATGCAGTTAATCTTAGTTTACCTAAACCAGATTACATTTGAAATTAACTCTCGCTTTACTAACATAATAGTGTTTGTCATAAATCTCTATCTTTTGGTCCTACTAATCTATTTGTCTTCACTTAATGTGTGTTTGCTTTCTTTTTTCCCTTTTATTTAGGGGTTAGTTCTGTATTTGACAGCATTCACAGAAACTTATCAAGTAGTTCATGGAAAGAATACTCTAATGATTTGTGTGAAATGCACTGCTAATAATTTCCTTCTATTAACAGCAGGAGACCTTGATAACTCTTTGTATTCTTGTTGGTTTACACTTTGATAATTAAATTTAAAAAAACCCACTACCATCACATAGTCATATTTTATTTATGCACATATATAATCTCAAATCCAACTGAAGACGATCCTGAAAGATCATCCTGATCTCTCAAAATCACCTCCTCATAGCAACAAGACATCAAAATCTTGTCATTAGAATAATTCAGGTATTTTATTTTCAGAACCAGTAAACCAGTGAAAGCTTAAAAGAAAACTGTGTACATGTATCTATGTTAATTCTTCCTCCTTTCCTACCACTTCTGAAGTTGCAGGGGAAGATCAAAAAAGTCCACTTTCCTTATTTCCATCTTTATTCCCTTTTGGACATTTCTACTTCAGCTTCTTTTCTCAGGTTCGAAGCATTATATATTTGGGAAGGTTTAAATTAAAAAACACCAAGAAGTATGTGGCATGGAAAACTGCTTTCATGTATTGCACAAAATATGTGTAAAAAAAAATGACTTCTAACTACAACATAACACCGCTGAGATTAAAAAAATAAACAAAAATAGGAGTAAAAGTAGCAAAAAAAGATTGTGTCCATATTTTTCTATTCTCAAATGCATGTGTGTCTGTGAGTGACACTGCTTTATTTAGCATAATTGTGTCAAATACACAATTTTTACTACTTAAAAATACGTGTATGAATGTGTAGCGGGCCTGGTCAGTATGGAGTTAATATTCCTCATAGCAGTCTATATGGTGCTTTGTATATACACATACATACACAGAAAAGCAGTTTCCTATATTAAACATTTCTTTATATTTACCGGGAGAAAAAAAAGCCCTTGAGACAGAGTTAGTTAAGCCTGCAGATCCAAACACTTTAAAGTCTGGAAATACTTTTTTTTACAGAGCCCTTGAAATTTATGTGCATTCAACCTGTGCACAAAATCAAGCAAAAGCCCTGTGGAGAAATGGCTTGTGAGCACACAGTGAGATACCTTAACTCAGGTGCACAGCACAGATGTTAGTGTTGTGTGGCCAACTATAAATCTTGCATTTCCTAATGTCAGAAAGCCTACCTTTGCAAGCTGCAAACAATCCTGCGTAGCACATTTGTTGTGCCAAATCTCCTGAAATGTTTGACCCTTTTCCCATCAGCACTGCAACATACACTCTCTGCTCTGGTACTGGTGCAAGAATTATATTTGCTACAAGGGGCAGCAGTTTGAAGCCACAGTACTCATGAGAGGCTGTGGCTGGTGGCATTCTGTGCTAGACATCAAGAATGGGGGAGGTGGGGGCAAGGAAGGACATGGGTAAGCTCACCCTTCTGCTCACACATGAGGGACATTGATCCTCGTTCTCAGAGGAAAAGGTCACTGAATCCATGTACATAAATCATGGAGCCCTGCAGGAAAAGCTAGACTCACCTATTTTGCTTCTTTTCCCTAGCAAGACTGCATTTGTAAAATGGGTATCATAATCCTGTGAATGTGCTGGGCTAAAAAGACAACCTTTTGTCGTTCTCATACATCCTTTATATGAAGTTAAGAGAATGTCCATTCTACCTCTTATGTCTTTGGAAAAGTGAGCAGTGAGCAAAGGAAAAAAACCTTAGGTCTAATTTGTTAGGGAAAAACATTACATGGGAAAGCTGAGCTCTCTCTACAATTATAGATATATGATAACTCCAAACACAGTTTACATCTGCAATTATTTTGATGGTGTTATGAGCTGGACCCATCAGAATGTTGAGCAATTATGGCATCATTTTCCTGAGAGTTCCAGTGAGAGAAGTAGCAATTTTTTTTTGACATTTTACAAATCAGTCAGATATATGCATTTCCCTAGGGGACAGAGGATATATTTTTAGGCCAAATAAGTACAGTGCTGCATAGACTCCATGATACTTAGTATGTCATGATAATTTAGCATTGTTCAGCTAATGAATCACGTGGCTCAGATCACTTGTCACTTTGTAGTTGCTAAAATGAAAAAGAATTACACATAAATTCTCTCAGCGATTATACACCACTGCTAATAGCAAAATGCAACATGCTTTCTCCTGATCATTATTATTGACAGCTACAGACATTTTAAAACAACTCATTACAATTAAAAACGAACAGTTCTGTGAGCTTTGGAGTTAATGGCCTAATTTCCAGTGGATTTATATCTCATGGTTACAAGGCTAAGGGCTGATTATTTGCTGCAGTATGTTGCTACTCAGCAGGGAGTAATCCCTCAGGCTACAGCAGCACATTTTCCTTGCCCTGTGAAAGTTTTCTTATGGGCAGAACATTTAGCAATCTCTCTTGTTTTCTGTCTATCTGTTTAATCAGGTGTGAGTTCACACAGTATTTTCCCCCTTAGCTATGATATGCCCTGATTTATTAACCTCTATTCAGCCACTTCTTTTCATAAAACCTTTGGGAACAATTATCATCTTTGAGCCCTCCTACCTTCTGCCAAATTTGCTTAAAATTGACCTACAAGGTGCAGATGACTTCTCAGGCAGCCAGAGAGACATGCACAAAAAGATCACAGTAGCCTCATTTCCTGAGGAGATCAGGCTAAAATCCAATTTAGCCATTTAATCAGACTCTGTCCTACTGCATCTACAGCCTGTGCTCCACTCAGAAGCAGCACTTGTTGCTAATGGAAGCTGTCAATGACCCTGCATTGACAAACTGCCACCAAAGTGCTCTTGATGTGATTTATTCCTGCCGTCATTAACTTCACAGCCCACTAGCTGAAAGAAGGTGATGACTTCCCAGACAGACAGGAAAAGACAGGCAGAAATAGCAGCAGCAGGAGCAGACTCGGTGATGATGGGTGGAAACAGGTGACAGCCTGCACTCTCACTTCAGGACAGATATAGCACAACAGGAGATTTAAAAGGAAGTAGTTGTAAATTGGAAAGAGGGGACTATAGGGAGATTCACAGCGTATGGTCAGGTTTCTGCTTTTCTGATTGTCTCTTACTCCTGGTTTCTTCCTGCTCCTTCTCATCCCAGCCTGAATATTTTAAGTCTTAATTCAGAAGCCTTATCTTTTTTTTTAGGGTTTGCCTTGAAAAATCCTTCAAGCAGCCCATGGAAGTGTCAAATGGCAAAAGCCTACCAAGAAACACAAGGGCCATGTTTCCATGCCCCATAACTGTCTAGCCAGGTGTCACACAGTTATCTGGCTCCCCAAGCCCCTCTTAAAAAGGTGTCATTGGCAGGGTCACAGGGGACTGAGATCATGGAGACAAAGCCAATACTGATTCATCATGACCTCCAAACAGCTAGCAGAGGTCTCCTGGCACACTAACTGCTCTTGAAATCTCTTCCATCCATGTGAAATCCCAAGGGACTAAAGGCATGCAAACACAGTGGTGATATCCCTTGCCTATGTGGTCTCACCTCCTGTGGAAGGGGGTTCCTGGGAGCTTAGCACTAGCACTCACACTAGCTCTTTGTTTCATTTAAATTCTCCACATGATCCTTTCAGCATAATGCCTTTGTAAAGCTGGCAGTAAGTGTAGGAAGAAACATATATTGAACTTTTCTATGTATTTGACAAAGAAGAATTATCCCTTTTTGTCATTAAAGCCCAGTTTGTTCTATTTGCTAAATAAAGACTGCAACAGAAAATGAGAAGCAACAAAAATGTAAAATATTCTTTTAAAAAATAATATAAACCTACAAATAACTTATTAGAAGAGCTGTATTTTCATTGCATACTAACTTCTCTAAGTGAAGCATCAGTAATTTACTGGATAGTTGAATCACCATGCTCTAAACATTAAAATGACAAAAGAGACAAAAGGTTTATAAAAATCTCAGAAGAGTGACAGAAAAGCTAGAACAAACTGTTTTAACAGTGACTCTCACTCTCATCAGCAAATGCTTATTGGAAACCTTACATTTTATGAAACAATAAAACAAGGATAAGAAAAATACACATCCATGAATCCAGTATCAGAGGAAAATGCACAGGAATTTTTTCAGTGAGCTTCGGAACAGGAATGGGGATGAGAAGGGGAGGGAATAAAAGGTAGAACAGTTCCATGTGATCAATACTTTTGTTTCAGGTCTCATATGACTAAAAGCATGGTGCCTGCTTACCTTTCACAGCGTGGTCCCACATAGCCAGCTGGGCATTCATCACACATTAATCCACGATGTCGGTCAAAATGACACGTTGGGCTGAAGCTGTGTTGTTGATATTGCGAAAGAAGAGGGACAAGGAAGAAACATAAAGAAAACATGGTTATCAGCATAGCTCTCTTCCCACTTCAGAGATTGTTAATTTACAGAACAGTGCCCAGGAAAAGTGATTCTGGTCTAGGACATGGGGCTTAAGTTCAGCTCCAGCAAATTGAATTTGGAATGACTCTGCTATTTCTGCGACACTGAATATAGAGCAGCGGATGGCAGCATCCCAATAGCCTGTTATTACGGGACCTGAGCCTGCCAGTGAGTGGTCTGGATACCATTAAAAAGGCAGGAATGTACAGCTGTTTGTTTGTGCCCCTGAGGGCCTGGCAAAACAGTCTGTGCCATAACGTGGCCCCTATATAAATCGTTCTGAAGGACAACCGATTAAAAGCTCAGTTAACTTTGTGTATAGTCAGCTGTGAAAGGAACCCAGCGAACAAGAAAGGGGAGGGGTAAAATGGGAAATATCTGGTACGGCTTCCCAGAGAGCGTATTTGAGTTAATCGAGTGCCAATGACCTCAAGCAACAGGCCACACAGGCATGTTGAAGTTTAAGAATAGCTTCCAGACTAGAAGGCTTTACCTCTTTGTTACGCTCTAATTATTTTTGGCTGGTTTGGTTTTTCCCCCCCTCTTTTTTTATAAATAAGGATACTGTAGCCATTTGCAAGCTCCACATCCCAATGTCTGTGTTCAACTCTGAACTGTGTTCCTTCACTGTTAGCATTTTGCTTTCCATAATCTTTCTCCTTTACCACACTTTTCTGAAGAAAACTCCTGACACACTAAAAGATACTACGCAGAAGAAGAGGCAATTTGTTCTTCTGTAATTCTGTAATGATTATTAGACACAGAGACATATGAGCATGTATAAAGCCTCATCTAAATAATGGTAATCAATTCTGCTCAACTAAATGGAAAAAGGAAAAAAAAAAAGAAATAAAAGAACAGGAATAGGCACATAGCGGGGTGACCATTCAAAGGGGGAAAACAAAGCATCTATGTGAAAAAAAGATCCTAAATTATCTTTTATAACCTAGGAAAAGAGAATTTGAGAAGCAATAGAATTGCTCTAACAAAGACAGCAGAAGGAAGGTATATTCAAGGTTAACAGTGCATGCTACAATAACTACAAATAGACATAATCCAACCTTGGATATATTAAAGCAGCATATACCATGACAGTTTCTAGAAAGTAATAGGCCCAGGGAGGCCAGAAAAGCTTAATTAGCATCATTTAATGTGATTAGCTGCTAGTGATGAGATCCCATTTCTCAGGAGTCATCCACCCTGTGATCTGTCCCCAGTTATTCTTTATTCTGAGTTATCCCACAAATATAAGAGGTCGGTAAGAAAAATGTGGCATGGTCAGGTCCAATAAACATAGATAGTTGCTGGGATTCCTCTCTTTCCCATAAGGATTATGTTTGTGCTATTTTGCAATGCCATTTCCTTAATAATAGATTCACAAATGGATGAAGAGTTAGTTGAAGAAAAAATAATTGTTCATTCTATTCTTTAATAGCAAGGAAAGCACACATTATCATTGAATATAATCAGCAGCACCTGACTTACTTCAAATAAGTTCCTGCTTGTCAGTCCCAACCTCACTCTTTCCAAGAGCTTCATGGGAAACTTTGTAGAGATGCTATCACAGCTCATTATAGCATTATACAAAATTGACTGTACCAAAGTTCCATCAAGGGCTCTGCATTTAACTGCATAAATTTTAAATATAATAATGATAATTATTGTAAGAATGATAACAATGATAATAATGATAATGTACTTATTATTATGAAGCAATAATGATGAATAGTAGAATTTCCAAGTTTTAAGGGTTATGCTCAGACCTTGGCTCCTTGATTCTTTCTGTGACTTAATAGTTGGACCACATTTCAACACTAATATATTGAGAAATTCCCATTTGCATGCTATAAAGGAAATATATGATAGCAGGCTGAGAAGAGTTTATCTTTCTGATTACTGAGAATCTCATTACTCACTACTGCTAAACACTAATGAACTGTACGCATTGATTTGTCAAAACAAGCTTCAAAAAATTGTAGTCCCCTTCTTGATTTATCATTGCTCTTTACAGTTTTCCCATATGGTAACAACACTAATACGAGACAGGACACAGGACAAATATGAATACACAGTATGGGTATGTATATGGTAAGTCTCTGTTGGGAGACCAGGCATCCTAAAATCTTCCTTGTGTGTTACAGAAAACATCCCTTGACAATATGTTTGAAAGAAAAAATCCAAGAAAAAATTTAAATTCTGAGATTAACCCGAATTCTTAGTTCATGTGCTATGAATTTACTCACGACCTTCCCAGGCTGAGTGAGAGATCTTCTATCTCCTATTTCCAGTGACGAAGCACTTCTGTCAAAGTCTTTGCTACCCATACTAAATTTATGGCTCAAGAGAGGAGCAGTAATTATCGCAAATTTCTGTATTTGTTAGAAATTATGGGGGGAAAAAAATCATTTCCTTTGTAACTTCTTGAGGACTAAGCATGTTGGAACAGTTTCTCAGAGTGGTATGTTTACAAGAAGACATAGGACAAAGGAGTCATATGTCCATTGGAGAGACCATTTACAACATGGGTATTGGTTTCACCTGCATCACATAAGCACATATATAAAGATACATGCAAAAGGAAGAAAATACAACCCAGGATGCAGAAAGCAAGGTTAGACAACTTAATTTTAGCTTCCTGATTAGGCCAAGAGCTCTTTTCTGACATAGGGCAAGACTTTTATGATTGTTGTGCTTCAGAAGGCACATGATTGGATTCAGTGACTGCATATGGAAACTCCTGGAAACAGGAAAGGGAATTAGCAGCAGCTAAATCCATTGAAGTCAATGACAGAACAACACAATCACCACATCATTTCTACAACTGTTAGAACAGTTCTCCACTTTATGTGGCATTGCTAAGAAAGACTCAGGTGCTGTGAGAGCAGTGAAGGGAACCACTATAAACATCATAAATAAATGAGAATCTGCTATAAAATATAAAACTTCTTTCTAAATAGAAATATATCTCACAGGCTCATTACATGGACAATAGTCTCTATGCAGGGGAAACTTAGTATTGAGCTTAGAAACCTACCAATGTCCTGTGATATCATGTTAGGAATTAAATAGTTCAGGAATTAAAATCTATACACAGCTATTTATAAGAATCTGTACATACTTGGTCACTTGGTCAGTTACTCAGAAAGAACATGAAATATACTACACCTGTACAGTGATATGAACTTGGTAAAAGTCTGTGTTTCACATGAAGCTATTTGAATTGTTTGCAAATATTATCCCTAGCATAACAAACTCATTGTCAACTAAGTAACAAAGCAAAGAAGTATTTTAACAGCATTCAGGTAACATACTAAATCTTTAAAATGTCTTTTTTTCCTCATTAAAAAAATTAAAACTGGTCTAGACTGTAACATCATGAGAGCTTGAACCTTACAATGAGTTCTACAAAATTAAACATTGTCAACTTCAGGACTCACACAGTTTCACATTTCAAAGAACACTGATATTATATAATTGTTCTGTATCTACTATATTTTTCAAGAAAATTAAATATCAAAAAGGGGACTGTTAACTTCAAATAAGGAAAGTAAAACACCCAGAATGATGACTATGTAATGGAGGTCTCCAGGCATTTTGCCAGTCATAACCTAAATTCAATCTATTTGACTTGGTTTGTTGTATGTCTGTGCAAGACAGAAATGTGATAGTGTTTTTCCATCTTTGTCAGCACAGTGTTCTCAAACAAGAGAAAGACAATTGACTACTGAGGCAAGGAAATACCAAGTAATGAGAATGTCAGAGGAACCATGCCTGAGCAGCAGATATAATAAACCCATATATATATATCTAATAAAACCAACTCAAGAGCTGTGTTAACAGGAAGGCAGGCTCCCATTCTACAATCCCCTGGAATTTCCGCTCATAAATGCTTAGACTATTCCTGCTCTGATCAGTGCAATTTTAATAGGATGCAATGCCACAGACAAGATTCAGAATAGTTTTATTCAGGTATACCACGTAAAATGCTTTTGGTACTACGATTTTTCCAGGTATTGTCTGTGACAAAACCAATGAAAAAATGTTCAAGCCACTTGGTCTGTTAAATTAAGCGATGGAGTAGCACAGAGAAGCTGTTGTAATGAAGGAAACTTTGGTTCATAGATCAGAATTTTGAATAACTTTTCACTTGTATTTTTATTTAATAAAACAAATTTACAGTATTTTTTCTGAGATATGATGACAAAATATTTTCACTTACAAGATCTAAGGATGAATTCAAATTCGAAACTAATCACATAATGTAGACTTGGAAGAAAGGGAAAAGTAAAAGCAGAAAAAATCCACGTGTCAAATCTGCAAATTCAGCTTTAAAACTAGAAACAACTACCCTTAAGGAGGACAGAAAAGCAAATGCTAGATATCAATTTGAAAACCAGTCATTCAAATTCCGTACTGTTTTTTCTGCCTTAGTGTCATCCAGCTTCTGTCTTCATCTGCCTAGTTAAGCACTCTGACAATTGTAAAAATAAAAGTTGATATTGCAGAATATATTATTTGATTGAAAGCAAAAAGATATCTCAAGCATACATGCAAAAATATAAATTAAGAAATTATGCAATTTACTAAGGGGAAAAGTGCAATATGCAATAAATACCCAACTTACTTGTTAGAAGGTATATTTAGGGGGCAAGCACACAACTGACAGTCTTCAGCTGTCCCTTTAGTCGCATCACCATAGAAGCCAGGCAGGCATCTATCACAATATGAACCACCTGTGTTGTGTTTGCAGTCCTAAACAGAGAATGTAAAGTACAAACTGACAATCAGACAACTTGCATATGGAAAAAATCCGCAACATTTATCCTTATTTTCTGCTGCTTGTTGAGAAACAATTCTACAGGTTAGCTGTCACAATCAGTGCTTCATGTGTTCTTGTGGATAACTTTCTTCCATGTAAACAAAAAGAATATTTAACAGAAAACCTTTAAATTTACACCACACAACAGCCGTAGTTTAAAGAAAACCAAATTTCAAAGCAGCATAAGCCAGGTTTAGTATTGCAGTCTTGCAACAGGCCGTGTTTTGTGACAAACTGTTTTCAGATGTTGATTCAAAAAATAGAGCCCAGAAGATACAATTTTTGAAAACTAATTATTACTTTTGATATGTATGTGCATTAGTTCATTTTACAAGGCACATGGCTAGCAGTGTTTGTAAACAGTAGCAAAGCCTGAATTATTTAATTCTTATATGCTAGAGTAGAATCCAGCCTCTATTTCAGGAGTAGGAGGAAGTACAAGCACACCATGTATAGAGGCTGCTATCCAACAGTTTGTGTTCATCTATGTGACTGCATAATAGGAGAGAAATTAAGCTGAGCATATGAAACATGCAGTATAAAAATGGCAGTACTACATTGGCATTTTTGTATAGAGCTTTCATCCAATCTCAAATTAAACAATCTTTTAGCAGAATGGAAATTGGTCCTGTGAGAAAAAGCTTCTCATGATGACTTGTAAGAACCAAGTTTTAAAGAGTAATTACACTTGCTATTCTTCTTTCCTCTCACTATATAGGACTTAGAAATTCTATGTAATTCCACAGAATCCATAATAGATTCAGAAAATTACTTTTCTTATTTAATCTGTTTCCCTTCTTCACCCCAGATTACTAGCGCACCACACTCTTCCTTTCACTGCTATTTCCCACAAGATACCTAAGTCTAGCCCTTTCACAATGCAGAAACAGAGAAAGCAGTAGCAATGTTTTTGGATGTTAAATGCCAAACTGATGTGCTTGGCACAGACTGAAAAAAGGATTGAAAAAGCATATGTCAGCTTCAAAAGGCCAAAATGAAAGCCATGAGAGAGATTTTTGTTAATGAGGTATGTTCTGCTGTGTTTTAGACTATGGTGCAGATCAAATCTAGAATATTTCATCCACCCTACACCTTAAAAACTCTGGAGGTTTGTTTTTGTTTGGGTTTTTTTTTAAGTGTGGGCACTTTCAAACCTAAGATTTAATTTAAAATTGTTTTTTCAAGAACGCTTTAATTTTTTTTTATCGTTTTAGTAAGACACGCATATGGTGCTGATTGCTATTTAACAGCCTTACTGTCTGGAATACATAATTTATCCTCAATAAGGAAACAGACAATATTCTAAGGAACACTGATTCCTTCTTCACAGCTTTCCAGGATTGTAATGATTTGTACAAAGCTTTTTTGCCCTGTGCTCTGCACCTGGGCAGCTGAAAAAACACAATACCTTTTTTAGTCATGAGCACATTGACATCAAAAGTGTCTGCCTCTAGAAATGCTGTTTGTTGTCTTAAAGGGTGTATTCTTATTGCTAGTGCACACAATCAGCATATATTTGAAATGAATGCCTCAATCACAATACTATATTTTAACATAATTTGTGGAATGTGAGCTAATACCAAATTATTGAAACACTTAATCAATCAAAATTACAGCTTTAGAACAGCAAGCTGGGTTAAAATCAACTTCTGTAAGTTAACTAATCCATTTGATTAGTATTTGAAGCATTGACATTCAAAAAGAATCTACCAGCCATACCAAAAAAGTAGTCAGGAACAATATGCTTTTAAAAGAAGATGTGACAAAAATAATTTAAGTGTTTCAAAAGAAAAATCCTCTGCAATTCAACTTTTTTAAGACATCATGTCAAATTATTTGTACTTTTTCTGAAAAATAATGGATTCTTCTTTTGTGATAAGTTTAGCTTTAAATATCCTCAGACATATCTTAACATTTTTGAAGAATATGAAGAGTTTATATGTCAAGGATGTTATTAAAGTGAGAGAAGCTAATGTACTACTTTAAAGCTTCACATCTCTTGCTGAGTGGTATTTGCAGGGTCTACTTTTTTAAAGTAAAACACCTGAAACCTTCTGTTTTGTAGGAAAACATTTCTTGTTACAGAGACCTGACCACCTTCACTTTGACAAAGTATTTTCTAGCACTTTAACATCAGTCATTTCCATGCACTGTGTCTAATCCTACTCAATCCAGACCTCTGTGTTTAGTTCCTCACAATAACAGAATGATAGAATATCCACAGCTAGCAGGATCATCAAGTTTAACTCCTGTCCCTGTTCAGGTCTCCCCAGGAGTGACACCATGGGCCTGAGAGCATTGTCCAAACATCTCTTGAGCTCTGTCAAGGGTGCTGTGACCAAACTTCCCTGGGGAGCCTGTTCCAGTGCCCAACCACCCTCTGGGTGAAGAACATTTCTCTATTACCCAACCTAAACCTCCCCTGACACAACTCCAAGCCATTTATTCGAGTCCTGTCACTGGTCACCACAGAGAAGTGATTAGTGCCTGCCCCCCCTCTTCCCCTGATGAGGAAGTTGTACCTGCCATGAGGTCTCCCCTCAGTCTCCTCCAGGCTGGACAGATCAAGTGACTTCAGCCACTCCCCATATGGCTTCACCTCAAGGCCCTTCAACATCTTTGTAGTCCTCCTTTGGACACTCTCTAATAGCTCAATGTCTTTTTTATGTTGTGGCACCCCAAAATGCACACAATATCCAAGGTGAGGCCATCCCAGTGCAGAGCAGAGGGGACAATCCCCTCCCTTGCCCAGCTGGTGATTCTGTGCCTGATGCACCCCAGGACAGGAGTGGCCCTCCTGGCTGCCAGGGCACTGCTGGCTCATGTTCAACTTGCCATAGACCAGTACCCCCAGGTTCCTTTCCACAGCACTGTTTTCCAGCCTCTCAATCCCCAGTCTCTACATACTCCCAGGGTTGTCCCATCCCAGGTGCAGAATCCAGCACTTTTCTTTATCAAGCTTCATTTGGTTGGTGATTGCCCATCTCACTAATTTCTCTGGGTCTCTCTGCAGGTCCTCTCTGCCCTCAGAGGAGTCAACAGCTTCACCCAATTCCGTATAGTACCCTTTTGAGTTCTGCATCCAAGTCATTTACAAAGACATCGAAGAGCACAAGGCAGAGGGTGGAGCCATGTGTTACCTCACTAGTGACACATCACCAGTCGGATGTCACCCCATTCTCTACAATCCTCTGTGTCCAACCCATGAGCCAGTTGCTCACCCATTGCATGATGTGTTTATCCAGCTGTGTGCTGAATGTTTTGTCCAGAAGGATCCTGTGAGAGACAGTATGAAAAGCTTTACTGAAATCCAGAAAGATTATATCAACTGGCTACCCTTGATCACCTAGGTGGGTTGCCCTAAAAGAAAATTAAATTTGATAAGCCAGATTCTCCCCTCATGAAGCCATTCTGGCTGTGACTGATGATTGCACCATCATTCAGGTGTTTTTCAATACCTCCCAAAAAAATCTTCTCCATAATTCTACCATACACTGAAATGAGATTGTCACGCCTATATTTCCATGCCATCCTTCTCGACCTTTTTGAAAATTCAAATGTTAGCCAGCTTCCTCTCAACTAGGGTCATTCCACATTTCCAAGGCTGTTCAAAAATCACTGAGTGAAGCCTCAGAATGACATCTTGGAGTCAATGACAGCTCTTGGAATACTTTTGGATGAATTCCATCAGGCCCCATAGACTTATATGGATCCAGTAGATGCCACACTAGTTCAGGGTGCACTGAGAGTTTATCACGCTCACAGCCATGGTCCTTCAGCTCAAGGCACTGGACTCCTTCAGCCGATCATCAATATTGAAGACAAAGGCAAAGAAAGACAGACCTCTGCCTTGCCCAAATCCCTGTTTGTGAGGGGACCATCTTCACCCTGTAGTGAGCCCATGTTATTTCTGCACTATCTCTTGCTATTAACTTATTTAAAAACCTCTTACTATTACCCCCCCCACATTTCCATCTAGCTTCAACTCTGGTTGAGCTCTGACCACACCACTTTTCACCCTACAGAAGCAAGCAACATTTCTGCATTCTTCCCACATTACCCGACCTTGCTTTCACCACACACACCTTCCTTTTTCGCCTTATCTCCAAAAGAAGATCCCTGCTCAGCCAAGCTGGCCTTCTGCCTGTTTGCCTTCTGACATTTTGGAATTACCTGCTCCTGTGCCCTTGGGAGGCAGTGCCTAAAAAGTGACAAGTACTGATGGTCCCCAGCACATTCAAAAGCAGTGAATCATTATTTAAATTTAAAAACAAACAAAAAAGAGAATCCCACATATATAGGACCAAAATCTGAACATACCATACTGTGTATGTTAGTTTATCTGAGAAATAGTGATCTTGTGTATTCTAGACTTGTTTCCCTGAGCCAGTTTGGACCTTACAGGACAAGGAACAAGGATTATGTAGTATGTAGATGTGACCTGATCTGCCTGTTCTCTTCAGTGATGCAATTAAACTTCTCGCTGATGTGTCACATTTACAGATCAGTACTTTAAGTGCTGAAATAGACATGTCCTTCTAAAAATATTATCAACACTCATGAAAGACTTGTGCTTTCTTGATATCAATTGGCTGAATCTCAGTTTGAAACTTGCCAAATGTACAGCAATGGTTTTGAACATCATCTGGTTTGAGCAATGTCTAATTATACTGAGATTATTTCCTTAAAGCATGCTTAAGCTTCTGATGTCTTAAATTCATGTTCATAGGAAAACTGTACTGGTTTCTTTCATGCCATGAGACTTTGTATAAAATAGATCATGATCAACTTCACTAGCTTGCTCAGTAAATTATATCTACTTTCCTTTTATCCATACATGGTGTAGCCAAGAACAATTTTATGTCCAAATACTTATGCTTTAAATGCCAAAATAATTTCAATACAATAATTTCAATTGCATCTCACACTATTTTGAGTCCATTAATTTTCTGTACCTCTTTTACCTCCAAACACCTTTAAACTTCAGTTAGACAACCTCTGTGTGATTAAAACTGTGGGATTTATTTTTGTCCAGAAGTTTTTGCATGACTCAGACCTTGTTCCCTACAAATTTCCTTGCTGATGTCCTGGAGAGTGTTTTCCACCATTTCCTACTGAGCCAGCTCTCCTTTATTGGAAGAGAAACCAAATTAACTTCTTTATGCCCAGTATCAGAGAACCCTAAATTCACAGTGAAAACCACTCCTGCATATGCACCTGAGTGTATATGAAAATGGAAAGAAACATTTAGAATAGAATGCTAGTGATGAAAATAAAACCTTATACAGGGATTATGACAGAGTCCAAGATAGCACATTTGGCATGCTGCTGTCCTTCCCCAGGATACCCGTCACAGAGACAAACAGGGAAGATGTTAAAGCCAGCTAAAGAAGGTAAGCTTGGGTGCCTATTTTAGTATATTCCCAAGCTGGCTAGACCAGACAATGGTATTCTACCTTTGCAAGCACAAATAAACTCTTCTAGCATTTTCAAATTACCATCATGTCAAGATGACACAGACAATTCCCTTTCCTGGTGTAACAATACAAAATGTAATCAGGATGTTGCAGAAGTTTTACATATCTTCACTTGAGCGAGAGCCTGTACTGCATTTAGCTAGGACATACCATTTTGTTACAGTGTATATGAAGATGGGTAAAGACATTTTGTCTCTCTGGTGATGAACACTGCCTAAAGAACATGACCACCAGCACTGACACCAGCCTCATCCTACATGGTATATGCTATTTATACACAGAGGAATACAATACGAAAAGGATGCCACCAGGGACTGCCCACTTAGGGCAATTTGAGTATACCTTTGGGGAAAAAGATCTACTATCTCTGGGCTTACTAACAGGAGCATAGTATCCTGCAATGAATGAACCACCTTGAAATGTGCTTCCTTTTCACAAGGTTTAGGTTTAACCAACTTCCTAAAGCTACTGTAAATGTGTGTGTAATAGTACAAAAGACTATTTCTGAATGTTCCAAATTGTGCCCTATGTACCAAAGCAGTTACGTATATCACAATGGTAACGAGAATGAGGTATCGTGCAGCTCTCTGTGGCTGCTGTGGGGATCAAAGGGCTTTGCAGGTTACTGCAAGATATACATTAAAATGAGCTTTTTATACAGGCCTATGTCGAAGCAGATGATTTGAGCTTTTATCATGAGTCAAAAACACATTTCAGCTTCTTTTCAACTACATTTCAAAGCTAAGGAAGAGCAAAAAGAAGTATCGTATCAGTAAATTAGGTGCCTAAATTGTCTGTTGTATTACTGAAAAAACACCATGAATAATAATAAGGAGGCCAAAAGGCTGTGTAAACCTCAATAGAAAGAACGCCTTTGATGTGAAACATTTCTCTTTTTCAGCATTCAGACTTCTCTTTCTTTCACTTCAAAAGGCTTATGATCCAAATTGAATAGCTGCATTTAATAGCCTCATGGATACTAACCGATCTGACTTACAGTGCTTTCAAAGTTGTAAGAAAATCCCGAACTGATTTTAAGCTCCCTGTGTGCCGCTTCTCTACAGCCTGATCTAGTATAAGCTACAGAACACATAAAATACACAGTGCTTGATAACATGTATAGATGAAAGTGCATCTTCAGCTGGTTATTTTCCACTTCCTTGTCGGAGCTCTGTTATCTTACACCAGCACCCTTGAAGCATCAGAAGGGGGAGCTCCACTGCCTGAGTCAACAGTTCACATCAGCCAAAAAGCACAAAAAGCAATATGTAGCCTACGTGGCCTTCTCTTTTATCCAGGCTGGTGCTACAGACAAAAATAAAAAGGGAAGCTGTGCTGGGGCCAAAACTTGAAGACACAGAAGCCAACAACCTCAGAGCTTACATCTCACCACGTACTCCTAAGCAAAATAGTCAACAGTTATGGCATACCTTAAACAAGAATCTTCCTTCCTTTTCTCTCCTGTTAATTGATTTTATCCCACATGGATATTGTAAACATAGTAGTTGGAGAATATGGTCATTAATTAAAAAAAAATTGGTCGGGAAACACAAATCCATATTACCTTAGTGATAAACATTTTCACCGAGTATTAAGTGAAAGATTCTAAACATGACTGTCATGTCAAACATGTTTTTCATTCTAGGTACTTCTTTGAGGCTTACAGTATAATTAAATTGAGAATAATTTTAAGCTTCTATTCATGAAAAAGCAATTTGAAAAATCCACTGATCCACACATTAAGGATATCTTGTTTTGCATTGCAATGCAATTAAACAACTTTCATGAGCAAAACAGGAAGAACAGTAATAATTCTAAGTGCCAAATTATATTGGAAAAAGCCTGAATTTTCATTCTGGCATTTTCCCAGCAGGTTTTTTTTTTTTTAAGGAAATAAAAGAGAACATTTAGAAACATGCACATTACAGAGTCTGCTTGAAATTCTGCAGGGAAATGAGAGTATATCCTACTAAACTGGCACTGGCTTAAATAATGCTTCTGCAAGACTAATGAAATTAGACATGTTGTTTCAAGCTTCATGCCATGTCAGACAATATAAAACTAAAAATGCCCTTGAGTCAATCAGAAAAGTATATTCAGCATAATTCACCCTTGCCAAAAGGCTACTGAGCAGGCGGGAAACAGTGGCGTGCTGGTAGGCTGACTATGGATAATATCACAGGTTTAATTGCTGAATTAGTAGGTAAGTACATAAAATCTCTGTAGTCTACAAGAAAAAAAAAAATCTGATTTAGCCGAGATCATATGGTTTTATTATTTTTCTGAAGTATACTTCATTAAGTGTTCCTTTGAGATTTACTATTAATTTAGAAGGACATTAACAATATCTTCTCACCAAACTAGAATATAATTTACAAAGTTACCTGCTACATGCTATAAACTGAATATACTGCAGGAGACAAATGGGAGGGGAAGATAAACCTTGCACGAAAAATCATTCATGCTGCTTTCTGCATGCCATGCCTTAAAACGATTGTATTTTAAAACACAGATCCTACGTGATAAATAAAATCTTTCCTTTTCTTAATTGTTAAAGATACCATACGAGGGGTTCCTTAACCTCGTACATAAAGATATCTTGTGTTACTCGCTGGCTTTCATCTTCTTGATAATTCCAGGTCTCAGAGGTCACTAATTCAATTGCACAGGTATACTGGATGGATTGTTTCCCGTGGGGACACTCACCAGGCATGCTCCTGTGATGTCGTCACAGACATCTGCATGACCAAAGCACGTACACGGAGCGCAGACTCCACCAAAGATGGTGCCATTCACGCGTCTGTGTCGAGGCCAGCACGACTGCAAGGGAAGTTAGATAAAAAGTTAAACTCTTGTTTGAACAGAGGAAGGAATGGGATTTTTAAAATTTTGTTGGATTTGATGCTTGCACACACAACAAAACATACTTGCCAAATGAATAAAAATACCAACATTTCTCTAGAAAATTCTTCTTTCTAGTGCTGTGGCTTTGCACTGACCTTAGGCTTAGCAGCAGGTGTGAGATTAGAGGAAGCTTTAACTTCATCATTCTTCTGAAATGGTAAAATAAGCAGAGAAATGAAGAACTGAAATATGACAGCATGAAAGCAAGAGGCACAGACTGAAAAACAGCCAGAAGGTGAAATACTGAAGGAGAGACAAGGAGGAAAAAAAACCTCAAAACAACAAAAATGTTCCCTGAGAAGTTCAGGCACAAAGAGCAATTAAAATACCATTTACTCTTGTCAGGACTCCAGCAGAAGGCTACACTGAAATAAAGCACAGGCTGAAAGCAAACCTATAATTTTATTTACAAATTGTGCTCCTTAAAGGATAGTAATTTCCCTTTAAGAAACTGCTCTGATTTTTAAATTTTCTTTTTTAAATGTAAAATTCAAATCAGTATTAAATGCATGGCAAGTAACTTTGTAGGATACAACTGTGATTCATCAACAAAAATTCAGCTACTCCATTTGCTCATAATAAGATGTCAAGCAGTAGTCTTCCTTACTATATCTCACAAATAGCTTTATAGTTTTTGCAAACTATCCTTCTACAGTAAGACTGCTCATGTGATCCAATAATTTTGTATAAGATAAAAAGTACATTACAGATTTATAACTTTCAAAATCATCTGGATAATACAAAGAGAAAGTTTTGCACTGAGAGAATACTAAAACATCATTTAATAAAGAAAATCCTTTCCCCTTCACATATACTCTCCAAAAGGGTAACAAATAGACTTTTCTTTAGAAAAATAAAGATGTCTCTTTTTGCCTTACTCTTGAAAAATTAGTACATTTAGTAATTAGTAAAAAAGTAATGTAAAGATTAATGGAAATTATTCTTTAAAACATTCCAAAACCTGAGATATTATCCTCAATTTTCCTTCTTTACATTCTTGGTTACATGTTCCTAAAAAAACCCTGTAAATATAAAAAAAATAAAAATCTAGAGTTATAAAATCTAAAACCTAAAAAGAGGTTACAAGAAGTTGCTGTATTTTTCTTTCTGTAGCATGAGATGCAACTGGTTTCTGCATAAATCTATAAATATTTTCCCTCTTTTGGTGACTGAAAGCAATCTCTTGTGCACAGATACACATGATACTGCTCAAGACAAGGCTCCAAAAGTCACTAATTTTAACAGCTTAGACATGAAATAGCAATAGCAGGGCTCAGAACAGAACTGAAAGATTACAGATTGAGATTTTAGGAAAAGAAATTATGTAACATTCAACGGTCAGGAAAGTTCTTGACCAACATAGTGATGCAAGTTAAACACAACTCCTCTTGGAGCAGAAGTAAAAGAATACAGAGAAGGGGAACAAATCTGAGGGAGAAGAGCAATTAGATGTGAAGATATTGACAAGGGCAAGAAAATTCATGAGTGAAGCAAAATAACTTTCAAAAAGGGGTCCAGTTTGTATTAGAAACTTAAAATTTTATCTGCTTTACCTGTGCTCATGAAATTCTGTGATCCCACACATACAAAAATATACAAATTTTATTTGGCCAGAGACTTGTAAAAAATAAACACCAAATTTATATAACAGAAAATCTTAAAAGAGCATAATTTAAATGGGCTTGGTTGTCTTTGGAAGACTGATCATGTCAAAACATTCATAGCATGAAAATAAGACAATAATAGTTGTTTTTTGTGTGGCAGCATCTATGCCAGGTACCACATCATCATTATGTAGCAGAAAAATACATACAATAAATTAAATAATGAAGAGAAAATGGAACTGAAAAACTGCACACTATTAATAAAAATGACACTCTGCTTGGTCGAAATCAGCTGAAGTAAAATGTTGAACAAGGATGAAAGTATTCAGAAGAAGAAACAAAAATGGTAACTGAGGGAAAAAAACCCCATATTTTCAACTTCTCTTCCATACTTTCCTGTCTGGAAATCTTAAATGTCACATTTTTTATTTCTATGCCCACTAGTATGCATAGAAACTTTAAATTTGCATCTATATATATGTGCTTTCTCTTGTGGAGTATGATCTTAAGCATGTATCAAGTTTCAGGGACTGTTTATGACTGAAGAGAAGGTTTAACACTGAAGGACATAATATTGGACAAAAAATTTCAGCAACACCAAGACAGGAATTCTACCCAAGCCCTTCAGCTTCTACAACAAAAGTAGATACTGATATATCTGCAGTCTGGGCTTTTCCAATTACTCTCTTTGACATCACACTTAAATCTGCACTGGGAGAATAAATAGACAAGTGAAAAATAGACAAGTGTGCATGAAACACAGTGATACTGCATCTAGCATTTTTCTTAAAATAATTGAACAGACAGACAATGGCCAGGCTTTAAAAATTACTTCTCAGCTGAGGTAAAAACTATCCTCCTCCAGTTATTTTTCCATCTGTATCATTTTGGAAGTGATAAGAATATCCATTAATTCCTTCAGGCCTTCTTTGTACATTAGTTTATCTAGCCCCAGCAACAAACCACCACATTTGGCATTAAACTAGACTCTAAACCCCAAATATCACATATAAGCATGAAAATTTTTAAAGAAAAAGAGAGTTGACAAGCAAACGCCTAGAGTGCCTGTGTAAATGGCATACTGTTTGTAGTTTTGTGAAGCAGAGCATCTTGGTGTTTGAAACTACTTCCTTGAAGGCAAAGCTTTTGAAGAATGTTTTTTGGCTTCTATTTACCCCAAGCGATGCCCACGTGAGGTAGTTAATCATACACATACTTGTAAGAACACATTCTGTGTGAACTAATGAATTTGTTAGGGAAGTGGGTATTTTTCTGAGCGTGTGTCTGCATTATTATCTGTTACAGGAGCAAAATAAAGTGGCACAATCCTCAGAAGAACACATGCAATTCTCAACAACTCCAAGGCAAATGGCAAAGCCCCGGGAAAACAAAAGAAGAAACTCAACTCCATTAACTCAAATAAATTGATCCGTCTTTGTTGTGCACAGGTCTGGTAGCTGCCATTTTCCTTCTATTTGTATTCATCCATCTGTACTATCAACTGGCTAAAGAGTACAAATATTGCTTCCACTTCCTTTTTATGAATCAAAATGTCTTTTCATAAGTTAGAAATCATGGCAAATTCCTAACAAGAAGGAACAGCTCTCTTGCTATTTTCTACCAACACAGGTCCACTGTCTGCTTCCAACCATCACAGTGTTAGCAACATTGAGCTAGACTGCACCATGATACTCACCTCACAGGAGGTACCATCATAGCCTGGAGGACACTCACACAACTCCACTGCAGATGCTACCCTTCTTCCCCTTGAAGTGTGGTCAGCAGCTTCCATAATAACACTTCTTAGTCTGGACATAGCAGAAATTAAATGGGCAAAACAGTGAATCAGATGGATATGTGCAGCTGAATGCAACAAATACTTTACAGTGACATGCAGTGGTTTGTTTCTGTTTTCCTGCTTAAAAATAATGAGGTTTTCATATTCATCTAGTTCTTCCTAAACTATATGTCTATAGGCTTATTACTATTTTTGTTCATCATGTGAGGGGCACTATGGTCAGATATCCACAGATAAAAATAGATTTAAAAAGTCTTACAGCACTGCACCAGGAGATAGAAGCTATTCCTGGTCTGCAAGCCACATGTGCCAACTTGCATTGCAGCTGCATTTAGAACAAATCTGACACTAAGCAGGGTCTTCAAAATTTATGAACCACTAGTCCAGCTTTCTAGAATATTACAGTATTAAGTTTTGGACACCGAGTATTTCTGCTCCGGGGATTTGACCTCTGGAAAAGAAGTCAGCCCTGTCCAGAAGGATTGAGAATCTAAGTATTGTGTATATGAAAGAAAAATGTATGTACATGAAAGAAAAAGGAAATCTTCTGCCATATATCCATGCCAATACCAATACCATCATACCAATGCCAGAGAAAAAGGTAACTGTTGTTTAGGTGAACACTGACCTTGATTTTTATTTCAAAAGCATGGAAGTATGACGAGAGAAACAACAGAATCTTTTTGATAGTCTTACAGCTATTATCAGAAACAGATGTAATTTACCTCAAGTGTATCTTTCTGTGGAGAGAAACTGGGATTTAGGAGTTTAATTCTTATGAGAATTTGAAGGAACATTAATGTATTATAGAGGCTAAATTACTTCTATTTTCACCCAGTAATCCTAACAGACTGTTTGATAACTACAGCTACTTGAAGTGCTTGTTTTGAAATTGTCTTCAGCAGAAAATACCTTCCATTCATGACATACATTTTATTAAAAAGTTTTTTCCCCCTTCATAATAAGGCATTTATCTTCTGGCTGCAGAAAGTCTTGAAAATTATTTGGATGACCTTGAACAAGAAAACATCCAAGAAAAATATTTTGTTGTTACTACAGTGGTTGGAGGAAAGCTTCAGAGAGAATATTTTCCCACTCAATTTTATGATGACTCCAAACAAGTTAAAGATGAAAGGTAATGGGAAAAAAGGGGGAAGATTTCTGAAATTAAGATAGTAGCTTCCGAAAAATAGAAATTTTACCACTATGGGGAATATGACTGGACTTTGGAGGGACTACCATTGTGTATAATGCAGTTAGAAATTTCAATATGATATAGTGATACTAGAACCTCTGTAAAAGGTTCTTGATACTGTTTTAAGAGAAGGATGCTTATTCCTATCCAGATCTTCAGTAAATTCTCTCTCACTTTTCAGTATATCCCCTTTGGTCCATTGCTGTACATTTATTTTGCAATCATTCATTTGAATTTTCTTTACGATAAGATAACCAATCTCTAGGATATTAGATATCAAATAGTGATTACTTTGCCAGTAAAAAAATCTAAGATTTAAGGAAAAAAATCTGTTAATGAAGAAACAAATTTTTAATAAAAGGTCAAATTTTATTTCTCCTTTGAACTAGAGCTAGTTCCCTCTAAGCATTGGTCTTGGAACAAAGAGAAGCACTAACACACAGAAACAATCCAACCAGCATTATCCCACATTTGTATTCACTGAATTGTTCCAATTTTCATTACATTCTGCTATTTGCTAAATGGGATTTTAATGTGTTTAACAGTTTTTAGCATTAACAGTTACTCAGTGCAGAAAGCTGAAGTGATTTTCTTTTCTCCCATTTTGATGTTGCAATTCTGATTCCTCAATGCCATTCTGCATTCATTAAAATACATAATGCTGGCAGTAATGGGGCACTGGATCCTGGAGATGCATGAACAATCTGAGATTAGACATCAAGACCAAATATTTAAGTTGACTGTTACTGTCAGCAGGCAACTGTTGACTTCTAAAAACAAACAAGATTAAAAGGGAAGGGGATGTTTCAGGCAGTATCAGCATAGTTTACTGTCTGCTGTGCCAGGCATCTGAATCACATCAGCTACATAAGGCACATGAAGTAGTGACCCAATCATTGCTCATTTGTCTTGGAGCCAATTCTGCATATGGAAAAAAAAAACCCCTTGGCCTCTTCCCTCTTTCTCCTTGTGTCTAGCACTGACTCCTCTCTATGTGGTTGCAAGCAATCTATTCTCTTTAGCACTCCAGTTTCTAGTGCCTATCTGCATGTTTGCAGCACTTACCATCAGTGACCACTCTGAATATTGAAACTGAATAAACAGTGCTACTAAACTTTCTTTGAAGAACAAGCTAACAATACTAGATCAAACAAAACAGAGGGAGTTATCTTTTCTTGGCCCGTTGCTTCGACCGCAGATGTACTTAACAGCAACCATTTGGAAGGTCTCTCAGGTTAGAGGAGGATTAGGTTTTAAACCCAGAAGCTGGATTCATTTTAAGATTGGTTGCTTCATTTCTGTATTCTCAGTCTTTATCCTACTTGATCATCTAATTGCCCACTTATATAAGAAAGCTTCCTAATTATGCCATAGAGCAATAACAACACTGCAAGCTTAAAATTACCTAAAAAATGTACACAAAACCATGCTTGAGTCAAACCCAGCATTACTGCATTAATATTATTTAGTGGATACTTGAAAGCACAACAGATTAACTAATGTTTCTAGTAGGTTAAGCTAAACAAGGGTAAAAATAGAATCTCTAAATTAAAGCTCTTGCCAACTGGAGGCAGCTCCACTGAATTTTTAAGTCTCTTTCTACATGACTGCAAGAAAGTTACTTTATGCCTCCATTCTGGTCTCTTTTTAAGCACAGATTATAACAGCACCCCTGTAATCCTTACATATGTGGTGACATTATCCATTTTGAAAACTTTCAGTACTAAAATGAACAGGTTGCTTAATATAGCAATCTCTAATTAGTATGTTGCATAATTCTGCTGGTGCTTTGAGGCAGAAATTGTCATTCATGACGGATCTAATAACCCTGTAATATTTCTGTCTCTCTGCCAGACCCTCTTAACCCTCTCAGAGGAATATCCATCTGTCCACTGCACATACCTGTTTAAAGACAATAAAACCCTTTTAGTTCATATCTAATTAAATATTAAGGCTTAGCTCTACATTATTTCTTTTCAAAAATGTCTTCCTTTGGAGACCATCAAGTCCTTTGGAGTCCTTAATCAGCCAGAGATATCACAAAGAGTATCTTCTTCATTGGGTCTACATTTTCCCCGAAGAACTAAATGGGCAGAATGTGGAGAAAAGGGTTGTTTTGCATGATCTTAAAGAGTTATGAGCACAGCTTTGCACCTAGCATGTTTGAGCATGAGTGAAAGTCAAAGAGAATACAAAACAGCCAGTAATGAGGCACATCCTGAAAATTAACAATATCCCCACACAGCAGATCATAAGCTGGGTTGGATGACAGTAGATGCTGTTGCTGCTACAACAGGTGCCTGGAAGCATGAACTGTTCTGAGGAGACTTCACTCCATAAATCCCACCCTAACAGGTGAAACTATCATTGCCACACTTAAATCACAGATGAAAAACTGAATTTGTTTAATTAAGATTGAATTTTCATATCCTCTCTTCTGTCACACTAAACCGCAGTGAGCACCCCGAGAGCACTCAATAAAATTGTTTACTTTATTACACACTAATACAGCAACCAGTGCATTCTTCTCTGACAAGAGACATCAGAGGGACAGCTAGAAATGTACAAGCAATATAAGACCACTTCTAGCAAAAATGATACTCTTCAAAACCACTTCAGTTCCTTCCCCTAACCCCCTTTTAACTCATTGTCTTTAAGGGACTAATCTTCTCAACTGTAATGTCACTACACCTAGCTGATGGCTACCAACATGTAAAGCCTAAATTTTATGTGTGTTGTAGAGCTCTTTTCAAAGAGTATTTAAAAAAAGATGCTTTCACAAAATTGTCAATAACACACCATTAAATTGTTCCCAAAGGCTGAATACAAACAAGAATGGTAAACAGTGAGGCACCACACATGACCAAATGGCTAAAGCAGTAATTTGGGATGCAGGCAGTGATGTATAGTCTTCCAAATTTGCCAGACAGCTCTGCCATATCTTACTTACAAGGCACATTTTATAGATTGTGCCAGTTCTACGTGTGTCTGCTTACCTGAGCTCTACACTCTTGCCCAGAGGGGATCTCATCCATCCCACCCACACTGTTCCACAGTATAGGCAGGACGGAGCCATTACACGTCCAGCACTGCACTTTCTTCACAACTGCCCAGCCAAAGTGCTCTTTGTAGGAGAGCCTCCCTTCTCCTACTAGTACAAATCTCAGTACACAAATATATGTAAACTTCTGATCACTGAAATTTGCATTTCCCATAATACTTAGTAAAACCTTCCGCCCAAGGAAAGTCAATCCTACATATCTCCTTTAAAAGTTTGCATTTCCCATACTACTCAGTAAGACCTCTGACCCAAAGAAAGTCAACCTTACATATCTGCTTTAAAAATAGCATAAAAGCCCCTACTGTTCACCCCAAAATTGCTCCTGCATTCCTTTAGTTTGGAAAATTCTGAGTAATGGTTTGGGGTTTTTTTATTTGAATAAGAGAGCAGAGGATCATCACTCACTGAGCTCCCACTAGTCTCAGTTGTAAGCTGTGAATAAACAGCTTCTCACGGTCTGCTCATAGTGCATAAGAGGTGAGCGCTGGCATGGTGTTTTGGTTCTCCTCAAAAACCAGGGTGGGAAGCTGAGGGACCATGAAAGGCTTTCAAACTGGATGTAAGGAGATGCAGAAGAATACAAGGTTGATTACTGAATGAACAAATTAGGAAGCAGTTTGGCCCAAACTCAAGCTAGTTATGATTCACAAACTTACTTTCAGAGATCTAATACATACTAATCAACCAGAGGAAAAGACAGACACTGAAGCGATATGAATTCTTTTGCAGGGAAAAAATTTACACTGCTAAAGCTCAAATGAGAAAACTGCATGCTGTTGACACAACATGCCTTTCAATTTAGGATATATTTTAATTACCTAAGTATTCAAATGATGGTTAGATTGCTTAAGAAATTTCACAGCAGCAAAAACTGTGTCTGTGCTCTCAGCAAATAATCACTAAATGTGCTATCAGCTCCCTCCATTCCAAATTGGCTTATGCCACTGAATCAACTGATGTGTAGATTAGAGAGCATTTCAGGTTCCATGCCTTGCGAGTAAAAAGCTACTCTGCAATCAATTCCAGTACACATTTTAAAAATATTACTTATGCCACCTAACTATTAATGTTAATCACACAGTATCAGGAGAGACATTTTCTTTTAGCCCATCTGGAGTATTTGTTCATGCACTTAGGAAAATTTGAAATGCATGATAGCTTTACAGTTTCAAACATGCTGCAGCAACTGAAATAGAACTGCATCATTTCATATGTCTTTAATTTTATCAGAGGACTCAGAAGAATTCACATCACATCAGTGAATTTGAGCAGTCCACACAGCATCCTGACATAAATCAAGGGAAAGGCTTTGGGATTAGCCAGATCTGCGTGTGGTACTGATTAAAAACATAGAAAATTCCCCTTGAGGCACTTTTCCAGCTTGGAGACTCAGGATATTATTCTCTGGTCCACTGTTAATGTGGCCCTGTATGGTCATTAAATGGGAAAAACAATATATAAGCAATATATCATTTCCTACTTCAACATGTTATTACCAGTCTCCATGATTTACCATATACATGGGAATTACTGTGTTCACAAAATAAACATATTTATAGAACTGTCATTCATGCCTTAATAGTCCATGTAATTTCATTTTCTTAAAAGGCTGCTTCTTTCTGCTGCTTTCCTCCTCCTGTTTACCCAAAATGAAAAACATATTAAGAAAAGTTTGTAAGTGTAAATGAATGCTATGGATTTCATGATAATAAATTAGAGTGTTTTAAATCACATCAGCCTTGTTCTCCAAAGAGAGAAAACAACTCTTTTGAGAAGCTGCCTGTAGTAAAGGGACCCGTTCCTCACATTCACCTGTAGATGGCATTCATCCCATTGCTGTATGTGGCTCTTATGAGGATCCTCTTCACATTTGCAAGGATAGTCATGAACTCTCTCCTGCTGACTGGAACATCGGTGCCATGCACTGAGAAAGATTCTGGTTTCAGCACAATTTCTTCAGTGTGCTCTTCAGAAGGCTGCAGGTGAATTATCCCTTTTGGAGTGCTGATTTTCAAGTCACCTCCCTAGAGAGAACCATGAAAGAGAGAGATTTAAACATGAAAAAAGACATGAAAAAAAGCCCAATGGGGTACATGATTTATTGAATAATATATTTTACAAGAATAACAAATATCAGGAATAATATTCACTTTTCATGAACCTGAAATGGGCTTGCCTGATACAACTGAAAAGCAGTGGAAAAGAAAGTTTGGGTTATTCAGATAAAACCTAGTGTCATGGTGCATGGCTCTACGTGGGCAAAAGCAAATTCATATAATGCTGAGATGCAAAAAAACAGATCAATTGAAAGAAATGTCAAAGTGTAACCTCAAATGACCAACTGTTTTATTTCTTCATTGATGAACAGGAAGCATCATAGTTTCCTAAGCTACTTCAATAATAACCAGAGACTCTTTGAGATATTGAAGCTTTTAGTTTTCTGAAGTGTATTCGTTTTCCTACACTAGAATTTGGCTGAAAGTATGCGTACCCTTCTGTTTCGTGTCCTCGACCACCAGACTTCTACTAAACATCTGAAAAGCAGGCCATTTTCTCTCTTTGTCTTTCTTTCTTTCTTTTCTTTCCTTTATTTTTCTTTATTTTCTTTTTCTTTCTTTCTTTCTTTGGTGGAGAATACTTTACCTCTATGATGACATCAGATTGAACCATCAATCTAGCTGTTTCTTCCTCTTCTTCTTCTGTGACATCATAGGATACTGTAAATTTCAGATTTCCCCCAGCAGCTGCTACCTGGGAAATAAAAAGGCAGGAAAAAGATCTAATTAAATAAAAGAAAATGGGCCTTAAACACTAGGGGGCAGTTTTCTTGAGCATCAGTAGATTTCTAGTGTTGCAAAACCACATGTGGATCCCTGAGGATTACTGCTGTTGAAGGCTGTGAATTCTTTAAACCCACAGAGAAATCAGAAAGAGATATGAAATCTGTGCAAATTTCCACTAGATACTTGCATTAGACTTTCAATGTATTTGTTCAGTTATATGGTCCTCATTTATTCTTAGCAACCTACGGAAAATTCAGTAACTTCAGTTTCATTGATGGAGCAAACTACCAAAATAGAAAAAAAAGGGCTGTGATGTTTCTCTTAGAATGAACTGTAACCTAAAATAAAGTAAGAATTTTCCCTGATGGAATCAAATAAATCTGCTTTAAAAGAATGTTTCAGCCCTTTTGCTCAGTTTGACCCAGCCTAAAGTGTGAGAAGTCAATGACCAGGCTCTTATGTCATGGCAATATATTTTTTCCATGCTCTTTTAGCCCCCAGAATTATGGCACTAACACAAGCCATCCCATTAAAAATGGAACATAGTATGATGCAAATAAAAAGCTGCAGACGTGAATGACAGAGTTCAGCACAGAAATAGTGCTTTCTGTTAATTGATTGGAAGCAGCATAAGTAAATCAAATCCTGCAAGATCTACATTTTGGTTTTAAATGTGTCTGCCTCATACTTCATTGCAATGTAAGCCTCCTCTCTGAGAATATTAAAATCACATTAAAATCTGCCCTTCCAATTTTGCCACAGAGAAAATTTGTGAATCTTTTGCAAAGAGAATAATCTGGTTATTCTCAAAGACATATTTTTTTATTATACTGGATGCTTTTGCACACTGTAACAGAAAGCAGTGGAAGTCAACATCTTCATTATTTTATGATGAATCTAATTCAAGGGGTGAAAAAATGTTCCAGCATATAAGGCCTAGAAATCAACTGATTTTGCATTAGTGATAAAGGTATATAAAAACTCCACATCTGAGGCTGTACAGATAATTGTTAGGCTAAAGCATGAAAATTCCCTCCAATTCATAACCTGTATCTTGTACCACAGAATTATAGGATCATAGAATCATAGAATATCTCAAGCTGGAAGGCACTCATACTAACTTGGTCACTCTCCTCTTGACACACTTTACTAGTCTGATGTCCTTGAGGTGCCCAAAAGTACACACACTTCTTGAGGTGAGGCTGCCCCAGCTCAGAGCAGAGCAGGACAATCCCCTCCCTTGCCCGGCTGGTGATGCTGTGCCTTATGCCCCCCAGGACAGGGTTGGTCCTCCTGGCTGCCAGAGCACTGCTGGCTCATGCTCAACTTTGAATCAACCCAAACCCCCTGATCCCCTTCCACAGTGGTGCCCTCCAGCCTCTTACATCACCGTTTGTGTGCATAAATGGGAGGGACAGAATCCAGCATTTTTTTTTGTTAGATTTTGCTGGTGATGGCCCAGCTCTCTAGCCTGTCCAGGGCTTTCTGTAAGGCCTCTCTACCCTTGATGGAGTCTGCAGCTCCTCCTAGTTCAGTCACCAGCAAACAGTGGCACCACATGTTTATCAACATAATGCCCAAACCTGCTGGGACCAATGCAACTACTTAAAAGCTTTGACCATGACATGAAAAGATATTTTTTCCTTGGATACAGCTGTTACAGCATTTTTGTTTTGCCTGTGGTCAAGTGTAAGCACTGGTTTGTAACAGCAACAGGAATGTAGAAAATTTAGATATCTGAAATGCTGCAAGAAGTACCCAGAATTGCTTTCAGCTGTAAGACAAACACTTTAGAAGACAAACTTTTGCAGAATTTTATAATTTCTATTTCAAGTTCAGACTAACGACAAAGATTCAAGAAAGTGAAAATAATGGGAAAACAAAGATTAGGCAGTTTCAGGCAACCTGTAAAAATTATGTACCAGGACAGGTTTTACTTTTTCCCCAGCTACATAACCTTTCTTTACCTTAGTAGATAAAAATCCAACATGAGAACTGATAGCTCACACAGCAGGAAAAAAAATGGAAAACAAAAAAATCCTAAAGGAAAGGCAGGTAGAATGGATTAGGGACTCTTAATATCTAACCAACAGAAAACACAAGAGGAAAGGGATGGGTTGCCTAGTCCAAAAAAGAGAACAGTCAGGGGAAATAGGAAAATAATTCACCAAAATGTAGAAGTCTGGAAAAACACAGTGCCCATTTTTATTTACCTGTGGCAACTGCAGGGAAGGCATGAAGAAGATTCAGTCTGGTCAAAACAGTATCAAATTACTTGAAAACGCTATTGAAGTAGTTCATTAATTATCAGCCATTCAACATGTCAGAGATACTCTGGATATGATGCCAAAGAGTTGGAATATGACTAAGAAGTCTCTTGAGGTCTCTGCTAGCCACAGCAGTCTGTTTCACTGCTGCAACTGGCAAGATCTGCATATCATGAACAGGATCACACACTGAAGACAAGATCCCCAAAAGGCACTTATTGTAGAGAATACCTCACAATTCAGAATATGTATTTATCTTTTATGCTATATAATACCAATACAGATTAGAAAAAAACTCAAACTTACATAAACCAAAAAGTACTACTTCCTTTTGTCATTGTTTGCAATGGTAATTTCCTTCCTCTGCCTATTTTAAAGTACAAGTTCACTCACAAGCAAAGGAATGCAGAGGTCAATCCATGTGCTGCATGTCATCTTGTGCAAAAAGTACTTTTCACTGAATTTTAAATATAACTGCAATACAGAAATTGGGTAATCATGAGATCCCTCTGCTTTCACATTTTTCTCTATATCACCCAAAGATTCAGAGTTCTGCTTCAAGGACTGTCATCTGAGACCATCAACTCCAGAGAGAACAGGGCATAAAAGTTTGCCTGGCTGGTGACAAAGGCATGTATTGTTGAGACAAGAATAGCTGTCTAAAAACGTCAAGGAAATTCCACAGAATTTCTGTTGTCTCTCTCACCTGTTTTTAGATTAATGCATAAAATATTTCTCCCCAGCTTTGGAGGCAAAATCTACACACTCAAGAAAAGTGACAGACTTCCCAAGAATTAACAAGCACAGGAGACAGAAATCACAGCTATCTTGGTTCTAATCCAAGAAGTTTCTGGCAGATAAGTTTTTGGGGCTTTTTGCAATTGTTCATTGCTAACTGTACTCTATTATTATGTTACACTCTCTTAAGGATAAAACCAGAGAGCAGACAAGACTATTTTACGACATCCTAATCAAGGGTCAACCAACAATGAAGCAGAAAAGATGGTTCCTTTCCTGTGAGCAAACTCCCCTGCTCAACAGCAAAAGATCTGGGGGTAGGAGGAAGCATCCAGTATTACTCTGTGTAAAGCATGTTCTGATGTTATATGCTTGTCCCACTAAAATTACTTTTAAGCAAAGGTAATTGATAGTAAACCACAAATACTTACAGCACTGAAAACAAACAACATTTCTACAAATATTAGCAAGGCTAAGGATAAGGAAAGCTTGCATCTCTTCATATGGGAATCAAATTTTACAAGTCTTCCTGCACTTTGTGAATGTGCTGCCAATGCTTTCCCAAGGCAAGCTGTCAGGATCTCTCCTGCTAATGTCCTTGGAGAATATCTCCATCTTATACAGATTTATATTCCATCTTGTTCTTGAGTTACTGCATGAAGATTCACACTCTGCCTCTCCAATGCCTCTTGTAACTCTGCCTGTAAAGGTTTAGCACTTAGTCCGTTGCACTGGGGGCCACCTCATTTCTTCTTAACATCTGCCAGATGTAACTTCAGAAGATTAGGAGCTATCTCCATTAAACAGGGTGCTGATTACAATCCCTTATCTCATTAAGCAGTAAAATGCTCTTCTGTCAGTTAAGAAGAGACTCAGTTTGTGATTAAAGCACCTAAATATGAACTGGGGCATCTGATATGGCACTGTGTGGTTACATGTAGGCAACTGAAAGAAGTCTTCCATAGAGTCAAAGGAAAGCGGCTGGTCAGTGACCCCACTAAAGGACAACCTTCAAATCATTTGACTTTGTATTTATATTTAAAAAGCAACTTGGAAGACATAAAATTAGCAAATGAATAAATAATAATGCACTAAGTGTATTATTGAAAAATAACAAATACTCCTTGCTCAGATGTTTGGTATTAAAATCTATACAACAATGGATTTAACTAACAAGGGCTTGGATGTCAGGCCTAATCCAAGAAAACACAACACCTTCAAAATAAAAATTATATTACTGCATTAAACTAGATTTAGACCAATATGCATACACCACCAGACTTTCAAAATCAGTGAAATAAAAGGCATCATAGAATCATAAAACTCATTTATGTTGGAAAAGAACTCTAACGTCCTCAAGTCCAACCATTAATCCAGCACTGCCAAGTTCACCAGTAAACCCCATCCTTAAGCATCAACAAGTATCAACAAGTTGAACTACCTTTTCCCCCTTCACTGTTAGTGGTTGTGGCAGAAATATAGTCACCGACATTGTATTAGAGAGACAAGCATTATAGTGTTAATATTTTTATTAGACCCATATAGCTACAATACATCTAGATACGGGTAAAAGGATTCGGAAAAAACGTGAATTCTGCTTGCTGTTATATAATTATTATATGGTCATACAATTAGAACTAAACAAAATGAACAAACACTACCAGAAAAATTTAAAAACGGGAAAATAGTGTAAAGGCTACAAACATGAATGGGCAGAACATTTCTGCAGAGAATGTTAACACACATACAGCTGAATAAAAAAAACAAGGAATTCAGAGCAAGCTGCTAATAATAACTTAAGGTTCTAAGAGATAATAACTTTTTTTTTTTTTTCATTCTGGAAGACGTCCACAAAACAAAAAAAAATCCCACTTGTTTCCTGATACACCTGTGAATGTTATTTGCTTGCTTGATATGAGATGATTCTCATGAGTATGAGAAATTACACAGATATCCACCCAGTCTTCCAGTGGCGCTGTCATATTCCTATGGCACTATCTACCACTAGATACTATGCTTGAAGGTAATGGAATCATAACATACAGAGTTTAACATTCCCTGCTAGCCTTCTTGAATTTCCATGAAATAGAGCTGCAATAAAAGGTTGAAGTAGATTTGGACTCTTTCACCTTCACAAACTCTCTAGGTACACATTTATTTTATGACACGGATTTCTGCAAAAGTAGAGATATCTGCCACCAGAATATCACTACTACCCATGAGAAGGAAATCCTTTAAATAAAATAAGATTTTTTCCCAGTTTATTTGTGGTGACAAAGTTAGTTCATAATTCATTGGCACCTAAGCAATCGTGATATGGTTTGACAAGCTACTGAACAATGTACCACCTTAACTGATGGCTAAGTGCACGTGTTCTTGTAGCAGCCCACTCAGTGTAGAAGAGAATGGACCAAGGGCTGCTTTTTCTCACTTAATTTACTTGTGGTGAAGGAAATATTTTACTAGTAGTTCAGCTCTCAACTGGATTATTATCTTCTTTATGAAAAATTACCAGCTGTGAATTTATGATATTTAATTGGATTTGGCTGATCCAGTCTTCGACCTAGTTGTAGTGTGAGGGAAGGCAGGAACTAGAAAAGAATTCTGATAGAACCATCACCAAGAAGACGTCAAACCTTTCTTCATTTAGTAATAGCTCTCAGTAAAGATTGCATGTGTTAGTTCTACTCCAGATCCAATTAGAGATTAAATAGACTCTCCTCTCTTAGACAGATTGAATTTAGATAGGATATAAAAGCTCTTCTGAGGCATTAGAGCAATATTTCAGATAAAGCAGGGAGCAGAATAATCATGTTTTATTTGAATGACAGTATAGTTCTGGCTAGCTTTGAAAAAAAGTCAGAGTTTTCTTTATAGGGAAGTTAAACTTTTCCTCTGAAAGAATGGATTCTTCCCCCAAGCTCTCTGCCATCTAGAGCTCCCCCAACTCTATGCCAGCTATTTCACAACCCTAGTTTCCCTGCTTTAGTACAGTCAAAATTCTTCTGTATAATTTGATGTTACATTCTATTTATTTTCACTATTTCAAAGTACTGCTTCCAAGTGAGGGAGTAAGTTTAAATAAAGCAGCCTGACCACTTATCAGTGGTTGGTTCAATTGCTTCCCATGAGAATTTGTCTACAATATTGAACCATTCAAAGGGAAAATTGAGAATTTCAAACCATTCACTGTCACCTACAGTTTCTTGAAACAGACCACTCTGACAGCCAAGATTTCCAAGTCATTCTTTCCTGGAATCTTATCCAGAATGGTATGATACAGGCTCTTTAAATTTTAGTATTTCCTCTGCTGATCCCACACTAAAGCAGAGTTGAGTACAAGAAAAAGGAGTTTTATTCAAATTCCTATTTAAAGCAGTTTTATTCACAAACATTGTGAGTATGTTGTTTCATTGGACAATGGAACAATGTATTCATAATACATCTTAATATTTAAAATTTTCCCAGCAATGGAAAAATCATCAAATATGTGAGTTTACATTTTTTTTTCCCTAAGTGATTCTTTTCCTTAGGAGACAAATAAAACCTGTCCAAATAGTAAGAAAAACTCATAAGGAGCAATGAAAACTCTGCTAAATTGTATTTCTTGTGCACCTTGACCATGTCTTCTCTATTTTATGTTCAGTACCTGAGCAATGGGGGCCCCTCCAGAACACTTATTCGTCTTAACTATGCAAAGTCTTTCACAGCATCTGATTACTTGGCCACAGAAAGAACACCCTGCACCTATCAGAGATATACCATGTATTCACATTCAAACACAATGGAAACATGAGGGAAGAAAGAACACCAAGAGGGGAAGACATTAAAATCTAGTGAGTATCCCCTTAATCCCTTGAAAGTATCCCTCAGTTTTGCTAGAATATCAGAAGATCAAATGTAACCAGACAACTGAAACCTTTCTGCTTTTTGGTCCTGGTACCTTTTCTTTCTTGTTCCAGAAGTTCAAGGCATAATTTTATCATAGTGGTTGATAACATCTGCCATCCTAAACATGACAATTTGATGCCCTTCATATTTAAAATAGTTTGTCACAAACAATTTAGACCAATTAAAATATTTTACAATTCCTTTAATTCAATATATCTGCTAAGAAGCATTTAAATGGGAAATAGTTTTTTAAAAAATCAATAAGAAGTTTTTTTGTATTTTTCAAAATTATATCCATAAATTTAGCCCACCATCACTGTCACTGAGATATTGTATTAAAGTTATCATTGCATAACTTTAGTTCTCTTCCTCCTTGGATGAACTAGACTGTATTATTTGGATGTCTACATAAAATAATCTACATTAAAAAAATCTACTCATTGTGTTTAATATATAATATTGAAACATCCAATTATATCCTGGAACTCTACAATGAAAAATGGAATAAATCTCAGTTCCTAAGGAAGATGGGAACTGAATAACATCAACTCTCCTGTGAGACCTCTGCTGCCACTCCTACTTACGCTGAGTAGTTGCTCCTTCTGAACTTAGCACTGAAAAAATTAATGTAATCAGTGACTGATTGAAAAATTTGCACAGTAAGATTATATGCTGTCTCCTGAAATGTATTTATGAATGTTGACATTTACTCTACAAATTCTCAAATCTCTACCATAATTCCCAGCTGTCATTTCCTCTCACTTGAGAGGAGATACAGAACTCTCTGGTCAACTATTCCTGAAGTCTAAAATAGACCTTTCTAATGATAAACAGTTACAAAATTTAAAATATGTCATTACTTTGTTAAAGTTACTTAACCATAGAAACCAAAGCACATTACCTTAATTTGGTTACTCTCTTTTTGTTTTGCTTTCCATATGATCTTGACAGTGCCTTCCCAACCACTGTTCCCCAAGCTGCTGTAATTAGATCAAGGATTCAAAAACACAAACCAGAGGTATATTCTTCCAGTAGCTGACGTGATAACCTAAGTCATGTACAATTGGTGACCATGTCTATTACTGTGGTGGCAGGTAAATCTCAATCTTTGGAAGTCTACCAGTCTGGCAAAAATATACCAGAAGCTGTGACCATGCTGCATAGGATGGAGCATACATATGTAGAATATATATGTAAGCACGCATCATAGAATCATAATTAAAGAAATTACCCTTATATGTCATCACAGTTGTAGACGTTTTTGAATACAGTTAAAATGAAGGAAAAGGAAAAAACCAAAAAAAACCAGTTAATACAAACTCAACAGCTGCTGCAACTGCTGCTCTGATTGCTATAAGCACCAATTTAGCAGGCCAGAGTGACTAAATGGTGTAAGTCTGGGTAAAAATACCACTTTTTATTCAACTGGAGGATTTCTCAGATTACAAGTGATATTGTAATCAAATTCACTATTTGAGCATCAACTTTGAGACATGTTTCTAAGTAAAATATCCTCATCAAAAGTTTCTAAATAAAAACTGTTTACTGCTGGTCTTGTAGCTGTCACCAATCTCATAATTGAAAGTAATTCTTAATTTTACTGATTAAATGTTAGTCTCCCAGCTCCATGGTCTGCGGTTTTCAAGGGGCAAACTGTAATTACAGTAGTCATATCAATAAATGCCTTCCTGTAATATTAGAATGAATGACTAATTAGAACATTTACGTCCAAGTCCAGTTCCACTAAAACACAAGAACCGACCCTTCCCCCTCCCAACTGTACTCCTTCATGAATATTTTAACAAGAAAAAAATTTGCATAATTTTGCAAAACTAAAAGCTCATATTTCTATGGCAACAAAATCCCAGCATGCAAGGATTATTAAACACAAAAATGCAGGACTATAAAACAAGAGCAGCTGTTCAGGTCCAAATTAAAAGCTGTTCTTCTTAAAAATATTTTCCTCAGCTTTGCAATGGCATTTAGGGCTATTCAATATTTGCATGTGATGTTGCTGAGGACATCTCACTGTGTGATGATCTTTAAACGAAAATCCATGGATGCCTCCTAAAGTGTTTACTTTCTACTGAAAAAGCTTAAACAGCGTATGTTGCGCCAAGAAATAGTTAAATTCTGTGTCTTTGTTAAAATCACAGAATCATTTAGGCTGAAAAAGAACTTGAAGATATCTGAGTCAAACCATTAACCCAGCCTACCTTGTTCACCACTAAAACATATCGCAAAGTGCCATCAAGTGGTACAACCAACTGTTAGTACAGTTCACAAGTGTTCTTGATTTCAGGCTTTCTTTTGTTTCTATGTTTGTAAAACACCAAACAAAACAGCCCAGGAATGTTATTTCTAAAGTTTTTCACGAAAGAAAATGGAAAAAGAACCCTTTCACTTCCAGCCAGCCAAGGTTGTTTTCCTATCTCCTTCCACTTAACTGGTTTGCAACATTACTATTGACAATGCTGTACCACAACGATGGCTGCACTAGTAATTCAAAGTAAAGTATGACATAAGAAGCACTTTGGGATCCTTTAGGAAGTTGAAATATATCATAGTGTTTCAAGCATGAAGGAGTTTTGTAACTGGAGTATCTGTTGGGCAAAATCATTCTGACAGGAAGGATATACTGCTTTTAATAACTGCCACTGTTTCTGAGTGGGAGATTTTGAATGAAATAAAATGTAAAGAAATCAATATTTTGAAAAAACATTCTTTCTTTTCTAAGAAAAATGCAAGGCTTTGCAAAGCTAAATATCTGCTCCTCAGAGGTGGCTGTCATTTGATATAACAAATGCAATAATATATATTCTTATTTAGCATTTTGCTGCATATCATGGAGACCTCTAAGGTTCACATATCAAAACAAAAACAGTAAGAATAAACATTTGAGTATTAAAAAAAGATATAGATGTGTATAAACTTGTCTCTGTGTACTACAATTCACCAACACTATTCATAGAAAAAAAACCCAACTCCTTGCATTTCACTTTCATTTTTCAGGTAAAAGGGAAAACAAAACAGTGAATCAGAACTTTGTGATTTTTATCTATTTTCAGTCAGTAAATACCATATTTTGAATTACTTTGCCTCTGGAGCCAATGCTTTCTCATGATTAAATTCACTACCATTTTTCTGGCTTGCTAGTTTTGCAGCCTTTCTTCTGCTAACCCTACTCATGACAAACTAATATAGTTTTGAAAAATACCTATGCTTTCTTTTAGAGAAAGAAATTTGTGTTTGATGTTAATTGAAATGAATGCTAGTTAGCAGCAGCTAAATGTATACACGTATCATACAAACCCTGAATTTTAATACTGTTTTACTCAAGGAACAAAGATATTTCAGAACAGTACAGACAGCACTTAATTAACAAATATGCTTTAAGACAGATTTTTTTTTAAAAAAAAGCCAGTGTAGATAAAAATCTATCATGCCATTCTTTATTGTACCCATGAAAGCAATTCTGCACTTGTTATCACCATCATGGTAATCCACAGATGATTATTACTTGAGGCAATGTGCTCATATATAGGAACACTACTCATGGCAGGCACATACACACATAATGTAGCACACATATGCAACTGTAATAAAACTTGATATGAAAATAGAAGTTCATATGAATTCATCTCTGAAAACTACAAAACTGTGCTGCTGTTTTAAAGGGAAAAAGCAGAAAACCAAGCTTGTTTCAAATAATCTTAAAAAACCCATCCTTTCTGAAAATCTTTTCAGGTGTTTTTTTTTTTTTCTTCAAGTTCAAAGTCTTTATCTTTCTTAGATGATTTTCTATGAAAAAAACCCCTACATTTCTTCTTAGAAGGCTGAAGGAAGGATGAGCAATCAAGCTAATGAGATTGGAGAGCAAAGGAAAGACAGAAGATGAGAACTGATGTCCAAGACTGAGAAAGCAGAAATGGCATAGTTTTGTAAGTCCTCCACAAGAGAATTTATTCTTTCAATTTCAATTTGCCTTAATGGGAGGTGACAAAAAAATCCTTTAGCCATTGCAAAGATAATGTAGGTATATGAACTTTGTGGTTGCTGCAATCATGTGTGCTATTTTTAACATGACTTTATCAATTTTTCCCCTTAAAGGAAAAATACTTAAAAAATGTATTCTCCATATATTATCCTGATTAGAAAAAATACATTAGTCTACAACAGACTAAATAGGTTTCCTCTTCTTATTTCTTCCTAAAATTACAGTGCCTTCTGTTTACAGACTTGAAGCAGAATCTTTTCTACCAATTATTAATTTCTATGCTGCATCTTTTATGGGAAGAAAAAAAAAGGACCCTTATATTGAGGGTCTGCTTTAAAGGCAGAATGATTGAGAAAATTTGCTTTGGATGAATTAATAACTGTCAAAAAAAGGGGACAAGTCTACTGCCCAAGGGTTATGTGTGCTGAAAGAATCAACATCAATCTTACACTGGCATAAGCTCTATGACTGTCATATAGAGAGTCCCATTTGAAGGATTCATCATCAAAAAACATTGCAGTTTCACGAGGTATGTTAACATAGGGAGTGTGATTAATATAACATGAATTTGAAATCACATAGGTAGGGAAAGTTCTACTGAGATTAAATGTTCTCAGGCCTGTCGACTTCAGACACTTAATCATGCAGATATTTTGCAATTCTTTTTTTTTACAGAAAGTGCTATGTGGATACAGGTGAAAGTCACATATTTCAAAGAAAGCCTTCTATTCCCTCCACAAAATCACTTTTTGAAATGTCAAAAATTCCTTTACTTTTGGCTATAAAGTGCACAACAAATTGAGCATGAAAACTATGTGATAGTATTGTCCTACACACACTTCATTTTAATGTTCTGAAAAATAAGAGGCACCTAAAAAGTAATACAACACTCACAAGCTTGGGGAATAAACACATTAAGTCAAGCTATAAAATGATATCCAATGTGATCATAATGAATGCACATGATGAACACAGCATAAGTATCCACACATAATAATAAAATAAAATAATGTGAAAAACCCCACATATTTCTACTGAAAAATTATCTTCTTTGTGTCCATGTTAGTCACCTAACTCATCTAACTGTATATTTTGTACTTTTCCATAAGATATACTTGACCTTATCAGCTAAAAGAGATCCCCTTTTTTTGTTGCTTTCGCTACAAATACTGACACTTTTCAATTCAATGGAGACTTTTAAAAAAGAAATTCCTTGCCTTACAGTACATGGGCACTGTGTATGTTATATCTGGTATTATATATTACAGAAGTGGATACTACTCATCTCTGATGACTGCCAGGACCCTTTCTTAAAAGGATTTATTTCAAATTTCAATCTGAGTATGAAAGAAGGACAGATAGATCCATTATCTTTCAGTTATCCGTTATCTGTTATCTTGCAATTCCCCGAATCAAATTCAGCTCTTGTATTCAGGACTAAAAAATTACTGGGATGTAGAAAAGGCCACTGGCATAGTTACAAGTGAAAAAAAATCTACAGGGAGACCATCAAAGAACAACCAAGTTAAAGGAAGGGGACACTGATGTTTCAACAGATCACTAATTGAAAACCAAGAGTTTAGTGATGGACTGCAATATTTTTCTTGACTCAACCTAAAAGATTGAGTCCAACCATTAACCCAGCACCATACCTTCCCTTCACAGAGCTGCTGCCTTTTAGATGTCTTAAAACATCTGCTTCAGTCCTTATAATTTTTTAATATCAATTTGTCATTAAATAAACTCAGTTCTCCATGTTTTTCTTTCCTTACTCTCAAAGGAGAATAAGTCTTACTCTCTTTTGGGCTATCTCCAGTTGGCAACTGAGCCTCGGACACATCAATATCCTTTTAGGAGGGCCAAAGAGCCTTTAAAAAAAGTTGGAATTACAACAGTGTCTTTTGTAGTGAGAAAGGTTTAGATGTAGAACACTGAACAAGACTTGACAGATCAACAGTTTCACCTTGAGGGAAGAAGGAGTCTGTGTTTATGTGTGTGCAGGCAAATGTAGGTGTTTTTTATGCATATAGCAAGCACACTGTGTTTGAGGTAGCCTAAATGGAGAAGATACACAAACCTTCATTCCAGGTGCTTCAGAATCTCTCAGGAAATATCCCACTTGACTGCAGAAAAATTCTCGTATGTCAGTTTTCTAAATAAGAAAGCAGTCCCTACTCTAATGTCAGGATAAACATATATATATATAAAGTAAAACAGCTATAATACTCAAATAATGAAATATTATTTATAAAAACCACAAAAAATCAGTTTAAGCCGGTTATCTCTGTCTCTCAACAAAAGTTCAGTTTCCAGCAACTGATTTACTCATGTTTCCTCATTTTTATCTTTGGAAAATGGAGAATGACATTATCTACATGCATCAAAGCCCAGAGGAAAAATGAGAAAATCCTTCTGAGTTTTGGTGTTGCAAGTAATTGTTTGAAAAATAATTGCAATTTTACAACCTTAAACAGAAAAATCTCAGAATTTCATCACATGCTGTAGGATCTTTAAAAATTATTAGCAGCATATGAATCTTGCATCTAATAGAATCTAGGGTTTTTTATTATTCATTATTACTCACTTGGTTTCAACAGTTTTTCAAAAGTTATGCTGAATTTCAACAAAGAGGTTGCAAAATCTCAATTTTATATTTTATCCATGATGCCAACTTTTAATTTCGCTTGAACATCTTTTGAATTCTTGGTGTAACAAAAAACTATAAAACTCAGAAAGAATCAACCCTTGCTAGTAGTTCACATATAATAGATAAATGCAAGGTCTTCTGAGTGTGATTAATGTGATTTATATACCTACATAAATTTTCCTTAATTGAATGTGTTCCTTCCTTCCCTGTTTCTCTTGGCAAGGTATATTTTCTCCCCATTTCTAATGTAAGGCAGGCTCCTAGGTCCTAATAAACCAAGTTTTGACTAAAAATGTAAATTTTCTGCTTCCATCTCAAACTCTTTAATATTTAGCAGGGTTTCATGCTGCCTTAGATTTAATGCCAATGGTGTAGTATAAAGCAACGATTAACTTTATAGCTCTAAAATAAAATATGAATAAAAAAGCTATTACTCCACAATAGCATTAGGAGAAAATAAAATTATTAAAAATGTTGATCTCAACTTAGTGCTGTTTAAAATGTGTCTTAAATGAAGATTTTGACCTACACAAAGTTATACAAGTTTCCAGACTCAGCAAGAACACATCACAAACTCCTTTAAAAATGCTAATCTACATTTAAATAATGGTCATGTATCAAGTTAATTACACACAATGAGGGAGTGGGGTTTTTTGTCAAAGCATCTCTCTACAGGTTGCCAGTCATTGTTTTGACTCAGCAGTGTGTTTAAGACCCTATTGCTCCTGGTCATATGAAAAATTAGCCTCTTCACTGTTGAAAAATTTCTGAGATCTACAATTGTATGAAATTCAGAATGGACAGAGATTAGATCCAACATCTTTCAGTCCTCCACTGCCATCATGTCCTTCATTAATGTAGGAATTCTGTTTCTTCACCTGTCTCTTCCCACCCTTGCCCTAGCTGTATTGGCCCATTTGTTATTGTTTCATAATCTCTTGCATTAACCTACCAATTATGGTTTAATTATGTAAGTAAATCACCTTTTATTTAAAACTGCCTATTTTCTAATGCATTCAACATTTAGTTCTCTTGCCTCGACTGTAACAGAGACATTCTCTAGCTCAGGAAATGAGTGCAAATTGCAGTACACTGGGTTGGTGGGCAGGACAGCATTGATGTGTGCTTGCATTCTTACACTAATCCATATGCATGTGGTATTGGCCACAGCTGGAGATGCACAGACCTTTCCCCAGACTAACTGCAGCTGCTCTCGCTTTCTCATAGCTGTTTCACAACTGGTCTCCTGCTGACAGAGGCTGCTGTAGCTCCATGAACTTAATTGATTTCTGAGAATTTCTGCTAACAGGGAATCTGTCTTTTCCTGCTGCACCAAGTGCTAACTAAGGTGTTGATATCTCACTTCTGAAGAGCTAAAGATAGACCTAACAATCTCTGGGGAGCGAATGAATGTCCAAGGCTACTGAGCAAAAATTACCATTATTTAACACTTGAAACAAATCCCTTTTCACTGCTTTTCACAGCAAATCCACTGCTGTATCCACATAAGTCTACCAAGAATTTGATAGTCAATATCTTTTATTAATCAATTTCTGAATGTCAAGCAGAGAGCAGTTAGCTAAGGCCCACACCAAAACATTTAAACTTCTTATATTAGGTAAAAAAAAAAATGGAATGTGAAACATCAGGGAACATATTGCTACATATTAAGTCTGCCCAAATCCATACAGGCCATCAGGTTTCATTTTTAAAATGTAAGTGTGCTGTGCTTGGGAAACAAACATAAAAAAAGCATGCAGCCCCTATGTGGCATATGTAACACACAATGTCTCATGCCTGTGTAACCTTCCTGCTCTGGCAATAAATTTTGTGCATAAAATTCTGTGCACTTTCTTGTACACCATTAAAAAAGTCATTAATTGGAAAAAAATATATTTTTATGCATATTTAGGAAGACTGTAAAATTTCACAGCCCTGTGCAATGTGCACGGAATTCCAGTGTAGGCTCAACATGACTGTAAAATATTTTAGTCTAAGTTAGGAATTAGGTTTTTTCCAAATGCTTTTTCAAAGTGAAATTTCACTTCAGGTGCACAAGCCTTCTGTACAAATAATAGTGTTCAGAAAGATGCATCAGGGCCTGTCATTTGCAATATGTAGAAGTTGTATTTTGAAATATTCAGATGTGAGCAGGGTTGTTCTTAGTACATCTTCCAAGAACTACTGAAATTGTAAATGGTAAAAGGTTTTTGTAAATCTTGCATTTAGTTTGCAATAAAAATTTAAGATCCACAGATTCCTTTACCATTCGAGACACTAGTAAGTGATCCTCATAAAACTTTAAGTTTATATGGACTGCAGCCTGAATAAGCCTGTTAGTCACACTATTCAGATACTTCTGCAGAGAATCTGAAATCCTAAATCATTTCCTGTTTATAGTTTCCTTTAAATATACTTTAGGATAAATGGCACCAAATGTAGTATCAGTTGCTTTAGTATTATTGAACCAAAACCCACCAAAATACTTATTTTTCAGCAGACGACAGTGATATCCTGTAGCACCTTTCACGTCCAAATAATTCATGCCGGGTATTTGGGAAGAAGTCATAGAATCAAGAGCAACACACAAAACCATTAACACTCTAGGTGCAAAATCTATTACATATTTTTAACTAAGAATTAAAAAAAATATGGCCATAAGAAATCATTTCACTGCTATGCATGGTTGGCATAATGCATCAGCTGCATCTTTTGAGAAGGTCGTGTTCTAAAGGCCTAATTCCCTCCTTATGCACATGAAAAATTATCCTAGTGATTTTCTACCTAACTACTGATTATGTTTTATTCTTCAATGTTTTCTGTAATACAGTGCATGTATAAGTGGTGAGATTTTGGTAGCAGGTGGATTGCAGGAATGACTCCTCTGGAAAGTGGTCAGGGGCTTCCACGAGCAAGGCACAGCATGGTCTTTTTATAAATACCTGAAGGCAAGGAATACAATCAATTTAAACTACAAGATATCTAAAGTCTCACTGAAGTCAATGCAGGGAGCTGGATTTCAATAGTCTGAATTGAAGCTATGGTGTCTAAGGTTGCCTAGCACTTCACACATGTACCACAAAAACACATAATTAGAAAAGCTCAAAATATAATACATCACAAAAAGCTTTACCAAGACTTTAAGTTGCAGCTAATTCAAAATTTTTAAATAGTTTACCCATATTAACACATTGCTTTACATCTAACAAGTTAAATTAAGCTCAGTTTATTTAGATACTGGTTGAATTGACTAAAATGAAGAGCAAATGAATGGTTCTGCAACTAAAGGAACTCCTACCTTGTAGTGTGTCAGGCAGACAGCCATAAGTCTTTAAAGAAAAACTAGACTTCCATTAAGTCCATATGCCAGATATGGCACATAACGTTTCTCACTGTATTTTAGATGCCGTAGATCTTTCCACTCCCATTTAATCACTGGGAACACAGGCGTGCATTACCGACATTTAAGATTTCTAGCATGATCCTTCATCTCTGGGGAAGCTCACAGCACTGTATTTCACCAGAGAGTAATGGGAATGTCAGAGATTAAAAAACAAAAGCATAACATAATAGTTTACAATGCAGTGATTTCCAAATAGTCAATTGTATCCCTGTGATATAAAGTAAGTTGCAAAAAAAATTAATTTCTATAATTTTAATTTTCAAGTAATTACTAGTACTTAACTGCTTGTGGGTTTGTTACTAATATAGCATCATAAAATGGTTGAGCTTGGGAGGAACATCTGGAGATAACATTGCCCAATCCCTAAACCCAACCAAAACTTTAGATAATTTTTTAAAATTTATTTGATATGTATTTGGCTTAGGCTTATATGCAAAGAAGGAATCCAACTTCAAGTATGTAAGACCTAGAAGGAGTGTTCTATTTTATCATTCTGACCTTGAAGAACTTAGCATCCACTACAATAGCAAAGAGCTTCTAAATTCAATTTGTGAGAATGCAAAAGAAAAGAGAAAAAAGATGCCAATATAACTAGATGAGTAGAAGAGGCTTTTAAAAAAAATTCCCTATGGTCTCCATTATTCCTCAAAGGAAGGAAGAAAAATGAACATATAAAGAATGGCACATTGATACCACAAAACTACTTGGAATAGGAATTAAGTTGAGCTGAGAAGTCTTCTTACCTTTTAATAATGAAGCAATTTCACTTTTAAAATGCTTTTTGTTTCTTCTGGAACTATTCAGAAAATCTGAAGAAGTTTGCCTGACCATTTAATCAAAAAATAATTTCAGAGGCTAAACTGACAATATAGAATTTACTAGTCTTCCAGAGATGTGCTGTTAATTCTCTTTATTTTAATAAATACCTGCCATCCAAAA
>VZSR01003807.1:19266106-19342821 GCA_013398615.1 Brachypodius melanocephalos
TTTTAGCTAGAATAAAAACAGTTTTTATCATGAGTTGATCCCAATAAATTCCCACTACCTTTCTCCCAGACTTTTTAATGGCCCTATGAAAGATGGATTATCCACCCAGACACACTTGAGAATGATTTCCATATTACCAGAATCCCTGCTCTTCATTCATGGTTATATGTTCTCACTCTTAAAATGAATGCACATGAATTATTTGCAGTGCTAATTATGACTGCCCTTTTTCAGATTAAAAATCTAGCTGCAGTGGGGAAGAAACAACTCTGAGAGCATCAAGGTGCAGAATAAATATTTGTATATTAGATAAATTAATTTATTTAATAAATGTATTAGATAATTTAAGTGGGTCTACAACTGTCTGTTAGTTGGCTACTTACTGTCAATCACAGGTAAAAATCATTTACCATCCACAGTGCCTTATCATTTGCTGTTTTCTAAGAAAACAGGAGTTTCTGCTTGGTAAGGGCAGGCCCCCAGGACACTAGAGAGTTTATGCTAAAGTTCAAAGGAGGGTATGAAAGCATTGACTATGCATCAGGACATGAACTGCTATCACACTCACACTCTCCTGGGTAGCACAAATATTTATGCAGCTTTCAGCACATTTAATTTAAATGAAATCCTACAGAAGTTAAGTAACTGTTTTCCTGGAAATCTATCTAGGCACAGGATGACCTTGTTTTTACTCAGGGTTCTTCTCATGTGTTTCCATTCAATTAAAACTACTTTTCAATTCACTGAGTCATCTCCATACTGCTTTTGTCTATTTCGCAAATGCTTTCATCAGATTTTTTTTATTTGATGTACCAGCATCAAGTTAGTGCAAAATTGTACAAAAGTTAGTAAATTATTGCACTGAATTATTTTATATTCAGGGTGCCAGGAATGGAAGCTGTCTAAACTGGGCAGGCTGGGAATTCAGTAATTAATCCTGACCTAGATTATTAAAAGTTATCTCAGAACATTTACAACACCCTGCTGATAGCAGCAGAGTTATAGCCATTATTTAATAAACAGCCCTTTGGTCTGCTGAGAATCTAAAAATAACTGACTTGTCATGTGCTGCTGAGAGGTTTCCAGTTGCTTCATCTTACGCAGAAAGCTAAAATATATAAATATTTATTACTAACAATTATATTTTCCACTGGAATAACATACAGCAATGACTGCATGGAGCAGTGACCTTTGCAATTGTGAGCGGATTCTAACAATGTATACAAATTATGTGTCTTGACTTGAAGATTATAGTTTGGAAAGCTGATGTTTTATAACCTGTCACATGCAGGTTTAAATTACTTACATATAAACATTTCTGTCATGTGTAAACCATTATTTACAAATTATATTGACTGTAGTTTCCTTATAGTTATGTTACACACAGGACACAGTATCTTAGTTTCATTTGTAATCAAGAAAAATGACAAGGTATTATTTTTGTGTGCTGTCTCCCTGATTGGAGATCTGGGAGTTATTGCACAGGATATCTAACTTGTCTGCACAGGCTTCTATCATAAATCTAATACCAGAGGGACAATGAGACTTCCTGTGTTTAAGCTTCCTTTGTATTTTAAAGTTTAAAAAGTGTAACTGCACAGTAAACTGTCAGTGCAGACTATCAAAGAGATTTTCAACAAAAATTACACTCTAAAGTACTTCTCATGAATGGGGCAGGATTTGGTCTTTTTAATCATGCTTTTACCAGCATTTTTAAGTGTTTTTCTAAACTGAGTATTTTCAGGCTAAACTGGGAACTGCAGAGACCTCAGCCCCATCTAAGGTTATATACCTTATGTCATTCTAGGGATGATATTCCCAGTGTCCCTCCACTGTCAGTGGAGAAGCAGAGGGTATCCCTGAACTCATGTAAAGCATAAGTTAATGCTATGAACTGTCCTCTGCGGGAACTTGCCTCTCCTCTGATTACACAGGGAGTCATCAAAATTGGCTTGTGAACTTAGCACACCAGAACAGACCTAATTATCTGGCAAAATTTCTGCATTTCACATTTAGGAAGCTCATTTGATAAAGTACATGGTGAGCCAGAAAATCTCAACTGTTTAAATTGTTTACAACAGTTTTCTCTAGTGACTCTCAACCACCAAACAATTAATGTGGTTTGAAGCTTTTGCACACTCACCTAGATGTATGTAGACTGCAATGAGGTCTCTCCTCAGTCTCCTCTTCTCCAGACTGACCAAACTGAGTGACCTCAGCTCTGCTCTTCATACAGCCATATAGCTCCTTCACCACCTTCAGTGCCCTCCTTTGGACATTTTCTAGTAGCTTTATATCCTTATATTGTGGCATCCAAAACTGCACACTACTCGAGTACTCTTTAATAGTTTCTCTTAACTCCACAGCATGGTATTTCAATAACATGGAAATACCAGTGGCCTCAAAACTAGAGAACAGAGCAATTCCTGTATTAATAAAACAGACATGTCCTTAAAGTACCCATGTGAACAATAACTCTGACAGTGTAACTCAAAAACTACTTTGCAAACTTTTGCTTTCATTTTCAGTCATCTGTGTATCTAAAACTCATTCAGTCCAAGTGCAATCACATGGCTGGATAAAGAATTTTGTGTGTTGAGTTTTCGGCTCAGGCACCATTTTATTACCTCAGTTTCAACCTACTGGAATGAGGAGTTCATGATGAAAATTATTAAGTGTTTAGGCCCTCATTTCAGTATAGCTCTTTACTCAATAGAGTATCATTTTACAGTAAAATAAGGAAGTATATTATACTTCAAGAGCATTTAAAATTGTCTAAAGTAATAGTTGCAAGTCGTAATACACTGTGCAAGACTTTTACCAAACTAAGAAACAGACATAAATTAGTACCATATTGTACACATGTTGATGAAGATAATATCCTGCCAAGTATGAAAATGTCATCCTAAAATAGCAAGCCACATTTCCTCAGGATATTGATCTAGCTTAGCTGGACCCTATAAAAAACGGAAAGTGGATAATGTAACTTCAGACATGAGAAGTTATTAAGTGAATTGACCGCTGGATCAGGACCTAATCCTGAGTTCATACAGCATGAGAATTTCTCAGGTTTTTATAGTTCTAATCTCATGCAGTGAGCATTTGAGAAGGAGGAGGAACTCTGAAGTGAGTTACCTGCTGTGATACCTGTGTCACATGTTTTTACAAAATTATTGACTTACTTGCCTCCAAAAGTCATAACTTGGGGTTTTTTTGCTGGAACTCTATATTTCCCTTTGAACATTTTTGTAAAGATTTTATTTCTAGTCAAAGTGCTCTAGCAGTAAATTCTACTATGAAGGGGTTTGTTTTCAAGTTCATAGTGTTTTAATACCTAAAAGGCTTAATCAGCAACTTAACAGACATGTGAAACAAGATACAACTAACATTTAAAAACTACATTAATGTTTGACATTTATATGCCTGATCCAGCTATACAAGAAACAGCAATAGTCACTCAGTAGAACCATTTCATTAACCAAAAACTGGCCATCTGCAACTTGTGGTGTCTACAAGAATACTCAAGACAGCACTAATGCAGAGTTGCTACTGAACCAGTATGCAGCTTAGAACAAAAATCACAATTCCACTTTGAGGACACATACTGTCATTCCTATTGCCCAGAGAAAGATGTTTAAACTTTAGGACAAGACATTAGAAAATTAAGTACATCTTCACTTCTGCATAAATTATGTTGATAATATGCAAAGTATCATGAATTGGTGCAAGTTTAAAGAAATATGGTCAGTATTAGTCACCAGCTCTATCACAGCTGAGAAGCTGGTGACTAAAAAGGGTGAGGGCATGATCACATATCATTTCCTACTATTAGTTGTCCCACAAAACTCACTTTCTTGTTAGCAAAAAGCAGGTTTTGTAGAATGAAGTATTGGCCTCATTTCTGCAATAAAACTGAAACACCATAAGCTGAGAAAGGCATTTTTGTATCGCTATTTTTCTTGCATGGGCCCACTCAAGAGAAACCAGAATATGCCTTGAAAAGTAGTTACACTAATTATTTTTTCTGTATGATTCCTCCTATGATTCTACTTGGTCTGATTTATTGCTTCCCCTTCTTCAACCCTATTTAGCTATTTTAGTACTGGCTCAGATCACTTTCCAGGGTTCACTGCTTTTGATATACTCCAGGTCAAAAGTGGAGTATGTGATGCAATCATATAAATTAGAAGATTGATAACAATGCATTGTTCCTTCATTTATTTTCCTACTAACCTGAATCAAAGATGTGTTTAAAAATTCCTACAGTGTTAATACCAAGGACATACAGATTCTAATCACTGCTAACATAATTGTTTTAAACAATTAGCAGATTATTATGTGAAGACAGAAATAAATCATCTCTGGAAAACAGACATTTAAAAGGATTTTCCTACAATATAATCACAAAATATCTTCTTTGCTTCTGATGAGTGTCAAATGCAATAGACAGGAATTTACAGCATAGCCAGATTGATGAGAAGCAAACAATAGTTTGTGCTTTGATGTCATGACAAACACCTGCAGTTCTTTCATGAAGCACAGGTAATTTGCCTCCAGGCCACTTATCCAAATTGCCAGCGTAAATTTTGATTTTCCTAGATTTTCCCATACAAACCATTTTTAGGGACCTCTCAAAATCAAATAACAATGTTAGAAGGCAGAACAGAGAGTGGGCTGCCACAGAACCAGACTTGGTGTCTCAAACAAAACCTTCCTTTATTTATTTATCATGTGACAAAAATTTTGATATGCAGTTAGGATGAATAAAGACCATTATATCCAAAGACATCTCCATGAGTTCAGATGTATCCAGGCAACAGGACTGAGGCTAGGAAAGTATGTGATGAAGTATCACTATCTTTACCAGCTTACACTCTTCCCTTGGCACTTACTGGCCATTGTGATTATAAAGAGGGCTGCTGGGCTGGTTGGACTTTCCTCTGGTGCAGTTTAGATACTGTGATATCCTCAAACTTTGTCTTTTCCTATGAAATATGGTTTATGATTCTATGTAAAGAACTGAGAAGTATAAACCTTTGTTTTGGTGCCTTATAAATGTAATAGCTACATACTCTACTCATATGTTAATACATAGGCATTAACATGTATCTGTTTTCTCTGAGGAAGAAAATAAACCTACTTGGTAAGACTTGTTCTAAACCTGAATCTGTGATCCTCCCTCTCTCAGGATAAACACTTCTTCAGATCTGCAGGGTGAATCCTTTGAATAAACTGTTTGCAGTTTAATGGTTTATTACAGATTGTGCTTCGATTTCTTTGAGTACTGCAGGTTAAAGTTCTTCAGAGCAACTGCAGAATACTTTATAGTGATTCAAAGAATATCTAGTATAGGCCCAGATCAAAGATCTGTAATAAAATAACAACTGTATGCAACAACACCCAATTCTGATTGAGATCAAATGGGAGAATTCTTACCTTAGTAATCTAAAGATAAAAAAATCACTCACAAAAATGACATGTACTTAAAACTATTCTTCATTTTCTTGGTAGATGGCCAGATGAGAATTAGATTACATGAAAGCACGGATTTACACTCTTCCTAGTTACAATCCCCTTCTGAATTCCACCTTTTCCTTTCTTCCCTCCCTAAAAACAAAGAACTCATTGGGCCCATGTGATATTTTTAGACCACTTTTTAACAACATAATTGTCTCTAAAGCTTGCAGCAATCTGAATATCCCTGTGGTGAGTTGACACAAAAAAAAATTAACAAGGAATAAATAAACAAATCAACTTATTAATTAATAAAGAGAAACTACTGAAAGCCTTTATAGAGCTTACAGTTCCAAAGCAGCCCTACGGACAACCCTTAGAACCTTGGGAAGTTTGAGATCAGTGAGCATACTTGCTGTGTGCTTGGAGCTACCTGGCTGATGGGATGGTTTTAGGCTGGCTCCTAATGGGATGCTGAATGGTGTCCCAAGCAGATGCACTCATCAGGGTAGCTCAAGTCACTGAGTATTCCCATTTCTGTTCACGTAGTCAGAATAATAAAGCACACCAATTACAAAATGTTTGCTTAATTGCTATTGCCATACTGCTGGGATTTCTATTTAAGATTCTTTGTGCACAGAAGAAAAACTATTTATGGCCTTTTGGGCAGTATTCAGGCTATTTTTTTTTCTACTTTCAGTATTTTACATAAACCACATATATGTATTTCTAGTGAAGTGGTTAAGAATGCTTTTGCCACTCTGGTCAAATTTTCCTGAAGGTCCCAGACTGCCCAAAGCACATGCACATTTAACCAGGATGTGTACATAAATCCATGGTACTGATTACACATTTTTACCGACGGAGTTAATGAACAAAATTTAGTTTTAGTGTCCCTCCTATTACTCATTCATTTGGTATTCATTGTTTTAACACTGACCATAATGATACCCATTAGGTTTTAAAATGGCTGTCATTTATCCTTCCATAAGAATTCCATCATAATTCAGCAAGATGGCAATATACTCGTTATGATGGATCTTTTCATTAATAAGGTGAATTTGTGTCCACATTATCCAATATAATATCTGCAGTATTCAAGCATTAATTAACATCCACTTATTTTAAAGTGGTAGTCACTACCTGCCTAGAGCAAAAGAAATCCTGAATTGTAAGCTTAAATTCACCACATTCTTCAAGCAAAACGAAGACATATCAGTAAATACACGGTGTTTTCAGTGCTTTATGAAATGCAGCAGCAATAGCCTCCATGCTGCAGTGTTTATGAAAACTGGGCTTTCCCATGCTAGAAACCAGCATGCTGTTAACAGGCAAGAAACCCTGGGACATCATTTTCAAAGATCTGGTTGACTGTAGCCATTTTTCAGCTATTTCTGCTGCTGTTCTGAGCATTGCAGAGCAATCTCAGGTACCTAAATAGTGAATGAGAGAGTGGCTTTTCAGCTCTCTGAAGATTTTAATATTTGAATATGAAACTAAACTTATCTTGTAGAAATGTCAGAAGGACTTCAATAGGTCAGATCAAAATCTCTTTAGACTAAGGCTTTCTCTCCAAACACAAGAAAAATTTCATAATGTTACAAAGGAAATAATCTGTCATCTTCAATTCAAAAAGCCTTGGATGTATTCAAACTGACCCAAATTTTTGTATTTGAAAAATACAGTCTTCTGCTGTGTCACAGTGCAGAATATCACTACATATTCTAAATATCTTTAATGCATAAATGGATGTAAATTAGAAAATCTTAAATGGAAATCAAAAATAAAACATGCAAAATACATAAGAAACCTACATAAGAATTTAAATTAGATTTTCTGGGTTAAAAACACCAGGAATCTTTTGAAGAAAACAAAGGAATACTTCTTTATGGATCTACTATAAGTTTTTACTTTAGCTGCTTGTCATAAGAAATTTCATAGATCTATAAAACAATCATTTTCTAAATGCTGCATTTAGCCATACAAAATACCAAAAGACAGCCTGAAAGAACTATCATGTAAAAATCTTGAGAGGAAGTCAAAGGTGCACTACATTTTGGAACATATAGTGTGATCAAAGTTACTTTCTGTACAATACATCTACAGATAATTGCCCAGAATTATCTTTCTTTTCAAAAACAAGTATACCAAAAAAAAAAAAAACCCCAACCTTCACAGTGCTGGGAAACAAAGTAGATAAAGAAGGTAAATAATGACTTACAGGAAAAGTAGCTCAAGCTAAGTTATTCATATTTGCCTAGAATAATACTCTCACAGACAGCCAAGTATATAAATGGCAGACTGAAAGCACACAGTACTTAGTAATAATATTTATAAACACGTATATATTAGGTTAAAAGGTGCTGCTTTCTTTATTTTAGATTAAGAATGTGAACCTCATAACTTTTTTCCCCCACAAAAATTTGCATTGAAAGTTTGGAAGGTTTTTTATATCACTTTAATTTTCCCTGTAACTTTCAGAAAAAAACATTAGATTTGTAACTCAGTAAACTGAATTAAGAACTGTGTTGTGCCACACATTTTCAAATGGGTTTCACAGTTTGATGAGGTCACCCCTGAATGGTGAATGCACTTTTATTTGATTCAAAATTGAGATAGTGCAGGAACAGTCAAGAGAGACTCTGAGATTCGGAGAGCTCTTTTGCCTATCCCAAGTTTTTTCAGCTATTGTTTCTTTTCCTTGAATATCGCAGGCAAAACAATGTTTTGTTTCACAGAGCTCTGAGAAGGCCTGGTTATGAGACTGGTGATTTACTGATAGGATCATCTACTTGATCATACTTACGGTGGGAATAAGAGAGTTTTAGTTATCCTGGAATCATTAAGGTTTGAAAAGACCCCTGCGATGAAGATCATTCATCAATGTAACGCTGCCAGGTCCACTGCTAAACCATGTCTCTGATCACTCCACCTACACGTTTTTGAACCTTTCCAAGGATAGTGATTCCACTGCTTCCCTGGGCAGTTTGTTCCAAAGCTAGACCACTCTTTCAGTGAATAAATATCTCCTAATATCTAATCTACACCTCTTTTGGCACAACTTGATGCTCTTTGCTCTTGTACTGTTGCTTGTTACTTGGGAGAAAAGACCCATGGCCACCTGTTTACATCCTCCTTTAATGTAGTTATAGAGAGCAGTAATGTCCCCCTGAGCTTTTTCTCCAGGATAAACAACCCCATTTTTTTTACCAAATGCTAGAACTTTTCTACTACTGCAAGTTTCTTTTCAGAAACAAAGGAAGAAAATTGCAGTGACATACCCTCAAAGGCACACTGCACTTACTCAGCCAACTCTATTAATGCCAAAGAGGATCACACTTTCCAAATTCCGAAACAAAATATCTCTCTGTGATGTCTCTAATGGAAAATTTGTGAATGTTTAGTGAAAAAAGCCAAAGCACTATTTTAATGAACCATTGTCTATTAGCTTTAACATAAAACTTGAGAGCTTTTTTGAGAAAAGTTGTCCTGCTCATTCCCCTATTTAATTTTCTGTGGTTTTTATTCTCATGTGGCAATTTTTATTCTCTTTCATACGTTGTGTTACACATTCATATTTTTGTTCAACAGATGAGATGCATGTATAAAGTGATTTTTATTCAAATGTATAGGTATACTTATCACCTATTTGATATAAAACAAAGGACACAGAACAGGGAGAAAACTAATTTTTGTGCATCTGCCTAACTGAGCTAATACATCATCTATGAAAGAGAGGAAGAATTCACTGGGCTGCACAGCACAGATGAAATTTGGCAAAAAAACTGTAGAAAGTTCTTTCTCAAAAAGAACTTTTCATCACAGCAGACTAAACAGAATTAGCTCACACATTTAAGTAATAAGACACAGCTGACCAAACAATGTACCTATTTATTTGATTAGCTTTAAAAGCATCTGTTGTTACAAATCTACTTACGAAGTTAAAAAATGCAGCTTTAGTCCACCAGTTTCATTACTTTTGACCGTTTAGGTTTATTAAGTTGGGAAATCTTCTTTCCATACCTAATCAAAACAGAATACTGATCTGTTATTTTCTTTTTCATTTCACTTTTTTCCATCTGTTTTTTTTAAAAACTTGGCAAACTTTTACAATTACTAGATATATGTACAACTCTGTATTGTTGCATTTAATTTAAAATACGTAAGAAGAAAAAGTTCTTCTCAAATATGACAGACTTTGATCATCTGAGCTTCAAACAACTTCAAAGTAAATGAAATACTGTGTTATGGTTTTTCTGGAGCACAGAAGATACAATATTGATGGAAAACTACGGATTACTATTCACTGTATTTATACCCATTAATATTTCTGCAAACAAGCTACCTAGTTCATGGAAAAGCAAACTTAGAGTTGTGTTAAGTTTTGCCTTAGTAACTGCATGGTCAAGTATGTGGTGCAGTGAGGGGGAGCTCACCAGAACATGTCAGGAAACCTCCTGGTACGAAGAGATGCATGGCTATGGAGAGGATCGCTGTACTGACTGGCTAATTGCACAGCCTAAAGTCTTTAATTTAAAGGACTATTCACTCCAGATCACACCTTCAGAGCATGCTGGAGCTATCTTATGGATAATGAGACCTGGCTCAGGAATATATAAAGCCACATCTTTTCTTCGATTTCAATTTAAAAACTGAGTCATAACCAAAATCATCTTTTACGATGTTAAACTGAAGGGATGTATCTCTGCCACTGTCATTTTCAATTAATAAAACACACTTGAAATCCTCAACATAACAAAAAAGCTGAGAAGAAAACTGACACAGAATGTTGTTAAAATGACTGCCTTCACTGTGAAAAATTTTCCTGTCTCTAAAAAGAATTAAACTAGCCAAGGAATTGATCCAGAAGTGTCAAGTATTTAACGATATTTGATACTTACAGCTTCAAAAACTTGTAATAAAATAATGAAAAATATTGATAATGTTACAGTTCTTCTATCTTGCCCATTTTTCTGGGGAAGTTAGCTCTGGAAAATAAAGTGATAGAGGTAAGAGGGCCAAACATATCACACTCTGCAATCAGAAAAAAAAAAAAGATTAACCTGTATCACAACAGAGTGCAGCAGCAGGAGTGCTTATGAAACTGAAAAGGTATGTAGATACCAATCATAAATTCATCCAGCTGTCTCAGGAGACAGGGATGGTACTGCATTTATTGTCGGAAACATTCTAGCAAAACACGGACTATTAAGGCAGGCCTATTAAAAAAACCCAAGGAAACCACAAAACAACCTCACCAAAAATAAGTCCGAATCCATTCATTCGGGTAAAACAATCATCTGTCTCTACTCATGCATGCCATCTGCTCTCGCTGCTGCCACTGCTGTCAATCTGAAGTTGATAGGTAATGGCCCTATGATTCAGGGAAACCGCTCAAGTGTGTACTCAGGCTTCAGTTTGAGAGATGGGTTCATTTATCATCACAATAAGCTATTACCATTGATAGGTCACAACACATTGAAGAGACAGTCAGTCTAATTGGCTCAATTCAGTTTGCTCTGGATGTGCCTCTAGGAAGCTTTGCAGGTAATATTCCATTATCCAACAAACCACTTGTTTAATAATTCATTGTGGTTCAGATTAGGGTTCTAGCACATGATTATCCCTTCCATATGCCAAATATTGAGGTCTTAACCCTTTTGTATCTTAGGTGCAAGAAGAAAAATACAAATTAATTCTATAGTTATAGGAATCCATACTTCTAAAAACTTACTGAATATTTAAGATTCCCACTTCCTAAAGAAATATATTGTGTTAAGCTAGAACCCCTCTCTTTAAAATAAAATCTCTTCCACCATCATTCTCTTCTATTAAAGATCATCATACATCAAAGCATTACTTTGTGTACACTCTGAGTATCAGTTTGGGTTTTCTTTTACTAATAATGTCTTAATTGAATTTGTATAATTTTCAACCATTTATACCACCTTTACATCTTCTGTACTCTCATTAGTAAAGTTGCTTTGCATTTTAAAAAACAGTGACTCCTGCCAATATTTTGTTTTACAAACAAAATATTTTGTTTTACAAACATACAACCTTTCTGTTAATGACAGCAGAGGTAAAACACTGTTAACCGAGTTAGCTGGATTAGGTCTCCAAGATGTGTGAATTGATTAAAAATTCCCATAACACCCATACAATAAAATATGAGTCCCATAAATCCACACACACAGACTTCCTAATTGCATGTGTACACAGGTGATTAGCACTTGGATTTGGGCACCTGTGCTACACCTGTTTGGTTTTAAAAGTTCTTAATGACACAAGGTAGTGAGTCAATCAAGTTTAGGCACCAAAACCCAGTTTCTAAGGACAGACATAGAATAGCAAGGCTAATTCCTCTATGTAAGATGGAAACAATGTAATTTATCCATCTTGTAGAGAAGAGAAGCTGCAGGTAAGGACAATTTTGAGATTGTCAGATGCTACTGAGCACATCAAACTTAAAACAAAGCAATATATCACAGATTGAAAATACAACAAATCGTTCGTGCTAAAGGTTGTTTCCCTTGCACACCACCAGAAATTCTGCCCTGCCGCACACTGCCTTTCTGATGCGGAAAGCAAAATTGAACACCACAAAATTACAAAACTAGAGCTCAGTGGCATCATGCAGTGTTACTAATGAGTTATATAAACTCAACAATTTCATTTACATTCTATTTCAAAATTTTCTAAATAATTTAAATTTGAAGTAAATTGGGGGGGACAGGTAAATCAAACAGAAATTGCAGTTTATTTATTCATAAAGGGAAATCTGGAAACTAATCATAAAACTGCCTCTTTATGGCTCTCAATATTTTGAGAATGACTTTTCAGTAGTTCTCAAGTATACCCTTTTGGTGATGGGCGTAAATTCCCTCATCACACTCCTGTGTAACTCAGTATGAACTAGATGTTTGGACTATAAATTCTCTCTGATTATTCTAAGTGAGTAAATCTTGATTAAAAACTTTACTTACAGGTACCCTGTGATGAGCAAGGAACTCTAAATATAGTTTTCAAAGCAAACACTTATTTGCTGATGAAGTAGTCAGCATGCAGAGGAATGTATATAAGAGGAATGAAATACAAGAAGAACAAAACCACTATGTATCCTCCCTTTCATAAATTTCAGTTTTCTTTTGCAGTTGTTAAGTAACCACTATTCAATTCAGCTATCTCTAGCTTGGGAATCATCATCACTATGTGTCTTTGCATGGGATTAGCCCTCAGTACAAACCACCAGATACATAAATTCTTCTCAAGTCAAAGCCAGTTTTTTTTCTTCTGCTCTTTCAGATCCTTCATTATTTTAGTATTTGGGATCAAAGAAATCAAAGAGTAAGACTTTGCAAGCTGCAAAGCATGTTCCCCCAATTTCCTTCTTTCTTCATTATTTCCTATCACCCCTCAGTGTTCTCTCTCTAGCATTTACTTCCCTTCTTTTGTGAAACTGCTTTCTTTTCTGCTTGTTTCTCCATTTTTCAACTGCCTCTACTGATTGAAACCCTTGCCTTCAAGGCAGACTTGAGTAAGCAGGTAACACAAAGGACACTTAAGATTTATGAAATAATTTCACCAACGGAAAATTTCCTCTTTTATCTAGGGTAGTGTAAGATGACTTTAGCACTAAGAAATTAAATGTAACACGGGATACATTAAATACTGCAGTCAGTGGACTCAGCTAGGCAGAGTCTGAGCCCTGTTTCAACCCATTTCCAAGGCTGTAACAGTCTACTGGGCATCCTTAGTTTCCTTGTAATCACAATAATGGCTGTACTTGAACCGTCCCAACAGGGTACCCAAGCATCATTAAAAGCATTAATGAGGAACAAAGTGTGCAAAATTTACTTATCTCTTGATGGTTCTTTACAGTCATGGGTAGCTGAGCCCCAAGTAGTTCAGTACTAATATTGTTGCATTTTTTACTGAGGATCAAGCCAAATTTGGCAAGCCACAGCTGTGAAAGAATGCAGACACTTACTCCTGTCCATTTCATGGTGCCAAGCTGAAAGAATATTTCAAGAAAAATAAAGAATCTAAACCAAATCATGAAATACAAATTAAGTAAACTTAAAGAAATCATCATTTAGATGTGGTTTAAATCCTTAAAATGTTTTGCTCTTCCCTTGGATGTCTGCTCTGTTTCGCTCATCTTTTCCATATCTGACTCTGCCTATTATCTCAATTTTTAGAAGCTATATTGAAATAAGTCCTAATAAAATAAACGGTACATTTGGTATAAATTGAAGACAACTTCACACTGTTGACTGATTCTGATTACCATGGTGACTTGGTTTCAGTCAGGCCAGTTTAGACTGTGATTTGAAATAAAACAGGATTATTTAGGTCAGTTTAATGTTACTTGTTATAAAATTAAAAACATATCAATAAACTAAATCATCTTTCTTTTACAAGAATGCATTCCAATATGAAAGACAAAAGATACTGAAGTAGTTGTCTTTACATAATTTATTTTTTCTTTAGGTTTAACTGAATCATTTTAATTTTCTGCCATGCATTGGCTGTTGACTATTTAAAAAAATCTGAAATTTGCAGCAACCATGAATAACTTCAGGGGTGTTGAAGGACATTTCTTGCATACTATGTACTGCTGAGGCCTATTACTATTTTTTTTATAAATATGGATAGCATGCATATAACCCAACTACTTCATCCTACTCATACTTACAATATATTAAGAATCATTAGATGTCCCTACAAAATTCGTTTTGTCATGCCTTACACTTGAGGATCATATTCCCTACTCTGTTCCCAATTTACTGTTGCAAGCATGGAGATATGCTTTGCTACACATTCAAACCTCGTGCTGACACTTTCATGTGCAGAGGGTATAAAAAAGGCAAATTCATCACAAAGTACTGGCCTTACCATCACACAGTGAGCAGATACTTCAGGCACTACCATTAGGTTACTAAAGAGTGACCTGCTTAAATTTGAACAACCCATATTCACTAGGGAACCAAATCTTCTACTGATGGCCTAAACTGTCCATACAACCAGCTGAAAGAAAAGGTTTTCTTACAAAGGTGCACAAATGGAGATCACACCAACCCATATAAGCTGCACTACTTTGCTTCCCTGACAATGAAGCAATAGAGACACACGTTTTAAAAAATCAGTCTGTTGGCTGAATTTTACACAGGTGAGTGTTGGAATTCTGTAGGCTAGATTACTTTCTCTAGGCCAAATAATTTCAAAACCAACTGATGGTAAAAATAGTAGCTTCCAACTACAATTTAATTTGTATTTCATCCATTTATACCAAAAACTATTATGTTACATTGCTTTCCTTTTTGAGGCTGGCACTGAAAGTATAGTAGTTGTGGGTCTGTTTAACTCCACCATGCCCTATGAACAAGAAAATCTTGAGATCTGAAACCATGACAATGTTAGATGAAGCTTTCTGGGCTTAGATGCATTCATAATTCAGGACAATTGATCCCAGCATTTCAGTTCCAGCTGATTATTGCATTATTTACGCTTCTTTATGTTTTGGGTCTCAACTCCATCCCTTCCCCACTGGGAGCCATAGACTGCAATTTGCTTGCATTATTCCGCCTTTTGTATCAGAATTGCCTAAGAAATGAAAACAAATGGAAGGAAATAAACATAAAAGCCATGAGGATCTAGCTTATGATTATTTTATAATTCAATTTTTAATCCTATGAGGTATTCTAGGCAATCTCCAATAGATAATGTCACAAAACAAACTGCTCATTCTATCCCGATCTCGTTTTCCACAAGTGAAGTACTTTTAAAAGGCTGACAGATTTTTAAAATTTGTATGAATTGACTACAGGCTTATTACAGTGTCTTCATTTCCGGACTCAAAGAAACAATGACTTAGTGAAGTCAGCACATAGGTTATTAGCAAATAGCTAATTATAACATAACAAGAAAATAAATGAAAGAACAGGGTCAAAAAATCCCCTTCCTGTTCTGTATTCACAGACTCTACATAAAAATTTCAGCTGCTGTCTTGGTTTTATCTAAAAGTCAGAGAAAGAACAATATCTATCATATGGCTGCTTTAGGTCTATGGAGTTGACAAACAGGATGTACAAGAATTTTTCCAAGAGACTACAAAGCTTAACATTCAAACATCTTTTGCTTTAATTTTCAACATGCTCTGACATCATCAAGGATGAGCTTACATTAACCTTACTTATACTGAATGGGGTCATGCTGTACAACTAATTTAACTGGGTCCTCTAAAACGGGGTTGGATTCAAGAAATGTCTCAATCCAAGTCTGTCAGTATGCATATAGTGGTTTGGAGAAAAAGTGGTTTAGGGTTTCCATCATGTTGTTTGCAGTTTGAGTAATGGCAGCATTAGTGTCTGCTCAAAACCCAGATGGAAGAGTGGCAGGGGATGTGCTACATGCTGCACATTGAGATCTAACAATGTCCAGAGATTTGAATTCTAAGATGAACTCCACCTAACGACTGAATTAATCTGCAACTGCTGACCAAAGGCAGTACCCTAATCATCTAAAAAAGGCAAGGTAATCTCTGCCTTCACATTAAAGCTGGCCCTCAGCAGAGAAAGAAAGATAAAACTTGCAGCTGCAGAAAAAAAATAAAGCATGTATCCAAAGATGGAAGTTTCCTCACGGAATTTCAAGTAGCCTCAGCCACGTCTCACTTTTTTGTCATGGAGGGGTGGGGGGGTGTCATATGTTTAGATATGTTGAATATCATGTTTATTTTGTTTAATTATAAGGAGCTTCTACTCATCATACAAATTATCAAGTCGCTTTTTAATGAGGGATCAAAGAGGCAGAGTACATATGTAATGTTAGACTTCCAAAATACCGCATACACCTAACCTTCCTGCACTGACTTTAAAGAAACAAGCATTTCACATTCTCCTGATGAGCTGGGTATCTAATTTTTAATTTATTTTATACTTTCTTTTAAGTGCTCTGATCAAATGTTATCATACTATAACATGTAACATTTTCAGACAAATTTGTAAAATATTTTAGCGTGGACACATGTTTAAAAGAAACTCACAGATCCGTTGTCACAACATATCAAGAAACTGCTAACTAAAAGAAAATGGGGTTTTCAAATACCTAAAATGTAATTAGAGTTTCTAGAATAATGCAATTATTCAGATACTAGATGGTCTAACACAGCACAAGTCCTTGTGATTGCTGCAATCCTTAGTTCAGTAGGCTATGAGAAGGTAGGCAGGCAAGAATATAAACTGCTTTATGGTACCTAGTAAAACCTTAATACTCGCCATTTAAAATCCGTTCTCTCAAATTATCCACTAGGTATTTTATTTCTAGAAATTAAATTCCTCCAGATTACTCCCAAACATATTCTGCATCAAAAACGTTGTCCAATTTTTCAGTTCAAATGTATATTTATATGTTTTTTTAAAAAATTACCTGAATTTATACAACAAAGTTTAAGTTCTGGTAGCAGCACACATATTTAGAAGACTAAAAGGGCATGGCAATGTTAAAGTAATTTGCTCATGTTTTTGTCCTACTCTGACATAAACAAGAATCCTGTACCATTTACAACCTCTTGTTATTTAGAAAGTCTCCTTTGAGACACAGTAAAAAGACCAGTATCACACAGCCTAGTGTCACCCAGGTTTAGATGAAAAAGAAAAAGCTGAAGGTTGCACAGGGGCATCCAATTTATGGGTTTTTTCCTCCAAAAGAAAGATGGAGATGGATGTAAAACAAGCCAACAGCACACATATGTTAATCAACACTGTGGAGGCACACACAGGACATGCCAACTTCATATTAAAAGAATTATTTGATATAAGGTTTCTGAGCTATATTTGAAGTGCAGGAGAGTTACTGCCACTCTTTATTCAATTTTATTTTGGGGAATATTATTTAGGAGTAATAATTTCAGCAATATAAAGGCGAGGCAGTTTTCCGTGACACAAGATTTATAAATTACAAGAGAGGTCTTGATAAAATATATCCTAAATTTTTTTTCTATGTTTCTTAAGACAGAAATTCTTAAAGAGCTTTGACATACCAATTATTCTATAGCTAGCAGTTATTCTCAAGAAAGGATGCTTTTATTTAAATTCAGCTATTTGATTTTATTCAGTTTCAGCTATTTAGAGAAATGCTGTATTGAGTTTACAAATAAGGACTCTCAATATTCTATTTTCATTTCCCTTTCCATAGTATAAATCATCTGGCCTAGGCATGTCGTTACAACTACAGTTTACATGATGCAACACGACAGTTAAGATGTACTGTGGTAATTTGAGTGCTTTCAGTGTTATTGTAGTATCAAAAATTTATATGGTTCAGTTATTAAGGCAAATTGCTTCATTCATACAGCGATATCTGACAGTAACCACAAAGGACCTCCAAATTACACTGAAAAAATATCTTCCACATTCAAATAATGTGTGCATATTCCTACCATTATTTCGCTCACTGACTAGAAGCAAGATGAAATTCTGTCAGGAAAAGTATCAGTTCATATTTCAGGGTAAGTTCACCAGACATGCAATAGCATAAAAGAAACTCCCCCTTGCCCAGCTAAGTGAGCCTGACTCTCTTTAACAATTTATAGGCCATGAACAGGATGCCCAATTCTTCGGAATCATTCTATTTAGTTTCAATGTGCTCACTTACCTTCTGTCATGTTGATTTTCAGCCAACAGGAAGAAATAAATAAATAAGAGGTTGACTAGCCTGAAGAGAGTACAGAGGAAAATGGGCTCAAATACACCAGTGTTAGTATTTCTGATAAGTTTTAGCATAATCAAGGTTACAGGAAACGGAAAGATATTAAGACTCATTCAGTCTTCAATTCTACTCTCTGGAAAAAAAATGAGATTTTCATGGAAATATTTTGGATTTGGTATTTAACCTGTGGGGTGTGAATATATGTGTACATCCATGTTTAGATATGCAGACTTAAATACATGCATTAGAGCTGTCACAAAGCTTACAACAGCATTTTCTGAGTTTCAGGGCAGAGAGGTCCCCACACACAAGTTTTCTGACAAACATTAAAGTTTTGCAACACACCTCCACAACATCTGATACACAACCTGCACCTCTGGAAAGCAGATGAGAGAAATGGGTTTCAAAGCAGAGAAGGTGGGAAGAGAAGAGGCCAAGCTGAACCACACACTAGCCAGTTCATTCAAAAACCAATGCTGTGAACTAGCTGGACTTCTCTAACACCTGACAGCAGGAGACCAAGGAGGACCAAGATTAAAGATATTAACTAAATTTTGTCCACCTAACTTTTTGCCTCACAAGGATACTCCACACAGGTGATTCCTTTCTGCTTACAATTTTGCCAGTCAAATAGCTAACCAATTTTATCCTCCACTCCCTTTCAAAGCCTTACCTTTTTTCTCAATAAATCAAATTAATGTTTAGGCAAGTACCACCTACACTTACTTTGTTGCCCAAATAGGAACTGGGTGCGCTCCAATAGTAGATCTGTGGCAGTACTTTTTGTGCAGCCACGTTGCTGATGCTAAGCTGTTGATGCCCATCAAATCTCTTTTGCGTAGGGATAACTCTGATGAGACCTGGTAAGTCAGTCAGATACCAACCATTCATGTCTTCTATCTAAAAGGATAGGAAAATAAATAAATGAATAAATAAATAAAACCTCGTATTACAATAAGAATCAGGGCATCGATCATTTTGATAGTCACAGCCTCTCATTCTTCCATTCTTAAAAAAACTGATTAGATTTAATAGCAGTGTGGGTACCAAGGAAAACACAAAGTGATAACAGCAAGCATTTCTTATTGTATAGGACTGAGAATTACAACTTCTCAGTTTGAAAAAACTGCAAGTATATCCATTCATGGTCCAGAGCAAGAAGGAAATTCCATCATACAAACACATGTGCAAGAATATCTACAAATATTTTGCAAGTTTTCAATAAATAATATCAGTCACAGACTGTACAGAAGATGAGCTCACAAATGGATATACATTTTCTGATTGCTCTAGGCAGCATAATTTATAATATTTTTCAATTCTAAAACCTTACAACTTACAAGGCCAAATATACTTTTTATGCTTTTATACCTTTTTGGTGCTGGAAAGCACCAGAACTTGAATTTCTGAAATCCTGCAACTGGAAAAGAATCATCAGAAATGAGCACAATGTTCATAAAAAGATGGCTTCTGGAGCCCAGATACAAGCAGAACAATAAATTACAGCAGCCACGGAATGGAAAATTTCCGAGTTGCTGGCATGTAAATGAGAACACTAGATGTATGTTACTTGCAGACTTCCAGTATAACAATATGGCCAAAATCAAGATCTAGTAGACCTGGAACACACCTCCCAGACTCAATCTACAGGCATGAATATGTAGCAAACATCCGTTTCAGTGGCATCAGTGTCTGAGCCTTGAGAACTAACTCACAATTTAGAGTATATTTGCAGGCTAAAGACATTTTTCTAAAGTCCCAATAAGAACAGTAGGTTCATCTTCCTCTCACATCCTTTCCTAGGAATGCATCATACAAAAGAAATGCATTCGAAATGCCCCCTGCAAGGCATTCCTTTTTCTTACTTAAGCTGTGTGTTGTACACTTAGTGTTTCCAAATTCTTAATTACTTCAGGTCTAGAAATTTAATAATTACCTAGAAAAGAGGTTGCCCTATGGATATGGCACATTTAACTCAGGAGTGGTTATGTATGCACATTCCAGGACTGTGTTTATACATATAGCTTCATTTTTTATCGTTATAGCTTTTTTTGTGCTTTTCACTGTTCTAATTGCTCTATTTCAGAACTTTCTAACAAAGACGAGAGACAAAGCTTACAAGCATTTTCTTCTGGATAAATGAAAAATATAATAAAAATCTATAGATTTTATTAATAGCTCCATTTGAAAGGGACCCAAAAGGAACATGCATGATTTTACAATAAGAAAAAAACTAGTGACAATGGTTAGTGACAACACAAAAATCACAAAACAATGGCAGCTACTGGTATTGTATGATTTTTCTTACACTTCTGTAGGTAAAGGGAGAGTGTCTGCAGACATTTGTTTTCCCAGAGCAGAAACATTCCTCACAGCCTTCAGGATTATTTTGCTGAAGATTGAAGAAACCTGGTTTGCAGCGGTCACAGTTTTCTCCTTCAACATATTCCTGAAAAGGCACATTAGAGTATTACTTCAGTTGTCACAGATGAGAATTAGAGATCACTGGCTTTTTATTCTTCAGGAGGACTCTAAAGACATTTATAGGAAAGAATTCCTTATTTGTGAACGTTAGAAGCAAATCCTTTACGCAGTAAAAGGTGCTAGGTGGCTGCATGTAAATAATAGGACATAGAATTTGGACATTGAAAGAGTGTCATTTTTCATCTCTATGAATGGACATACTTAGTTACAGGTAACAATCTAGTTTACATCCTTTACACTTGAGAGACTCAGAGGGGAAGGAAATATGGCACAATGTTATGACCTCAACAACTGTAGTATGTAGGCAGGGCTGACAAAATCCATGCACATCCAGCTGATGCAAACTACAGGTACGTGGCAGTAGTCAAACTTATCACCCAGAGTATCAGTTTTTCAGAGATCTGACATTAATAGCTGAATTCAGGATAAATACAAGTGCCAAACAGGCTGCACTTCTTTCCATAACTAGATGTGTTTGCCAGCCATGCAGCCAGGTTTGAAAACTCTTCCCCTCCAGGAAGACAGGCATTAAATATACATGAGCTATCCTAAACTTAACATTTTGTAATTATATTTTCCATAAAAAGCTTATGTTGTGCATTAAATCTGATTAACTTACACTATAAATCAATTTGTCCTATAGGCAAAATTAAAGCTAGGTTTTCTACACAGAGTGTGTGGCAGGAGGCTCATGATATGGTGCTGGTTTAGTAATCTAGTATTTTCCCCCACAGAGCTCAGAAAATTCTTCCCCTCTCAGAGGTATTATGCACAGTCTCTTTAACCCTAGAGACAGCACTCTGTGGGATGCACACAGGACTGAACTGCTGGCTCTACATTAGCAGAGAACAAACACATTATAAAAACCTTGCCCACATTGTGTAGTCTAGGATAGCTCAAAAAACACAGCTCTGAAGCAAAGTCACTGAAAGCCATTTGATAGCCTCCTGGTTAAGATGTAGCAAATCTGGCAGAAAAAAAAAGGCAAAGCAGGTAGAGGTATAGGGAGAAAGGACAGCACACATGAATTAAGAGAAAATAGAGACAGTATGCAGGAAGGGGCAATGACCTGCAAGAAGGGACATACAATGAAAATGTAAATGTTACTAATTATACAGTAACAATATGTGTAGCAAAGTATCTTGGCTCTATTTCTAGTGCTGTGCTTTATGCTCCTCTTCAATATTATAATACGTATTATTAGACAAACCACAAATATCTTTAATAAAACTCTAGGTTATAAGTCAAATTTTACTGGAATATCTCATTAATCTCAAGACTGGCATTTTTACACTTTCACTGGAAATCTTGGGATTAATCAATGCACGTTATCACCATGGGTATGTCAAAATCAATTGGTTACTCATGCTTCATATGAACAATAATGTGGGCAACATCTGGGCACAGAGGTACTCTCACCCATTATTTAAGGAACTACAATTATGAACAATGGTCCCAAAAGTTTCATACCACGCTGATGTCCTTAGTGTGTGCAGAGTGGGAAGAGGAAAATAAAAAGAGAGCTGCAAGCCAAATGTGTCTAAATGCAAAGTTGCCCACTCTGCAGTCACAAATGTCATTTGTGAGTAAAACCTGTAGAACTCCATTGATTAGGCAGCAAATTCAGTGAATAATAGCTAAATAAAACTCAGAGTTGGAAAGGAGATCTAACCTATCCTTCAGCAAATATAACAATGTTTCTGCAACTCCATGTATTTCTCAATACTTTTCAGTGCAGTAGTAAGCTATTCAAAGATAAGACTTTGACCAAATGCCTTCATAAAGTTGCAATAATTAGCAAAAAAAGGAATTTATAGTTGCTCCCCTCCTTTCTGTATTTTAATTTACTTTACTTAATGTGGTAAAGATAACAACCTAATGCCCTCTTTGTTTCATTTTGCTGCTTACAGTTAGGACTGCTTTTCAGTGATTTCCTTTACAAGAAAAGTATCTTTAGCAAATTTACAGCTCATCATAGGTAATTGAAAATGTGATTAAAAGAAGGGAAGCATTTTCCTAAGACCTGCTATTAACCAGACATCCCACTTTATTCTTCATATGGAGCATAACTAATCTGATGATTTCGGTGTCCCTTTGACCATATTCTGCTTTGATTTGAATTCGAAGATTGCTAGTGAAATTAAATGTGTATGTATCTGTATCTCAGCTATCTACAAAAGGTATCTTTTTTCTCTCACAAGCACTTAAAAAGGGATTGGTGGAGCAGAAAGACAAAAGATGAACACTGAGAGAAAAATGTAAATTATGAGAACTCTCTGGGATAGGAACCGTTATTTCTATTCCTTATTTGTTCATTTTGGTCTGCATGTACTAACAGGTCAGTCTGGCTTTATACGAATAACATCATAAGAATCATTAAGCAGTATTTATCTGGTGTTTAGCATAAGATGTCTTCATCAGAGCTCCATTCCAAGCCAGAACATAGCAAAATCACCCTCTTATGATTTCTAGACTTGATGGCTAAGTAATTAGAAATGTGATATGGATGATTTTATTTCTGACAGAGAGCAATTGGCTGTTACATAAAGTGAGGATAAAGTTAATTCTCTGAGTAGATTTCAGTGCTATTCAGCTGTCAAACCAAAGCTTTGTGTGTGTCCACAGCATGAGATGGAAGCATTTTTGGTACATTCCTGAATTGAAGAATGTCATGCAAGTATTTTTAAATTCTCATTTGTGACTGATTCTGTTAACTAAATTTTGGAAGGAATTCCCCCAAGTACAGTACAGAAAAATTCACCTACAGTACAGTGAGCTGTCCTTTGGGCATATTCATGATCACTTACTAGACTGTGACTTAGAAAGCAAAACCATCTCTAAAGCCTTTCTGATAGCTAGGTATTTTATAAGGGGATGCATGTGCTTGAAAATGTTTTTTCATTTCAATATAATATCAATATACAGTTTGAGGGAGATACCCAATGGCACACAGAGAAAAACCTTCTTAAATTTTCTTCCCAGAAATTAAGAAATTCATCCTCCAGAAAGGATAGATTTTGTTTTTTAAACATGTTAGAGATTTCTAAACAACCATCCCAAGGCAGGAAAGAATGTCATATATCCGTAATGACTACTCCTAAAAGGAAACTTTCTTGTTTTAATAGATCATCAGTTCATTTTCTCTTTTTGAAATCACATTTATAGGTTAGATTTAGAATCCACAATACTGAAAACATAGTTCCTGAGTAGATGAGGATGGCGTTTGAAACAAACAATTGACAGGCTTTGTAAGTAACCCTTCATTACAGATTTCTAAGGACTTGTATGACTGGCAGCAGGCTCCTAGGTAAATATGTTGATTGCAGCGAGTTCTGAGATGACACAAGACCGTGTAGGATTTTGTAAGACCAAGAACAAGTGTTCTGTGAGAAGTGGCTAACATAGATACTAACATATCTAGGTAGAACAGTGGAATACTCTAGCATAATAAAAGAGCATTAATGCAATCTTTCTATGGCTCAGAACAATTCGACACCCATACCTTGCAGATGCAGGGACCTATGCAGGGGTCATCATTTTCACTGCCCTCAAGGGAGCAGTTGCAGGGCAGGCACTCAGGATATCCTGTATAACCCAAGGCACATTGATTGCAGCTTTCTCCTGCATAGCCAGTCTTGCAGTGACAGAAACCAGGCAACAAATCTATGGGAAGAGGGAGAAAACATGAGATATATTTCATTTGTCATTATTATTGTTATATATGTGTGTTAGAGTGCTCAAAGCAATACCTTTGGTAGGTTTAACATAAGGGGGTGTTTACTGTTGCTCACACCACCATCTATAACTCAGAGTCATCTGAGAGAGGCTAGAATGAACAATGTAAGAATAGGGCAAGTATACAGTGATTTGAATTCTGAGTTTCCAGAAATCTGCACATTAGAAATCTTGAAAATTGAAATATATCCCTACTTCCTTGTATCTAATAGTTCCTTGAAAACCTCCTCTTCCATTAATTCATCTAAAGGCCTTGCAACATGCTTTTACTTTCAGAATCCATAAGGATCCCTAGCAGCGAATTTCACATTTAGCCTTGTACAGTGTGAAAGAAAACACTGATGTGTGTTGAATCTCTATTTATTACCATCTAATTGTCATATCATAGAAAAGAGCAAGTAACCATTCACTTTATCCATGCCATCTGTGATTTCAATATACATCTATCATATCCTACCTAACATTTTTAATTCATATGCCATAAACTCCTCAGTATCTACACAGAAACTGCTTGGTATGGCCAAAAACCTCTGTTGTCCTTCTCTGCACTGTTTCCAGTTCTAATAAATGATTTAAAGAAGGAGTGTAGATTGGTTTCACTGCTGATCTTTTTCAGTTGTTTTTTTTTTTAGAAACAGGAGTGTTTCCTAAGTCCCTGTTGATGTTTTTGACTACTGCTGAGACAGAACTGAGTTGACAGACCTGAAGCACAGTCTGAGTAATTCCAAGAACTGTTTCACAACTGATAGTACCTAATTCAGAAATCACTGTAATCACTGTACAAGTAGAACTACTTTTCTCAGTGTTCTACTTCTCCTGTAATTGCTACAAAAATTCATCATTTATTTTACTACCCAGCCACCGACTATCTTGAGATCCTTCTGAACATTTTGTAGTTCTTTCATTTTTCTATGCTGAAAGATTTTGTACTTGTTAACTTTGTCACCTTCCTACTCATCTCTTCTCCAGGTTAAATATGAATATTTTCAACAGTTCATATTAATCATCACTATGAAAGTGGTCCATTTATTCTTTTAACCAAGTACTAAGCCATGAAAGAACCTTTTCTCCTTATTCTATTGCACTTTCTTTTGTGGATTTTGGTAAAAGATCTTATCAAAATCTTTTGAAAGTCAAAATACAATATTAATCAAATGAACCTTTGTTCACATATTCATTTAATCCTTCAAATAGATTCATAAGGCAGACTGTCCTCTACATAAAACCCCTAGTCTTGAGTTTTGCCCATTTTTGACACATTTTAGAAATTGTATAAATCCTTAATTGTAGTTCAATTGATTTCTGTGGAATGGAAACTAGACACTCTGATTCTAGTTTCCTGGAACATCCTGTCTTTCTTTTGGATAAGCAGTGTCTATTTAACATTAATATCTGTTTTAAAAAATACTGTAAGCTATATTTAATGCCTCAAGCAACTCAATTTTCAACTACTCAACTCATCCTGAAGCCATGGATAAATATGCTATATGGCTGACAAATTTTGATTCTGCATTTATCAGCTTGCTTTAAATCTGACACTTCTGTTTGAGGCAGTTCTTCTGACTTGTCCCCATGAATGAAGACTCACAAGTGTGAAATTTCCTGAGTTATTCTACTCACTGTTAAAAAGAATTAATAGAGCTTTTCTGCTGTGTCCATTTCTTTCTTGAGACATTCATTTATAACTTGATTACAGCTAAACCATATTTAACTCCTACTGCATTTGAATCTCTAGCAGTCTGTTTGATTCTGAATTACCTGAAAAAGTACCTCTTAGCAACATCTAAGCATTTAGCAAATTATTTCTTAAAATATGCGTATTTATTATTAAGAGTATGACTTTCTGGAACCAGTCACAATTTATATTCTTTTCTATTATCCTCAGTAAGAAATAACTTCTGATTTTCAGTGAGTTTCTTTCTGTTGTTTAAATAGATGTATCTTTTTCTTTTTTTTTTTTGTTAGATTAATTGCATTGCTTGAATAATTTTGAACTAGAGAAATGCATCTTCTCAATGTCTAATACGCAGTCTATAAACCCTAAGCTTGCTATTAGAAGTCCTGGATTGTTCACTTTTATTTTCATTTTATAGATTTCCTGGTTTTGATTAAGTTGTTTTTCCAGGAAGACTTTATCGTTCCTACAAGAATGTTGAATTTGACTGCCCTTCAGGAGGAGAGTTTTAAAACAGTCCCTCATGCATAAATCCAGAGTTGCTTCTCCTTTTTATGGCTTCTCTAACTAGCTATTTGAAGAAGCAGCCACCTACAGGAGTTTTAAATTATATTATCTGTTAATCTCTACACAGGTGAAATTCAATCTGTCTACTCTAACCTTGAAGCCTCTTTGATCTCCTGTAGCACATCATACCGACTGTCACCTTCTTGATCTGTCCTAATTATATACAGAATTTCAGTGCATGAAATTTCTGTTACTTACTATCTCAAAGTGATGTGCTCCATGGGTTTTGATGCCTTTGGCTCAGCTGATTCTCAAATTTCTGAGTTATTCTCCTCTCAAACAGCTACCATCAAGGCCCCACAGCACAGCAGGACACAAGCTCTTGTAATCTGGGTCAATGCATCCTAACTGGACAATCTGGAACAGAGAAACTTTTGTTCCTTCCAGATGAAAATAGCTGGCTATACTCCAGGGTTCAGCAGTAAAAGACATAGGCAAGTCTACTCTTAGGAAGTGAGCCCACCTCATTTGAAAGCTTCAGGAACTCATATCTCACAAATCAAGTCTCAGCAAGCTCAAATTCAATTACATGTCTCAGTTTGGAGCGCCCAAATACTCATTTAAATCTATCTATTGCCCACTCTGTCCATTTTTCTTAGTTTTCCAACAAGAACCATCCCTTCTCCTGCTCTTCCTTTCTGTGCAATTATTGAAAACTCTGCTGTCACCAGCCCAGCTCACCCCATTTTATACAGGAAACAGAGGTATAAATAACCTCAGCACACCACTTATCAAGAGATCTCACACTCCACATGAGAGAGAGAGGAAGGCAGGAGACTGCTACCTGTCATACATTCTTCCAGCTCTCACACTTGTTGATACAGTTAGTCTGTGTACTTGATTTGGCTCCACGCCTTCTTTCATTTACAGCCCTCGTGAGATCTCAGCTCTCTCTGTGTTACACAGCATGTAAATTCTTCTCAGTGTCCCACTGGTAATTTTTGATGAGGCTGCTGTAGTGCATATGTAATGTACATTATCTCAACAGTCTAATTACATTTCAATTTAGGGTGGGTGTTTCAGGTCTGTCTCTTGTTTTTGCTGTAATTAACTGAAATTTCACAAGAAGGACATCCTTTGCTTTTGTTCTGTGGCTTCATAGGTCTTGTTTGAATGGGGCTTTATTTGATGAAGCTGTTATTCCCTGTTTTCTTCCTGCATATTATCAGTTTCTGTCCTGTCTTTCAGCATGCAGAGGCTTTGAAAATGCACCCTAGAGGATGAGTCATCTTGAAATATGAGTTTCACCAGATAGTTTTTCCTAGCCTAGCAGTCTTTCAAAACTGCACAAAAATAAATGCATGCAAAAGCATGAACCAGACCCTTAAAAAGCCTGGAATCCTAGGAATGGCCTCTGGTCATTTTCACTCCTGTTTAACAGCCTTCAAATTTCAAAAATAATTTCATGGAAATCAGTGGGACTGCTTGCTGAACAAAGGAGTGCAAAGCCTGAATAACGATCAAGATGTCTGGATCTTACTTATCCTAAAGTGTCTGAGGACTTTTTTAGCAAAAATAAACATCTGTCTTTGGGATTATATTGTACCTAAAGAGGATATGGGGGAAAAAAGATAGCACGCCCTGAAGACTAAGTCACAAAGCTCTGCCAGGTTCCAAATCTGTCAGTTTTTGCAGGCTCGAGAGCCAAGTAAAATGGCTATTTGTTAAATCTAGTCATTAGAACTTGAAACAAGAGTATCAATTCATGGAGAAAGCCTTAATGACTGGAGGACAAAGTAGTTTTAAATGGTTGGACCTTTGCTTCTGTATGGAAAACTGCAATATCAGCAATGGTCAAGTTTAGCTGTTGTTAGGATGAATTGAATACAGACGGAAAAGTTCTGTTTTAGAATTATTGCCTTTCAGCTAAAAAACCTAGAGGCATCTTCATCAATTTATTTTATGATTGATCCTAAGTTTCTCTTTTTTTTATTTCTCACTAACATATGATATAGGATTGCCGTGAAAGAATATTTAAAAAGCATTCTTGAAGATTCAAACCCAAAAATACACTTTGCAAGCAATAACAATAATTTGATTTTAGACTATTGACTGAGACACATGAGGGCAAAGACATCAAAACGGAAATTTTGAAAAATACATAAAGTAAAACAATATTTTCTTTCCTGAAACAATGAATGCTATATTATAAAGCAGCTTCTCTATGCCCTTCTCTTATCTGGCAAAACCTGATTATGACTACAGGATGCAGTAATTTAAATCCCCTTGATGCATTTCATCAATGCACCAGTTATTACTGTATTTGCTACAATTTTCCATTTTAATTGCTGCTTACCTACTGTATTCAAGTACAGAGAATGTACAGCCTCCAGCTTTATTTTACTTGAGAACTGTCCACAATGACTCTATATCCCCATTGATGTTCCTTGCTATTGTATTTCCATTTTAGTTTAATGTCTTTAACTCTCCCAAAGCATTTACTCAGCACACATTTAACAAGCATATTCCCACCATACACCAACTAAACAATTTATCCTCATACAACCAGCCAGCAACTCTTAAGATGTATTTCAACCCACCCAGAGTCTTCATTCTGGTTCACTGGCAAACAGATAGATTCCTTCAGACAGATCATGCTTTCCACTCTTTCCTTTATGAACACTCACCAGTGCTTCAAACCCAGTTGCTGCCCCGGGTGAGCAGTATGCAGTAAAAAGAATTTTATCCGTGTACTGAATGCAAATGTGAGGGGGGAAAAGGGAAAGAAGTGATCTGCTTTCAGGATAGTTTTATGCTAAAAAATATATTCTGACTCGCTCTGGATTCTAAAACAACCTCTTGTGTTACCACAGAAATATTTTCTTAAAAGAAATATTAGAAAGGCTTTTCCTTCCAATGGCATTATTGTGTCTTTTTCGCTGAACATGGCATTACAGTCACAAATATATGACTGGTTCAAGAACTATAAACATAATGAGCAAGAAGTAAACAGTTTTCTTAATGTGTGGGAACCTTATTTAGTATAAGTTAAAAAAAAAGGCAAATAAACAGTAGGAACAAAGAGCAACTCCATTGTAGTCAGAATAGCTGTGATGCCCAGATATATGTACAGCTGGCTTATTTTTGTTGTTGTTGACTTAAAACAGAAAATAGTAAGATAGATATCAAAATTATCCTCTGGCCACTGTCCAGACAGAAGTGTCTACTTCTCACTAAACTTCCAAGACTGGGCAGGACACAGACAACTGGTCCCAAGAACTAATGCATGGACTGCTTTGGGGAGGGAATTCCATACATGATGGTAGTTATCTAAACAACAATTAACCTTTCACACATGAGAATAAATAGTTTAAACACACAGAATAACCTCTACAGTAAATAACTTGGAAACAGAAGGTAACAATGAGTTTAGAAAGGAATAAAGATAAAAAATGTCTTTATGTGTTGCAAATAGCACATTCAAAAGAGATTAAGCATACTCTGACATGCTCAAAAGCAACAGGCCTCCAATCAACTGCAGCAGCATGAGTTAAGTTTCAGGAAGATGAGGAGAAGCTGGTTACAGTCAAGACAGAAAGAGATGACAGTTTTCTTTTTGTGAGGAGAACAAAAGAACTCTGGTCTTGGGACTGGAGAAACTAGAGCATTCAACAGCTTCTTAAAATGCCTGGGGCCAGATGAGCAGGACTGGCTACCTGCAATAAAAATAAAAGGAGGAAAAGCAGAAAAAAAATCCAAGATGTCATCTTCAACATGTTAGCATGACATGTTTCTTAATTTTCTAGAAAGACACAGTTAATGATCCAAACAGGATGTTAATTCTCTTCCTAGAGATATTCAGAAATGAGGCAAGAAAAGAATTTGCCAGGAAGAAGATCAGAGCACTAAAAAGGCAAAAAGAGACATAGCAAGGTATCAAAGCACAGTACCACCTTCCTAGATTCAGAAAATGTAAGCAGATTTAGGAAGCAACTGTGAGATGGTTTAGATCTGCTGAATGTTCAGAAGCATAAGACATTTTGAGAGCTCCTAAGGACACCATTACTGACAAACGAGGTGGAAAAACGTCTCTATCTTTTTGCTTTCCTCTTCTTGTGAGAGAGGAGCTGTCAGCCTGTTAAGTGCTGATCAGCTGCCAGGCCCCAGGAAGATGACCCACACCAGGGGCCAGAAAAGAAGGTGTGAAAAGAGAGCCTGCAGCAGTGACAGACCAAGCAGCTGTGTAACATGCAAGCGGGACATCACTTTTTTTAAATTAATCATTCTCCATCTCAAAATCACAGGAGAAGTTCCTTTGTTGCATTGTCTGTCATCTGTAACCTGCTTGTTTCACCCACAGGTTTGGTACAGGCATTGGACAGTCTTGTTGTGTTTTTGCCATCTTTGGGATTCATCCTCCCTTCTGCTCGTACTGTCTCCCATATCACTCCACGTGATACACTGCACTGGGTATCCATGCCCAGGTACTGGCAGCAGGGAGGGGGCTGCAAGGGCAGGAAAAGGATGGGGCTGCTCTGTGACAGACACAGCCAGCTCCCAACAGGGTACACAGCTAAGCCCCTCAGCCACCCAGGTCAGAGAATGGAGAAGAGAAAGGATTGGAAGGAGAAGCTCCAGATCCAGAGCAGATACATCCCTGCAGCCCCTGGCCGAAACCACTTGGAGCACATATCCACACTACAGCCCATGAAGGAAATGTTGGATATTTCTTGAAGGAACTACATCCCATGGCGACCTGCTGTGTCAGTATAGGACACAAAATGAATGACATGGACACAGTCAAGTTGTCGGGGCAAAAAGAGAGGAGTTTATTTTCCTCCTTGGGTTTATATAGTTTTTTGACAATGACCATGGATTGGAGGATGAGGTTGCCACCTCTCCAACCACACTGGCCAAACTAGAAGTCCATCATTTGTCTCCTCCTTAGAGAGAGGAACAAAAACAAAAAGGAACTGTTACAATAACATTACTTGTTTACAAAAAAATCTGTGAGAAACTCCATTGCAAGAATGCAAACATCAGAAGGCTGAAAAGATCAGGGCAACACTGCTGGAAGAGAAAATTTTTTTCATGAAAGATGTAGGCCCAAGGGAAGCACCCACACTGGAGCCGGGGAGAAGTGTGAGGAGGAAGGAGTGTCAGAAAGGAACTGTTATGACCACTGCTACAACTGCTTGCCACATCCTGCATCACTTGTGGTAGTGGTGGAGGAGGTAGAGGAGTCTGGAATGAAGAAGTAAGGTTGAGTCTGGGGGAAAAAAAGAAAGTAGCAGAAGAGGTGTATTTTTAATATTTGTCTTTGCTTATTACTACATGAAACTATTTTAATTGGCAATGACTTAAGCTTACTTTCTCCAAGTAAAGTCTGTTTTGCCCAGGATGATAACTGGCAAATGATTTCTTGGTCTTTACTTTGGCCCATGAGCTGCTTCATCTTCTGTTCTGCCCCTGTCCTTCTGAGAAGGGCTGTGAGAGAGTGGCTGGGTGGGCATATTCAGCTGGCCAAGGTCAACCCACCAGAGATACCACTGGGACAGTAGATGAGTATCATTTTATTGAGGTGATGCAATCAGTACATGGTCATTACAGTAGATTATGGGCCCTGTTTCTGCATCTCTGACATGTTGCTTTTATGTTCTACTGATCTCTATTTTAAAGAATTGCTACATAGATTGTAATTAGTGCAATTTATAAATCTCTTAAGAATCGACTTTGAGTTTTGTTATCTTCCTACAGTATTTTCAGACATTTTACAATGAAAGAATCAAAAAATAGGGCGATTCATTGTTTCCAAAGCCCAATGAACAGTTCAGTGTCTATATGAAGACAGCTTTTACAGGGCTATGATAACCATCTTGTAATCCTCCATGAATAACACAGCAAGCAAATAAATACTTTTCAAGAATTATTTTTAGGTTTCAAATGGAAATATGCTTAGATAGGAAAAGATATTATAACATCACTGTTGCATGAGTTTTAATCTCCAAGATAAAAGAAGGCACTTTAATGCCAAAATTCTTCAATATTTTCCACTGGGAATATTCTTCCAAACACACACAAGTTTCCCAGCCATTAATCTGAAAGAGGCCTCAACAAATTGGGAATATGAGTTACCAAAAAAAAAAACCCAAAACAAACCAAACAACAACAAAAAAAAAACACAACCAAAAAACCCCCCAAAACCACAACAACAACAAAAACCACTCAACTAAACAAAAAAACCCCAATGCAGCTGGATTACTGTTTGCATCAGTAAAATCAAAAAAAGAACCACAACAAACCAAAACCAAACCTTTTGGGTTTTTTTCTTGTTTAAGATACCAAAAATGTGATTCAGTAGTTCTTTGACTATTCCTGAACTTCATTTTTAACATCCCTATATTTGAAGGATCTTACCTCCTTCCATATGTTTCTCATCCTTGACACAAGTATCATTTAAAGACCCATTTGGATCACAGGAACATGGCTGGCATGGATCTGGGTTGTCTGGCAATACCTAAAAAATAAAGATATTAGAAGAAAAAAATTACCTTCAATAATTGGGTAACATTTATTTACATCTTAAATATAAAGTAGGAGAAACGACTTGTGTGTAGGTGGTTTACACTTTAACAAAAATGAGACAGCTGATAAACTTGGTCCATGCAAACTACAAGAAGAAAAGGCCTCAAATTGCAACAGAGATTGGATATTATGAAAAATTTCTTCACAAAAAGGCTTGTCTAGCATTGGAATGGATTGCCTCAAAAAGTGGTGGAGTCACATCCCTGGAGGCATTTTAAAGATCTGTAGATGTGGTACTCCAGGACATTGTTTAGTGGTGGGCTTGCCAGTGTTAGGTTGAGGGTTGGACTCGATCTTAGAGGTCCTTTCCAACATATATGATTCTAGGTTCTGTGATTCTATTAAAGTTACATTTGGGACTTTTATTTAGAAATATGTAGTGACGTAGATGCAAATACGTCTTCAACTAAAAAAATACCAGGTGTAGAGACTGTAACAGAACCTTATATAATTAAAATCGATAAAAGCATTTAAGCATTTACTCCCTAAAGTAATATTGACAAGATCAGTTGTTCTGGTCAACATGATTCAAAACACTAATCCATGTTAGTTAGCCAGTAAGACAGCAAACAGGTTAGTGAAGAAAAGCGAACATTAAACAATGGAACAATTTTCTTTTGTTCTTGAGAGGTTACCTCAATCAAACTTAAACCTTGGTCTAATATCACACTAGGAATACAAATCAAAATATAAAAGTTCCACATGAACTAGACACATACACATACTATGGATACAATATACAAATACAAGCACATATATCAAATCCCTTTTAGCTGGATGATAACTTAAAACAGAGGAAAAAATCAAGTAAGTGCCCTGCTGCTGAAGAAATTGTTTCTCAGTACTCATTTTCTCGAGTTGTAAGGCTAAATCTAGTCTATCAGGGAAAATGTAATTACTGCTATTTGCTGATGTTTTCTCTTTGAGGATTGAACACCAATCAGACTAAAGACCATTATTTACCCAACTGAAAATATACAGATGAAATATAAGCAATTCAAGCACACACTAATAGTGTAGCTGTCTAAAGCACAGCAATGGCCCATATTGACAATACAACCTAATATAAGATTCATCTTTTGACAACTTCCACTTAGATGAAAATACAGTCTTACATGATGGAATACAAAAAGCAATTTCCACTGCACTGAAATTTAAAGACATTCATGAAACACTATGGAATTTCAGTGGTTATTAATTCTACATTGCATTTAAAAACAGAAATTACAGTCTCTCTTTCATCAATATCAAATATAGCAATATTTCTTTGAACTTTGATAACAAAACTTGAAATTCATTACTGAAGCAAAGGTTCTGTTTACAGGACCACATCCTCTTTTAAATTAAATTGAAATACTAGCTGGAGGCCCTTGACCTCAAGTGCATTCCCTCATATCAACACAATTCACTTTCCTATTTCTCTGAGTGTTAACTTTATACGTTTCCAGCTGTGAAAAGCAACCTCTGCACTGTCAGATTTGGAAGTTAACATTCACAACATGGCAGTCCAAACTCTTTTCAGTAAGGTAAGTTGCTGCCCTGCTGAAGTGATGGTTTGAACACCGAGCTCTGCGGCGCAGGGACGCGGGAGCAGGCGCTTACCCCTTTTGGCCTGAAGTAGCCGTCCAGGCAGGTCTCGCAGTTTATGCCACTGGTGTAGCCGGAGCAATTCACACACACTCCGCCCCCGAGGTACTCCCCGTGGATATTCAAACTCTGATTTCTGTCTGCCACGTCCTGATCGTAGTAGCACTCCTCTGTCTTCCCGTGACAGTTGCATGCTTAAAGAGAAGGAAAGAGTTAGCAAATACTTTCCCACTGGGGATGTCCCACTATTACTGAGGTATTAAAAAGAGCCATTCAATATTTTATAGTTGGCTCTGGGTATATTGTAAAAGCACTTCCAAACATTCATTTACTACTTCATTTGTGAAAAGCAATGTGGTCCCATTACAAACAGACCCTGAAATTCTGTATGTTGTATTTTTTCTCAATATTTTGTCTTGGAGAGTACAGAAGTTGACAGACACAATGTAATTATGATGTTCCTGGTTTGTTTTCATTTAATTTGATTTTTTTCCTGTTTAAATTGATAGCTGAGAAACCTTTTGGTGGTTGCATACACATACTGTTCATGACAGGGTCATCTATACAAGAGGAGTTGTAAGGTAAACACGAGCAGCATGATGGCATGAGTAAATTATCGTAATTCAAATAAAAGCTGAAAGATGCTAAAAACATCTCACTTGCACATATGTATATAAGAACTGGGGCAGAACAAAAGGATTCCCAATCTTAAATCTTCTTTTGAAATCTATATGTGAACTCTAGACTTCAGGTTCAAACACAGGAAAGATAATCTAATAATTTGTTGCAAGTGAAAACAAGGTAGCTCACTGTCCCTTTCTGCGTGGTACTAAAACATTCATTTCATCATAAAGAGAAATTCAAAGCTTATCAACATTGTGGGGAGGCATTCCCCTTATCTGAACCAGATCCCAGGGAACTGTTTCCACCAAGACAGTACAACAGTTCACTGAGAGCTGAACAGGGTGTAAGTGTCTCTTAAACATTAAACATGAAATTAAATTTATCCTGCTTTCATTCCATAATACGCTTCCAGTGCAGACACAGTCCCAGCTAAAACAAAGACCTCTGTGACCAAAGTTTACAAGACACAAATAAGCAATGGCTACTCTAAATATGGGCACATCTGCTCCTTTTTATTTATTTTTAATCACTCATAATAAAATTATAGCTGAAATCCTACAAATGAATAAGCATTTAGTGCAGTGGAGCATTAGATATTAGTATGTTCAGAAATAGAAGTGGTATGTGACCTTTGGAAGTAAGATGTTAAAGTTCAATTATAACTATCCTTACAACAATAAATCTGAAAATTAAATTCCCATCCTGTGGGAAGTTAATATTTCAAGGTATGTTTTCATTTCATGTTGGAAAACTAGATAGGTTGTATTTTCTGTTTAAAAAAATCAGACACTCAACTTGCACTTTGATCACACAAAAATATTTTGTTTCAGCAAAGGTGAACATTAAAACATATAAAAATGCCATTTATACAGAAACCACACCAGTAAAAGCTTCATATAATGAAAAACCTGTAAAGAGAATTTTTTTACTTACCAGGATATAGCCCTATTGTTTTGTCAAAACAAAACCATCTTGATTATAAAAACTACACAAGAGAATTTTTTATATATAGCATTCCCCAAATATCACCATGTTACAATAAAATACTCTGAGTTAATAAAACCACAACTCTACATATAATTTTTCTGCTAAGTCTTTTGAGTCAGTCTAATTAAGTGAATAACATCACATCAAATATTATTCATAAACCAATGTGGTTAGAAACCAAATTATCTGCAAGATCACGTAGGACCCATTTTCAGTTTCCAGTAGCAGTTGCAATAAATTTTCTCTTCTGTACTGCTTTCAACTTACGTTCACATTCATGCTTATGCAGGAGAGTGCCAGCATGCCAAGGCTTTTGATGGAAACCAGGACAACACCGATCACATGTCTCTCCACATGTGTTGTGCTCACACTGACAGACGGATTTCTAATTTAAAAGAAAAACAAATATTTACACAACGTGATTATTTGAAGAATCTGTCCATGTACATAATATGCATTCCAGTTCAAATTATTAAAACATTAAGAATGGCTCTACTCTGTAATTCCTTTGTTTATTTATTTTTATTCATTTATGTATCCTGCATTCACCAAGTGTGTTTAAATTCTATAGTTCTATTTGAAGAAAACAGCCACAAAGCAAAGGGAGATAGTTGGCCAGATAATCTCAGGAGAATCTAAGAACTCAGGAGAATTTCATTCCAACTGGATAAAGAAAGGAGGATGGGAAAGTTCCCCAACAAAACAAATAAGCCAAAGTACAGGTAGCCCTTGGATACAAGAAAACTGATCTGGCCCCGAAGGAGTGAGCCATTCTCCACTTTTCCCTTCAATGCAGCAATTCTGCTGCTGCAGAATGAAATCAATTCTGTTGGCTGATCCAATACAAACTGCCTTTTTTATATACTTTGGTATTATTTTTGACTGGATAAGTCAACTTATCATGTAACCTTCCAACTGTGTAACTAATTCCACAGGAGGGATAGAAGGACTGTTTAAAGTAATAATAAATGAGCACAAGTTCAGCTTTTCAGTCACCTTACAGCTCCCCACAAGACCACCTTAGTCCCATCATGTAAATATTATCGTAAGGAACACCCAAACTCCCTGAGCAACAGAGGAAGCTTGAAAAATGTAAAAAAACCCCGCAGTTCGGAAAAATGAGAAGTAAAAAATGTCTTCCCAATAGTTATTTGGTGAAGAGGATTCTCTGTGGTCCTTGTGAAGCAATACAAGGTCAAACCAGCAAGCCAGAGAAACTCCATGGCTCACAGGACAAAGCATAAATCTTGCAAAACAAGGCTAACTCAAGGACTGCTTCTGAAAAGCATGGCAGTAAGTTCCACCAAGTTTATTCCTTGTAATGCTAAGGGAAAGATTCTTTCTGCTAACAAGTACAGTCATAATGTTTATAAGCCTATTTTAGCATAGCTAAGTCTACAGAATAGCTGTGAAGAGCTTAAACCTCCAAATCTCTTCTGGCTTGAGCTGTTTCACTTACACTACTTTTTATACTGGTCAGACAACAAATATGCATTTGATGTCCTGCAAAACAGAACATCACCCTTGTCAAAATGGCTTTACTTTATCTAGTAGCCAAATTATATGAAATATGTATTAATCTCTGTAGCAGCACTTATTTTCCAAGGCAGGCCTGATTCTAACAGATGGCACAGAGATAATGCAGCAGTTTCATCACTAAAGGCATCTGAAACAATAGATCAACACTTGCTGTACATATCATTACAGAAAATTCTCAGAAGGGTTAAACCAAGGAGTTGGCTCAATTTTTACAAGGATCCACAGAAATTGCTTAGAACTCTAAATGTATTCTCTTTAAGATTTTGTCATTTCTTTAAATGATTTCCTACATGATGGCTTAATGCCACATACAAATAAGATTTTCAGTTAAATCCCATAAAGCTCCTACTTAAGTGAATGGTACCTGCAGAGATGTGGAATGTAATATTAGTAAATAGGAAATTCACTATTAGTGATAATGGCTGCATAGACTTGGACAATCAGTAACAAATTATATTTCTATACTGATTATGTTTAGATTATATTCATTATGTGCAAAAAGAGAGAGTTACTATTTCAAAGATATTATAAACAGCTCATGATTTTCTAGATTAGCTTAACTGATCATTCAATTGATACTTCCTACATAGCCAATGCACCATTCTAGAGCCATCATGTGCTTGCAAGCATCAATTAAATATTTGACAGTAATTTAGGAAACATCTTGATTAATACCAAGAAGGAAAAAAAAAAAAAAAAGACTGACTGTTAGTGCTCATTTCTACAGCTACAGAGTGTAACCCAGATTTCTGTTTTTCCTAGGAAAGTTCCAATATGAATTATCTGAAACCTATTCTTTCATTTCAGGAAAGCCTCTGCTGACACTGTATGAATGTTTATTATTCTGGCTGCTAGCACTGTTTCATTCTGGCACTGCTGCTGACTGTTCTTCTAGGTGAAAAACAGATATAAATTCACAGAACTCTGAAGAATATCAATATCAGGGTTTGGTTTTTTTTTTCCTCATGTTCCATCCTATAAATAAGGCAAATTTAAAAAAAACCAAAAATACGTACATTGGTCACTGGATCCAGTGGACAAGCCTTCGCATGGCCTGAACATATGCACATGCCTCCAACAGAGATGTCTTTTATAGAATAGTAATACTGTAAGACAAAACAGAAATTGAATTGCTAAGTGGATTCTAAAATGCAGGTGCCAAACTGCAGAATTCATTTTTTGTGACAAAACTGTCAAGTCCTGTTTTATTTCTTTTTTGATCTACTACAAATAGAGCAGACAGTGTAATCCAAGCCGTATCTTGATCAACAGATTCAGGCTGAGTGAAAGAAAGGGTGTAAATTGGCACAGTTCCATTTGTTTGAAGTCACAAAAGCCATGTCAATTTATACACAGCATACAAAAACATGAGAATAGGAAAAGGCTATAGGCGCACTGGATAATGAAAAGTCAAATGCTATAGAATTTATTCTCTTCAGAAAATACACAAAGGAAAAGGCATGATGATGGCAAGAGGAGAAAAGCCAGGACAAAACCTATAAAACACCTTTGTTCACCTTAGCTGGGTCTAATTTGGGCATTCACTGAACTGTGGAAAGAAGAACTGTTTTTCATTATTGACCTTCTGAGTGATCATGAAACAGTCTTTATTACTGAGACTTGAGTACTTTTGACCTGTTTTTCTACCATTTGACCATTTCTCTTTTTTATTTTGGTGAGGATTAGGAGCCTAAGCAAAAAGAAGGATAGAAAGATATTTATAATCTTATATTACAGAGCCTGTGAAAAATGAATCTCATTCATTGTCTTCTGTTTCGGCAAGGGTCCTGCAACATGCTCACAGCTGGCTAATCAAACGGAACATATGCTATTTGCAAATTTTGCTATTACAGTGTTTAGCCTCTTTACCAGATCATGAATAAATATATCAAACAAATTGAGAACCCTTGTCACTCCTAGTTAACCTTCCAGCACAAATAAAGTGTATAATTTGTGGCTAACCTTTGTTTCCTGACAAGCGTGGCAAGTTTTAGTTGTTCCTTGATCCTTTGAGGACAGCCTCATGGAGAGGTGCCACACAGAAGCTAGAGTTCTTTGTTGGTTTGAGAAATAAGCTTATCATCCTGCATTCAGTTTTCATGAGTTTAGAGTAATTTTTCAAGTGCTAATTCAACTTTGTATTTTTATTCGCTTAGAATCAGATTATTAAATGTCCACTTACACATAAACACAATATTCATGATTAGTGAGGCTGCAGTAACTGCACTCCATTGGAAGGGATTCTGGGTTTGTAATTCAAAACAAAATGGCTTGTTCCAAACTTTCAGAAGTAGCCAGCACTCTCTATTTAGACAAGGAAATGGAAACCAGAAATGGGGAACTGAAAGAGCAAATTTTCTTAGCACTTATCCATCATTGACAAATGATATTAACTAAAATCAAGAATAATGATATGCTCCCCTTCACAACAGGACTTATTTTGTTTTGGAAAGTTTAGGTTACCACTATAATATGATGACCAACAGGAAAAGGAAGTAAGCAAGAAAAAGAAAACAAACAAAAAACCAACATGGAAAATTATATATCCCCCAAACCAGTTTTTGAGAATGCTTAGTAGAAAAATCAGAGGAAAACAAGAAGAACACACAACATTTGATCAGCAGGATAACAGGGAGATATGGCTTAGACAGGAGGTGAATATTGTAGAAAGAAGAGACCAGAGTGTGCACACACAAGGCACAGTGGAGAAGACCAGAGTATGGGTACAGTGTGAGTTCAATTGCTGTATTCATTCTTTTAAGCTAAAGCAAAACTCAAAATGTTTACTGCTACTCTCAATCATAAGAAAATTCCAGAAGCGTTGCATTCAGGCCCTGCTATTAGTTATAGTAGAATTAGAAATTCTACTCAAAGGGAGTGTTCAAGGTATTTTAAAGGTAGCAAAGGATTGAGTAGAAGAGTCAAGAGATACTAACAGCAAACACTTGCAAAATACCTACATCCAAATGTTTGCAGTCAAAGGGGCTGGCTATTTATGTTAATAACATCATTAAGAAGAAAATTCTGTTCTAGAGAAGATAACACAATAGAGGGCACAGGGAATTCTCCAAGACTAGAACTTTGAAAGATAACAACAGGTACTCATGATCTCCCAAAATTTCCTATGGCAAACAAACGCAGGTACAGCACTTACAATTTTAAGAGAATTTCTACATGTGCCTTTCTAGAACTTACCCTCCTTGTAACAATGGGATCAATTTCAGCTGGATCTTTGTGTGCAAACATCATTAAATCAGCGTTTAGTGTCCGTATCCTCTGGAATCTCAGGCGAATAAAGCGAGCAGAGGTGAACTCCAGTAATTCACGTGATGGATCATCAGCACTAGGTCGTCCATTAATTAGAGAAGTATGAATCTGAAGAATTATTAAAGCAGTAAGGAATTACATCACATCAGTGTTGTCACGATTAGGCCAACAAATATCATTACAGGCATTGTGTTAATGCATTTATACATGCAGAATAACTTCTTTCCTTAAAAAGTAGATTTCCCCAAAAATATTCCATGTGTCCACAGACCCCAACTATGAAGAGTCTTTATAGTAAGAATATTTAGAGCAAAACAAAGTCATCAGCTACAAAAAGTCTGCAGCACAAACTGCATATGTGTACCCAGGCCCTAAAACAGTGTCCATGCTGCAGGCAATTCACTTCTCCTAATCTGAAAATAGGTGATAATGCACCCAAATGTGCTCAGAAATATTGAGTTAAGGGAATGTATACTTGGAATGGGATTCAGAATTCAACAGGGGTCAGTTTGCACCTCTTAGAGCGATCATCATCAAAAGGCTTTTGAACTTCTGAAATATCGAAAACTACAACAGCTGGATGAGACAAACTCAGCATTCATAAGCACCTCTCCTTTCCCACTGCCTCTACACATCCTCTCCTTTGAATCCTGTTCTGCAAGGTGAAACAATTTCCTGGGTTGCAACAGTTTTCACCTGGTCCGTGAGGAAAGTCGTTATCACTTCTGAGAATTTTGTTTAGCATTTGTTTTTCCAAAGACACTACCACTCTCTGCCTATACTGTGGTTTCTGCAAAGATTACGTGCCTATTTCTCTGCCTGTCCTATCCTAGGCAAGCTCTGTGGCTCCTTCATAGAGACTCTCTGACCCCAACTGAAGCATCAAGGCGGGATATAAGAAATAGAGATCTTCTTCCCCTCCTATCTTTGTAGCTGATCATAGCACACATTAGCTTTGAATCAACTAAATAAAGCAGATGGGCTGCTACACAACTGTTCTTGGAAAAGGCCTACAAGAAGAAGCATGTCAAGTATAGCAAAATACTGTTAATGAGCACCTAGAGGGAGAAAGAAACCATTAATTTTCCTGTATTCTCAAGTGTTAAATTTTAATTGGGGCATTTTTATTACAGGCTGGTACACTGAAAGAATGTTTAGATGTTAAGCCAAATGTGCAGAACGTTGGAACGAATAAGAGCATTATTTACTCTCTGCCATGAACACGTGTTCCCTCATACCTCAGTGCTCTGAGTGAGAGGTCAGGCCACACAGCCATTTTCTGTCGTTGAACATGGTCATATCACTGCTGGTTTAGGCAAACAGCTGCACTCCAAACACCAGCTGGCACTCACTCAGCAGTGGCTGCCTCACACTGAGGAAAGAGATTGTAAATCTATTGCTCCCAGGAAAGCAGCAGATCTTGTTTCCTGGAGTTTTTGGAGGTGCTGGATAGACTTACTGAACAACTGCTGTCTTGCATTGCCTATGTGATATTATCAACTCATTTATCTCAAAGGCAGGTGTCAAGAGGATAGTGCCAGACTCTTTTCAGTGGTGTCAGGTCAAGGAGCAACGTCTCTAAACACAAGAAGCTTCACCTCAGTATTGAGGAAGAACATTTATGTTGACAGCGGCAGAGCACCAGAACAGGCTGCTCAGGGAGGTCATGGAATCTCCCTCTCCCGAGACATTTAAAACCCACCAGGCATTCCTGTGTAACCTGTTCTAGGTGACTGTGCTTTGGCAGGGGGCTTGGACTAGATGCTCTTCAGAGGTCCCTTCCAACCCTTACAATTCTGTGATACTGAGATTTTTACTACCAAGAGGGAAATCCTACAAGCACATCAAATGTACAAGCATATCAAATCACTGGGAACCACTTTGCCAGAAGCAGCCATCAGTTATATCTTGCCTGTGTATGAATCAGAACCTCTGGGTTTCTGTCACGGGTTTCTCCAGGAATAGTTGATATCACCACCTCCTACTCAGATCGTAACACTACAGTCACTGAGCTCTGATTCAATTCTACACCTGACTACAAGTAACTAAAGGACACAGCTGGAAACAAACAGAATAAAATGCTATGAAAAAGACATGGTGCAAACAAAAGGTTATAATAAAAACCTCAGAGGAAGCAAGGAGGAGGTCTGAACAAGAAATGTCTGGCTACAAATAGGACAAAAGCACATGACCAGAGAACTACTCAAGTCCCTGGTGAAAAGAGAAAGAACATGTGTTGAGACAAACCTTCAAAAGAAGCCTGATGAAGTGGCAATAAGTCAAGTGGAAATTGACAGATCTTTCCAAAAGAAGGAGAATTTTAGCAAAAACACATGCCTTAAGATTTTTTTGCGTAATATTTACTTGTGAGCAAGGAAACATATTTCTTCAGAGTACATTTTCACACCATCACTGCCTTCCCCTAAAACAGGATCCAGGAAATTTCTTTTATAAAGCCAGCAAACATATATGGGTTACGGTTTAATGCAACAGAATAATAAACATTGAACTTTGATATTTCAGAGATAAAGAATAAATAAATCTAAAGTAGTGCCTTGCTCAGTCTGATAGAACAACAGCACTGTAGCAATAAGGAGCATGCCAATCTGTCTGACTCTTCAAATAGACAAAAATAAAGATTTTGGGGGTGGAGGGAAAAAGATGCAGGTGAAATAACATGTATCAAAAGAAGCAAGTGTCCACAGAGAGTTAAAAGTATTAATCACAGACACAGCTCGATCACAACTGACATTTGACAATCAGCAGTCATACCTTTTGATTATTTTAAAAACAACAAATTTAGTCTGCAGACACTGATGAGGGAAAAAAACCACTCCTTGGAATGGTAGTTTTACAGAAGTAAAATGTAAATTAACAAAATAAAACCAGAGGTATTAATTTTAGAATAGACCCTATTTTTTAAAAGATCTATCGGCCAGCAGTTCATCTATTTGGCAAGGCTAATCTAGTAAGATGATGACTTCCATTTACATTATTTTTAAGCTTTGTATTTAAATGTTTCACAGTTTCATTTTAAAACAACAAAGAAGTTGTTAACTTCACATAACTACTGAAATGTAGCTACACCCTGCGTGAAATATTGTACCTGCCCAAGTATGTACAGCAAAATAAAGAAACTAGAAAATTCAAAACTGAGTATTTTTGTGAAAATGAATCTGAAGTGAAAAAATTACACTGGCAAACTTAAAATACTCTAAATTATTTCTCCTCCTATAAACATCTGTGATGAAATCATTCATTTCTTCCTAGAAACATTTAGAATTGACTTGAAAACTGTCCAACCAAGTTGTTCCTATTCCTTGAAAAGAGAATAAGGAAAAAATTAAGAATACTTTAGGAACATCTGTCATTAATCAGATAAAAAACCCAGTAGGAATCTTAATTTAAAGAAGTTTAAAGAAGTTTAGATTTACAATATTTTTAATATGACTCTCCCAATGAGACATCACTGAGTTTTTCCAGAGCACACTTACTCTTTTCATCTCCCTCCACTATCTTGCACCTGTTTGTAAAACATTGTTCCCAGGACAGCACATTTTCAGTCAAGATTCTAATGTGGCCCCTGCCCTCCAAGTATCGTTGAATCAGACTTGAAAACTGTCCCAGTGAACACAATCCTCACTAAGCATCTGCCCCTACGCCACATAAGATCATCACAGTACTTCACATACAGCTCCTGTGAAGATTAGCCCCTCTTCCACACATCAGCTGATGGAAACAGCTGATGAAGGACTGTAAGAAACAAGAGCATTTAGATACTGACAACAATACAATCACTTCCTCTGACTAATCAGTCTAAAGGCTTCCTGAGCTACAGCGTGAATCTGAGTCACAGTGTTTAATGTCTACCAATTGCCCTTTTCTGTATTATAGCTCTACTCCCTTTTTCAACCGTTACGTTTTTCATCACTACGAATGCTTGTCCCAATGTGAGGAAATTTGCTTCTTGGAAGAAAAAAAAAAACCAAAAAAAAACCCAAAAAAACCCCAAAAAACAAAACAAAACAAAAACCCCAAAAAACAAAAAAAAAAACCAAAAAAACCCCCAAAATAACTGGCTCTGGCAGCATTGTTCTTTGTTTATTTTCTTTTTCCTTTTAAACCTGGAACTCATAATTATTTAATTGAAGATGTTCTTATTTTTCATTTTAAGAAATTGCGAGCAGTCAACATCTTTTAATTTTTAAAATTCAGTATGATGATAAATCAACTTTTTCTTATCTGAAAACTGTGGAGGACATTACAAATTCTCTGCTCTGAAGAGAATTTAGTCTAAGACTAGACCATCAGCATTCATGCATAATTCTTTTTTCTTCTTATATGTATTGCTTTGCTTTTAGTAACACTCATTTTCATATAGTATTTTTCATGTAGTATCATAAGCTGCTAATAGAACAAATTATCTTAAATTTCGCATTACCAACAAATGCTGCTATTACAGAGTCTTCTGATTTTTTAGATTGCCCACAAGAATGCTGAACAACACAGACACTGCCAAATATATTCAAAGGACATCTCAAGTACATTAGAATCTCTGGACCATGTCAGAACCAAAAGACCTATCCAGCTTGGCAGTCTGCCCCATCCAGCATCCAAGCTAGCATGCTAACAGTAAGATGAAGGCAAGCATAATACTTCCTCAGGGATTTGCTGAGCTATAGGTAGTTTCTGTACATCTGGTAAACCTCAAAGGATTTCCATGAACTCAGTCTCACCTTAATCCAAGTCACATTTCAATATCTACACCATCACTTAATTAGGATTTTCTCATCTCATTTACATGTTGTGGGGAAAGAGATTCTTCCTTTGCTGGTTTAAGTCTGACTCATACTAAATTCATTTAATACTTCTGGTTCTGAAAATGGAACAAAGAAATATATCTTTCTACCAGATCTATTCTTCATTTCATTTCTTTACTATTAATTAGCTTTGCACAGGTATCAGGCTTCCAGATCTATAGTTTCCTTGGATGACTAAGGAATGCTACTAAAAAACAGTGTTTCATTTGATGCTCCATGCTCCTCAGTTACTGAGAATATCTGACAGTGAGGGGTTAAATAATAACTGTTATAATTCACCTATTGTAGCCTTGAGTTCTTTTTCACTATTCAATTTATCCATTTTTTTCTGCACCTCTTCAGTTAACAACCTAGTTTGTAACTGTTTCTCCAACTCCTCTCCTGTAAATAATGTTTCCAGTACAGAAACTCTCCTGACAGTCTCTATAGAAAAAACTGATTCAAATCATTAATTTAGTTTTCCAGCTATGACCTTATCTTTCTTGAACACTCTTTGATCATCTCTCAGCCCACCAATTCTCTGGCAGACTTCCTGAATCTGATGTGTCTGAAAAAAGGTTTATTTCAACTCAGTCACTCAGAATCTTTTTCACATCTTTATTGCAATTTAACATTTCATTTGCTGGAACTTATTTCCTTACCTCTTTGTCTCATTTGAAAGAAAAGATACGATCCCCATTTACCAATAACACAAGATAATTTTGATACCTATTATCTTTCCTTGGTTTATGCATTAAACATGATGTATGATTTCTGAGACCATTCTAAAATGTAGCTTGCATGTGAGTGTAATTACATCATTATTTGACAGTTAATTATTCAGACCAGGATCTGTGCTCTGTTTTCAACTGAACCATTTGTTGCTTTACTAACAGCACAGAGAACATTCACTTTGCACTACATTTTATTGTGACACCTAGAAAGTCTGCCAAAGGGTTGTAGAAAGTTGATATTATATTCCTAGCCTTCCTTCAGCAAGAACACCTCAGTTCCACACCTCTGCTTATACAACACTAAAGCAATGCTGTCCCAGTTTAGGTGCTGAATTTTAGTTCACAGAGATCTAATCTTATTTCTGCTAACTTTATCATGTTATTAAATCTATAGTGCCTCTTGTCTACTAGCCACTCAGTCATTCCTAAACAGCTCTTTGTTTCTGTCATGCCTATAGTGTCATGTTTTTCAAAGGCTGGTATTAATTATCAAGGTAACCTTACTCAGCTGCTGGGTCTGGCTACCAGGCAATACTTGGATCCATCCAATCCTGGCTTCTGTAACAGACACCTGAAAGGGCTTCCAGTGTGCTCCAGCCAGGTGACGATGAGACCTACAACTAGAATTTCACAACACATTTCGTTGGGTTTCTGCCAATGAAGAAGAGACAGACAGCCTAAGAAACTTCATGCTATTTTTGGCGGTAGGCAGGTCTCATATACTGATGAAAAAGGACTTATTTAGACTTCACTTGTGATAGGTCTCCAGGACAGAGAAAAGTATTACCCTGAATCCCACCAAATACTTTTTAAATGTTAATAAAATTTCCCTGGGAATTTTCAAGTCTAAGCAAACCCTGCTGTCTCAGCCTCTTCTTACAGGACTGAGTCTCCAAGTCCTTATTTGTCTTCCCAAACATTTCCTGGACTTGTTCCAACATGTCCATGTCTATCTATTACTGAGGAGGCCAGGACAGGATTTAGCTCTTTAGGGGTGTTCTCATCACCTCCCTGAACCTGCTGGTGTGGTGACTGTCTGACTAACGTAGGCCAGGATACTCTTGGCTTTCCTTGCTTGCAAGGGCACCTTGCTGGCTCATGTACCACTTAGTGTACACCCCTACTCTAACTCAGCTTCCTCCCAATGCTCCTGGGTTATGTAGGCACAGCTGGCTCACATCTCATTGAACAGAGTTTGGAGCCCACTGCGTGCTACCAGGCACTAAATTGTCATCTAGCTTCCCATCTGCAGCCAAAGAAGGGGCCCCTCTCGTGGTGTCAAAAGTCATCAGTTTGTGGTCTTCACCATCATGGGAGTCTCCATTTCTGGACCAACAGGCACAGACTCTGCCTGCCTCTCTGTTTTCATACAGTTGTGGCTTTAGGCTGCAGAGTGACAGATAAAACTTAAGTACTCACTTTTGTCACCTCTGATGCTGTGCAGTCTGCTGAATGTCTACTGACATCCTTCTGCAGCCCTTTACTTAGTGGACAAATACCAAAACACATCACCCATTCTGCAGGCAAGGCCACACTCTCTCTCTCTCCCTCAACCTCAGCAAGGTCCCAGACAGTTCTTACAAGTTGAAAGGTCCCAGGTAGTCTCAGAGTTTAAAATCTGCATCTTGATTCGAGAACCTGGCCTGAGCTGAGGGCTCTGCTGTACTGGGGCAGTCATGGCAGCCAGTGCTGAGGGCTGGGCCCAGACTCTGCCTCACCACCATGGCTGAGCACCTAAAACCACCCTTTCTGCCCCTCCTTCTGTGCGTGTTTCTGGCATGAACACACGCAAACATGCATCACGTTAGCTGCCTCTGTTAATGCAACAGTAAAAATGCTGCCATTTAGCACTAATGTATATTATCATCTGCTGAGTTACTTAAAATTAACACACTTTAACAAAGGTTTTAAGAATTTTAAGTATGCACCATGCTCTCATATGAAATTTAAAATACCCATGTATGAATCCAAGTGGTGTATTTTTCTACTTAGAGCTTTAGTATTTGAAGCCCATTACTTTGCCAAGTAATTTGAGTGCAATCGATCTCAAGCTGTTTGTAGGATATAAAAAACCCCAACTGTGTCACTGTATGGCATAGAGTTTTTATGCTCACTTTCTTTTCAAGAAAACAGCACCACTAACCAACACACTTTTCACTGATGATAAACTGGAAGACTTAATTCTTTCATAAAAAGAGAAAGCTACTTAGTGTAATTTGTTACACGGATAGACTGGGAGCACCATCCTACAATAATTTGTGGCTAGTAGTGGTAAAGAACCCCCTTCGTTCAAGTACTCAGTAGTTTATTTTGTACATCATATCAAGACCATGGGCTTCAACCCTGGCACTCTGTGTAAGGCAGTGGTCTGACCCTAAACTATTGTCAAGAAAGGTCAGTGTCTCACTCAATTCTAATTTCTGACAGCAGCCTACAGGGAAAAAAAAAAGTTTCTGTCCTGCACAAAAGGTCTTGCAACTTGATAATCAGGAATGGAGAAGACAAAAATGTCAGCATTAAAATGATCTAATGGGAGAAGTACCCCATGATTTACATTCTCAAGTTATGCAAGCACATCAGTATGAAGATGAACAATGCTGAAAATAAATTTTTCAACAGGTGCTTCAGTAGCTCTCGTAATTCTCCTATCCAATACCACCTTTAATTATCTGTTGCAAATAGCTCATTTGCAGTAGACAGAAAATTACTGCTGATTAATTAATCTCTTGGTATCTTATGTTTAATCCCTAAAGACAACATTTCCGTGAGTTTTCTTAGTGCAAGACCTAATCTATCGTTAGAGTTGATTTCACAACTAGAATAGTAGATGGGAGCATATGCCAGAACTCAGCATCCAATTTTACTTCATAAATACATATTTATAATAACTATGTACAAGAAATGGTATATTTGGCAAATTTTGCTATATTTCTAATAAACATCTCACTATCTTAATAAATTAGTGGTTTAGTAAGTGAAAGCACAACTCCCTTCTGTGCCTCACTAATGATTACAAGAGCTGCTTGAAATGCAATGCTTAAACTTGCATTAAAATGTCAAGGGCTATGCATGTCAGATTGTATCTCAACTAATTCATTCCCCCTAAGAACACAGGCAAATGTCAGCTTTACAAACTGTTTAGCAAATACCATTGTGTCATTGACAACTATACCCTACAGCTTAAGCTAAATAGGGCTTTATTGCTTCAGTTTTGATTAACTTGCTTTTGTCATTTTTCCCTTTCCAATTTCATTTGCCTATTCAAGCCACTGTTTTTTTATGGCTCCTGAAATTCTCATGCTTGTCATTTTTGGACAAAAAACAATTTGTCAAAGACATCATCTTGCATACTTGTAAACAGACTGCTCATTGTCAGAGCAATAGTTATTAATAAATCACAGAATAATAGGAAATTTGATTGCCTTGGAAGTGTATTTATATAATTTCAAGGTTTTATTTTCTTGTTGTAACCATCTTATGTAAGTGGAAGCATTGCATTGAGCTGTAGTTTCAGCAATAGTTATGCCTACCATAGACCATGAGGAACTCAGACGAGATGCAAGGCCTGGAATACTGTACATAACCATGATGGTTCGTGCTCTACTGGCTCTTCTAAGTGTACTTAGAACTGAGATTTCATCTCTTAAGACAGCAAAAAGGTATTTTGTGCTGATGTCAATGGCAACTCTAGCTGCAAAGCAGTTATGAAAGTTATGTTAGTCTGAGTTCTGATCAAGCAGAGGTGAAATACCTAGGCATTATTGAGTTAAACATGATCATCTCTCAGCTTAAAGGATGAAATAGCAGTGGTCTGTTAAACACATTCTCCAAAATTACTCAAAAAGCACAACATTAAAATCTAAAGTATACTACTTTTTAAGAAAGTACTAAAGTGAGATGACATTACAAAAAAGTGTATTTTTTCTTTACTACTTTTCAAAGTAATACACCTCTTCTTGGACAATGATCATAAATGAGACAATTTCAAATAAATAACAAAAAAGGAAAGTTATGTTTTCTTGAATATTATAATAAAAAGCATGCTGAACCTCAGATTTAACTAAAAAAAAATAATCTTCTAAGTATGCCAAACCAAACAATATTAAAAAAAAACCTCTCACCCAAACAATACCCATCCTCACTTTCCTACCAAGATTTTATGATTTCCCTTATTAATTGTATGATTATCTTAAAAACTCATGGCAATTCACACTATATTTTTCCTTTTGAATGAGATATGCTATAGAATTACAAACAAATTACTGCCAGTACAGCATTGTGACCACTAAAAAGAAAATCCACAGGAATTTTTAACAGCTGTAAGCAGTTGCAAACGGCTGCCAAAAACAACTGCTGATGTAAAAGAGGGAGAATGAGAGGATTTAAGCTGTTCAAACAGTAAACAAATACATCTGCTGCTGAATGTTATCATTAAATAAACTGTGGCAATATGCTTTACATTGGTGCAACGTTCTTGTTTTGAAACACAGCTCTGAAGAATTTTAGACTGGAGCAATTTTAACAAAAATTCTTGGGGTTTTTTTGTGATGGAAATCCCTGTGTGGAAAAGTTCATTACAATTACTGTATAGTGTTGGACTCAATGTTCTAGCAACACCTGTGTCATGTCATTTGCAACATAAACTGATGAATGCTTTTGAAAACCAGATGGGATCTCTGTAAATGGTAAGCATTCATTTCCTTTAAAACCATTTATAATGATTTACAAAGAAAGAATAGATAGGACATTCAGTTGTAGAATACAACAAACTTCAATACCTCTCCAACTGTAAACCTGACCTGTTTAGACTTTGGAGATATTTTACAGCAGCTACTGGAAGAAAAGTCACGGGAGGGAAAAATCCATTCCTAAGCAGCACAGAATGAACAGTCCTGGCTAGGAACGTCATCTGAAATCTTCTGTAAATCACAGGAGATTAAAGAATTACGAGCATGAACCGTGCTTTTTGTTCTTTGCTCCCATCGTGATTAGTTGTTTGAAAGTTACAAAAATAGTAGTGCTTACTTTAATTGCAAAAAACTACACTTGGCAGGGTTTTGTCAAACTCTCAGATGTCTGGATTTTTCAGATTTTAGTTATGATACATGATACAAAATGACTTATATACTCAACTATATACATACTACATATATATACACACTATATATTTTTTATATAAATAGCGTATATATATATATACACTGTATATATAGTCAACAGTTAACTGTATGTGACTTATATGTGCTGGTTTTGGCTGGGACAGAGTTAACTTTCTTCACAGTATCTTGTGTGTGGCTGTGCTTTGCATCTGTGATGAAAACAGTGCTGATAACACAGAGATATTCCAGCTACTGCTGAGCAGCACTTGCACAGCACCAAGACCTTTTTAGCTTCTCACCCTGCCTCTCTCAGTGAGGAGCATGGCGGTGCTTAAGGGGTCAGGATGGGGACACAGCTGGGACAGCTGACCCCAACTGACCACAGGGACACCCCCCACAACGTGATCAGCAATAAAAGCTGGGAACAAATTCGCCAAGGCCTTTAAACTGTTCTTTTGGATCGGTTCTTCCTTCAGAAGATTCTCCAGCTTCTAAAACAAAGAAAAGCTGTACTGTGGCTACATTGTTATGTCCCTCGGTAGGAAGCTCAAACCACAGAATGCACCTGCTATGGATTTGCTGTCCTTGGCACTCCTATTATGTCTCACTTGGCTATCAGCTTTATTTTTCTGGTGTGCTCAAAACGCTTCTCTTTGGATTTTTTAGGCCTCCAGCACAGACTTTTTTTGGTAGGAAAGGGCAGCCGTTCTTGACTCTTCTTTTGCCTTACCGCGATCTTATGTTAATTTGCAAAATTCCTGTTTTCCTTGCTTTTACATGATGTCTTTCAGTTTCTAATGCCTATTAATACTCAGGTATTTTTTGCTGCTACTTTTTCGGATCCTCGGAGATCTATTCTTTTTTTTTTTGCAAATAGTATGCATAAGCTCCTACATATTTTAAAAGAAAACATGTAAAAATATATTTCCACCTCAGAGACTGCCTTATTGTTTTTTACTCTTTTTCAAAATTTTGTTAACATTGCACAGTGAGAGTATTATTGCCATTTTACACAACAGTCTTTAAATACCAGTATTTTGAGCCATCCTGCCTTCCACCTCTTCTCACATCATTCTGAGTTGCATCCCATATTCTTAGTTGTACCATTATATTGCTTCTTGAAAGAACATTCCAAGGGATTTAAAAATCAGCCTTTGTGACAGTTACCCAGCCTATGGGAAGCTAACAATAGATTACGTTTTCACTATAGTGGGTTTTTTGCCTTCATTTTTTTGCTTCAGTCTCACCACCTTGATAAATAGTACTGCAGTCCTAACTTTTCCTACTCTTCCTCAGGCATTATATACCCATTTTCTTTGACAGAGTTTGCTGAGACAGTCTGTCTGCTTACCCAGATTGTCTCTCTGCTTTCTTCATTCAAATGTTCTTGACTCTATATCTCAATCAAATAATTTGATTTTTGCATAACTTGAATTTTAAGTAATCTGTCCATTGGTCCACAGTGTTTAATTGACTTTCTTTCTATTGAATTTCTGTGACATTTACCATTTAAACTGAAAATTCCAGGTAAACTATGCTGTTTGGTTTTTCTTTTCTATACAATTCCTTTGTACTGAAAGGAAAGGTAGGAAAGGATACCTACATTTGGCCCTACTTCAATGAGATTTTAGTAAAGTTACTCCTTCACACAGTCCACCCAGATTTTAACAAATGACCCCTTTAAAGAAAAAAAAAAAAAAACGAACCAAAAAAATCCCTCATTTTTGGACAAGAAAGGTATTCTTTTGCTCAGTAATCTCCCATGGTAACAAGTAATCAAAACAAAACAAAGAAACAAATAAAAAAAAACAACCAACAACACAAAAAAACCCCACCACCCACAACAGATATTCAATTCCTCTGATCAGACAGAAGACAAAAACAACCCCTCACCAAATACCCCTTATTCTTGTTTTGCTATCAGAATGAAACCTATTACCGTAAAAGAATCTGCTATCAAACCCAAAAAGAGGAATTTGGGTAATTCAAGTAAATACCAACACTTAAGCATATCAGTTCCCTTTGGAATGCTGAAAGAGTATGTTGTTATAAACTACATTTACAGGCATGAATATTCCTTTAAAATTTGGAAAATTTGTCACAGATCTACATAGAGACCTGTAACACATCTCTTTTCAATATGCATTGTGGTCAATAAATGACAGATACTCAAGAAAAAAGGAAAATAATTGAATCAATTTGGCTTCAAACAGAAAGAATGCTCTGTATTGTATGGTTTTTGCATAGTGTGAACTTGCATATTGCAAGTTCATTATTTTTTGAGTATTATGATTCAGTTGATTAATCAGTTTTACTTTTCTTTCAAGAAATGGTAGAAATTGCAACATCAGTTTTTGCTCAGTGAGAGAAGATGTGCCAGGATAGAAAAGTGGACTGTCTAACTACACAAAAGAAACTTTCATTCCAACTTGGCCCTGACAGATGCACCAGTAAATGGCCTGTCTCTTATTTTCACAATAATGGGAGGCTGCGATACTACTTATACTCAACTTTCCACATTTTTTTTTCCTCTTTGCAGCCTAACTTATAAGCACATTTCATATTTTTTAACCGTTCTTTTTTTCTGTAGTATTAAATATCAGAAACTCAAGTTCAGTATGAACTATCAGCTTAAAAATATTACTTAAGTTTCCTTTTTCTTAGGCAAAAATTAGCAGTGAATATTGCTATAATGTAATTATGAAATTATGAACTTGCAAAATTAGTTGAAGTTTTGAATAAGTTATTGTAAAGACAATTTTCATTGTGCATATTAAAATAATTTAAAACTATGTAAATTAAATTCTATGTTTTCAATAGTTTCATATGATATTGAGCACATATGTCAAATGTTTACCTTGTCTTTTCCTTTCATATATCTTTCAATGTCAATTAGGAAAACAGGAAACGTTAATTTTACATTAGTGAGGCAATATACCATTGTGTAAACAGAATATTTAAGATGTATTCATTTATTTGGCAGTCATTTGTTAAAGGTCTTTTTCTCTCAGATCAGATACTCAAGTTTAGTTGTACTAAGACAAAAGACAAATAACCAAATTTTAAAAAAAGACAAATTCCCAAAAACAAAAAAATGAAGCAGACACAAATCTTTGTCCAAACCTCTAATCTGTTTTATCTCTTTTTGTAAACCATGTCTTTCAAAGTTATTCTAAATAGAAATTTTGGAGCAGCTGAAATCTTATGTGCCAAAATTCTGGAAGAAAATCAATATTCTATCTCTTCCTGGTAGACACAAGTAACCTTCTAGGCTGCTACAAAGTCCTTTCAAAGCACTTGAAAAAGAAAACTTACAAGTAGAAGTTATCAGAATCATTTCACTGAGGCAAATCATACAAATGGTATCCAAAAAAAATGGCATCCAAAACCATAGCTTGAGCAGAAGTTTTCCTGAAGCTGCTGCAGCCAGAAGGTGGGGGTGGGAGGGGAAGTCAAGAAAATATAAACCAAAACCAATAGGGAGAACAAAGTATGAGTACTCCAAGAGTGTTGAGCAGGGACTGAATAAAATGAGATTAACAGCCTCCACGGCAGACCTGATCTGAAGGTTACTGTTGACTTCAGTGGAAAGATCTTATAATAACAACCTACAGATCCTGTTGGCTGTCTCTACTACTAATCACTACAAAAAACTAACTGTGCACTATAAGATGGAAAAGCAGGATGAGAAGGATCCTAAACTGATGGGACAATTGGATTTCCATCCAGAGAAAACTCATCTCATTATTTCTTAATGAAGCTGTGCCACTCAGCTAGACAGCCTGACCCAAAGTACGGTAAAAATCTGGGAAGCAGAGCATCTTGGATGCAAGGATTACATCTGATAAGATCTCTACTCACTTAAGTTTTCTTTTGCCTTCTAGGTAAAAGACGGTCACATGTACTCCAGTCACAGTTTTGTGAAATTTGTTTTCATTGTCTTTGCTTTGGAAAAAAAAGTTAAATGACCAAATAAAATGTTTTCATCTTGAATCACATGAAACAATTTATGTCAATTAAAATAAAAATTGCCCTTTCATTAGTTTGGGAAAAAAAAGTCTGAATTACTTAAAATTATTGTTATACTTCCTCTTCAGACATCAAGCTGAAAAAAGCTGTCCACAGATCCCTGTTTTGGATTCTGAGTCAGACTGCATTCATTAGTCTCTGCCTAATGTCTTTGTCTAAACTGCAATGCTGGAAGTAGAATCCACTTAAATTTCTAAACAGTTTCATCCATTAATAATAGATGGTTACCTATTTTTTCATATGGCACCTAGTTTTTGTTTTTGCAGTGAAAATATAGCAACACAATACTGGTACAAGACAACAAATGCCATAATCACAAGTACTGTACTGAAGTGTACAGAAATGCAAGTCAAATATATGGAAATTTGGCATACTCATGAGAAATGCCTAGGGTGATTACAGCTGAGGGCATGGACAAAGATATTACTGGCTTTGCTTTTCACAGTTGATGCCTGTTCTACATCTTATGCATTTGAAAATATACCTATCACTGTTACTCAAGGCAAAATAAGAGCTCAGACTTTAGAAAATTATTTTGAAATAAAGACAAGATACTGAATATATGTTAGGAGCTGAGAGGATCAACCTAAAAATAAGAACTCTAAAGTACAAACTATAATGTTTGTAATTCACAAACTCTTAAGCAGTTTTGAGTTTTTTTTAGAAACTGCAGCATCTGTATCATTAATAAATAAGAAAAAAAGACATCAACTAAAAAATTTTAGTCTGCAACTGAATACATTTCAATTTTGAGTACTTCAAAAATTTCAACCCTTTGTCCTCTTAGCATTGACATTCTCAGTCTAAATCTACCTATGAGAAGAACACACTTTAGAGTCCATTTCTAAGTCTCTTTTTCTTCCCTTCCTTCTCTGTGAACCACTGAGACTGCACCAAAAAGGACAGGCACTAGGGTACGAAGAGAAGAAAACTAGCACGCAAATACTGGGAAATACTAGAGTTCAATGTTCATGGTATCACTGGCCTGAGGCAAGCTCAGCAAAGTACTGGGACACTGGGGGAGGTTCCAAGGGACCTGAGCCATGCATTTAAAAACGGACAGTACAAGCATTCAAGTGCTATGGCAACAAGTTAAAAAAAAATACTGTCAAGACACTTGTTTCTGTTTATTTTTCTTCTTTACATGGTAAGTGCACACTTTGAACTTCCACTTGACTGGAGAAAATGAAGACTAATGAACATGCTTATAAAAGGCTTGTCGTTACTACCACAGAGTATTTTTTTTCTTTTTACATTACAGTTACATTGCTAAAATAACAAGAAACCTACAAGATTAAGCATTTAAAGGAGGAGAACTGAAGCATCACCTTCACTGCAGTATCATTCTCACCACTATAATAACAGTGATAGAAAGACTTATTGCAGAATATGAAGGAGATAGGTTATTTAATTCCACCATAACTCTCCTCCCTGTCAGTCCTTGGCCTGAGCCTTAGCCATAGAGGAGATAAAAAGAATTTTCTTGTTAAAGGACACCAGGACTGAGAGAACCTTCGATTCTATTGTTCACACAGACAGCTCTTGCCAAAGTCTTTCAGTCTCCAATTTTCACCTCTGAACATGGAAGTACCATGCAGTTTGCAATAGAACATAGCAGATGTGCTACTATATTACCTCCTTAATAATAAACCAATAGTCATTACCAATATTATAAACTGTCTGGTCACACTGATTGCTTCACAAGTGCTCCTTGCTGAAAAGAATCGAGGAACAGCAAGGGCTGTGTTTGATATGAGGAATCTAGATAAACATTTTGGAAATTCAGCCCACTTGGTATACTGCAATTAGGTGTCATTCTCATTTCTACAATCAGATTACTTCCCTTCAAATACAGGGCTAATATCCTTCAACTTTTCTATATTTAAATGTCAAGGCAGAGCATTCTCAGCAATATATGAAAATAACATATGAAAGGCATCTCATACAGGACAATCAGAAACTGTTTCTTTTACTCACTACAAGGAAATATTTACTGAATCCTGAGATTTCATCTGTTCGTTGTCACTGTGTAACCTACACTCTAATCAACCGCAGAAATTTCCTTTGAGGCAACAGATTTCCTGACAACAGATTCTGTCCACAAAGAGGGAACATCTTCTTTTCCTTGAAAGTTTACATACTTATCACATGACCAGAAATAGTTATAATTTTTTAAACCAACTTTGACAGAACACCTCTGTATGACGACAGACAAGGGAGACAATTGGGTATTTCAACTAAGATTTTAAAAGGAGGGAATTAAATTCACCACCTTACTCTCCATTTTTAAACTTTCAGAAAGCCTCATTTTAGAGAAACTCAATGTTTCCCAGAATACTGGGGTGGGGGGGAAAGGAGGGTAGAGATCTTTTTGCCTTCCTAAAAGGAAGTGCTTTCCTATTAGATTCATTAGGCTTTTCTTCCACTGTCTTCATTGCATGTGACTCTCAACATCTGCTTGCACAAAGTTTTCTTCAGTATTACTTGATACTGAAGAAAAACAATATTTTTTACCCCAAATATTTATTTTCTCTTAGCCTATACAAAACACTCTAAATCCATGAATGCTATTTCCAAGTCTAACCTCCAATTTTACTTCCCACAAAACTATGTGTCCTTTTTGTATGAAAAGATACACATTTTCCTAACATGTTATAGTGATCATCTGTTGCACATGAAGTTTTCAGAGGGTCCAACCTTGAAACAACTGTAAGTAACAGGGAAGATTCCAATGTAAAATACAAATGCTACATGTGCTAATTCAAACAAGCATTTGCTAAGAGAAATCTTTCAGCATCTCACAGAAAATAAAATTACAACATTGAAGGCTAATGGTCAGAGCCTTACAGTCACCTAGTCATCAGGGTAAAGAGGCTGTTTAAAAAGATTGCAGTCTAGGAGAAGAAATATTTCAATAAAAAAGGTGCAAACTGGATGTAAGTATTAGAGGCTCCTGTGTGAAAGAAATGAAGCAAAAATCACTATGGTAACCCACTAACTTTTAGTTCTTGAACTAATGATCATCTGAGGAAATAAAGAAACAAAAAAATGACATTCTTCTACAATGTTTAAGTAAAGATGAAAACAAAATAAGCATTTTTATTTACCTGAAAATACCAGACTCACATCACCAGCTATTAATCCTTACATAAATGGGTCCTTCTTACTCAGTGTAAAAAAAAATTAATTACTGTTAAAGGAAGAAACATCAGTTCAGTAGAAAGTAATGAATAGCTTTTTAAGTGAACTAATCTCCATATTTTTCTGGCATGGGGATACTGAGACAGAGGAACATTTGTTTTTGTTTTGAAATACTGTTTTGGGAAGCTTTAGGTTTTACATTTATGTGGGGACTGAAGCATTTCTTTTACAAAGATAAGCTGAAGGAGATGGGCCTGTTCAGCCTCAAGAAGAGATGACACAGAGGGGTCCTCATTGATGTATGTAAGTACCTGAAGGGAGAGTGGCAAGAGGATGAACTAGGCTCTTATCAGTGCTGCCGAGCATTAGGACAAGAGGCAACATGCAGAAACGGATGCACGTATAATACCCAAACATGAGGCAGAATTTCCTTACTGTGCAGTGACTGTGCACTGGAACAAAGTGCCCAGAGAGGCTGCAGAGTCTACCTTATTGGAGATATTCAAAAACTCTCTGGACACAATCCTGTGCCGTGTGCTCTAGGATGAGCCTGCTTAAGCAAAGAGTTTGGACCAGATGACCCACTGTGGTCCATTCCATTCTTACCCATTCCATGATGCTCTGAAACAGTTTCCTGAAGTCTACCTTAGCCAGTATGATATAGACACTGTTTTTCTAACTATCACTGATAGCTTAGTATGGAAACTAGAATGCTAGGAATCTTTCTGCATGCAAGTCTTCACTTTTAGAGAGTTTCTTACTTTTGTTTATTTGAAAGTTGTCATTATGCAACTTTCTATTAACTCATTCTATAAAGAATGCCTAGATATTAACCTTTACAGTGATTGAAAGAGTATCATTCCACGTGAACTAATTATCTTCCATTTTTCACAATACTCTTCATAAGTAAAACACTCGTTTCAGCTGTCTGAGTAGCTGAAGGCTCCATTACGAAGTATGTAGCATTTACAAAGAATTAACCCAGGTGTCAAACACATAACATGAAGAATAACATTTCTACCAATATCATACTTACTTGCAGTTGTGCTCCTGGTGGTATTTGGCTCCTGGTCTTTCAGTGGAACTACATCTTTTTGCAAGTAATCCCTCGCCTGTAGATTGCTTGTTCCCATTTGACTTAAACTATTGCAAGCTACACAGATCTGAAGATAAATCACAATGGGTTTTCATTTATTTGTTGTTGTTTGGTTGGTTTTGTTGTTCTAGCTGTTTGTTTTTGGTTCTGTCATTGGCCAAGATAATATTATTGGTGCAAATAGGAATAGTATTAAATGACAAAAAGGTATTTGGCTTAGAATGAACATTTCTGGAAACATGCTAATGAATCAAGTCATTGACTAAAATGTTCATTGAAAGTATACACGAGGAGAACGTATTTTGATTTTTCTAAAATGACAACTTAGACAACTTTCAACTTCAGACAGCATAGTAAACGTACATTTGACATTGGCACTGGCTTACCAGCCATGTTCCTTGTGTACTTCATCAGGTTTTCTGGGTGTACACCAGAACGGTGTGCCTAAGCAACTCATGGGGTTTGAAGCAAAGGCACTTTATGTACATTTCCTAACTCTTTCATCCTTACAAAATGACTGCAATATCTGATTCACAGAACAAAATTACTGTCCTGGAACAAAGATAAATTATACGCAGATGTAGTTCCACTGAAAGACCAGGAGCCAAATACCACCAGCAATGCAACTGCAAGTAAATATCATATTGGTAGAAATGTTATTCTTCATGTTATGTGTTTGACAAAATATGAAAATGAATTAACCTGGGTTAATTCTTTGTAAATGCTACATACTTCATAATGCAGCCTTCAGCTACTCAGACAGCTGAAACGAGTGTTTTACTTATGAAGAGTATTGCGAAAAATGGAAGATAATTAGTTAATGTGGAATGATACTCTTTCAATCACTATAAAGGTTAATATCTAGGCTTTTCATTTCAAGCTGTTCTCTCTCTATTACAGCCACATCTCAGATTAATAACTACCTATAGGAGGTAAGCTTAACTTAGGGTTCATCCCATGCCTTTCATAGAATATGCCTGTATCTAACAATTCCCCTTTGCCAAGTGGAATGAAACAGATGCATTTCTCCCTTCAAAGTAATCTTTGTCTTTAAAGAAACCACATATCAGCTATTGGTAATTTACTAAGTTAAGGATAGAGCACATCAGGCCCAGCTAAAAATTGTTAATCGCACACTTAAGATTAGAATTGAGTTCCACTCAATTCAGTAGACTTTAAGCCAATGTTTAAGTCATGGATGTATACCAGCATGCTGAACAAAGTTCTTTGTTTTTTAGCTCAGCCAGTGAAGAACACAAAGACTCTCTGGTTAAACCAAAAAGACAGAAGACTACTGGAATCAATATCTGCCTGTGAGAGAACTGGGCATTGTACCATTCCAAATAAATGGAACAACGTAAATGAAAATAATTACGGGAATAATTACTTCTGCATTATATTTTCAGTGCAGACATGTTCTCCCAAAGAAACAGCAAAAAATTTCTTTGCAAGTGATAAATTACTAGCTCATGTTCTGTTCACCCCTCAAAAAAGCACTTAGTTGGAACCAGTTTAAAAATACAGCACAAGTATATGCACTATTTCTTATAATATCAGTTCATCTGCTCCTGCAAGATTTTACAAGAACAACTATCCAAGCAAATGATACAAGCACAACTACAAATACAAAATATTTGCAATTTTTCCTAGAACTGAAAATTATTTCCCATCTGATAACTCTTGATAATCTGAGACTCTCTTAGATTTAAGGTTATATATTTTTAAAGTGTATCAACAGGCTATTTTCACTGAAAGCTGAATTTTTCAAGTTTTGCAACTGGCATTGAAGATTTTCTGAAAACATAAACAAACGATATATATACAGATAGATAGATATGCAGAACTCAAAAATACCTGTATTAACAATTTTGCATGTGAACATCGCTTTGCATTTAGGGGAACAGATAAAAGTAATTTTGTACTTATTTATATGAAAATAAATCATTAAAAAGTGGAACAGAGAAAATAACAGAGGGATAAATATTGAGGCTAAAATTTCATTTGCAGAGCAAGAGTTGGAAAAAACCTGTGAAAAAAAAAACCAGTTGGAATGTGGTACTCATGGCTTTCCTCTCATCATTTTAAGTGACTGAAAATGCTGCATTTGCAACTACAGGTATTACATTTGCCTAGCTCTTTCAACCATAGATTCTCATTCTCAAGTCCACCACATCTTTTCCACACCCTCAGTTAGAACAAATGACTGGTCCATGACTCATGTGCCTTGACTTAGGTTAAAACAGTAGAGGCCTCTGAAAGAAGAAGGAATAGGCATAACCAGGGGCAGAGGGTCAGCTCTTAAGTCATTAAATTAAATTCTGACTAAAATCATTACCATTTGATATCCTGGCTTATACTGAGGGACTGAAAAGAAATGTGTTTTATGACTTCACCGAGTCCGTGATTTTTCCAAGTATTCTCACCTTTGCTCACAAGTGACATGGGAACATATTTCAAGCACATAAAGTAGCCTGAAAGTACTAAGTGCCTACCTGACAGGCACTTACTTCTTGGTTTACTTGGTAGAATATTCTTATTAGAGTGAACCTTGCGTGCATTTATAAAGGACCACGTAAGATGAGCTTTTAAAATTTGCAAATAGATTTTCTCCACATTTTTCAATTGTATCAAAACACTGTCTACTGTAGGCAGATTTGCCAAAGGGGATTTTTCTGCCACGTTATGTATGGAACACCATCTGATCTTACCTCTCCATTTTCCAGAGGATGGATTTTGGAATAATAAGAAGTGCATATGACTTCATCATCTTTTATGTAGGATGGGGTTCCAGGCCGGGGGTGAATGTTGTAGCGTGTCAGGCACTCACTGTCTGTGATAGCGTAGTACTGCCATGGCTGATAGTCCACACCATCCAGGGAACGCTCTAATATCCAGTTCCCAGGACGAGGGGAGTTAGCTGCTTTCACAATAACATACGCAATCTGGAAGATCTGAAAAAATACAAGAATTGTTAAAATACAACTAAACACAACAATTCAAAATTCATTCTAATTTCTTCTTAGCTACCAAAAAAAAAGAACAGCAAATATGCTAATGTTTGTCTGTTTCTGTCCTCTAGAAATGCAATATGGCCTTGGATTACACAGAAACTCTAGAACTACAGAAACGAGTTCTCCATTAATATTTCTGAAAAAAACCCAACTAGTTGCATTAGGCCAATAGAGACTTTGAAAATAGAATTACAAAACACTCTAAGTTTCTTAGTAGGTAATCGCTAAGCTGCCATTTCAGCCAAATGTTTGCAAAATTTATTTTCAAGTATTTTCAATTTGTAGGAGTAGGATTGTTTCTTTATGTGTATTTATAGACATACACTTTCCACAGTGTTTAAGAGTTGCCTAACGGTTACAGCTCTATCTCTGTTAAAGAAAAACATAGTTTTAAGATATTGAAAGGTAATCACATGATGCTGAAATCATTCTATAAAACATTCTTGTTTCAATCACACGACTCAGCACTGTGACCATGAATAAGCTTTACAGGACAGAGACACATCACTACAAACAGAATACAAGCATATAATCAATGCTCATTATAGTCCATTTTACCTGCCTATTCAATTGATTTATCAAGGTTTATTTCTGTGTACACACTTGCTGGAATGCAAACCACAAATGCATTCGCAATTGCAGAATGACACACATTAGTGACACAGGTCTGGTTTGGTTTTTAACCAAATAGCAGCTCTATGCTACAGAGGTAAAACTGAAGTCAAGGAAAAGAAGCAGCTATTTCTATTAGAAAATCAGAACATATATCAAGTTAATATTTTTAAGATGCAGTGCTGTGAGTCTGTACATGAGGATGCCAGAGGGTATCATGGCAGTGTTGATTTAATACTTAAAGCTTTTTGTATTGGATAGTCACTGTAAGATTCAGACTTAGTCCATGTGAAATCTCTTGTGAATGCTTCGATGATCATTCATAAAGCTACTGAAAGAATATCCAACAGTAAACCATGAAAGAAACAGTAAAGAACAGATCTGAATTGGGTTTTATTACCCACCAGTATTACTGTAAAACAGAAACTGTTAAGTGGCCGAGTACAGCAAGTATTCCTGAACACTTGATGATGGAAACAAAGAAAAGGTTTATCTCCAATTATTATTCCTGCCTTCTGTGCAGATGGTGAGAATGTGGTAAGATTCACAATCACTTCAGTCAGGAAAATAAGCCATTAGCAGCCGAAGTTTTTCAGCAGTATAAGAAGTGAGTGAGGCTGTATTTATTTCAATCTGAAGAACATGTTTGTAACTGTACCTTCCTGGAGGATTATCTCAATATTTTTTTTCAACAGCATTAAATAAACACTCCAGAGAATGAAAAAAACGTATGTTTCATTCCATTGTTCCAACAGGAATCATACAATAATTTGTCCCATTTCAGAAACCCCCTTTCCTTTCTCAAACTCATTTACAGCTATATTCCACTGTGGCCACAAACAATTATAGTTTTAACTATCCTGGATCAGTGTCCTCATTAATACTCTTTACAATAAACAGAGACAAGCAAAATGTTAACAAATCTCTCCTAACTGCTCGCCCTCCAGTTAAGCTCTTTGAAATGGAAGAAATACAGAATAGGGGTTTCATTCCAGAGTACTTTTAAAAACTTTTTTTTTTCCATTTTACATAAGCAATTTACTTCAAGTTCTCAGAATAACACTGCTCCTTATATGTTGAATGGATAACATCTGAGGTTAAACACATTGCTAGAACTTCTACCATGGAAGATCTGTGGTTTAGGACACATCTCACAATAAATTCATAACCACAGGTGTGTGTATATATAGTTTCCTTTTTGGAAGTCCTAAAATTTGCAAAATCTCATGAAAGATTAATTGTTAAATACAGCCAAAAAACCATTTAGCTCTGCAAACATCTTGGATGCATTGGCTGTGTGGGGCCAAGAGGTGTAATCAACAGGAAGTCTTTTTCTGTTTGCTTGCTTTGAAGTACTAGGCTGTGCAGGAGACTAAAACCTTCTACAGGGACTTTTCAAATTGAAGCCCTCTTCCAGTAACATTTCTTGCATATTTTGCTGAGGATGTGTTTGAAATCTTGTTTCTTGCCTTCAGATAGTGCATTGCTTGACTGCAATTTAATATATACCTTTGACTTTCATTATTTTTAGCATGCTCTGTAAATGAAACTGCAAAACAAACAAACCAAAAAATGCAGTGGAGAGCAAACAGCATATTTCACATCACAGTGGAATGGATGTAATTTCTCTTAATCTTAATCTGACAAGAAAAAAAGGTTCTTAATGTAAGTAAAAAAATACACGTGAAGACCTGGTTTTAACTACTATTCAGTTACAGTTTTCAATCTGATCCAGACTACTTGTCCCAGCCTCTAAGAGGTCCTTCTGTAACAGCACTGAGGTATCTGCAACCCACTAATTACTTCCTGGACAGAGAAACAGAGCTGGAACTACCAGTATTTTAAAATATTGGTAGACTGTTAATGCTAACTGCAGACACAGGATGATGCATCAAAAGCCTCATGAATCAAAAACATGGCCTGGTTGATATTATTCCTGATCCTTCTAAAGCTAACCTGAAGACAGTACAGGATGTTAATCCATGCTTCTTAAAATAGCTTTCCTTTGGGGGACAGCTAGAACTTTAGCATGACGTGAGAAGATGGTCGCACCAGCTCAGTCAGCTACACCAGGTATTACCAGCTCACCACAGTGCTGTGAAGCAGAGAGCAATCATGGTGTATGCCATGTTTTATGGTGCTTTCTCAGCAAGCTAGCAGCCACAACGAACAGACTAAAATTAATGGCAGCTATATGGTTATTCTTAAAGCAAAGCAATGTAATGGAAGCAATGCTGACTTTCCAGTCAGCTGGAAAGGTGTCCTTCTCCAGGTGAAAGAATTAACTCTTCTTTTATTGTGGAGATTTTTTAGCAAATACAAAACCAGCAAGCACTTAGTGGCATGAGATAACTAATAAAGTCTAATGTATCATTGAATTTTGTTGCATTTGTTTCCACAATCAAAAAAAGTGACATGGTTCAGTATTCTGAAGCCAACCTTCCCAGTACCATCATGACACTGAGCTTCTACTCCCATGGGCTAATCGATGGAGCATGCCTGGTCCACTTTTCAGATAGCATCAATAAACTGACACATGCCAATTGACAGAGTAACTGCATGATCTGAGAGCACATCTGATTTGTACAAGTCCAATAGAATGCAACATAGAGAACCAAGCTTGCTTATACAAACAGAAAAATGGAGCAATACCAAGCTGCCTGGTAGCATGCAAAAGATCATTAACACAGCTGCCAAAGCACAGCTGGTGCTTTTTTCTACTTGTTCTGCTCATGTGACCATAGCAGTATAATTATGGGAGTGGGAGGGAAACAGTCTAAATAGTCCTTTAAACCTTCCCCAAATTATAGGCAACATAATCCTCAAGATGAGAAACAAAATGAGTCTTGGGTCTCATTTTCACTGGTAATTGTCTCAGCAGTGAGAACTATAAAGCACATATTGTAGCAACACTTCTACAAGTTATAGCACTGTACCTTCTTGTGAATGCCTCATAAGACATAGAAAAGTGCATGCTACTATACAGGGTAATTTGCTACACTAATATTATTCAGATAGAGCTGAAGTGAATCATTAATCTACATAGGGTTAACTACTGAAGCAGGAAATCTCATTGTGTCCAACTCCCACTTGCGCTTCTATTTAAAAAATAAATCCTTCGGTTAGAAAGCATTCATGTAAATCAGAATATCAGTAGAGAAAAAAACGGTACCACACAATTCTACAGAAGTATTTCCATTTCATTTTCTCAACAGAAAAAATTATTAGCTCTAATGGAGGCTTCTATCAACAAGCAGGTATAAACTCTGTATCCACTTCTTTACTATAGTTATATTATGCTGCTAATTATTATTGCAGTTCAGTGTCCAAGCAAACACAGTATTCTTGCATTGAGACAAGTGCAGAACCTAGGCAAGGGCTTGCTTCCTTACAGGAATAAGGCTGGTATAAATACTGTCACATTATATGACCTTTACCCTGACACAGATTTAATTAAGTAGTTATTTAAAAGTGCTGATAGGGGTAGTAAAAGCACTACAGACACCCCTTGTCCCAGTGTGAGTCAAGGCTACCTCAGAACACCCTGAGGCTAAAGAGGGTTATTGGCTACAACGGGGGCCCTCTCATTAAGAAAAATAGGGGAAAGTCTATGCAGAATTCATTATGGGACGAGTTAAGGGGATTGTATACATGAATGAGACTTACAATGGAACCATTTAGGAATAGAGGTAGAGAAAGGGATGGATCAGGGTGGATCAAGGAGGAACAAGCGTAAGACAGAGGGAAATGGAGATGAAAGGAACCAGTTGACTACAACTAGCTGGCTGATCAGCATGTTAATCCTGACCTCAATCGCTAAATCCTGTTTCTAAATATCTTCTTTAGGTGTGCTCCTTCTTTTTAGTGGGTATGTGTGAATAAGAGTTAACTTCAAGCTCAGCAAGTAGAAGAGATCTAAATACCAGCAATTGGAGTGGGGCTGTAAATCTCTAAGGTCTTCAAAAATTATCTAAGGCTAGCTACTGAAGCACTGCATGCCTTGGATGCATCCACAGATGTATACACCCCTAGCAGACATTAATCCTGATCAGCTGGAGAGGAAGAAGAGGGTGAAGCAGGCTGTGCTGTGTTTGTGTTCAGGTGGGTGCTGACAGGGCACTGTGGCCTATTTATGTTGCTCTGTGCAGCTGTGTGTGTTTCACTCTCTCAAGAGTATGACAGGACTATGAGCTCTGCCTTGCTACAGTCTGAATGTGAAGACAGACATAAGAGCCTGAACTTCTAATACCACAGGTGGCCAAGAATCAGAGATCCCAGATATAAACAGATTCTCAATGCAAAAGTGTTCCTCAATCATTAACTTCTATCTTGATACTCACATATGAAAACAATTGTTATATATGCAGCAAATCATGCATCTTAAATAACACACTTGCACTGTTTCTCTTTTTGGATTAGCCTCTCCTAAAGTTTTAAGACATGAAACAGACCAAATCCAACTACTCATGAATTGAAGCAGAGATCGTGTGAGTTTTGAGGAACAGTTCCTTGTATTCTCAAAGGCAAATTTATGAGGTCAGTAATATTGCAAGTCACAGATACTGTTATGGATTATTGTTTGGACCTGTTATGCATGAAAGAGAGTAGACAGTTTTGATGCAAGAATATTTATACAACTGGCTATTTAAGAACTACCAATCTTCTCATTTTAGTCTCACATCCAACTCAGACACTGAAAAAGCCTTATTTAGAAACGGAACAGCTTTCCAGATTCCTCAAATAGTCATCTAGCATGTATTTTTTCCTATCACTGTCCTGAGAGACAGTGGCCATGGTTTCAAATATTCTGCTCACAGTTAAAAATTCTGTAATTGAAAATGTTGGCATGAGTGGAAAAAAAATGCTTAGCAGGATTCTGCTAATACCAGCTTAGAGAGCTGAACATCTCCCACCATGCTGCAGTTTGCCTTTAATGACAATGTTGCTCCTGCTCCTCTGAGCTGCTTCCAACTGAAATGCTGCTACCAGATGGGGAATTTGGGCTGAAACAAACACTTGATTCCAATACAGATTTTTTTTCCCCAGTGTTGCAAGCAATTTTAGCAGGGCATCATCTGTCCAGAAAAATTCTAACTACAAAAAGTTGCAGCTACAAATGTCATGCAAATTAAGATGTCAACAGCACTTCATGGGAAAAACTGAAAAATGTTTTATCATAGCCAACCTTGAAAAGCTCTAAAGCTCCAAACCAAGCCATTTCAGTTACGAATTAATCTTTTCTAGTTAGGTAAAAATTCACTTTTGTACAATGCTCAGTCCCATTCAGCTAATGCCTGGAGAACAAGTTTTAAAAAAAACTATTTAAAAAAATACTGAACTTGGAATAAGCTCAGCTTTCTCCCTTCCATGAATGTGGAAGGAAGAGACACAAGTTCTTTTAAGAACACTTTCTCTTCCATGATAAAACAATATATTGTACTAATATTTCTCAACTTTTGTTCATGGTACAAGTTGTCATTAAAAGAAAAAAGAAGTAGCAAAGGCTGTTAAAAGAGTGCACTTTATACAATGTCAAACTGCAAAGTACTCAAGTTGTCCAGCTGTTGAGGATCTCAGACACATTAAGCCAAACAGAAGGAGTCAGAACCTGTAAAGTTTTTGTCAATGCCAACTTCGTAATTTTCTCCATTAACAATTGTTCAGCTGTTTGTGAAGGCCCCAAAAAGAATAGCTGCTTTCTCTTGAGTATTTTTGTGGCTCATCATTGGCCTGGCGTATACCAGAATCAAAGGGTGAAGTTAATAATCTGTTTCATGATACTTTCAAATAGTAGCAGAAAGCAAATTCTCTTTATTTTCTAAAGTTTATCACTTCTTTCCATGGAGAAAGAGTCTTTTGAGAAAAGCAAAACTGATGAAAATGCCAATACCTAAACCGTTCTTCTTAAAACCTGGACAAGAGGGGAGGACAAAAATGGTTGTTCCTCTATTTTGGTGATTAAAACACACACAAAAAAGAATTGCCTTTTTTTTTCATTTTCTAGATCCAAGAACTGATGCTCAGCCTGGGTCCAGTAGTGTTGAGTACTCAAAATGAAGTGTTCTTATTTCCTTCAGCAATGTTTCCATGCAGTGCCCTCTCACCAGCTCTCACTTACTCATACCAAATCTGTACATTTTTATGTGCCTGTCACAACAGAAGCACTATTTCACAACCATCATCACCTGCAAAACTTATTTTTTCAAGTAAGCTTTTTACTCATCATAAAGTATTAAAAGACAAAACATATTTCTTCAATATCAATAACAAAATCTGTTCAAGACTAAGAATCCTATGAACTCCTTACTTATCACATCACCATTTTCCCAGGCTCCACGATTTTCTTTGGAACCAAAACTGCCAACACTACAAAATCAGAACACAACCTCATATTCACGTCAGCATGTATGTGTCAAAGGAGAATGCCTTCCTTAAAGCCAATATTAGAAAAGTGGAATGTATACATATTGCAGTCATCCAGGGAAAATATAAGGCAAGTAACCTCAAAAAGAAAATGTATAAATTCTCAACACTATTCAAAATCTTTGTTTCTGCATATAATGAACTGAAGCTGAAAGGATTTTCTCACTTAGAAATCTTTCTGAATAAGTATAAAGCAATAAATTTATGGTCTGATTTTGTGGTGAGCATAAAAAAGAGGGAAAAATAATGCTGTGGGCATTTATTGTTAATACAACTCCTCAACCCAGTTTACAGCACTTTGTTTGGTGGGTATTACAATTCATCTTTCAATACAATAATGGGTTTTTAGCATTCAGAATGCATTTGAGACAACTCCCTCCATATAATATTGAACCATTCATGAAAAGCTTTCTCTTTTATTAATGCTGTGGAAATGTCAGCTTGGGCATCTTCACTAACATTTGTCAGAACACCTAGAAGCTCCATGCAGCAGCCTCTTTAGGAATGATGGTGGGCATAAAGGTGCAGTCTCAACCCTTAACTGAGGAAAAAGATAATTTTATTTTCCTTAGGCTATTATCTGAGTGATATCAACATGGAAAACTTTATTCTGAGACAAGAAGAGAGCTCTGGGTAACATCTGTTACTTATTAGTGTGCACAAATTCTCTCCTTCCTGCAAATGGAAATCAAGGTGGAAAGACACATAATCTCAAGTAAATTTGCTAATATATAGTATATAAAACAGGTAGTTCTTAAAAATGTTTACTGTAATGTCAAAATATTTACTACTGTTCTGTTTGTTTTCATAATAAAAATAATTTTTTCTAGGTATGTTTGCTATAAATCCTTACTGGTATATTAATATGCAATTTCTTTTCTTGGTTTTCTTTTTGAGTTTTTCAAATGCTTTCATTATAAGCTGACTTCAAGTCCAATAGTTGGCTTTGTTTTAAAAAGATTTAAAAATTAAATACTAATTAATAACATAAAATAAAAGTAATAATAATTTAAAAAAATATCAGAAAGGTAAATTACACCTTTTTTCTTCCTATAGATACCTAGTTAGTTCATTACCAGCAAATTGTAAAATTAAAGAACTTAAAGGAATCACTAAAACGTTAAGATTCAAGCCTATGGAGATAATGAAAAAAGAAATTAAAAAAATAATGAGTATTGTAACTAACATACCTGTCTGAAATTTGGCAGTGGACTTTATTAAAACAGAACACCTCATTCTTTTTTCTTTTTTTAATTGATTCAAGAGTAATTTTCGTGGTTTTAGTTGCATCTCTTTTGGGCTGTCACTTCAACAGTTCCTTTACAACTTAGGTGTAACCGAGCCAGAAAATTGGACTTAGTTTTGAGACAATTTGTTTTCTGAATTCTCAAATGTTTACATAACTTCAAAACAGAATGATTCATGACCAAGAAATAGTAAAAACAAATATTGAGGATGACAGCTCTATGTTGCAGGATTGGACTGTAGCTCACAAATCAATACTTTGAGGTTTTACAATGTTCAAGCCAATACAGAGTGATGGCTGCCCCCTCCCCCAAGCTGGCAATAAAACCTCACACACGCAAGCCAAATCAGAAAACTGATCTGGCAGAAACCACAACCCAAAAAACAAAACAAGACATAGTTTTGAGGACCAAGACACATGTGGTTTCCTGCATGGCAACATGAATGCTAGTGCCAGAACAAGAAGTACAGAAACATCTCCCTTTCACCGGTAAGGGGCGGGGTGGCAATCAGGGAATTGCAGCATGATTGTCTCAACAGACTTTGGGTTTTTTCATTTTTTTTTCCTCTTTAGAGAAACATTTTAGAAGATGAACAAAATTGACTGTCATCTGTTGGAGAAAAGGCCAAGTTTGGACTAAACTTCATTTCTGTTAAACTACTTTCTTCTCTGGAATGAAGAGAAGCTTTAAGCCTTACCTTTACAAAAACAGTTTTGAAAGCATTTTAAGCCCACAGTTATTGGTAAAAGAGAGAAGGAAAATATTAATTGAACACCTAAACAAAATGTTTGCACGTATATAGAAATTTAACACAGAAAGACTAAATGGCACTTCGTTTTACTAAACCGGTTCTTATATCCCAAGACTAAACAGAATATTTAAGTTCCTCTTCATTCCTTTAGCTGTTCTGATATTTAGTATCAGAAGTTTTTCGATGTAAAGATAACTATATTTTTTCCCAATGGAAAACATATTTGATATTTCAGAGAAGAGAAAATATAACATTAAACCAAATCTCTCTCAGTGATATGCATATCCCTATATGACTATGCAGCTAATGTGTAAAGGCTATTTTAATATGGCTTTGTTGCCCAACGTGCTTTGATTCCTTAGTCACTGTCTGGTCAACTGTCAAAAGTTAAAATAAAAACCCACAGTATTGTATTAAAAGAAGCAATGTTTTCAAATACCATCTGATTTACCTCTTATTTCACTATGGCTGTAAGATTACCTTCACTCAGTCCCTAAAGGACTAATTGAACTGAACCTTATTGTGAGGTTCAACTGTATAAACACCCAAACAATGGGTTCCAGTAGTAATAACAGGGAGATAGTTCCAGAATCCAATAATCACAGAACAATTTTGAAATGGCCAAGACTCAAAGGTCTCGTTATTTCTTCTTTAGGAAAAAAAAAAAAAAATAATTAGGCAGGTGTCATAGTCAAGACAGCCACTGCACTCAGAGTGCTTCAGTAAAAACTTCAGGGGGCTTCAAGTATCAGGACTTTGTTATGAAAAAGTCTTTCATACCTTTTCTATGTATCTTTCCAATGTGCAGCTCCACAGAGCTCTGGCTCTTTCTCTCCTTCTTCTCTCTTCCTTCTGCAGTTCTGGCTCGTTACTTCCTGTCCCTTGCATGACTGCCTGTCCCTTGTACAGTGGTTTACCTTATGGCCCTTGCCCAACCTCCTGTCCCTTCCTCCTCACAGCACAGCCAGCAGACTCCAACTTCACAGCACTGCCAGCCAAACTCTGACTAACTCCAACTGACTCACACTCATTCTTTATCACACCCTTAGCCTTGAGGGCAAGGCTGTTTCCACTCTTCGGTGATTAACACAGGTGCAATATATCAGGGGTAAGATTCCCTTTAGCTCTATCTCAGTCTTCCCACAGGTAGGGGTGCAGATTTAGTTAATTCATGGGTCTGCCACCAATTTGTTGTATGGCATCACAGGTGTTCTGAGACTACCTTTGGAAGGCATGGTGACTGCAGTGATTTCTACATAGAGTCAGAACACAATTTTTTAGCCTTCTTCCTCCCTTCCTACAGAAGAAGGGTAAGGGACAGGATGAAAAGATAAGGTGAAAGAGCTGGATGCTATCAGAGGTTAGAGAACTTAAAACTGATGAAGTGCAAGTGTTTTAGAGAGAAACAGCTACGTAGCTTAATCAGTTATTCTTGCTCTTGCAGCTTACAAGACACTGTAGAGCATCCATTACTTTCTTTTCCTTCAGATATGGATGCTTGGAAAGCATCACCTGGACACTAAACTGATCCTCCACAGTCTCAAGCAATTAAGACATAGTCACTAAATCCAGATATTTCTGCCAGAATATTATCTCTGGGTCCACCTGTGTTCCACACATCTACAATTCACATTAAATATTCCAGCATAATTTAAAAAATATGAAGTGCATAGCAAAAAAGTCTAAATCCACATAAATATGCTCCTGGCACAAGTATCTGAGCAGTATCAAGGATATTGCCAATATCAATGTTCCCTAGAGTAGTTGGGAATTTGTTAGTAGAAGTGTCCTGATGTGTGTAGAAACCAGAAACAGATGGGCTGACCACTTCACCTCAAAATGCCAACTGGTTTTCCTGTGAATTTGCCAATTTTCTTCAATACTCTTTTCTTTAATACTCCACTAATCTTCCTCATCACTCTGAAATTAAGACCAATTGAGGACTTAGGAATAGCACAACTATAGGGAATATGTTCTCCCTGGACGTCTAAGCATTTCTGTTTTGCTGACTCCCTGCTCTGAAATCCTTGAAGAGAAGGCTTATTTTCAGTCCTGCTAAATGTTGCACTCAAGCCACCCAGCACTCTTAAGGCAGAGCAGGCAGACACCCCCCAACCACCAGGACTAAGAGCTGCAGATCAGCAGACAGCTTCTCTTGGTACCTAGCCCATCTGTGAACTACCCCTTTCCAAATTCTGATCTACCAAGGTAGCTCAACCTGTCAGTCTAACCTCCATTTAAATTCATGTGAGAAACTCCCAAATAAATCTGTATTTTTGACTTCCTATGCACTTGCTGGATGAAAAGGGCTGTAAAAATAATCTCACATTTACAGGTGTGAATAGAGTTCCATAATTTTCTTGTGATATAGATGAGACTTGTTATAATGGCTAAAAAGTGAGGAAAAGTGAAGGGTTAAGAGCAAATTATCAAAGATGCTAAGAACCAAATAGTTCCAGTTTTCAACTCCTATTTTACTAATATATGAAGTAAAAATTTCAAGCATACTTCAACGAATTAGAAACCTAGCCTTCATTATAGATAAAAGCTCTTTGTAAGTATTAAGGCAAAACTCAAATGTTGAGAGAAAACAAGAAAAAATACTACATTTTCCCCAACAGCACTAATAGTATTTAGGGTTGTTCTAACATTAAGTTAGCTGGTTTATTAGCTATTGCTAAATAGTATACATCATTTTTATATAGCTTCCCTGCACAACAAAGTAAAGGGGGGGAAAAAAAAAAGTCACTGCCCCAAAAGGCCAAGCATTATATAAATGAGGAAATTGTAATTATTTTCCTGATTTTTTCATGAAATTGGGATTGCTAAAAGCATTCCATGTACTATCATAATTACCAGTAATAACATAAGAACTAATGCATTTCTGCAATTTTCAGTCCATTACTTGTGGATTTGTCATTTGTTATTTCTATCTCACAAAAGGAAGTTAAGCATTTTTATACTTAAAGCAAGAATTCATCAACACAAACATAGCAATTACTGAATCTCTTAAAAGCCAAAGGTAAAGAATGGAATTTCTTTTAAGTGAGGTCGCAGAGATATCTGGTGACCTTCGCCATTCATAGTGACTACTACACAAAACAAAAGCTGGAAGAGAAATTTCATATTCTACCAGTTACTTTAATAGTCTGTAATGCTCTGACTGTGAAATTCCCGGATAAGCAAAAAACTCCTAATATTTCTCAAGACACAAACAACACTAATTCCTTACTGAGCAGTCCAAAAGCCATGCAAATCGCAGCAGACCTTTTCCTACATTTTGGGGAACAATACTTATTCTGTTCCTGTATAGTGGTGAGTAAAATTGCGTGCATTCCTAACTACATGGGTTACTCAGATCATAAAGGGCGTGCCAGATAGCATTAGTGACACAGGGTCTTATCCCACCTCTCTGACATCCACAGAAAACTCAACACTGCTTCTATTCCAGCCAATAACAAATGAATGAGCTTAAGAGAAGGTATCAGCTTTAGAGCTGCAGAAGGACTGCCAAGTTTCCTTTGAACAGTTAGCAATATGACATGGGAAAGAAACAGCATCAGGCTTGATCCTTGTCTCATTTTAAAAAAATAGTAACAAAAAACCCCCAAACCCATGCCACACACTGCAGCATTCTCAGACTGCTGTCAGCCGGCACATGAAAAAGCCTTTTAAATACATTAGAACAACCAATACTTCTTCTCCAGTATCCTCACTGACCCTTTAGTTGCTAGCTAAAGAAAACATAAGAAAACTTAAAACTTTCAGAAATTCATAAATTTGCTAATTTCTGATAATAACCTAGATAATGAAATAGCAGGGGAAAAAACAGGAGTTGTAAAGCCATAGCTCAGAAGACCTAACCTAAACAACCACATAACTAAAATTTCTTTAATGCACAGGATCCTACTCTCAAACTTCTGTAAAAGTTTTAGCGCTCTTGTTTGAAAGAGAAATGCACATTGAATACTTTTGCATATATATGGCCAAAAATGCAGATGTAGGATTGTTTCTGTCATTAGCAATGAGGGCTCCAAAGCCAGAATGCTAATAACAGTTCCAGAATTCAAAGGCTCTTTCAGGCATAAAAATCCCTACTCTCCAAGTACTTCAGTTTCACAGACAGAAGGTTATTTACAACTGCATGACTTCCTAAAATATATATGAAATAACTTGGGTTTTTTTATGGGGCATTATGTTACAATGAATGGGGCAGTCATATCCATATAAACAACAGAAAATTATAGGAGAAACTGGTGGTGTCTTCCTATTGGAAAGCAACACAGAGCAGAAATTAAGATAATCCAGGTGATCCATCACACAAGAAATCAAGCCCAGAAACAAACAAATAGAAGCCTACCTGTTGGAGGTCCAGTGTAATGGTCACATAGTGATACTCAATTCCATTCTGGATACTAGGGCTTTGCCACCAACTGTTCTTGCCATCAATTGCATTTGTTATCGGGTGTCGTTCTGTTAGAACAGCAGAAACATATAAATAAATTACAAAACTATTAGAAGATTTAATTCTTTTTCAATCTGAAATCTAGATTTTGACACAATTACAGAACTAATAAGGCAGGACTTCAAAAAGAAAAAAGAATAAAGTAATTTTTCT
>VZSR01003807.1:19342921-19355766 GCA_013398615.1 Brachypodius melanocephalos
TAACAGCTGTGTTAATTACCCAACACAGCCTCACCCCTGATGTGTCACAGCTATAGTCAATAAAGATAACTGTGATAAAAGGAAGTGGGTTAGCTGGTGAAGGACGAAGAAGGATCTTGGGGAGAGAGAATAATTGCTATGAGGTCAGTTTGGGTCTGCAGTTAGAATCTGTTGTTAGAACCTGCAGTCACAGTCCAGCTGGGTAAAAGCCTGCAGTCAGAGTCTGCAAACCAATACTTGCAGTCATGGTTTAGCAGGAAATACCCAGCAGTCAGAGGCTGCAAGGGAAACCTACAGTAGGAGCTTGCTGCAGCCAGAGTCTGTGAATAGTTGGAGATGGCTGAGCTGTAAAGAGGAATAAACCAGGACTCTTTTTATGCTGTGATAAACAAGAAGTCTGTGCCTTGCCTCATTTCTACCCTCTAACAAGAGGGGTGTTGCAATGCTGGAATACTGATCTAATGTTAGTTGTTTAATTTTGGTTATGATCTCAAGAAGGTCATTCAGAACATCTAATTGTAGAAGGCTCTAGTGATGCTACATAAAATGTAGCCATTTAACACTTCCTGCACTCTTCCAAAGTTTCAAGTAGTACAAAGTCATTGAATGTTACAACCGAAACAACAAATCAGAAACCTGAGATAAGGTGTATAAGAAAAGCAGAGATTAAAGTAATACATGTACTGACATTTCTAAGCACACATGGAAATAATTCACAAATCATTACAGAGGAAATGACTCAGAAATCATTACAGAATATATTCCTCAATTGGAAAATTTTCTGACTTATATATGTGCATATAAAGGTTTGTTTGGTTATAATCTATATCAGAGCCCAAGATGCATTGTCTATACTTACTCTACTACAGTGTCCCAAATGAATCCTAAGTAAGAGGGATACAAATATATCTACAGAATTGAATTTTTCCTGAATTTCAAGATCTACATTATCAAAGTTTGCTTATTTAGTAATGTTAGACTGAGAAAAATCACACTCAATATTTCCAGGTTATTTTTTGCTTTTCTCTCCTGTACAAAATGGAGAGTAACAAAATCACAATTTTAAAAGGTACAAGGATCTGTATTTTGAAGTTCCTAATTTACCAGAGCAAACCTGCGCATTATAATGAAAATAACCCAAAGGAAATTCAAATATGGTAAGTTTCTTCTATCTAAGTTCTGTTTGCAAGAATATGAATTAGGAGAAAACCCTACCCCTCTTATTAAGGATGACTTTCTAAAATGTCAGGTTTCCTTGGCATAGAAGTGGAATATGATTCATTACTAGCTGGGCCTAGAATTGCAAATGATTACTTTATGAACTGATTAATTTACTTATTATTTTAATTATTACTTAAATCAACCAGCCAGATTGATAGTCTTTATATCTCTGGTTTTTTGCTATATCAACCACCTGTGGAGGACAGGAGTCCTAGCTCATTAAGGAAAGCCAGAAAGCCTGAATATATTTAAAGATACAATTAAAATGCCTTGTGGGAGAGAGTGAAGGCATAAACCCTCAATATTGAAAATGCTAAAAATTTAATTTAAATATTATTCAATGGTATTAAGGGGCAGCAACATTTGCAAGCTAGAATTCTGGTACTACAACTGATAAAGCTATAGGTAGCTTTGTCTTTATATTGAAGAAAAAAAGCAAAGCACACCCTATGCTTTACATGCTGTCAGTTCCCACAACTCTGATCATTTTATCAAATCTTAGCTTTAAATGAGTGGTAGCAAAAATCATCTATAAATCAAATTCAGGGCTTTTCAGTGATTGTAACAGGAGTTGTCTAATTGGAAATTTCAATCTAAGTCTTCTCAGATGGAATTGAATAAAGGTAAATCATCAGAAGGAGGACTGGGAAGTGAATCGACAATTAACTGTAATCACCATTATGAAAGTTTATTCACAATTAATTTGAAAATTGATTAATTGCTGTCATGTTTAGCTGATTTAAAAAGTAAGGGGTGAAAAATACAATATTTGTAAAAAAGACTGGATTGCAAACGCAGTTCAAGGACCAATCTCCCTGATGGACAGCAAGAGGGAGAACTTAGAGAGTGAGCCCATCAAACTGCACTTGATTTGGACTCACTTGTGATTAAACAGGGCATTTGTGTTCATTTCCTACTACGGTAATTAAGGGGAAGTGCTCCAGACTCACACATTCCAGGGGGATCATTTAAAGTCTGGTTATATTGCATGGTTCTCCTATTAACAAGCTATCTCTGTTTAAACAAGGCACTTCCATTTGCCAAATGAACATTTAAAGACCTTAAAATGAGATATGATTGTCACAAAAGACCACATATTATGAAGCTGGACTGATTCGAGTTTAGAAGAGAGTAGAAACAAGGGTAAAAGTAGATATAAATCATTCAGATGGGGTTTTTTATATTCACACACATATATGTCTGTGTGTATCACATATTTTAGTGTACACTGTCTGACATCATAGACAAGACAAAGTAGTATCTCTGGTTTAGGTTTGCTTTTTGAAATAAGCAAGCTTCATATAGGAAAAAAACCTTAGGTAATGTGCATGTGTCTCTAAATTCCCATCTTTAAAAAGCAAAATCTTTTGCACAGTCTTTCTGCCAGTCGGAATGCTTCCAAAACATGAATTCGCTCAGTGGAACACACTGCTATAATGTAATTGGTTGTCTATTGCTAAAGAATCATATGACCTTTCCTCAGAAGGTGGCATTTTCTGCAGTTAAAGCAGACATTGAAACTTTGAAAACAATCTGGAAAAATAGGATGTTAACTGTCTTCAGAGAAATTAAGTAGTCTACACTGGGACAATTATAAATAGCTTTGCAATTATAAGATGAAGAGCAATTTAGCAGGAAAAGAAAGCACCTAAAGTTTGCAATGGACAACTAACTGTCCTCTCAGTGAGGTTTCGCCATTAGCAATGGGAAACATCAAAGTAAAACATGTGAACAGGAACGTACAATTATTCTGAAGCAAACCTGGACCTCTGTGTATTGCTAGTGAGACCTCAGGTGAATTTTAATAAATATGAAAGCCTCTAGAGAGAAATCAGAGAACTGCAATTCATGCAGTTAGAGTTCTAGAAGATTAAACCTATGAGAAGAATAAAAGAAAAGATAGCTTAGTGTAGAAACTAGATAGAGCAATACCATCACCCCTCAATTAATTAAGTAAAATATTTTTTTAAGAAAAACTGAATAATAATCCATTCTTTGTATTGACTGAGCTTAGGAAATAGGTAACATGAATTTCTGCAAGGAGATGCCATTAGAAAAAAACCTTTGTTTTGAGTGATGTAATGAGTGAGCCACACCAGAAAGTGTGGCCATGGGAGGAAGTTTCTAAGGAGAATCCAAACAAGATTCTGTCTGGAAAGCTACAGCCACAGATAGCTCATCCTGTCTAGAACTAGCAGACAGATTAAATGTAATTTTTTTTTTAATCCTGTGGTTTTAAGTGCATGCTTAAATATCATGAGGTATAAATGTATCTGAGCTAAGTTTTATTGGAACACAATTGGAAAAAAATAATTGTCCTCATGTTTCCGTGTCTGCGCTTCTTCCAGCATTTTATCTATTCTATTAAAAGCTATATTAAGCATCCCTACATCCTCTACTATCTACAGTGCCAATACACTCATGCAAATCTAATAATGTTAAGGCTGTTCATGTCTTTCACTGCAAGGTTACATGAAATTAAACTTGTATGACTTGACTAAGAAATTTTCTTAGTTCTAGTCTTCCCAACTACCAGAAATAGAAATGTCTAAAGTAGATGATGACAAATTCATACTTGAAAGCTGATTTTGATCCCAGGTAATCTTTAAGAAAACAGTGTTAGCAAAAATAAATTTTAATATTAAAACCTAAGCATTAAACCAAGCAGTGCTCCATTACTTTATCGTATTTTTTCTGGCTCAGTGAAACTGAATTTACTGGAATTTCAGATATTGCTTAGATTGGCCAAAATGTCCAAATTCTACATGTAGGTATGCAGGTAAAAGTCAGTTATCTGTTTTTCATCCATGGTTAGTGTATATCAAAAGAATTCAGCCACAGCTGTAGATACTTAATTTTTTTAAATCTGAATTTAGGTGCTCTGCTTTTCAGTACCTGAATCACAAAGTTCCGTGGGAGGAGTACCCATACCAGATACAGACTTTGAAATACCTTTAGAATAGCTGGTTAACCTGATTTAAAAAGAGACACACGTTACACAGTAATCAGGTTGGTGAACTACTGTTTCGTTTCCAGAGTACCTACACCCTTTAGAAAAAAAACTTTTTAAAGGAACAAAATGAAAATGGCACACATACGATGTGGGACTCGGCTCCTTTGATCACAAATGCGGCACTGAGGGTTCCTTGCAGGCTGTCCGGGTACATGTTCAACAAGCTTGCAGTACATTTCCCGCCCCTTTTCTCCGCAGGTTGCATTGGTTGTGATGAGAGCATTAGTAGCCAGGTTCAGCACTGCAGGAAACAGACCTGAAAATAAAACAAAATAAAATCATAAACAAAAGCAACACAGGTAAAACCAAAGTGAATTTAGCAGAATAATCTGCTACTGAATGTAACACCTGTCACAACATTAAAGCAAAAGCCGTCATTTTCAACAGCTATGGAAATATTGGATATGGATTTGGAACAACTTTGGATGTGTATCCAGATTTTAGACATCAGAATAAAGCCACTATACTGATGGGTTTCTCTCAAATCTTCTAAAATTCAAATTGGTACCTTCTGGTTATATCATGAACAACAGCAGGACGCCAAAGGAGAAAGTACAGAAACATACAAAGCATCATTAAATTTTATTTTTCACAGTCAAACCTTGTGTTTCTACCCAACTGGCCACCACAACATTGTACACAGTGTACCTATGAAAACTCTTTATCATTATTTTCTGCTGACATCTCCATGGAAAAGCTTTTCCTCCACAGACCGAAGCACTTTCATTATACTGTATTACTGTTCTGCTTAGGACTTCATGGGCACCTTTGTCATCAGAGCAGCTGGGTAATTCAACCAGCAACATGAAGAGCATATGTCATGTTTCCCTTTCCTCAAGAAGAAAATAATATATACGACATCATATCTTTTATGGTAGTGCTGTTGTTATTTTTCCAGGTGCACATGCTGAGTGATGTATTATAATTCTCATTCAGCACAGCATTTAAGCACGTCTGAGTGCTCTGCTGAGCCAAGTTACATGTAGCAGTAAGCTATAAAGATTATAAACCATATGAAGAGCATTCATTAAGGTGGGTTACTCTCCTTCCCACTAAGTACTGATCAAAACCTTTGAGCCGTAATAAAATTGATCCATGGAGACAAACTGATATCATGTGTTGAATGTATATATTAGTAACCCGTGCATTAAATCAACCAATTTTGCATCTTCAAAAGCAAATGTGCCATGGCAACAGGTTAAATTTAAAAAAGCCCAAGCCAAACCAACCAACCAACCAATAAAAAGGCTGAGGTATGAACTCTTGGGATTGCTTTTTGATTCATTTTATCACAACTTCAACTGGCTCTAAACTCAACTCTTTTGCAATCCATTCAGCTTCCAGCCCTATTATACTATTATAATCTTAAAGTAAGGTTTTAATAAAAACTGAATTGGTCATTACTGAACTCTGATAAAGCTCCCTTTATAATGACATTTCTTTTTGTCCTCCTCAAATGGACAACACTCTTCAACTGACTCCTTTCAGTCCTTTAACACCAGTCTCCTGCTTGTCTCTGCAATTAACCTGTGTGCCATTTAATTACCAAGCTTGGATGGTCATGGTACGGATGTCCTTTGACATTGTAAGTTAGTGACTCTCATGCTCACTTTAAAACCATATGTGAATATACTGCTTGAGCAAGAGAGCCAATTAGTTACTAGCCCATCCAATTTGTGCAGTCAATCAATACTTGAGGTTTTATTGATCATATAGCTTGCTCCTTCAGTATAGATTAAAGCTCATTTGCATCACATTTTAAAATCTATACAGTTGTTCTTGTATTTTTATTCACTGCATTCAGTGGCATTTTCTGCCTTCCGTGATGGGGCCACATGGTAAAAATCTGTATAAGCATTAGCAGAGTAGATGAATTAATAGCTGTGGAACATCCTACGATGACTGACAGCCTCATTATTCTCTTTTTAGGCTGTACAAAGTTAATAGTGTAGAAGCCAGTAATCATTTAGTGTTAACAAAGAGTCTGACATTTGGTTCAGAGCTAAGTATTTTAAGCCCTCAAAAGTGAACCTCATACAAAGGACAGAATGATCCTACATGCAAAGAATTGCAGTACATGGCATCAGGAGAATAAATCCTCCAAAAGAGAGCTGAAAGACAACAACCAAAAAGCCTCCAGTTTCACACAGCTATAAAAATGTTACCTGTTCTATGTCTATCACAAATCATACCACTGTTCTAAGTTTTAACACAAATTTTAAATGCAAGATACAAAAATAAATGAAGAGCATTTAATAAACTCGTTTATTAGAACATAATTTCACCCTTGGGTCACCTCTTAAATGTGCAGAGCAGCTTACGGTAAAGCTACCAAAAGAGCCTTATCCATAATCAGTACAAACTCAGGCAACAAAAGAAGTATTGGTGTTTCACTAAAGAGCCCTCGACAAGATGCCAGCACTTCACAGAGGTGCTCCACACTGAATTCCCCAAAGGATTGGAGTGACAGGCAGAGAGCAAAAAATGCACATTACAGCCAGCACTTCACCTTTGCTATTGATTAATTCCTCAGCCCTGGGATTTTAACAAGTAATAATTAACAACTATATATTTGAATATTTTTAGAAGATCTTTATTTCCAAGTAGCAGTGGGCTGGGCTGAATAGGCCTTAGGAGCCCCTTCCGACTCAAGTTATTCTATGATTCTATAATACTTCTTTGTACAGCCCAAAGTTACCCAAAAAAGCCCAAAGCTTTGCTTTGAAAAAATGTTTGATGTGCAAGTCTAATGGAATAGAGAAAGTAAAATTATTCATATTGATTTCTAGCAGTTCCATATAGCTATATATATTTTCACAACAGAGGCATGACATTTTAGCAATGCAGAAGATGAAACCATTGTCTTGAAACTTTTAGCTAGGCTTTTCAATATGAAATAAAAGTGTGTATGTTTATGATGCTAATATATCTGGTCACATTTTCTGAGATTCACATCTTAGAAATTCATCTTCCAATCACAAATCCCCAGGAAAAAAGGCACAAGAGCTCTAGATAGCACAGGGGGGTTTTTTTTGTCCTGTTTTTCATTACAATTAACATACACAAGAAATATTTAAAAACTGGTGTACTAGTTTTGCACATCTTCAATTTCCCAATAAATTTTAAAGTTTGTTGTTACCAATTCCACCTTGAATTCTATGGGCATCCTCCCATCAAACAATTCCAAAAATATGATGTGCTAAATTTACAAAGAGTTCTTCTTTCTCTATTGCCAAAGAAATATTTTGTTCTTCTTTCTTTATTCTTTACCTTTGCTCCAGTGCAAAGACTGGATAAAATGCCTCTGAGTCACACACACCATCTCTCTAGTTTGTGTAGCTCAAGTGCAGGCAGAAAAATTCGACTCCCTTCAAATGCCAGCTACATCAGTTTTTCTCTTCTTATATCCCTGGCAAGAATCATATGAGCATTAATTTCTATCTGTTAAAAAATAACAAAATTCTAGCAATTGCATGAAGGTAATAGGAAGAAAAGATTGCTTTTTAATTAGGTAGTGGTTTTAGCAAACTGGGTTCAGTTTCTGGTTTTCAAAGGACTGCTGCTGTGTGAAGACAAAGAATTTCAGGTTCTCCCCTGTGAAATGGGTATGGTCATCTTTCTACTTTACACTTTGGTTTTTAAGCATGGAACACGTTCCATGAAGATTTTAGTGCATGGAAACCCAACAGGAAGTTTGTTTAGTGTTGACAGGTGAATAAACTATGAAAGGCAAATAACACATAAATTAATCAAATTATTTAAAGTGGTGTACAATGCACAGGTAATCAAGCATGCTGCTCAAGTCACTAGAGAATTAATGATGATTAATAAGTTTAGCATGCATTTTCAACAGAAACAGTTCTAGAAAAAAAATTGCAAAAATGAAAAGCAGCAAATCAGCAGGATTTTCTTGCCTACAAGCCCCTATGTACTCAAGTTTCACACTGCTACTATTCTAGTTAAGTAAGTGTGGTACTTTTTTTTTTTTTAATAATAATGGGTCCTGGATCAAAGCACATCTAGATACCTATCTTAAAGATAAAAATAGTGGCTGCTTGGGATCTGTGGGTTTTTTACAGAAAAAAGCCACCCTTTATTAATACTGAAATTCTCTGGAGACATTAACAAGCATGTCAGTGATTCACTGAGTTTAACACATTTAGACTAGCAAACAGACTTTTACAAGATTCCACAAAGGTCTTTAAAGGAAACAAGCCATCATAACACATGAAGGAATGACCTCTAATGAGGTCAGAATTAAAAACTGGAGAATAGCAGTGGAAAACCATAGCAATCTTTGCTGAATCCTATTCTGTTCCAACAGCAACATAAGAAACTTAGAAAAGGGGATAAAAATTAAGATGACTGCTTGTTGATGATAAAAATTATTCAGGAAAATTAAAATAAGCATACACCACAAAGTGGTAGAAAAATTCCACAGAATGGTTTGTCTAGGCAATAAAATGGCATATGAAATCAAGGAATGGAAATTAAAACACAGGGGGAAAATATGATTGCTTCTGCACCAGCTATTATCAGTCCTGAAAGAGTTACTATTGATATTTCAATGAAAATATTGGCTCAAGGAATAGAAACAAAATGTCATTACAATATTGCATAAATGCATCTGTACTGACAACTCAGATCCTGTATGGTATCCCTTACCTCTCATCTCCCAAAGGATATAGTAGAGCTAAGAAAATGAAGAAAAGTGTGACAAGACCACAGCTGTGGAACAGCTTCTGAATGTGGATATGAATAGACTGAGTTTTCTACTGGAAAACAAACAGATTGGGAGATGTATAAAATGATGTAACTGCATGCAAAATCATAAATGGCTTCAGTAAGTAAATCTTCTGAGTGAACGTGCTAAATTTAGTTATCCTTCTACCACAAATTGAAGGTGCTGAGTCAACTAATCAGACAGGAGTTTTCTTCACAGATTAGAACATTCCTGTTTATAAATGGAACTGCTTTACAGCATGATAGCAATTAAATTCTAGAGTAGATGAATAAGTTACATAATAAAATATTTTTATTCCAATGGCAAGAATGGATTAAAACCCAATTAGATTAATACACAGAATGAGAGCTCATCCAGAGCTGTTAAACATGAATAGTTTGTGTTCAGTTGCCAGTTCAGAACCTCCCTAAAGCACTAGCTGATGAAGGGTTTTACCCAGGGAGACATCCCTGTACTCCTTCACATTTTTCCTCAATATTGCTGCTGATAGATATCTGTAGTTTTTTCTTACTAAGGCTGGCAGCATATACATCCCAACAACAAGGTTCATCCAAAATGGAAGAGAAAATATAATCTTAATTTTGTTTGGTATTGCTAATGAAATTGTAATATTTTTTTGCCAACATTCAATTCTTTTACCAGCCTTTGTCCCCTATACTACTTCCCATTATTACCTCGCACCCAAAGAGATTTCCTCAATGGCTACTTATTCTGTAGAGCAGATCTTGTTCTATAGATCCTCTGTAGAACATTCTCTCGAGCCTGGTAGTTTCCTTGCAGTTTTCTGCAAAGCAGTATTATCTAATTAATTTTCCTTATTTTCACTGCATAAAAGAAAATAATAGCTCAGGTTCATGTGTTTTCTTTTATCTACTTTTCATGTGTTCCCACCAATCTTCAGCTCATATAAGCTCCATGAGTATCCGTGGAATAAAACCTACCAATCTGATGCCTGGCACCCTGCCCTGTTTTGTCATGCCCTATTACCTGTTTCCCTGCCAAACTGACAGATTTTCCACATGCTTTATTGCAATAGTGGAGATAAGCAGAAGCAGATGAGCTACACAAGTAGCAGGTACAAGACATTTTCATAAAGACTGTCAGCTGCTGAATTCAGTCTCATTCCCTTCTGAAACAGCACTGTTTGATTGACCTGCAGAGCCCACTGAGTTGATCTCCCTAGCTGAGGGAGGATGGAGGGATTCTTGAGGGAAATCAAAGATATTAACTGCATCTCCAGCTGCCGAATGGTGATTACAGGATCATTACGAAGTGCAGATAGTCACTGGGGTAACCTACTTTTAAAATGTGTCAAGAAGCAGCTACAGCAAAGGAGGGCTATAGGAAACAGATATGAATGTAAACAAAATAATTACCTTGCACATTAGTGTTCCTACCATTCACCAGTTCTGACACATTTTTCACTCCTTTCCTTCATATAACTCATGGAGAATTGTAAATTCTGTTTCAATCACATCACCATCCCATACCTACAGAGCAATTGATAAAGTGAGGCTCACCAGAATTACACTCCAGCACTATAATCCAAGCACAAGCGAGGAACCAAGACCGAGATTATAATCTTGGTTAGACTTCTGCTACTGTGCAGAGCAAAGAGCAGACATCTTAAACGAGAAAGAAGGAACCACCATAGGTGGTTGATAGCAGATGAAGACAGCAGCAGAAATCTTTGCATGGAGATGAAGGAAAGGAACTCTCTGAGTGGGGGAAAGTGGAAGAGAGAAGAAAATTGAAAGACCATTGCAAAGAGACTCACAGAGCCTGTAACCCTTCTTTTTTACAGAAGATTATTGGCACACTGAAATTTGCATTCAGTATTATTTAATGTCTATACTGTGGTTTGATTACACAGCGATAAGATCAGCATCTCACTTTACCAATGGTAAAATTAATATAAATAATTGCAGTGCCTGCACATACAATCAAAATGTTAACTTCAAAAAATCAGTATTGATTTTTAATAGCTTTTTTTAAGTACTTCCAAGATAGAAGACAAACTTTGGTTTACCAACTCTGGGATTTCTTTGTGTCTTATTAAAGCATTAGAACAGAGAAAATGTTTTTCTCCTTCAAAGAAAGCTCTGTTAAGACCTGTATATTCCTCTTCTCTTTTCTAAACAGACCAGTATTTGGCACTGCATACTTCCTTCAATCTTCTCAAAATATCCCTAGTCTCTTCAAAGAAGCAAATAAAACAGCCTGCCTAAATATGTCTAACTTTTCAAGCCAGTCTTCCTAGTCTGTAGAGCACTTTGAAATGTTCATGCAGTCAAGCAGAGCTGTTTGCCATTGAATTTGTACTAAAAAGACAAAAGAGAATATGTCAATTTCCGATGTTCTAAGAAGTGTCACTGGAAAAAGAGAGACTTGTCTGCTGCAGCGCAGAGCTATGCTAGGCTGTGGGAACACAGTGGGGAGAAAAAACTGGGACAAAACAAAACAAAATGTTGCAGCACTGAATTGCTTCCAGCTGTGCACGACAGGGAGTAACTTAATGCACTCTATCCACAATGTAGATGAATACTTTTATACAACTAGAAATAAACCCAATTTGAAGAAATAGCTGTCCAGACACAACAGAGTAGACAGACTGAAAAAAATTTGACACTAGGATCATTTGTCCAGAGGAAAACAAAATGGAAAACAAATGTTTCAGTACCCATTTATGTCAGTTGCCCCAAATCACTGCACATTACAGTGCTGTTCAGCAGTCAGCCTTCCTTCCAAAGGAAGTGGAAAAGTAGTTTTTGATGTTTGGTGGCAGAGATGGCCTGCTTTTACTTAGAGGTGATTTTCTCTAACATTACATACTCCCTCCTGCATATTTATTTTCAACACAAAAAACAGAGTATGAAACACTAACCTGAAGAAGCTTAATAGCAAATCTAACTATAATCCTTACATAGTAACAGACACACCTGAAAGAGGGTATATTGCTTATCCAATAATCTCACCTTGCCTCTCCACAGCTCGCAGCACTGACAATCTGTAAGGTCTTTGCTGATTTTAATAGCAAAACTCCATCAGTTTTACAGATTGGAGACTGAGGCAAAAGAATGCTACTGGCTTACCCCAATAGTCTATTGTATTAAATATATAAGCATCCTCCTTGCTTTTTAATGAATTTCCTTCTTTTCCCAGAGCTGTCACAAAAGGTTGTTTTGCAAAGGAGAACAGGAAAAACACAGGTGATGATGAAATCCTGTCTCCTTGACATCCGTGGCAGAACTCCTACTGAATCAAAAATCCAAAGCACAAAGACTTAATGGACATCTCATTTTCAAAGCTATTTACATGCCCAGCCTGAGTCAGACACCCACTGGTTTTCAAATGTATTCCGTCTGTATTCTAGCAAAAATTTTGAAGGGCAAAACCCCAGTTGTACAAATACCTTATCTATAGAAAGGGCACACTATGCATGAAGAAGCAAGGAGCAGTGCACTCTTTACAGTTATTTCCTTTTATTTTTAACCCCATGATCTTCATTAAAACCTTTGCAATGCAGTAGTATGGTCCTGGGCAGCCAAGCAGGCCCAACAAGAAAAACTAAAACAACTCCTGAGAGACAACAGTGTTGTGTAAACAGGAATTCTCCCAAATCACATCTTCTGTTCTTAGCTAGCAAACAGCAATTTACAATTTCCCCAAACTGCAGGACAAGGCTAAAAATGTCCATTTTTTTCCATCCCCATGACTGAATACCAGGGTCTCCATACTAAGAAAACACATACTCATGCACTTCCCTCATCTGCAAACAGAGGATGAGACACAGACCTGTATGATTTGTCTATCCCATCACTGAAGGAGATAAGGAAAAAAAAAAAAAAAAAAAAAAAAAAAAAAAAA
>VZSR01003807.1:19355776-19395424 GCA_013398615.1 Brachypodius melanocephalos
CAACCAACCAAGCATAAAAATGGGGAAAAAAATAAAACCATTTTTTCAAGAATTCATATTTCTCAAAGGTAGTATAGAGCCTGGGAAAATCAGAGCCTGAAGATGCAATTTATTGATGACTTTTGTCTTAACAATTCTTTTGCTTTATGAAAAAAGCTATGTTGTCTCAGACACTAAAGAAAATGAAGAATACAACTATTTTTGCAATAACTTCAAAATCAATGTCCATTGAAACCACACAGAAAAGTAAGAATTAGTTACTGTGCCCTTGAGTCTCCAATACTGTCAACTTGAACAGAAATACTGAGATGTATACTGTGTTCTTGTACAAGAGGCAACAAAAGGCATGTTATGGGGGTTAATAAAAGTCATCCATCTATTCACTATCATCTAACTGACAAAAAATTCCAAACTGAGTCTAATGTTATGAAACCAAAGAGCAAATGGAAAAACTGATCTTACCATATGTAAGAGATTCTGTGCACTTGCATTCACCCTGGTGATTCAGATTAAAATAGTTTAAACTGTTTCAACTGATGAGCTTGAATAAACATGAAGTTCAATTTTCATTCTTTGAACTGATTTACTTCTCACTATTCTGCTGTAATGCTTTACAAATACATACTGATAAGGATTATAAACTTTCAACATATTCTGGTAAAATGTGAGATCACCAATTAGCAATTTCTATGCGAAGTTCTCAAGAATGGTGTTCAGAGGATTAGAGAATCACTGAGGCTGAAAGGGACTTCATATCTAGCCCAAACCCCTGCCCAAGTCGGGTCAAGGGAGCAGGTGGCCCAGGACTGTGGAGCTGAGTTTTTAGTATCCCTGAGGATGCAAGCTCCACAGCCTCTCTGGGCAATATATTCCATTGTTTGACTACACTTACAGTAAAAAAAGTGTTTTCTTCTGTTTAAATGGAATTTCCTGTATACTGATTTGTGCCCATTACCTTTTATCCTGCCACGGGGTACCACTGAAAAAAAGTTTGGCTATATCTTCTGAATCGTTCCCTGACACATATTGATACGCATGTCCATAAAATCAACACATCCTAAAACTAAGCAACCCTAGCCCTCTCAGCCTCTACTTATAGGACAGACACTCCAACTCCTTAATCATCTTCCCAGCCCTTTCCTGGACTTGCTCCAACATTCCTATGTCTCTCTTGTACTGAGGAGACCATGACAGGACTCAGTTCTTCAGGTGTGCTCTCACCATTGCTGAGCTGACAGGAAATGATCACCTCCCTCAATCTACTGTGGACATTCTAACTAATGCACCCCATTTGCTTTTTTTGCCACATTGCTGGCTCACATTCAGCTTGTCCACCAGGACACCCAGGTCCTCCTCTGCAAAGCTGTTTTCCAGCCATTTGGCCCCAGTTTGTTCTGGTGCATGGGGCTGTCCCTCCCCACATGCCAGACTTTCCACTTCCTTTTGCTGAATTTCATAAGGTCAGTCCTTTTCTCCAGCCTGCCAATGCCCTTCTGGCACAGCCTTCTGGCATATCAACCAGGCTGTCCAATTCTATATTGTCTGCAAACCTCGCAAGGGCGCACTCTGTCCCATCAGTCAGGTCATTAACAAAGATGTTACACAGTATTGGCCCCAGTATTGACTGCTAGTGCCTGCCTGGTGATCACTGATGACCTGCCTCCAGGTGGACTTTGTGCCACTGGTACAACCACTCAGACCTACCCATTCAGTTTTTAATCTACCTTGCTGTCCACTTATCTGACCTGTATTTAATCAGCTTTTCTTTGAGGATGTTACCAAGACAGCATCTAAAGTCTTAATAAAGCTAAGATAAATAACATCCACTCTTCTTTCATCCACCAAGTCTGTTACCTCATCATAGAAGTCTATCAGGTTGGCTAATCACAAGCTGTCCACCAAAAATCCATGTGGTCCTAAAACTATCATTTTAGCTAGATGTAGCCTTCACATTTACCATTTTATGTGTATGTTACTTATATCCATGCTACACAGTATCCTATTAAAATGAGGACTAATTTGCCCTTCTCAGATTATACTGTAAGGCCACACACCTTTGATCTGTTCAATTTCAATGCATGTAAAGCAAAATTAGCAAGATCAAGGCCTTCAGTGATTACAGTATCAAGGCAGAATGCAAAATATATTTTTCACGTCTTAGACTCATAGCTTTTCACAGAACAGAACATGTTGCCTGTTTCATTTCCATACAGACAGCATTCTGAGGCATGAATTAGCTGAATAACATAGAAATACTGCAAATAACAAAAAAAGCACACTAAATTGAAAAATTAAATTGTATATTTGTGTAGTAATACTACTATTATGCATTGAATCAAGAAATGTCCAGTTACATGAGAATATGAAAATATTGTGAACACTCTTTGTCAGTTTTACAGTATTCTTTTAGTCTCTATTTCTTGTGTATCACCTAACTAGTTCACCAGACTTTGCTACAAGAGGGCTCCCAAATACATAAAAGAGCTGTAGTACTGTATTCATATATTTGTAAATTATATATATGTAATATATACAGATATGAAAATACAATAGACAGTGAGTCTGTATTTGTAGCCACAGCAGTAAATGTAAAATTCTTCCCCATCCATGAAGAGAACAGAATGTGCATGATTTCAATGTATTTTAACATTCATTTTGTGAGAAAGAATATTTAATAATACTTATTTTATAATACTTATTTTCTCCATAAGAAAAACAGACAGATAACTTTCCTGCCTTCCATATATTTTATCCCCTTATTTGAACTGTGACTGAATGGAAAGATCAAATGAGGTCTGAGCAGATAGCTGTCAGCAAACCAGTGATAACATACCATGCTTTAGAATTAGATAGAAAATGTGCAACCTGGTATATAATTTCTGCTTGTAACTGCCAAAGACATCTGGCTTAGAATATAAGCCAGCTTGAACATCCCTACACATACTTACTTTATCATTCATGAAAATTGAATTATATCAGTATCTCTTAATATTTCTCTGTTAAAGCTGTGCCTATCTGTAGTAGTGGAAACCCTCTTTTTCTTCTTTATAAGAGTAGACTCAGAGCCATCACAGGTGTCACATCTTTACACTCCATTAAAATCAGTCAGAACAGCATGCAGATGAATCCCTGCACGTTGCTTTAAAAATGCATGGGATGACACATCAAGGAAAGGAGTTCTTCAGGTCTTCCAATAGGATTTTAACAAGTTTCAGTGGTACTACTGTCACTAATATGACATTTATTTGAGTTTTGCATAATTAAAGGTTTTAGCAATGGACTCACAATTGGAAAAAAAATGTTTCTTTTTCAGTATGAATCAAATACACATTTCTTGGGTTTTCCTTTGACTGTTCTCACTGTTTGGAAAGTTAGCAAAATGCCCCCCTCCCCTCACAGTTTTCGTGTTCCCCAAATTTATGGACAGCAACAGATTTTTATGCAGCTTTTTCTGATTAACAGAAGTTGCTTTCAGTCATTCAGGCAAGAGACTGCTCCATTCATGGATACCTTAGACACTTTTTGATTCTGCAACGACCGTCCCCTGAAAAACACAGTTCCACATTATACAATGAGACTTCTAGCAACAGTACTGACAAAACACAGCTGATTGGCATCCATACGAAAAATACATTTGAAATGTTAAGGTCTTTGCAGATTTAGCAAGTTAATAACACTCACAAGCACAGTTGTGATCATTAGCCGTAATATTTCAAACTAATTCTAAAACTTAAGTGTTCTCTGAATCAGTTGACCTAGGAAAGAGGAAGGTTAGGAGAGGCCCAAAAAATCAGAGCTGGATAGGTTAGAAGAGTGACAGGTTTAACTGCCTGTAATTGTGTAACTTCACAACCACCAGAGCTGGGTGATACAGGCACCTACTAATGCTTTCGAAGTAACAGTGGTACACTCAATTATCCTTTCCACGGAGTCCAGTTACTGAGACATAGAGTTGAAAAGAATGATTTCTTGATCAGTGAAAATACAGAAAAAGGGAAGAATTTAGAATAGGTACTGAGAGCTGAATTAGGCAGGAAACCTAATACTGCAGATAGGTAGCAATGAAATGCAGCACTCCTTTTGTGCAAGACTGGGGGGATTTTGATATATGAGCTGGAGCAGATAGATGGTAGAGCAGGAGAAGCTCCTTTTACAAACAAACAGACCAAGGGGATAAACACAAACATTGTTAAGAGACAAAGGGTTAAAATCAGGACGTTTATATGAAAGGAAGAAGTGAGATAATGTTTTAGAGATCTATCTGAATCCTAAATGCAGAAGGAAAGGGTGATCAAGAGACCACCAGTCTTGGCAGCCTTTCTGCTTTTCAAACCAAACAACATCCGAAGAGGAGAAGCAGGAATACAAGGAGAGCATTACACGGCCCCAGTGTGTGGGCAGTGACACACGGAGATACACTGTATTTCTCACATCAGGACACAGAGTAAGAAAGGCAATAGGTGAAGTGGGAGCAGTAGAGCACAGAGGGACTTCAGGCTGAAAACAGAACATCAGTAAGGACATTTAGCAGTGAGAGACAAGAAGTTGTGTAACAGAGAAAACTCGTAAAAAATAAGTCAAAGGCTGTTCCCAAAGAGAGGAAAGATGATTGGAAACTTTTACACAATAAATTTGGGTGGGAACACATAACTCTGGTTACTAAGAATACAAAGACTGTAATCTTCTCCTTACACCCCAGGGGGAAAAAAAAGCCTCCTTTTATGAAGGACAACAGAAGCCATCACCCCAATGTCAAAAAACAAAATTGCAAGATAGATGTGGTATCATTTCTACAGGCACAGTGGGAGAGACTGAGAATTTTCTTCAGAGTAATTTTCTGTGGTAAAGACTTCCAACTGTGCAATGGTCACTGTAGAATCAGCAAAGAACAAAATGCCTGAAACCACATCTCTTCATCTGAAAGTTTTCATTCTAAAGTTTTGTTTGCATTTTCTAATAAAGAAAGAACATTGATTCTTATTTAATTCTTTCTCTAACTAGTGCAGAGTTGTATCTACTAACACATCTCAGCTTTTGTTATGCACTAATAGTGTACCCTCTCCTTAAAATCCCATTTTGAGTCTAAGAGAACTTCTTTTACATTTCTATCATAAATCCTCAGACTGAAATTCCTAAAAAAATTAGCAATCAGTACCAAGTCTCTTCATTCTTCTAGGATAAACTAATAATAAAAGTACTATCTTTGAACCTTCATGAAATCTAACAGTAACATAATTATTAATTAGATTCTGCATTCTTTGAGTGTCACATAAAGGAGCTGAAAAAAGATTCTGGAAAGAATATACAAATTAGTTCCCTCTGAAAGATTCATGTCTGAAATATTTTCAGTATGGGACCCTTATCACAAAGATAGGACTATTAGAAGGTAATTAAAGGGGAGAAATAATAAGTATATTCTTATTTTAATCTACACTTTACATGTTTCCCATGTTTGTATTACATAGGGAATCTTAAAAGTTGGGTTGGGTGTGAAGTAGCCATTTTCTGGCAGTCTATGTCGTAACTCTGTAAAATTCAAATACTGATCCTTATATCTACTTAGTGTATTTCCATACAACTATTATTTTAAGGCAGCAGACAATTCCACTCAGCCTTACCTAGCCTAAAATATATCTTTTTCTACTTCATATATATTAACCATAATCTTGGCATCTTTCATTGCATTCAGCTGTTCCTAGACCAGGAACAAAGCAAAGCCACTTGAAATTTACCACAGTTCTCAGGCAGCACATCAGCAGGAACCACAGAGGCTTTGAATAACACTAGGGAGGAGCACCATATTTTCTACCCTTTAAATCTTACAACATGCCTAAATGTGTCCTTATTGATAAGTTTTTATCCATTTGTTAAAAAAAAAAAATTAAATTTGTAAGACAGTGGAGATCAATTTAATATCCTGTGACGGAAATTTTCTTTTATTAGAAACAGAGAAGCTATCCAGTTATTGGAAAGATAACAGAAATACACGTTTCAATTAATTCTTCATATTACAAAAGAACCCCTAGGGTCATCTTTAGCCAACTACTCAACTGAAATTAGAACTATTCACAAATATTCCTCACAGATTTCTATTCAACTGCATGTCCACCTCTCATATAATCAATATCTGAGAGACACAGTGTAAGTGGGTTGGTTTTCTGTGGTAGTGGTTTCTCTCTGTAAAATGATATTGCTGTTCTTTATCCTTTCTTAAATAATGGCTCAATTGTACTGTCAATGCAGTTGAGACCAAATAAAAGTACCCCTGCTGTCATGTAGCACAATTCCATTTGTGCTGATTCTGCTGTGGGATACTCAAATTTGATTCATCTTACTCCAAGCCCTGACAAAAACTTGTAATATGTTACTATTTTATTATCTTTGAGTTTTCAGTTCTTTTAATCAATATGCATTCTAATCCTTCTTCCCTATTTTAATTGGATTCTACTGACTATTTTCTTTACACAGTTGATCTCCAGCAAGCAATTTTACTGTACCATATGGGATTATAATGTCTATACACAGGCTAGACTTGAGCTCTTGTGCTCTCATCTGAAAGAAACCTAATGGAGTAATCTGAAGGAAAAATAGTGTAGTTCTTGCAGAGTGACAAGTCCCCAAAGACAATCCTGCAAGAACCTGAATCTCTCATTTAAGGGAGACCTGCCAAGGCTATTTTTTTAAATATGGCTCCTTCTCCTTAGCCACCTCTATGAGATTTTATTTATAAAATTCTCCTTGAAATACACAAGGAAGGGCATTGGAATTCCCGTGTTATACACACATTCCTGACACTGGTTGTATACAGTACAATTTAATACTATGATTTTAGATTGTTAAGCTGATGAGGCTACACATAAAGTAAAACAGTGTACAAGTTCCTAGCAGTATGTTTTGAAAATCTTAATGTGAGGACTATGACTTGTCCCTGACTATACCTGCAACCTATTCTGTGCATATGAGGCCAGAGAAGCCTTCTTCCTCACTACCCACAGCTGCCGTTCCCACTGGGATTCCAATGCAGCCTCTCATGATAGAATCACTCTGCAATTGGACAGGAAGTAAAACTGGAACAGTCTGTTTTAAAACAAATTCCTCTGGAATTAACGTCTCAAGAAACACTTCCCTAAGCTTTTGTTCAGTTTTTATCAGACTATATACCAATACGGGAATTCTTTTCCCCATTATAATTGCACCTTCTCTCCTTTTTTAATGCTACAAACTACTACGCTCTCAGTCTTTTTGGTTCTAAATAATGACATATATGAATGACCAGATGGCTTCCCCACGGATAAGACACTGAAATAACACAGGCTTAAAAATACAAAATAAAATATCAATTTACCCAAGCCTTACACGTGAGAAAGGAAATTTTGGCAAGTGGAATTACTTATTAAAATGTGAATACGCAATTATGAAGAGATATAAATTATGCATATGAACCAAAAACCTGTACGATAAACCTCTGATCTGCCAATACTAGAGAAAAAGGCTCTGAAGTTAGGGAAGTTGAGGAGTGTTCCTTCAGGTCAAAAAAACCCAATGGTTTTAATTGGAAGAACTCATATCTACCTGATGTAGATAACAGAAGGTACTGGCGATGTAACAGCAAAAACTTCATACATGGTTTTCTTACACAATTTCCACGTTACTGTTTTATTCATTTCCATTTTTACTATAAGCCTGCTTTTAAGAGCATAACATTTTTTTCCCATTAGAGTATTGTGCTTGTAAACAAAGACAAAACAAAACCCATGAATTTCTTTCATGTGGCACTCCATAAAGGATGGGATTTGCTTCCCTCCGTTTCTGTCACTTTTGTGAGGTTTAAGTTAAAAGAAATGGAAATAGCTTTTAAAAATTCCTCTGCCATGAAGTATACACATACGAATCAATCACAGTAATGTCTGGAAGGCAAAATATCAAAGTTCTGCTTCAAACTGTACCACTGATTTATTCTGAGACCCACATTAAACCTCTTTCCACGTCTGTAAAGTGGAGATAATATCTGCCCTGTTTTATAAAAGATATGGAAATTATGTTGGAAGAAAAAGTCTAGAGGTAAAAAAAAATTAAATATATTTACATATGTACTTTTTTATTCTGAGGTTGCAATATCTAAATGTATCTTTTATTATTTCTAATAAACAGAACAAAAATGTACCTTTCTTTTTTGACATAGGATATTAAGGGAGGTCAAAGGGCACCTTTCATTCTGGAAACACACAACTTACCTGGTTAGAGAAGAACACACATATGTAGATTAGGGTAGACCACCCCAAGACACTTCTCATGAACCATTTGTTTAAACACAGTGTTCCAACATTAAAATCTGACAATGTCATTCATCTTCTTTTAAACATAGGGAATCCTCTGTATGTGTCTCAAGCATTAACACCAAAAAAAGATAATACTGATTCTGATTCCCTTTGTAAAGGAACTTTAAGATCTACAGAATAATTTATTAGATATTTTAGAATTCTCTTGAATTCTCTTTGTGGGGAAATTCCCACTCCAGCAGTTACACAGTTTAATAGACACTTAGACATCATGGTGATGAGTGCAGGAAAAAAAAAAGACAAGAAAATTTCAGTAAAAACTGTTAAATTAAGACAGCAAGAAAACCAGTGCAAGGCTCTTGCACAGTTCTGCAATCTTTCACACTTCTTTTCTGTTAAGCACGAGGGACTAAGGTCTCTTTTCTCCCCTCATCCCAGAGCCAATTTAAATCTACATATATATTTCCACAATCTATTTTCATATAACTAATGCTCTGTGGGGAAGGCATCAGCTACTTAACAGTCAGTCTAATAAACTTAGTAACTCCAAGTATCAGATGACAGAAGCTGACAGACCAACTAAATACAATGCTGATAACTCCAAGTTTACTCACCATAGTTAGGTAGCAATATGGCGTATCAGGTATTTATTTAATTCTACATAAATAAATCTAACATAAATCCACTAAGAATATGTAGGTTCTGTTGTCGATTTCAAAACGTCTCTTACATGATAGAGAAGCAATAACCTCTGTGAGTAGCTATCTTAAATATGAAAAAATATGAAAAATATGACTTCATGTAAGTCACCCTAACCATGAGTTAAAGAAAAATGCCACAATTCGGATTGTGTATACATGGACATCTAGGAACCTGAAGGACATGCAAGTGAAACCAAATTCAGCTTAAACAGAAATATGAATAAAAGAATGCATTTTGATGATTTTTCATTTTTGTACAGTCTAATGAAGTACGCATTTAAGTTGGAGGAATGGGTAAGAAGTCAGGTGTTATGGGTCAGAATTCAGCTGCTGTGTCTTAACTGAGCCTTATTTAAAACTGGTAGAATTCTTAGGCAGAGTTCTTAGGCAGAGTCAAAATTATTTGTCTCTTGGTGACAAAAATCTGATGCCAGCTACTAGAAGTCAGATGAAGTCAGATGAAGAGAAACATATATTAATTTCTTCATTTGATCAGAACTGCCTAGTCCAACTACTATCCTCATTCATGCTATGGTTTACTTCTGCAAGTTTATCCTGCTTCTACAAGGCACACACTGAGGGCATAATTAGTGAATCTTCTTGTAATGGCCTTGGCTAGTCCTCACTGCTCTACTGACTTCTTTATTGACACTCATATTATGTGGTTCTGTATAATTTGCTGAGATGAGCATTTATGTCACAGAGATAAAAAATCCTGGGATGTTTTGACTATAGAAATAACTTTTTCCTCCTAATAAAGTAAATCTTTTTCAGCAAACCCCACAACCTTCTCCTTGAAGACATTATCTGCTGCCATTTTCTTTCATGTATGTGGATGAGTAAAGAATGGAAATAAAAATCAAATCAATGCCAAAGCATGGACGATATATTAAGATAATGACTTACAGGAAGGCACTGAAAAACTACTGTGATGTAAATTATTTCAGAAACTACAGAGAATCCTCTCAAAATGAACTTCAGACAAGCTATGTGAAAATTTTGAGCACTTCACCAATACGTAATTAGAATACTATGCTATGTCTGTTTATGGGAAACAACATAGCATTTGTATCAGAGATTTGTTATATAAAATATAGTTAATACATAGTAACAGAGAGTAGTTAATGTAGATATAGTCATATTCAAATATACATAATTATAAATAACACCGCTAATTTGAAAACAGGGTTTTTAATAACAGTATATACTAGTATATCTGGTAAACACTCCAGATTCAAAGGAAGCCTAACATGACAATTCATTAGTCTGTGGTACTTATGTGAAGCAACCGTGCATGATGACTTGAATCCTTATGACTTGAACTATGTCAAAGACAAACATTTGCATTAAAGCTAGAAGAGAAGGATCCTCCCTTGATTAAGAAAAAAGAAAAAAATATTTAGCAGAAGACATCAGAAAAACAAGAGTCTGAGGTAAACAAGTAGTCATGAATATGCTAAGCCACAAGAACACAAGGAGAGGCAACAGCGACAGATATAATTTTGAGATGTTCAAACTGGAGACCAAGAAAAACTCCCCTTGATGAGAGCTATAGCCCTGGAATAGGTTTCTAGAAAGGCTGTGAAATCTCTGTCCTAGCTGATTTTTAAGATTTGGCTAGACAAAGTCACACCTAAAACTGTATTACTCTAACGATATTCTATTCTAATAAACTATATTATGGTTTTTGAATCACAGAAGCTTAGATTCCAGTGGTCATTTCCCACCAATATTTCTGTGGTTAACATGAAAAATAAAGAGGAAGTATTCAAAAAAGCCTAAGGTTAAAAAAAAAAAAAGTAACCAACAACAATCCCAAACTAACAGAAAATCTCTTCCTACTATTTTTTAGCTTTTTTTAATGGCTATCTTTAGCTATTTTTAACTGCTTTTTTAGTAAACATGATGTGAAACAAATCCATGAGGATGCATCAATTCATACATCTTTCATCCATTTGGACCATTTGGACTTAAATTCTCCTGCTCTTTTGAGGTGTTATTTTTTTGTTTGAGAAATCACCAGTATATCTCCTAAGCAAATGAGCTTCTGTGATCATCAGAAATTATACAAAATAATAGGGAAATCTCGTCTTTCTGTTTCTTCTTAGAATGAGATGCTAGAGTATTTATTTACTGACTGAAATTGAAATGATTCTTCAAAACATCTTGTTTCAAATAATGTATTTCCTTGCTTCAAAAGGCTTTATTTTAGGATTACTGTTTTATTCCATGGTTTCCAAGGTTCTCCCTCATTATGTAGCCTATATCCATCATGAACAAAATGGTCAGCTTTATGTCAACATCAGTAATGTTTCACTTAAATGAGAAAAAGGAAAGTGGCAGCTTTGTCTCTCGGTGATCTTTTATTTTGCACGTTTCATGTTTCTACTCAGGTTAGCAGAGTTTCACAGCTGCCTTAAATCAATCTTGAGCATGTCCTGCCACTAAAAATTGCAGATTCCCCTTCTGCCCGTATCCACACATTTTTACCATACTTTTGTCAACTGTGGAAATCATTTGGCTGCACTTAAAGCTGGAATTGTATACGCACCTGAAGAAAAAATTAGTATCTGATATGAACAGTGACCTAACTCATAATGTGACCACAAAATCTGTAACAACCACATAAAAGAAACGAGAACAAACTCTTATGGGAAATCCATGGGAAGGGGTAGGGTTATTCCTTTCTGTAATTGCACCCTGTTACAGGCACATCAGGCCAACTATGGAGCCTCAGGTGTTTTCCACCTCCACTTGTTTATTTCTATAGTCACAAACACACATAGTCACAGACCCACTGCTGGGAACTTACTGCTAAAAATTGCAACCACCATATCTTTGGAGGGTTAAAGCCCAAAACTTGAAAAACTACTGAATTAAATTTGGCTTTCCTTGGGCACAATTCTGCCAGGACAACAATTCAACTGCCTGTCAGCACTGGCACACTCCCATCTATGCTTAAGCACACTCTTTTCAGAAATTCATCCATGCCAGAAGCCTTGCAGTTTACAAACACATTTGCTGTCAGCAATGGTATGTCATTTACCTCAGATGGGTGGCTGGCACTACCACCCAAGTAGTGCAGCCTTGTACTCTTCCCTGTTCCTTGCTGTGACTACAGACTTCAATTTATGAAATTTTTTTGTAAAAATTGAGCAAGGAAAGACCACTCTTAAAACTGAGATGCAGTTCTACTTTGATACAAAGTTACTGGTTCCTAATAGAGTTAGAGTACTCCCTGTGGTCTGTAATCCCTCTACCAAAAATCTCCAGCTTCCTTCTGTTCTCTGGTAATCTTCACAATAACCAACCACATCAATAGGGATTCAGTTAAAACTGAAGGCCCAAAAGCTGCAGACCATTATTTTGGTTCCTAGTGAGGAACTTTTTTCTTGTACAAAGACAGTAGTGCAAAATGTTTTAAGAGACTTAAATGGTGAACTGGACATAGCACAAAAGAACTTTTCTTCATTTACATACAGAATATACCAGATGAAGACTAATCATATAAAAGCTGGCTAAGTCAAGGGAGTAAAAGATAAAATTACTTTGCAGGAATACAAAAGGGGCATGGAAATAGAAGGCAATTGAAACATTAAAAAAATTCAAAGATTATTTTTCCCAGTTGATGTCTTTTCAAACACTCCGAAGGGGAAAGTGACAAGGGTGAAGACCTTTAAATAAGTAACAGATTTAGAGAGTAGATTGTCATTAAAATGATGAATGAAATTAGTTAAAGTTATTTTTAAGGAAGAGACATTTTATGCCTTAGGATTTTTAGACTCGGCTAATAAGAGAACAATTTAGTGGCAGAAGAATAAGCTATTCAAGAAGGATGTAAAATGAGCAAGAACAGATGTGGTCTTGAAGAAAACTAAATAGGCATTTCTCAACTTCTAGCAGTACAAAAATATCACCTTCCTACAAAAGAAAAAGTTAACAAAAAAGAAAACCTGGTACAATTTTATTAAGTCATGAGGTGTGGGGCTTTTTCTACATTTTATGAATATATGACTATCAGCCACTCCAAAAAAGCATAGCGTGAGATCTGGATTTGGAGTTTCCTCCAGGCAAATAGGCTTGATTTCATTTTTTTGAACAAAGAAGCATAACCAGCTCTTACTTAACAATATTTCCCTTTCAGTTCCTGCAAACATTCAAAGAACCATAAAAATTTTGACTTCATCTGTGACCTTCTAGCAGTAACATTCATATTCAAAACAGAAAAGAGAGATATGGTGCCTAGTTATAATGCAAGCTTCTGAAAACATCTCTGAAATTGCACCATGAAGACCAACTTAAATATACAAATTATTGACCAACTAAAATCCTTATGTGTTCGAGGCATAGGTAAGGAATAACAGCAAAGTAATTCTTTGGCACTTCCATCTAGGCTGAGAACTTATATGTCAGAAAAATATTTCTTCTGGTTTTTTGCCTTAGTGGATTCTGATTTTTCCTCACCACTATGTGATACAGCCTAAAAGAAGAAATTTTGGTATGTGTATGAAGACTGCATGTATTTACCTAGATACCTCAGTCCATGGCTGTGTGCTGTTTCAAATTTAACATTAAAAATCATCCAGATATAACAAGACTTACATCTTTTAGACAAAATTCCTGAGCTGCTACTTAAAAACATATTTGCTGTTATCTTGCCTATGACTAATAAACCTGGAATAATCCTCAACAGCTGTCAGCCAACAGGTGCTGCTGAGTAACATTGGAACACCATGCTATGAACTGGAATCAATTTTTTCTTCTTCATCATTACAATCAGGCAGGCAGAACAACTGCATCAATTTTAATATTACTTTTAATATCCTGCAGAAACTTACTTTACTGTAAAAACAGCAAAGTACGTCCTATCATAATTACAGTTATAACAGCCACCCATTTTATGAGATTTGTAGGGAAGCTACAGTAAAGGTCTTCCTCTGTTGCTGAATGGAACTGATAGGCAGTGAGACGAACACAGAATACACAAAACACTCTTGAAAATGGTGTCTTGAGTTTCATTAGGTCCTAGATCATGCAATCCAACGCCAGCTACAAACGACTCATGACTAACCATCAAAATTATTTTTAAGTTAACTCTCTGTGCTTCCAGGCTTTTCTTGAACTGCACTGGCAGACACTGAGAAATCAAAGCCCATGTAAATATTGATTGTGTATCTAACAAAGAGACTGTTCACAATATTAAATATCTAACAATGCAAGACTGACGTAAACTTCTCTGAACTTAATTTTAAAATTGTTCTAATTATTCTAATTCCATAAGAAGGGTAAACAAAAATTTTATTTGTAAACAAAAATTGGAACGCTAGCACTTTTAATAAAAACTACTTTCATAAAGGAATATATCTTTGACCTCATGTAGAAGTTTAGAGTAGAACCTTATTATAGTAGCTGACAGGCATAATTTCCATAATAGAAGAGAGAAAAAATAGATTTCTGAAAGTTAGGTATTCTCCTGAAACCAGAATCAGGTGTAAACTCTTCATTTATTTAACTGGTGCTTTGATTTTGCAAATTAAACACAATAAAATAGCAATTTTTATACTCCTGACAACAAAATATTATCATTAATAGAAAGTTCTGAAGATTTTTATAGAATGATCTGATTTGTAATGCTAATATGCAATGCATTATGTGGTCAGAGTTTTTAAGGGGTGTTACACAGCCTTGTTATATCGTCACTCTTCCCAGTTAGGTATTCTCTCAAAGGTCTTCAACCTTGTTAGCAATCAGACTTTATTGTTCAGCTTGTCAGGCATGCATTCTGTGGGGACCCAGAAACCAGTCAGTCAAGACAGTGCTATAAATATGTAAATCTAAACAAACCAACAATCCACACAATTTTCACCCTTTTTTCCCCTAAAGCTCTAGCATTATTTTGACGAAAGACATAGTCCAAAGAGACTAAAAATCAACCTCTCCAACTATCTCTCACTGGAACTAAGAACCCCATAATCAAATATATATATATATATCGAAATTGTTTCAATATTCCAATATGCCCAATACTACTTGTCAATTAGTACAATTTTGCAAGTTCTGTGTGATGCTTTACATCACACAACCACAGTTGTACAGCTGAAAAAGTAACATCTAAATGACTTCCCCAGTCAAAAAGCAAATTATGTATCTATATTATATATATATTTATATTTCTCAGTCCTAGTGTAATTTTCATAGATGAATACCCATTTTCAAATGCTCTGTGTCTAAATCTAATTAAAGTATACTGTCTCCAGATGCAGAGTGATCCAAGAGGACACCATTTTCAAATTTTCATTCTTTGTTTTCTGCATAAATCAACTTTTCAAAACTGAATTTTCACAGAAGACAGACAGGTAGAGTTATCTGCACAAATATTATGTCTTTTTTCAGTTAAGCTCTGTCAATAGGCAGAATTAAATTATGCACCTCAAGAGATACCTCTTAAGTAGCTAATACAAGCAGGCTGAATCATACTACGGAGATGTCTAATTCTTGCCTAAATTAGTTTTAAAAAATGCTACCATAATACTTATAGTAGAATTTCCATCTTCTGGGATTTACCAGTAATTGCAGTAACAAGTCTTACACTATTTATGTACAAGTGTATGGCTAATCTTAATAAAACCAGAGTGGGTGAAACTGCAATACACACAAGCAGTCTATATTCAATGCTGCTTGAATATTTATTTTAAATATCAAATTACTTCAAGAAGTCAAAGAATTTCAAGAAAACTAGTGAAGTGTGATTCACTTTGAGAAAAAAAAAATCTGAGATTTCATATCCTGGACCACAATATCCTAACATCAGAGCAGGCAGGTCACCAGGGGCTCTCCTGACTGGCAGCTGAAATATTTTCACCTTCCTTGCAGCGGGATCAGACTATTATCTCTGTCCTTGCCTCTTCCTTGCCCTACTTCCTCTTCATCCTTCACAATGTGAACCGATTTTGTCTTGCATTTCTTCTTCTGTGTAGAGGCAACTGCTACCAGCGTGTGTAGTTCCCCTGGTTCAGCTGCAGTTTGAGTGGCCACAGTGCCTGCTGTTCTGCTTTCCTCCTCTTCACCTGAAGGTGCTCTCTAGTGATGAGTGGTGTCCAATAAACCATAGCCAGGACCCAGCATACTGCATAACTTTGCGCCTCTCTGAAACTGCCATAGCAATTTTTTTTCAAATAATCTGCCACTTTATCAAGGTCCTGTAGATGTTCAGGGGTAAACCTCCAAACTATTGGAGCAGAATAATCCTTCAAAAGCAGACCCACTTTCCATAACACTCATGACTTGCCCCTCTTGGGGAAGATCTCTGAAAGACCCTCCTAAAAATCTCTTTTGTAACTCTAAACATGGCGTAGATTGCACTGGGGAGACCCAGTGGACCTAGTAACAAGAACATATTTTCCTTAACATCCAACGGAATTTCAAAATCCTCAAAAGTTGTTGTAATGGGCTTGAAAGAGGAAAACGGCATGAAAGCCTGAGGAAAATTATCCTGTCCTGCTCCCCCTCAGACTGGGTATGATTATTAATGGCGCAGCACCTGAGGTAAGGGTAGGACAGTAACACTGAATACACATCCCAAACGATCCTCACTGCCCTTGATGTTACCCTTGATATCATAAACTGATACCCCACAGTATAGTAAAATTCCTGATCCCTCTCTCTGCTCCAAAGAAGAGCACTGTGATGGGCACATAGTGTGTATATAGAAATACATACAGGGTGATGTACCGCACCCACATGAACAGACCAAGCAACATAGGGACCAGTAACTTCCCACCTACTTCAACAAATGGTTAAATCAAATTTGTTTCCAACATGTTCTGGGCAGATCTGTCATCTCAACCCTTGACTCCTACACTGGACACCAAATAAGGCTGTCAAGGTTTAGGAATGGTGTTCGCCAACTTAGTGCTCACACTGCCACTCACCCCCCCTTTCCCCTCCCTCAGGCAGGTGGCTGGAGAGAATTGGAGGCACAAAAGGCAAAGATTACAGGTTAAGAGAAATTTCCTGGCAACAGCAATGAGACAAGAAAAGAAATTACAGCAGTGACAATATTAATGATAGAGGGTACAAGAAAGAAAACTAATCACGTGGAGAACCAAAAAAACCCAAAAAAAACACTAATAATAAACAATACCAGATGGCTACCCCCACCATGTTTTCTTAACCAGCAGGAAACCCTACTCCCTGGAAAAGTCCCTTTCTCCCACCCCAGCAATGACTTGAGTTGTTACAGAATAACCTCTGGGGTCCCCTCCTATTACCACAAAAAATTATACCCCCTGTCCTGGCCAGAACCAAGGGAGGCTTGGCTGGCACATTTGCAACTTGTCCCCTAGGCCTCCCTGAACTTCATAAGGTTCTTGTCAGTCCATTTCCCCGCTTGTCAAGGTCAGCCTGTCCCTCTGAATGGCTGCACAACCATCTGCATCATCTGCTCTGTCCAATCTTGTAACTTGTTGAGGGTGATCTCTACCAAATCATCCAGGTCATTAGCAAACAGCTCACATTATTAGCTCCAATACTGATCCTTCACTAACAACCTGCCTACAGCTGTCCTTTCAGTCCAACAGTTCAATCTGTTTTCAGTCTATTTCACTGCCACTTAGCCTGTGTTTCATCTGCTTATAAAAGAAGATGTTAGGGAAGACATTGACGAAAGTCTTGCTTAAATTAAGACAAACAATATCAACTGCTGTCCCCTCATATGAAGCAGATATCCTATTATAGGTGCTTATCAGATTGGTTAAGCATTTCTCCTTCACAAATCCATGCTGACCACTCCCAACTACTTTCTTGTCCTTTATATGGCTGGAAATGGCTTCCAGCCCGGGAAATGGTTTAAGCCTCAACTTCCCAGGCATTCAAACTGAGACTCAACAGCCTATAGTTTCCTAGACCCTCCTTCTCATGCCTCCTGAAGACAGAAATGGCAACCAGATCTGTGGTGTATCTAATTTTTTATGAGGAGGGGAAGTGTAGTACTTGACCAAAATACATGGCCCCGACTAGGCATGCAGTCTATAAAGACAGCTCAACTCTAGCACAGTAATACAGGAGTATACATCAATGGTTAGATTTTATGAAACACGTAATTAATAAACTCACAGTACATGAGATCACTTCCATAGAAGTTTTCAAGAAAATTGACTAGCTTGTCTTCAAAATCATTCATCGTAACTAATGAAAGTGATGCTGATCATGTAAGTTGATCGGTGCCTGAACATCTCCACTTACTTGTGGTCAATGCAGCAGCAGACTATAATTAGCCCTCTATAGCAGATGACATGCCAGTAACCCCATACAAATATTTCAGGTGGCACAGATGCTTCTCACACAATCCAAGAAATAAGAAAACTAAGTATGCAATCATATTCAGCTTTACTTTTAATCTTCAGCCATCTTGTATATTCTTGCCTGACATGTACTTTTTATAAAGAAGTTTGGATTCCTTCTAGAAACAAAAGTTTCTAGTAAATGTGTTTTAAACAGCTTCAGAATTTTCAATGAGGCCTGACAATTTCATCATTGCCTGCTAAGAGGTGAATAAAACCCACATAGTGTAATACATTACACTTAAATTCCATCATCCTATCCTCTAGATGACAAAAAAAAAATCAACTAATTATCACAGCTAATTTCACTGCCAATCTTACCAGCTCTTGTTAAAGGAAAAGAAGGAACTGATTGGATACTGCTGAAATAATAGCTTTGTGGATAGGTGATATTCAAAGGTAAAACTACACAGATTTGTGTTGTAAACTGATCATGTTACACTGAGCTCTGTAAGAGACACGTAAAACTCCTACTTGCGCAGTTACACGTTCGATATTCAAAGCAGATCCACGATGCTAGGAATCGTCCCACTTCTTAGCTTACAGGAAAAGAAAAAAAAAACATGTCGTGCCCTTTACTTCACGCTTTCGTTGTAGCAGATGAGAAGTAAACAATAGACATTAATTGTGAAAGAACTGTTTTCTCAGATTCCACAATTATTTCCACAGTTAGCTGTACCAAGGTACCTGTGAGTTTGTGCCTGTCAGATTCTCATGAAAGAGCCTAGAGAGCATACTGCATTTTCCAAATGCCGGTTTCTTCCGCTGCAGACACACATACACCCTAGAAAGACTAATATCTATCCTTTCAGTCATGCATTTGTGATAGCTGTCAAGAGTTGCCACTCTCAACATGCTATTTATGAATCCCTCAATGCAAATGCCATAAGAAAAAATCCTAATTTGTAATGCTGAGGTAATACCCCATCCTCAGGAAAGACAAAAAAGAGGTTTCATATATATATATATTTTTCAGAAATTTGTCTTGTTAGTAATGGGCTGCTAATCTCATAACTTCTTGCATGTAAAACCATAAGAGAAGAAACAAAAAATTTTTAACCAAGGAGAAATTATTAGCTGTATTTTAACTCTCCTCTTGTCACCCTAAATTTATCTTCATGAGAAACAGTCAATGCCAGGGCATCGTTATCCTAATCTAACCATCTTGATAATATAGTGTTAGATATTTCACAAAGTACCTCCTACATTACAAACACATTTGATAACTTCTGTTAGACAGTCAAGAAACACAGTTCATCCCCAGAAAAGGGCATCAGTACTTGTTTTGAGTGTGATAGCCATTGTCACTGATTTCAATTTGAAATACAATAAAAAGGTACGTATATGATGCATACATTCAGTCTTCACTACTATTAGATTACTGGGCAATAATAATTTTTCAACATATGGTAAGCATATAATTTTTAAGATGAGGAAGAAACCATAAATAAAACTTTAAGATCTCTAAAGAATTATGAATTGTTAAGTTGTTGACAGGAGTAGAGCGATTATTTGCTTTGTTTTGTTTTCAGTCAAGATATCTCTTCTGCCATCAAGACAGCCAGAAAGTTCTTTTGCACCAAGAGACAAGAAGTCTGGATAAGCCTAACTACATGTTATCCTATTTAATACTTTAACTAAATGTCTAAACCAATATAGCAATTTTCCCCGTGACTTTTCTAGATTTTTCCTGAAGGAAAAATGCCAACACTTTTGTAATGAAAGATATTTACATTAAATCCACAAATAGAGTTGATATATGATGAAGATTATGTTTAGAGGCCTGAAGCATTTGGGAGATGTGGCAAAAAAATTTATTTCTTAAGGTAGCCAAGATTCTCAGTTTGAGAGAGAGGTTTACATTCATTGCTTATGTTTGTAAAACATTAAAAAAAATCTAAAATTAACAATATTCACCCAAGAATTTATTTAAAAAAATAAAAATCTCTCATATTATACCAAAAGAAGTCAATCATGACATGGTTGTGATTCAATTTCCAAACCGATCTGGAAGCACCATGGGATCTGAGCCACTATTAATGCATGGAAGAAAGAAAGGGAAAAAAATATTTCAAAAGTAACAGGGAGCAAACAGCAGCAATTGCACTTGTAGTTATTCATGCTAACAGAAAACACAATTCTGGAGGATAGCATCTTTTAAAACAGCTGTGACTTTTCAATTATTAAATTCAGATAAACCCATTAAAAATTACTGCAAACTGAGGAACTCACCTCCTTCTTTACCCTAGGATTGCAACTGTGCTGAACTTTGATTCCTTCAAGATCAATTTCCCACTAACTGCAGAGATTTTTCCCATTCATTTGCCTTTCATAATATACATGCTATGTTAAAGAATATCTCCTGAAATAATTCTGAGAGTAAATCAGGGGCCTGGTGTTGTCCTGCTGAGAGGAAGAGAAATCTGTGTATTTGAGGAAATGTTGGATTATTTTAAATACAAGTGCCCTTGTTCACATGGCCTCAGAGTTCAGCTAACCAGCAGGAAATGATGAACCCTTCTCAATTCAATTAAGTCATCCCTGAAAGGTCTATCACCACTCTGTAGCAGTTCCATCAGGCCTCTTTCTCAGACTGGTACCAAAAGGGAGCTCCTCTTCCAAATTTAAAAGAAGCAGCAGGACACACTGACAATTCCCAGACTCACCAGCTTCTTCACATCAGTGTATCCCAAAACATACAGATTCTTCTCTATCAAAATATTCCCACAGGATGTTAAAATGAAAGGCATCCAAAAGGGTCCATAGCAGGTCATTATAAAGTCTAGAAGGGCTGTACTGCCATGTGCGCCTTAAGCATTCAGTGACTTTTTTCCGAACAGGTTTTGATGTAGCTAGTGGCTGTGGGGAAGATGTATTCCACAGCTCACAGCACCACAGGAAAAAAACAGGTCCTGCATTTAGACCAGGATTGCATTTAAAGTTCACAGTTAGTAACTGAATACCCTAAAATTCATCAGTACTGTTGCTAGTTAAAAGACATATTCAGAGAAGCAGTATGCTTACCTAACTGGAATGAAGGAATGCTGGTGCAAAGGAAACAAAAGCAGACCAAAAATATTTCTTACAATAAACCCTCATAGTGGCATCCTGTGAGAGCTATGGATACAGACCACAGAGCAGCACCACAGAGCTCCAGAAATCATCATATTCTCACACAATATCCACTATGTGTTACTTCAAATAGGCAACAAGTTCATGGCTGTGTTTCAATCCAAAGATCCCTTAAAACTTGGTTTATGCCTGCTATGTGACACACCTCCAGCAGTTATCTTCTTCATCTTGAATTTTATACAGCATTGTTTGCTAGTCTTTTCCCAGAGGCATTTAAAAGTTTGGTAACATTCTGATGTTCTAATTATTCTGCAACTAGAGAAATTGCAGATTTATCAACAGTCGCTTCCTCGAGACCATGGTTTGCATTTCACCTGATTTTTGTAACAGATTGAAATCAAAGTAATCAAACCCAGAAAAAAAAAATAGGGTTAAAGTTCAACATGACAACAGAAGGTATGGTAGGATTTCCAAAAAGGAAAGCATTTTCTAATTAGAATGGTTGAAGAATGAAGAATAAGCAGGCTGTTGGTCTGAAAAGTATGAATGGCACTGAGGCACACAAATCTACTTCACTGTACTGCAGAATTTATGAGCCCTCTGTTAGCACAAGCACATTAAATGTATGTGCTAGAAAATCTTAATTGAGTTGTCCATTCATTGATTTAGGTCTTAATGGGACTGGAACAGATTTAGGGAAGAGCTTAAGGTTTAGAAAGACTGCTTTGAAAATAAAACACAGTAAATGGAGACAGTGCTTTGAAACAGCACCATTTCTCCCAAGAAAATGTCTAGTGTAGAAATATCACAGCAGAAGCTTAGTCACCCAACTGCTGGAAAGGTAATTTATCAGTCTGTCTCCTGAGGTAAGCAGGGGTTCCTTGAAGGCCCAGTAGTTACAGCAGGTTTACACTGCACATTTACAGACACTTACACACCTCATCCCATGTCTCAATTCATAATGTGAATCCCACCTTCTGCATTAATACAATACCACAATAATAAAGGCAACAAACAAGCAAAAAAACAAAACCTCCAAACAGAATATCTATTTACCAAATAGAGTCCTTGAACACAGAGAAGAGTGAAAACAGAAAGAAGGTGCACTTGAACACCAAAAGGATTCTCCCACTGCATATATCCAATGTATTTTCAGGAATGCCTGAGAATATATAACAGTGTTTCTCAGCTGACCTCCTACAGCATGAATTTCTAACTTTATTTTTCGTATAATTTCTAGGTTTTAATGTTGCTTGATATCAGAGTTACACCAGAAGACTACTTTGCATGTGACATAATCAACAACTACAAATTCATTTACTAATAGCATACAAAGAAATCATAGGGAAGCTATTTTAGTTTCAGTAATCAAAAGGGAAATATGAAATGATAAGGGAAGTAACAATTACACAGGCTCAGAACACCTCTGAATAAGAAAATCGACTATGTGTAAATGTACTTTTTTTTAAAAAAAAAATACATTATCTGCTCACCACTCCCAATGTCTTTGAAGGACAACATTCATGAGAAAGGACTTGGTCATGACCATGAAACTAGAGAACCTGCAGAGCTTTCAAGACCTTTCACATGATGGAAATACTGTCACTTTTGGTGAGCCTATAATTTACACCTGATTTCTATAGACAAGAATCTAAAAAGGTATCAATTTTTTTAAACCAAATCTGCACAAGAAATTGACCTATTTGGATTCATAGGGATACATTTTGTATTCATGGCCATACACATGTAACAGACATAAATCAAAAAAGGATGAAATAGGTTATGAATAAATGGGGTTGGCGAGGGAGGAAAGAGCAGTGAGATACTTAGAGGTAGTGCTCTGTGATTTACTTCAAAAGAATAAAATGTGATATTCTGTCTTTGAATGTCTAATAAAAACAGGTATTTCAGACCTGCCAAGTAATTAATTTGTAGAATATGCTACACAGATGAGGCACTGAGACAGTTTCTCAACAACAGTGAAATATTAATACTTTTACATTTAAACTCCTGTAGTGCTTCAAACTCTACTAAAGCGTGTCCCAAAGTTCAGGAAAGCAATTTATGCTCTATAACAAGAACATGAGCACCCCCAGCTAGCCCTGCAGAAAACTAGAACGCAACAGAAACTCATCTAAAACATGACTGGCTGCAGCAAGCGACTGGTTCTTGTGATTAAACTACAGTGTAATTTGGAAATGGAATCCAATAGCTTCGGGTTAAAACATCATGCCCCCACCTCAAGTCTGCTTCATTTTAATTGACATGAAATATAAAAACCTGCTCAGGTTTTTCCTCACAGAGCTGCTTACATCCTAAAGGCTGGAGGAAGGCTCTCATGTCAGAATAGGTTTTCTTTGGACAAACAGTATAAAATAAAAAGTTACAAGAAATAAACCCATGCTCAGTTTATGAAGCAGACCTTTCTACTGAACGAGTAAGAAAAGAGAGAGCGTTGCTGAAAATGATTCTTCACTGATTTAACAGGTAAACCCAAAAGCAAACTGTAAGACCTAAGCCCCACCATTCTACAGAACAAGAGGAAAATCCCATAGACAAGACAGGATGTAAATGTAGACATTATGTCAGATTACAGAGATGATGAAATTAGAAATCCATGTGTATGTTTGCAGATGTGTAGCAGACAGAAGAGTATCCAGCATCTTTCCCATTTGCAGCTGATTTATGGAAGAGGCTTTCCCTTTCCTTTCTCTCAGAATTGTAGAACCTTTGGAATCAAAACCAATTCAGAGCCACCTGAAACTGTATTTTGTATATTTTCATGTACTATGAACATGAATCAAGAAACCGGAGAATGAATGGTCCTATCCCCCTTAAACCACAGTTGTCTCTCAGTAGAGTTGAAAGAAATTTTGTTAATATTGCTTCAAACTCCCTGGAGTCTGAGCCCAGACAATCAGACCCCTTTTGAGTTTCCTTGGGACTCAGCCTGATGGCGACTTAATGGAGAGAGAGACAGCTTCGACCCTTCTGCCCAAAAAGTAAATTTATAATGCAGAGTGACACAAAACAATAAGGTGTCCACTGTATTGGACTGAACCAGATCCAGGCAGTAACAACGAGCAAAAGGCAAAATGCCAAAGGTGGGGTTTAGGGTCAGACACAGGTACATATATAACCCGTGGGGGAGGGGAGTTAAGGTGGGGTCTGAGGGAAGAGCCCAAGGGGGGGCAATGACTAAGAATATTAAAATTCTTGCACCAAAAATAAACCTATGATAGCACACAGAACTAAGAACTTTCTAGTAGAGAGCATGTGAATAAGCCTTTTGATTATGGCAGTGAAAATGGGTTTTTTCCAGGGCATTTTTCCAGGGTTTTCTTCTTCCCTGGGGAAAATGCCCAGTACAATTGCTTTATTTTAACATTTGAATTCCTAATCTGGAGATTTAGTTCTTCATTTTCTTTCTAGAGGAGAACATTAGACATTCCTTGTAAGAATCAGACTTACATTGCCAATCAAATGTGTGTTTGACCATTTATTCATTAATGAGTATCCAAATGTGATTCTTAGCTCCAGTAATCATGAATCTAGAATTCAGTCACAGCATTATTTACTGAATTCAAAATGACTTTCAGTATTCAGAAGTTCTTTGCATTTCACTAGCACTGATCTGTTGAACAGGAAGACAAGTTTTAGTGTGTAAGAACAGACCTGTACTAATCTAATATTAACTCAACAAACATGATTAAAGAAAATTCTCTACATTTTTCAGCAGTGTAGAGAACCAACAAAATCAATAACAACTCAAACAAGTGCACTGAATTTAACAAGGGAACTATTTTTAAGCAAAAAAAAGTAATTTTCATTATATCTTGCTAGAGGACAATTATTTTATTAAAAGAGATAGTTCTTGAAAATGAGATCATCAAAAGAACTCAAATTAGGAACAAGGTAAAGCTTTTCAAAGGCAAAATATTTCACAGTGAGGGACAGAGAAACCTCTAGAGAAATGGAGTTTCCTGCTCCCCTGCAATAGTTTATTGTGCTCCTAATCAAACTGAAAATTCACAACATGCCCCAGTACCAAATGCTCTGAATTAGAATGTGAACAGTACAGAAAACTAATAAAATTATTTTTCTCTTCAGAAAGTACATTAACACAAACTTAGGATTTCATGCTCAGATTGGATGACAGTACAAACCCAGGGGAAAAAAACACAAAGCCATGATGTTCTTCTTTGATTACAAATAGTCACCAGGAAACCAAAATGGACACAAAAAATTGAACAAAGGACAGATATGGATAGAGTTTCTGAGGTTATTAGGCCCATAATCCTAATCACTTTTACTTCTACCTCAGGCTAACCTATTTTATTGATACAAGGATTTGTTCACTTAATTACTAACTTGATAATTAAAATATACTATTATTTTGAATTCAAAGACGCAATGTGATTCCATACACAGCTTTCAGGTTCCGGTTCTCTTTAGAGCCAGTGGAGAAAACCAGTCCCTGATCCAGCATCTGTTCAAAAAGCCTGCAGTATGAAGTTTGGAGGGAAGCCTGGTGGATATTTCAGTCATATTACCCATCCCTTATGAATTTATTCATGTTGACAAAGGAACTTGGTTATCTCTCCCATTCTTCAACACTTTACATTTTTACCCCTGCTAACAACAGAATTTCAATTCTCATCCACAAAACTTTAACTCTCAAAGTATTGCCAAATCGACTTGAGTAAAACGCACAAAAAAACCCCAACCAAACAAAATAAAAGCCACAAGTGGGTTTTTTTAATAATCACTGTAACCAAAATGCATTGAGATCAGATCAGTGTAGTGGATGATCACAATGGGTGTCATAAACCTAATTCCAAAGCTCCTTTAAATCTGTGACAGCCTTTGGATCAGACCTAGTTAGCAGCAATTAATTACGAGAGCCATCAGTTTGAAATCTTCCACTAATATTACATTAATGTTAATGTAAAAAAAAAATACTCCCCAATAGTTTAAGAGTGATCTTCTCTTTCACATTTGCATCCTTGGAGCCCTAGAAACATCCCTTACAGCCCTGAAAACAGAAGTTGTGGTCTTGCAGGTGTATAAAAACTCAATTTAACGTCCTTAGACATAAGTGAGGATGCAAGGAAAATGTGGTTTTGGTTTTCTTTTTTTTTAAACAGGAAGACTGAAGTGACTGTCTAAAGCAAAGCACATGTGCAATAACCAGAGGGATACTGCAGATGGCCATGACTCTGTTTACGTGAAATCTGATTACTTCCCTGATTTTTGGCACAGCATATAAAGAAGCTTATTTTTCCCCTACATGTGTAATGTCTTTATCAGACACATTGAAGAGCTCAACAAACATATGCTTCCTATGCTTCACCTAATACAGCCCATTGTCCCTTGGGATAAGGTCCTGCTGGAAAACAAAAAGTCAAGAAACATTCAAATGAGGATCTCATCCAAAATACAGGTCCTAATGGTGTAACACTGCTCCTTCAGTCTGCAGGCTTCAGAAGGAAACCACAGAAGCATTCAGCACAGCATGAGGGTTATTAAGACAACATCAGGTGGAACAGTATTTCTAAGCAAACATTTGCTATGACTAAAATTAAATTATTTTCCTCATTTTTTTCAAACTAATTTATTATGATACAGAGTAATAAAAATTAACTACTCTGTTACTCTTCATTGTTACCTTTTCCTGGAAAATGGTGTATGACAGTATGTAGTTATTTTAATTAGAACAACAAAAAAAGAGAAAATAAAAAATACAGTCATATAAGTTGCTTTAAATAACTATTTTATGGATTATAATATGTTCAAGTAGACTGATAACTACTAGAGCTCATAATTGCTTCTAAGGCTTAACTTTTGTTCAAGAAAATGATGAAGTATTATCTGGAAGGTTGCTTTTCATTTTTTGTTATTCTTGTTTCTTGTTGATATTCTGACGTTTGTACTAGAAAATGGAAAAACTGTCTTGGTCTAAAGAATCAACATACAGAGTCAAAAGTCAGAAGCATAGAAAGTAATTAAAAAGTTCAAGATCAAGACTTTTTGCTGAAGTCTACAGCTCAGAGAAAAGTTTAGCCCTGGAAAGAAACAGCGCCACATAAGCTGCAGGACAGAAAGTGTAAACACTCAAATCAGCATTCTTCATTTTGAACCACGTGGAGCAGGAATGATTTGCTTATTCCAGTGACAGAGAGTACTGCTAAACACATGGGTTTGTAGCTTAAAACCAGGGTTGAAGCTTTATTAGAGCATCTTGCCTTTGACCAGATTTGCTGTAGGCAGGCTCTGAATCCTGAGATGTGACATTCATTATTCCGCGGTGAAGCAGAACGGCAGCATAAGGGCAGTTTTTCACATATTGCACAGCCCTGGACATCATAAAAGACATTAACAATAAAAAGTGAAGTAAAATAAAAAAGTTTTCTCTTGTGTCATTACTTCTCCCATGGCTGCAACAGAACAGGCTGCACCAGAACAGAACACATGGCTATTCATGGCTACTAACAGAGTAAAACAAAATACTTACATATTTTGCCACCCACCAGAGAGCCCAGATGTTTTCTGTCAAGCTAGCTGGACAACAACTTTCTAATGTTACTTTCTCTTACAAGAAAGTTAATGTCTCCTTTGAAAAAGTTCACCTCTCCAGAGACCTCTGGTTTTAGAGGCATCTTAGTAATTGTTTTGGTACTCATACCCCCTAGTAATCTGCAGATTTATTACTTCCTTTCACCTTATAGGAAAATTCTTCAGGATGATCCTTCAGAACACCATGCAGATTTCTTTTCATGCTGTGCAAGAAGCAAAAGAACCTCACTTGCCTCCACACTGACTTCGTCTGCTTCTAATTATATGGAAAGATGCACGAGTCTACGCTGGTGGGCAAAATTTTAAGAACACTCGAAAGAGTTCACCTGGGAAAGTCAGAAGATTTCACAGCTTCAAATCTAATGTAAACCTAGCATGAAAATGGAAAGACTTTCTTCATCTTACAAATTATAGAACTCATCTCAGACATTTCATGTCTACTGTGTCATGTTATGTCTCTATGCAGTAGAGACAGGAGATTCAAGACAACAAAATGTCAAGATGAAAGGTGAACACCAGGACCCCATTCTAGATGAATCTCTAACTTGTTTCCTCACCTTGCTGCTTGGATAGACCATCCTAACCAAGGTTTTAGAATTATTTACATTGCTCTCACTAATTTTCCTGAAGTTTTTTGAGCGCCTAAATGCTCTGAAGTGGTATGTTGTGCATTACATACATCAGCAAGTCCTTCACTCTTTCTAAATGCATAATCAGTGCAGATATAAACAGAGCACTCCATCAGTATGTATTAAAGGAAAAAAAAAAACAACTCACCAAATCAAAGGCCAACTGTCTACCTAGCATCACCACCATATTCACCATCAAGATAGGCACTGAAAACACAACCCTGATCAGACCTCAAATGCATACACAGTTGAACCATGAATTTGGGGACAGAAGAGTTTTCATTAGGTCCTCAGGCAGACGAAAATATGAATCTACAACTCATAAAATGACAATGGAAGGTTTCACAGAATTACATCTTAAGCTATGAATCGCTGGCTATGATTTAAAACCCTTGCAATGGATACAGAATAGAAACAGAGGAGTAAATACTTGCCATGACTAGATCACTAAGTGAAATTCTGCATATTGAAGAAAAATGATGATGCCAAGAAATTAAGCAGCTCAGCTCTACAGAACAACTCGATGACTCCGCAGAAAAATTCAAAGACCACAGGTCAAACATGGTGCTTGCACTGTTGCAGCACCACCATTCAGAGACCTAGGGGGAGATCCTGCCCTACAGAAGCAATGTGAAATAAGTCCAGTCAGGGACTGTTATGACTTTACATAATAATTCTGCATTTTTATTCTGACCTATTATTTACTCTGTGCACTTGCCCCTGTCACAGAATTTCAAATTTCAGTCTTCCACATTTCATATTTATGGCTCTGTTCTTCACATATTGAGCTGGTTTTTATGTTCTGTACTGCAGGAATTGCAAACAGCTGAGTATCCAGTAGAGGATTGACTCTAAACACCTATTTTCAGACAATCATTTTGTCAGACATTAAAATAACAAGCTCTATGACATTTAGTCCCTTTTGAAGCCAACCTTGAGCATTAACAAAAAAAATGGTCCAAAGTAGGAGATGTCACTATGAAAGAAATAAACCCAAAGATTTCTCCATATGAAGAAAGGACACAGGAATAGTCTTGCTTCTAGGACTGCATATGACTATTAATGAGTTTTCAGTGTGCATATGTAGTCCTCAGAGAACCTTTCATAAGCTGTTCCCCAGCTGGGGGATGCTTGACAGTGCAGCTCCACAGGGAGCCTCTATAAATACTCCAAGGCCAAAAGAAACTGCAAGGATGAATAGCTTGCCCTTCATATAATTTACATGCTCAAAGTCACAAAACACTTTGCATATATCAGTAAGGCTCACGGCCTTAACTTATGATTTCTTATGCAATTAGGGAACTGCATCTCTTTTCCTGAATTTGAATCAAGGAAAATAAAAACAAAGTGTAAGGTAATTTATGGTATACTTGCATGCACAAGGCCACTGAGGACTACCAGAGCTAGCCCTGCTTAAACTATCTCAGTTATCAGTAGTGGTGTAGTTGTACTGAGTTGTCTCATAACCTGGAAACACTGCTGCCAACACCTGAGCTGGTTTTTTTCTCTATATTAAACAGCCATTTATGTTACAACAGCACAGAACTATACCAAGCTGGTAACAGCTAATGAAAACATCCCCGTGTTCCTCAGAGGCTTTGGCTGAAATTCACTGCTGAAAAGTAAATAAAACAGTAACTTACTGTCCCTAGAATTTGCCAACAAATAAATGGAGACAATAGATTTAGATTACAAATAACTACTAGAAGCATCCAAATCAATCAAAATATAAGAAAACAGAAAATGTAGGAACTGGGAAAGACAAAATGTTAATCCTACAAAGGCTGAGAGAATTACCATTAGGGATTCCTGAAACATCTTTTTTGTAAGGTTCCTGTGACAAATGAAAGGAAAATTTATCTGGGTAACAGTAGTGCCTTACATTTTTAATAAGTGTAAACCAGGAAACATTAATATATAATTAATGGCACATTTTTATTTATTTATGCAGCCATGAACCTAAAAGAAACATGTAGAAATCTATGATTGAGTCTTAGGGGTAGCTTTTGGGAAGGCACCCAAATTTCCCAAGAGAAGTCTTACGGCAGAAATTTGATAGCTATTGCTTCTGGTGCTGGCATCAGGCATAATGGGTCTATATCTCATTCACACTTTTAGTACTACTGTGCCCTTAAATGAATGTTTAGAAAACTTCTGGAAATCAACTAGACCAAAATAAACTACTAAAAGCTACACAAAGTATATGCAGATTATACAGTAATGCCTAAACATAGCGTAGCTTATCTATGTCTAAAGGTGCACCTTTAATTACATGAAACGTTTTCTGTATAGACAAGATCTCATTTCAAGTAAGTATTATGAGAATCACAAAATGATTAAAAATAATAATAATAAAACAACTGACACTGGAATTGATTTTTAAAAGATAAGGAACTGTCAGCTTTAAGCTAAATTTAAGATTTGTGAATAATGTAAAAGCAGACTAGATAAGTATAAGACTGTTTTATTGCTTATAGAAACATAGTTGTGTGCAATTGGACACTGTGTAGAACTTGATTTTGAAAAATAACAATGGCAGATATGAAAAGTGGAAAAATTAAATTTCATGTGACTGTTTTATGGGACTTAGAGAGAACAAATTCCAGTACTGAGTGTCAGTTTTACCCTTTAATGTCTTTTTTAAATGACTAATTAAAAATTACTAAGTCAAAGAATTCTGCATGACAGGATCCTACATCAAATTTGCTAGATAAAAAGAGATACCAGTGGACAGTAAAAGTACTCACAGGACTAACCTTTGCCAGCATTCATCAGTTCATCTGGAACTGGAAATGAAAATTCCTTTCTTATGGATATTTTTGTTTCTAGGGCTCAATAAGAGGAAGAAGCCTATACACACGAAGGAACATGGCCAGACACTGACTCAGGTACAGCTTGGAGTTATTTCAGTACTGTCTTCAATCAGACACATTTAACTATCATCTACTCACAGTATTAAGAAGAAAAAACTGGTTTGCAGTGAGACTGCAAACCAAATGAATTCCTGATGCAGCATGACTGATATCAGCCTAGTTCTATCAGGATTACTGCACAGCCACAGCTAGTTTTTTACTTCTGTAGTTTATCAGCAGTGTACAGGAATTGGCTTTAAATCCAAATAACACTTAATGCTTGCTTCAGTTCCACTGAAGGCAATGAATTTAGGCCTATGTATAAAGTAAAGTGTGCACTTGGATGGAGTGATGAAAAGTGACCTAAATCACTTTACTCCTGTAATTGGATCAGTATCTGAAAAGTCTTCAACTAATGTCAAGCTATGATCATAGCTTTCTCTTTCCTCAAATCCTAGCAAGTAATTTCTTTATATACTCAACAAGAGCACCTGGAGGCTTTCACCCCAGAAAAGCCACTGTGTAAGATGTAAAATAAAATGGCAGTCACCACTGCATTTTGGCATGAGACAAGTTCTGAAGGTGCACACTGAGGTGACTCTGGAGTTCCTGTAAAGGAAAGCAAGAATGCCCAATTTCTGCATCTTTGCTGTAAGTGTGGCCTGTTTGCAAGATCAGGATTAATGGAGCTGAGAGCAAGAAGAAAAGCAAAAACTTTAGGGTTAAAAAGTTCATGTGTATGAGGCATAAGCAGGCGAGGAGAGCATCTAAGTAATTTTATAAAATGTGATCTGCTATGTGTCCAAAAAGGAAAAAAAGAAAGCGCAGGTCCTTCAATTGCATAGGAACACCAAATGCATTAGGCACAAAAAAAAAGCAGTTCTTGAGTAGTTCCCTTACCATTTCACACTCAAACTCACTATGCATTTTATTCATAGGTGCATCTCAAACTGCACCTATGAATAAAAGCATCAGTTTTGTGGGTCCTTTGTACAAACAAAAGTACCAACAAAATAAGTAATGTGGTAACAGGACTGGACTGTTACCACTGGTCTTTCACATCTCTTTAAAACATACATATTTACTGGTTTGTTCACTTGCATAAACTCAAACTAGCTACTAAAAATACTTTTTAGAAGTCAAAACAAACCAACTGAATTATTCTGGTCAATAAAGTTGTCCAATAAAACAACTGTTAATATTTAGGGCTAATTTAAAAAATGCTACGTCTTACTTTTATCTTGAATTTAATTCTTTGGCATAGTCATCTAACATGAGGATCATCTGAACCCTAATACAGCTATATTAACTGGAATAGAAGTTTCTTGCCCCAACGAGTTTGTTTGTTTTTTTTTTTTAATGTCACTAGGACATCAGACCTCCAAATTCTGCAAGTACCTAAAAAGAACATAAAGCAAGTAAGTATGCTGACATCATCTGATGTAAGAATAACAAATTAGGGATCACAATATTTCATTTGGAAATAGCATTTGCTTTTGTGCTTGATAGGTAAGAATATCTTAAATGATCAATAGCATAGAGTAATTTTTGCAAATGTTTTGGTTTTCAAGCAATCACCATGTTAACTAAAGGAATCCCTGCTGACCTTAGTGCAGGCTATCAAAATATGAGGAGGTTGGAACAGAATTCTTTTTTTAGTCATGCTTAATCTTCACAAGCATTACATTTTTCTCAGGAAAAGAATCTTCTTGCCTTTCATCAAGCTCTAAGGTTCTCAGTTTCTCATACCCAGGATTATAAATAATCTCTGTAATATCTCAACAGTCAAATACCCCTACAGTTTTTTGGGAAGTGTTCTTCCATGTCAGCATACAGTCTTGCCCGTTTTTCACAATGGACAGACTTAAATGATTTCACACTTCCTCCCCTTAGACCAGTAATTGACTGTCTTCTAACTAAAGGTCACCACATGCCATGAGGGAAAAGGAACGTGGATGAAGTTTAGAAGCCGTTTGTTTGCATGTATTTCTTGCTAAATGAAGAAAATTAATTTCAGAGGAAAATCATGATAGTACAAAAAATACTCAAATTACTTTACGTGTGGCTAAATTCTAAAATAGACAGAAGGATACAAGAAGCAATACTCTGCATGTGAATTCTGCTCCATATTCAGTACTATTTAATATGCTTATTAATTACAGAAATATAACAAAGAGTATGCTTATTACCATAGCACAATCTGGAAAACAGGTTTAGAAGATCTCCAGCAGCTAGAGAAGTCTGAAAAGTTGAGCTCGAAATTTAGAAAATTCAAATCTTACAGAAGAGGAATAAGCAGCTCCACAAACACAGGAATGGGCACAATTACTCAGTAGCAGTTCTGTAGAAATCATACAGGAGCTGCAATGGACCTCAGATCATGAGACCCCATGTAATGTAGTTACAAAAAGGGTGATCCTCATTCCATGGAGGTATAGGCTAATCAGAGGTATAGAATGTCCAGCTCTAAGATATCAATAATTCATATCAGAAGTTTTATTAATAGCTAGAAGTTAGAAACAGCACTAAAAACAATGAAATATTTTCCAAAGTGAGACCTAGGTAATAGTTTCATTTTGACACTGCACTTTAAAAAAAGATCTGATTTTCAGAAGACAAGAAAAATTATTAGAAGTCCAGGCAATGTTGAGTAGAAAAATTCAAGATGTTCTGTTCAGACAAAAAAGGACTCCAGACGCTTGCAAAGGGCCAACAAAAAGACTGGAATTTTGCAATAGTTTTTCTTTTTTTATATTTTTCATTCTATTAGGACAATGACTTGAGAAAATCTATAAAAGAATTAAAAAATACATAAAAAACCAAAAGTAAATACACGCTATTAAGAAGCTAAGTGATATTATTTCGCAAACTTCTTATTGTATCATTTAAGAAAATGTTTAAGTAATTAAAACTCATATCTGAAACAAACTGAGATTTTTCTGCTTTGGATTAAAATTTTAGTAGAAATTTCTGCCTGTTTGAACACTTCTGTGGATACTGACAACAAGTTTGGCAAAGATAAATTGTTTTGTCAGTGTTGATGATTACTTTCCCAAAGTATAATCCTGTCTTAACACAGACCTATAAAGGACATGCCTTTGATGCCACATTGAAAAGCTAACCAGCTATCACCTTGTTCATGTGTACTCCCTCTTTATCTGTGCATACCTTAAGGAGCAGAAAAGAGAGCAGTTGAAGTTTGGCAGCAAACACTTCTGAAGATTCCAGCTGTGGTTTCCCATATTTGGAGAAAAGATTGTACTCCAAATGTCTCATGGGCACGGAATATTAATGGAAATTTTTTGCTTAAAACCTCTTTGTAACTCCATTTACTGGCTGAAGGTAATACCTTTCGCAGCCTGACTTGGTAGGGAATTCTCACTTCCTTTAATTATGTAATGCTTTGGTACTAAATACTATTATAGAGAGTATTATCATGAGAACACAAAATCATGAAGAAAGAAAATAGCCACTTTTTGTGTTCAAGACAGGGAAAGCAGTAAGATGAAAAACCACATCTGAGGATTAAAAGAAGCCTGGAAAAATCTTACACTTTCATAATACCCAGTAATAAAAAACAAACAGGATGTGACCAAGAAACAGAAGATTGTATTGCGAACAGATGAATGTGGTTAACTGGTTAACTCTTTTTTGAAGATCTAAACTCTAGTTTCCAGTTTTAAATGCTCATTTCCAGTGTTAGACATTTTATATACTGGGGAAGGGAGGTGGTTTTGATGGAAGAAAGCTATAGTGGAAAAAGGGCTACAGAGACTATACAGTGATTGTACAACTGATGTATCACACATGGAAACTCAACTTGAATACTTCTGAAATACTTAAAAGGAACTGACTGGTAAGCCTTTGCCAGTTTAGGCTGATGCAAGTATTCAGAAGATTCATATTTATACTTCCCTTTACTTACTTACTATAGTAACACATACATGTAATTTAGTGACTCCAGTAAAAACTTGGATTTGGCATTCCTTTAGAAGGGAAGAAATTTTCAAGGGGCATTTATTTATATAAAGGGGAATAATAATCTGTATACAATTAATTCATCTTTTAACTGTCAATTATCAAAAATCTGAACAAAACAAATATATTAAAAACAGCTGTGAGCTGAACTACCCTAAATTTAGCTACTTGTGGTCTGAAATCCTTACATGCACAAAAAAATAAACTGAAGAACATACTACTTCTCTATTCCTTCTATTTCTGACACCCACCTAAAAGCTAAAAATAGCTCGGGTTTACCTAAATTAAGCCAATAGGATGTTGAACTTAAACCACCCCAGAGGATTGTGGTCTGTCAGCTCTGTACCTTGATATATTCAACGTTCTAATAATGAACTTTCCAAAACCTCATACTGATAGTATTCCAATGAATGCATCATAAATCAAAACATAATAATTTAACTATTATTTTTATTCTTGCCTTTAAGCCAATTGCTGCTAAAATTTGCAGACTTCTCAGCAACACTGACAGCATAACTGGTTTAAACAGGCAAACATTATGACCCTACTGAACTGTGCAAGTGACACATAAGTTGCTGCTTTACTGATGCTTTGTCGTTGTCATCATTTGATTTATTTGATATGTTCTACAAACAAACTAAAATATTTCTATCAGTATCTCCTTGAAAATCCTATCCAGTTGACAGAGTGAGCAACAAACACTCGAGATCAAGCAGTTTTAGCCTTTAATCTTTGGTGATTCATTGCCCGGCCTTGAACAACTGACTAAGTATGATCTTCAAAACAGACCAAGTAATTTAACTTCTCTTGCAGAACTTAGCTATCTAAAAAAAATAATTTCATAATTTATATGGATTCTGCAAAATCCAAAATGTTTAACATTTTGAGATTTTGCATAGAGAAGCTGGAGGTAATCAAATATTCTGGATATTTCACTGTCTAGACTTTCTGTAAAATACGTTTGAAAGAAGATATTTTAATGTAACAATTCTCACATAACATTACTTTTTAAGAGTTCAGACATTAAGCCAAAAAGCTTGTCCTTACTCAATAGAGGATTTCTCCAGATTCTCAGAGTATAATTAGCAGACTTTCCGCTTAACAGCATACATTTAAGTGGTACAAGTTTGGCTGTGCTCCAGCAGGAGCCACAGTGATATGAATGAGAAAACTCCATTTTTGTAAGGGTGTCAGGTCATTTTGTGCAACTTATCTCCCCTACATCATTTGCTCTGCACGATCAAGCTTAGACTAGAGTCTCCTCCTCCCACTCTTCTTATTTTCTTTGGAAGATCCTTATTTTTTTATTCCAGGCCTAGTTTGACAGAACCATTAGATATTCTGAATGGAGTGCTCCGCACTTCTGTAATGTTATCCAAATTTCATATTGCATTTAACCATGGCATTTCATGCACAAATAAATTCATAATTTTATCATTTATGGTATTTATATTTTGTTTGCATTTCAGCAGTCACTAGGGATGAGGTGACTTCTGTAGCATTGTAGCATTAGCAGATGCATACATAAATATTTTTCCTTTATTTGCCTCTTATGAAATACAGTAACAGTCTGGCTAACAAAGGAAAAAGAAACAACTGAAGAAGTATGAGGCAGACAGGAGAGTAACTTTAAAAATTAATTATGTGAATGACACTTTTCTTCCACCTTTTAAATAAGAAACATCCAACAGTGAAATTATGCTATCAATCAAAAACTAGTTCAACAGTACACTACTCCATTAATTAAGTAGGAAAATCAGAATAAAGGAGGGAGAGAGGCTGTGTATAGTTACAGTGTGATACCTGTAAAATCACAAGAAAGAACCAAATGGAAAACAGGTTGAGTCCAAATTAAAATTTGATCTATAACCAAACCACAGAATCACAGAATATCCTAAATTGGAAGAAACCCACAAAGATCAGCAGGTCCAACTCCTGATTACACACAGGGTAACCTAGAAGTTAAATCACATATCTAAGAGCATTTCCCAAACATTTCTTGAACACTCAGGCTTTGGATAATGACAACTTCCTAGGGAGCTTGTTCCAGTGCTTGACCAACCTCTCAGTGAGGAACTCTCCTAATAGCCAATCAGAACTTCCCCTGACACAGCTTCAAGCCATTTCCCTTATGACCTAAGCATCCAAACTAAAAGAATGGGCAGTTTTCCAGGATGCATTTGAGAGAGAAGGTAGTGATGCTCATTCTCACATCAAATGAGTAGTTCCACCTCAAAAGCACAGGTAGTTCTGCAAGTATTTTAAGTAAGCAGCACATGCTTCACTTGAAAGCTTTGTATAACTGGTTCAAAAAAATGAATCAGGATAAATTAAGGAGCAGATTTAAAAACACAGCATTTTCTCTAGAGATAGGAAAAAAATATTTAAGAACATACAAAGATCACAGACATTCTCCTATGTCTAGTTTACTGTACCATAGAAGACAACAGATATCCTTCCTGTAACCATTTGTCTGCCTTACTGAACATAAACAAGAGTATTCAGGGGAAAAAACCTGTTCAATTCTGACTTAGAGAAAATAAAAAAATCACACAACATGCTATTGTTATAGAATACATATCCCACTGAGTTAATCTAACTCAAGTTTCTATTTGCATAAATACACTTGCATTTCACCAGCAATTTTCCTGTATATCAGAAAAAGAACAGAGATATCAGAATAATAAATAATTCATAGTAAATTGCTAAACAACAGCTGAATGACAGATTCACCATCTTTCAGCTGCAATACAAATAACTAGTATTTGTATAAAAGCTCTAAGTTTGATTCAATTCAGCTTAGGCTCCTGCTTACATGAATTTCTGGCACAGTAGGATTATTTTGCAGGAGGACATGCAGCAGATCAAATTCCATAAAGACACTCTCATAACCAATCTCTACAACAGACACTCTAGGTTAATTCAGCTTCCTTTGGCCCTTATCATTTACCAATCATCACAGAATCACAGAGTATGTTAAGGAACCATCAGGATCATGGAATCAAACTCCTGGCCCTGTGCACTCCCACAGAATCACAGAGTATGTTAAGGAACCATCAGGATCATGGAATCAAACTCCTGACCCTGGACACTCCCAAGAGTCACCTCATTTGCCTGAGAGCATTGTCCAAACACTTCCTGAACTCTGGCAGGCTGGTGCTGTGACCACTTCCCTGGGGAGCTTGTTCCAGAGCTCAAACACCCTATGGTTGAAGAACCTTTTTTCTAATACCCAACCTAAACCTGCCCTGACACAGCTTAAGGCCATTCCCTGAAGTCTTGTCACTGGGCACCAGAGAGGAGAGATCACTGCCTGCTCTTCCTCTCATGAGGAAGCTGTAACTGCAATGAGTTCTCCCCTCGGTCTCCTCCAGGCTGAAAGGACCAAGTGTCCTCATGAATGAGGACACATGTATGAGAAACTGCTCCTCATACAGCTTCCCCCCAAGGCCCTTCACCATCTTTGCTGCCCTCCTTCAAACACTCTCTAATAGTTTAGTATCTTTCTTACATTGTGGCACCTAAATCTGCCCCCAGCACTCAAAGGGGGGCTTCCCCAGTGCAGAGCAGAACAGGGCAATCCCCTCCCTTGCCTGGCTGGTGATGCTGTGCCTGATGCCACTCAGAACATGGTTGGCCCTCCTGGCTGCCAGGGCACTGCTGACTCACGTTCATCTTGCCACTGACCAGGACCCCCAGCTCTCTTTCCATAGTTCTGCTTTCTGGCTTCTTGTTTGCCAGTCTGTACATACACATAGGGTTGTCCCATCCCAGGCGTGGAATCCAGCATTTTACTTTGTTGAAGTTCATTTGGTTGCTCAGTCCTCTCTAATTTTTCTGGGGCTCTCTGTAGGGTCTCTCTGCCCTCAAGGGAGCCAACAGCTCCTCACAATTCAGTATCAACAGGAAACTTGCTTAGAAACCCTTCCAATCCTACATCCAGGTCATTTATGAAGATGTTGAAGAGCATAGGGCAGATGATGGAGCCCTGTGAAACTCCACTAGTGACACATCACCATCACATTCATTGTAACCCTCTGTGCCTCACCCATGAGCCAGTTGCTGACTCATTGCATGATGTGTTTATCCATCTGTGTGCCAGACATTTTGTCCAAAAGGTTACTGTGAGAGACAGTACTGAAAGCTTTACTGAAATCCAAGATTATATCAAGTGGCTGCCCTTAATCACCTAGGTGGCTTACCTTACCATAAAAGGAAAT
>VZSR01003807.1:19395524-19407474 GCA_013398615.1 Brachypodius melanocephalos
CAAAAAGTCTGCAAGGGCAGTGAGATTATATATATACATATATATATATATATACACAGAGTAAAAAACACTTAAGAAGATTAAAGAATCCCATAAACACAGACTAAAAAAAAAAAAACAAAAAAAAACAAACAAACAAAAAAACCCAATATTTACGTTATGGGGGAAAAAAGCACCTTTCAGAATTATCTCTTGGTTGACTCCTCAGAAGCAATGTAATTTCCATTAATTGTCCTAGACAATGCCAAAATTCTATGATAGACTAATACAAAGTCCTAAAATTGAAAGTACAGAAAACCCATTTTCATCTAGTACAGTGTACATGCAGTGCCCAGCCTATGGATTTTCATTAAGAGATTCTTGTATTATGTTACCTAGCTGAGCTAGGAAAGTGTTTCCAAGAAAAATCTAGTCATGACTAGTCTCTTGTCTTACCCTAAAATATTTCAAAAGTAGGACCTTATGTTTGCTGTACTAATTTTTATCAATGCCATTTTGATATTTTATTAATTCTTTTACTTCAAAAAGCTGTAAATATGGAAATTGTGCAAAGAAACTAAAAACCCTTAAAACAAAAACAGGTAAAACTTTTATTTTAGCCAAAGATATAAGAATGAACTTTTAACATGTAAAAAAGTCACTGAAAAATCAATTCACACAATTTTAGTCAAAAATCTTTTGAAGATGTCATTACTAGAATAAGCAACATCTTTTTCAAAAAACCCCATGTTAATGCCAGTGCCGTAACAGCTGCCTACTCTTCCTTTGGTTTTTCCCTCAAGTACTGCAGGAGCATTACTGCTCCTGTAGCCACCAATGTGCATTATGGACACTTGGCCATACATAGCACTTAAATTCTTTGTTGCATTAATTCGGTTCTCTGAAGGGGTCTGCTTAGTACATATGTATGTATGATTTATACCACTGTGTCACAAACACAAACCCTATGCAAGCAAGATTATGATACCATGCAACCTGTGCTGTGCTGTAAAGCTCTGTCTGATTTTGATTATTTCAATAATTGCGTAACCAGTATTTATGATATTTGTAATGCTTACAGGAAACATATTCAGGTTTTAGTGCAGATATATTATAATGAGGACAAACAGCCCCAGAACCATAAAAGATCTTTTGGACCTGGCTATAACCTCATTACCTGATTTACTGTTTACCATCTCTCTGGGATATCAGTTATTATTAAAATTGTGATACACTGGTCTTCACAGACTACTAGTTTTAATGAGGTTAGATTGATCAAAGAAAGTTAAATAATTTAGAGCACTAAATATGTCAACATTTTTAAAATGTATCACCTAATAAACATTTTATTACAGTTGTTTCATGAATCTATCTTCCAGCACTGGATTATTTGTTGGCTAATTTTTTCCTAACTAATCCTAAAAGTATCATGCTTCTTGATTGTCTCTGGTTATGACACTTCTCCAGGGTTTTTCTTTGGATTAGTGTAATGCTAATCTGCCTACTATTATCTGAAGCATCTTGCTTCTACTTTCCAAATGTTGCTTTTTCCCTTTTAAAGACTTCAAGTTTGTCTAATATTGCAATGTTCTAAAAATAATTTTATCATTTTTTATCCAGTGGTTGTATGGATGTTTTACTATCTCAAAGAATTTTTACTGTCCTTATCCAATATACCAAAAGATTGATAGTTTCTCCACAAATTTATTTAGCTTTCAGATATCTACTCATAAATTTTAATTACTACCAGTTATCTTCTTTTTTTATTATGTATTATTTTGTTTATATTGCCATTTTCATTTCTCTTAACTAGGTTTTTTAAAAACTTTGAGATTAGCTTTTCTATTTAGAGAACTACGCCTTTTTAAGTATCTAATGAGGTTTTCTTTGAAATAACACCCAGTCATATACATTGTAGTAGTGTTTTTTAACATTTTCTTCCCATATAATTTCACAAGGATAAAATCTGAGAATGGTAGCAAGAAATGTTTATTCTTCTACTAGAAATACTGACTGTGCAGTGTATCTTTGTAAAGTAGCACTCGACAAATCAAGCAAGGTGAAGCTTTTTTGAAACTGTTCCTAAGATTCTGGCATCACTAAATTGAAGGAAAACACAGATGCCATCTACATGAAAATATGAGCTTGGGATTTTGTTTTCACTGGATTCTGAATCCAAGGGAAAATAAACACATAATAGGAAAATGTAAGATGACAAAACTGTTTTTAGAAAGGGAAATCCGAGAAGTGACAACAATAAAGCAGAAACAAATATTCTGAAGTCTCACTACTAGATGTTTTCCCTCACATTACTTATCCAGCATCTTCATCTTCCCCATTAGTTTATATATCAGGCGGAAACTTTGCTATACCTTTTAATACAAAAAGAAAAATAACAAAAAAACCTAATTCCATGCTCTGAAGTGGTCTTGGGATACAACTTGTGTACATTGATCATAAAGCACGTAGTTCTTTCTGAATGGAGCTAATACTTGGAGTCAACTAGGCATAGAAGGCATTCCCAAGCATAGAAGGCATTCTCAACCACTCTGTGGTGATTACCTAACTCTGCCACTTGCAAGTTTACCAGCAAAAAGGGATCTCTGGTAATCAGCCACAGTAACGGCAATTCAGAGTAAGTAGATTCCTATCCTAAAACTGAAATCAGTAAAAAAAGAGAGTATCTGAGAGAGCTGCCTACTCACTCAGTATTTGTTCCATATATCATGTTTAAGATTTTGTTGTTTTGCTTTGTCGTTAAGATGCATTGAGCAAAACATATTCCCAGCAAGCTCAGCCCTGCTGACTCCTGCTGGATTTATAGAGAATACCATATACCCATAAAGTCCCAAAGTTGCTTTCTTCTGGATAGAGTTAGCACATAATTTACATTTTTTCCCCCAAGTTATGCAGTACACAACAACTCCAAAGTGTAATGGAAGTATGCACAATCACAAACTAATTTTCATGTCTTCACATCACTTAGCTGTATGTTAGAGTAAGTGATGGTATTATTTTAATGTTCGTTGATGCCTTTATTTTCTAACAGCAAAAATGACAGCCATTTTTCACAGTGACAATTAGGAAAAAGTGTCCAAAGCACAGGTTTTCTTTCCAAATTAAGCTTTTGATGTCTTCTACAGTTATTATTGTCAATATATCATTGTTTCAAAAATACTTCTTTAACAAAATTCTGTGTTGTTGAGTAATTAGCATACATTACTATGGTGGACAGTGGGACAAGTTCTTAAATTGAGATGAGCGGTAACAATACTGCTTTATGCACTAATTTTCTCTTCAAATAAGTAAATGCAATACAAAATTAGGAAATAAGCATGAAGGAATCACATAGTTTAACAGAAGAGCCCACTCAATGCAATATGGTAAATATATTACCTTGAAAAAGGAAAACATAACAAAAATTGGCATGGATAACAAACATTATAAATTTTTGAATTATTAAAGTTTTAAGAGAGTTCCATTATTTTGTTATGGTTTTGCACTTCTACCCAGCTGTAACTGAAAAGAAGTACACAAAATCTGAGTGCCCATTAAGCTTTTAAAGTGGAGTAAATAAAGGAACTCTGCACTACAAAAGCAATTTTATAAAAAAAAGAATTACAAGGCAAAAAATAATTTAGTTTGATGGATACTCAGAAAAGACAGTATAGCTAGAACAGATGTAATAAGCAAACTTAGATGAATGTGTTTAATAGGAATGTTTTTAAAAATTAAAGCTGTAACAAAATGTTAATGGGTATATGACAGTGGTACTTAGAGTGGTAAATCTTTTGGGAAAAAAATCAGACTCTCATATGAAAAACAGATTAAAATACTAGTCTAAAACTTAATGAAAGAACAATAAAGCAGAGAACTGAATTCCAGACCCCAAGAAGAGGAAGTCTGCCGACAGTCCGATCATTATCGCAACTCAGGCCCTAAACAAGTCATCTTTATCAGTTTCATTTTGGGGGTTTTTTTATTAGTAAAATTAGTCAGTTAAAACTTTGATAGATTTGCATTTTCACCAGAAGTGGAAGCCAAGGAGCACAGCATCATGGTATCTTTTTTGTCTAAGACTCCATTGTTCCTAAAAAAGCTCAGAAGCTAAAACAAGAGTGGCCATCAAGGTGAACAAAATTACTACAGGAGACTGCAGACTGTAAATGCACTTCCCAAAGATAAGAAAGGCATGAAGATGCCTTTCTGAAAATCTGCCCTTTCCTGTGAGCCTTTCTCTATCAAGAGTTAAGAGGGATAGGAAATTCTGCCTCCCACAGCCTTACCCTACAAAGATATGAAACCAAAAAGGAGATGGGTATGTTGGACCTCATCACAGTTTAGAATCCCTTCTTTCCCAGAGAAGTGTAGAAGGAGTTGCTGTGGAATGTGTTACAAAAGCATGAACCGATTGTATCTAACAGTACAGTTTATTCCATACAAGAATCTGAAAATGAAGCAACTAAAACCTTACCTTGCTCCAGCATTCCCCAACAGTAGCTGCTCTGTATCTCATCCTTTGATGCAAAAAGTACCCCACAATCTAATTGGGGTGCGTAGAGATCTAATTTAGTTACATATACTTTCACAGCATCCTGAAGGCAACCCAGAAACATCTGATTCTGCAAATTACCAGCCATACTTATCTCCATTTGAGTAGTTTAAAGCCCTAAGGCCCAGAGCTAGTAGCCAGGCCAAATTTAAAAAAGAGACTTCCAATTTATAAATAAACCAATTTCATTAGCAATCAATGCTTGTGTGCTTGTTCAGGCTTGTAGATATATTTTCACTGCATTTTTAAACAGAGTAAACAGAAGTGGAACCTCAACTGGTAATTTCCGAGCAGCTGACTTTCTCAACCTTAAAACTAATTCAAACTACAATTTTTAATGGGTAAATGAGAATTAATTAAGAGCAATACTAACATTGTACTTCATGTTAACGACACCACAAAGAAAACTCTCTGCATCCATCTTAGAAACAGAAAAAAATTCCTTCCCATAGCTAATGCAGGAATAAATGTAATAAATACCACAATACATTCAATCTTTAGTATAGCATTGCCTCAAATTATTGGCAAGTAAATGCACACATTTTCATTTAGGCTTTTGACCTCTCCTGTGAGGAAAGTAGAGGCACAGTTCTTTATGTCTAAACAGAGATTGGAAAGAACCTAGAACCATGAATTAAGCTGCATGTGTGTGTCTGCACATTTATTAATTTATGCATCATCCATCCTTCAGGAGTTATCAACCTCACTGTGGCTACCAATGACCTTGTCTTCAGCTCTGCCTCTTCAAACTCCCAGCATTACAACATCTCCCAGGTACGAAAAGCTATTTAAAATATACCATGAAGCTATGCCTCACACACTTTAAAAAAAAAAAAAAGTAATATAATACAAGATTATCCCCAAAAGGAACTCAGAATGTTAGAGAAAACAAGAACAGTTAGAAACACCCAGATACCCATATTAATTCTAGCTTTTTCATAAACAAGTTCACCAGTCATATCTAAAACTGATAATGACTTTTTAATACCTTTTTTAAAGCTCACACGTGATAAAAATAATGTCCTCTTTGGAAAATAAATACTTTTTATTGTTGCTTGTTGGTATATGTGATTTTGTGTTTTCATATGGAATAAAGATCTGAACAGCTCAATGTGACAATCATTAGAAGAAAAATTATTATCCAAATTTAAAAAGAGGGTGTCCTTTACTCTGCCAAAACCAACTTAAATCAATTTCACTTTTAATATTGCTAGTCACATGGACTAATACTGAACAAGAGTTATTTTTACTGTAGCTGCAGGAGAAGAGGCAATTACAAGAAAGGCATCCAAATGCAAAAGGCCTCTTTAAAAAGGTTGTCATGCACAGTTTCTCTGCAATTACAGAGAATTCAAATATTGATACATGGCACCAGGACTATCTCATTTCTCAGTTATATTTCTTCGTATTTTATTTTAGAGCACTGTTCATCTGCATGAAGCACACAACAGTAATCAAAAATAGCATCCAGGTTAAGAATAGAAGGTGACCTTCAGATTGCTGAGTTCAAGGACAAAAGAAATACAAAAACTTCCCTTGATAAGGCTCCCCTACAGACTGTCACATGGCTTCCTTCCTCTGCCCTCTAGTTCCAAGTCACAAACAAGGTTTCAAGTCCCTTTTACTCTAGAAGTCCTATCAAACTCCTTCCAAACTCTAATAGCCCTTGCTGAAACCCCTAATTTTTTGTTTTATATTCCAGCTGAGGAACAGTCAGAGCACTGCAATTCTTCATTATTAAAGGAATCTTCTTAAGCCCAGTGCTGTGACAGGCTTCTAATACAGACTTATGATTTCACACTAACAGGGCAGAGCCACAAGAAGGTGATGAGGCAGTTATATGAAATTGTGTTAACAGAATGCCACCCACAACTTCACATTGTATTTGTCATCTGCAAAATCAAATTTTGTTTTCTTTATAGGCTACATTTTTATATTTCTTGGACTTCAGATAAACTGCTGGATGGATGGATGGAGAGTAGGAAAACCAGATGACAAAAACTTAAAATGTAGAATATTCTAAAGGAAGGTATAGAGGCTCTTTGAAGTACATGCTGCTGAAGCTTCAGAAGCTTCTCTTATTGCATCTTCTCCATTGACACAATCTGACACATAGCTAAACTGTCCTGAATCAGCTGAATTTGGCTCAAATTCACAATTTAAGAAGAATAGGAAAAACACTCTAGCACAAGTGAAAGGCTGGCACTGCAAAAAGTAAAAACACTTATCTGTGAGTCCCCATCCCTTTCTGGAATGCCTCAGTGTAAGTGTATAGAATGAAATTCACACTACCATGTAACAATTTGTCCCTGATTCAAGCCTGTGTTAGCATATAACAGCATCTGAAAAAGAAAAAAAGGAAAAACAAAAACAAACACAAAACCAAAAAAACCACAAACAAACAAACAAAAACACACACACACACACACAAAAAAAACCACAAACAAACACAAAAAACCCCTCAACCTAAAAACAGGGGCAAAAAAGACTGTTATGAAAAATGAATGGTGCACACGAGACTGGTTATAAAATTTCTGGAGCTCTCCACAGAGTTTGCAAAGTGTTAGGATAGTCTGGCATCCCCCGGGATCTCTGCATCCTCACAAGATAGCAAGTTTTGTGAGAACATGTGTCTTTTTTATTTGTACAAACTGGTTAAAAAAAAAAAAAAAACAAAAAACAAAACAAAAAAAAAAAACAAACAAAAAAAAAAAAAAAAAAAAAACAACAAAACAAAAAAAACCACTAACTGGTATAACATGTACATATTAAGGCAAGTGAAAATTCACTCTTGCTGTATTGCCAAAGGATATTTCGTGACACTTCATGATTTTATAACCACAGATTTATCAACTCTGAATAACCATTAATTATACAAAATTAATAATTCATATTATTTAAATTCAAGAAGATATGGCAGATAGCTTCCTTGAAGGTAGAATGGCTGACATTAGCTGAAAACTGGGCAGACAACTTGCAATTGCCAGAAATTAATTTCTGTACCAGAATACTGACTTTTACTGTACCACTTTATAGATCAATTCTTATTTCTAGGGGAAGCATTTTGTTGCTTTCTTGTCTGAATAGTGCACTCATTCATCTATTTTTCTCACTTTACATTTACAATTACAACAGGTTTTCCTATTAGCTTTTAGGTGTGTGCAGTTAGTTTGGGTTCCTAAAGAAATCTATAAAATTTACTTATTAAATGTAGAATTAATTTATCACATTTCTTTCAAAGTAGAAACAGTGTATTCCTCCACTTTTCAGGTTCAATTCATCTTTTCCTTTTTTTCACTCCTTTCCTTCTTCCTGCCTACCTTCCTTCTGACATTTTTTCTGACAGAAGCAACTTCAGACATTTTATCTAGATTGCTCAACCAGTACTGTCCACTTTTTATGGTCTTGTTTACGCTTCACAGCCTCTCTTAATTTACAGCTCATACCTAAAGGTGGCACTTCCAAGATACATTAAAGTTTAAGAAAACCCTAATTTCTAAGACAAATCAGATGAGAATAGTAGTGACTGAAAAATCACTATTGTTTGAGAGCTTGCCTGTGGAGTTGTGCAACAAAAAGACAGTTGATTTGCAATCTTCCATCATGCCTCCCTTCTAGTAATTTATAAAGCAAAAAGAGGTTTTGCTATTCAAATACTAAAACACAGACTTAGCTCTTTGCAGTACACATAAAGTCCACTGAATGAGAGACAAGGATTATATGCACTGGCAAAGAACCAAGGACAAGAAAAGAAAAAATTATTTATAGGAACCATGTATGTCTTTATAGTAGGATGACCAGGATCTTTGAAAGGCACATTAGAACTCTTTGTGTTTACATTACCATGGACCACACTAAAATATCACATGCGGGTAAAAAAAGTATGTTAACAGAATTAGAAAGAAACACAAATTATTACAATTAAATCTGGACAAATGTGAGACTTTTTGTCAACATGATCTTCCTAAATATACTTTGATAGAATTCAATCAATAATGGTTCTACTTTCTTTCTTCATTGCATTGATTCTTAAATAATACTTTTTTTCTCTTATCCAAATGACTGGATGGAATCTGATAGTAAGATGTTCTTCATTTATGCATTTTTCTTCTGCTGCTTAGCAATTGATTCCTGCTTTTCGGTAGCAGATCAACAATATTGGCAATTATAATAAGCTTTAGTAAAGACTTAGACATAAGGTCGTACACAAATCTTTCCAACCTAACTTGCAATACTTGAGCTTTGCATGCTTCAGCAGCTTTGCTAACCGTTTGTCAACATTTTTGTAATCATTATTATTCTTGATTTATTTTACAGAAATTAGTTATTTTATGATCTAAGATTTATTTCTGTTCCTCTTTCTTTTGCACCACACAAACATACAGTATGAATACAGCAGACACTGAATACCTTTGTCTGTTCAGGGTTCACCTGTAGACATTCTCTGTGACCAAAGGATAAGTCTCATTTGCCAGTTCATCTGTGAGCTTGCCACATGCACAGGACCAGCACGGTAACAGCAACTTGCAGTCAGAAACATTGGTACAGTTGTGGTGACCACCTTTTCTATTTCACAATGCAAGTCTGAAGTCTTGCAAATCCAGGAAAAGGAAAATCAAAATTTTTCATCGTGTTCTGCCCATCAGGCCTGAAAGTATGAACTGTGTGAATTCTGCTGTCTGACTCTCTGTAAAGGCACATGGAGTGCTAAGGGATGTGGAAGTGGAAGGCAAGGCAGTCTAAAGGAAATTTTAAGGTCCTGTTCTCATTTTACTGAGCATCCCTATATTTTTCACTACAGAATCAGTGAATAAAATATACAAAATATGTAACTGTATTTTAAAAGTATGGGGATCAAGGAATAGATATGAGATACAGTCTGTTTGCCAAATGAAGTCCCTTACCACTAGAGACATCATCCAGTTTTCAAAAAAAACCCTTGTACTCTTTACCTGATGGGTAGGCTGGCTTTAAGAGGAAAGGCATTACTTCATCCCACCATACTGTCTGTATACTGATGCATAGAACATCCTCTTTCGAGATGAAACATCTCTGACTGAACAGATAAAAACTCAGCCCTCATACAAGAAGTAAGAGACCTAATTCATAAAAAACAGACACTGTCAGACACCTCCTCTAACACCTGACATTTGGAAGAACGGTTGCATATGGCAACTTGATCCTAAAAAGCAATACAGACACAACAAATCAAGCAGTATGCCAGGAATCTTTAGATCTGGACTGCAAGTCAGCACCTATATGTGCTAAAAAGATACTGAATTTCATTTTTCAGCACTGTGCATTTTCCTATTCATTCAGGATTCTCTCTTCCACTCTCACATTTTTCCTGTATCCTTTCTGTACTACAAAGTAGTCAACCTTCATTGTAGTGGTGGGAAAGATCATCTGGATTGCATAAGAGGATGTAGAATGATTACCCCTCCTTCACCCATCTCTAAGAGAAGTCATTATCAATCATTATGCTTTAAATCAATTTAAACAAAAAGCAGTCTTATTCTTGATCATATTAAAGTGCTTACAGCGTTTCGTGAACACTTAGTGTGTTCTAGTTACCTAAAGGCTGGAGTTTTTTATTATGGTATTGAATATAGCAGGGTAGTTTGAAGATTAAAATTATGTTTGTCAACCAGTCTGCTCAATGATGTAATATGTGCAGCTCTTCACCATGAAAAATGAGAATTGTTTTGTTTTCTACTCTTTTGTAATTTTCTATCTCCTCCCTTAAATATTTCATCCCTCATACAATAATGGTTTTCACTGTGTAACATTTCTAAACACCAGCAGATCCCTCAGTAATTGCACAAAGCCAAACAATTAACATTTTAGAACACTTCAAACGAGAAGACTTTTTCACAGCAAGGCCACTGACTGTAATATGCAAATCCCAAATCACTTGAAATGCTTCCAAACAGTAAATGAAATATTTTACTCAGGTGGCATTTGATTGAAATTTGCACTTACAGATATCACAATATAATTTGATGCCTTCAATGCTTCATTTATGCCTTTAAGTTATACTGGATAAGCAAAACCACAGCTTGTAATCTACACAGACCTGGCACAATCCATATGCATACATTCCATAATGCGCAGCAGCTTCCGTGGCGTTGGTGAAAGCAGAAAGAAAAATGGAAGTTAAAATGAATAATACATCAGTCCTCCGGCAAAAGTAGGGGAGTGACATTTTGAGTCAAGGTGAAGTCAGGAGGTGAGGAAAGTGAAATACAGACACTTGGCTTGTTTGCTGCAAAGTTTCAATCATCCCACTTGCACATTTAAGTAAGTTACGTCATCTACAAAATGTGACAAACTCTGCAACTGCAGAACAGAAAGACCTTATATAACACTGAAAGGCTGTTAGAAACACTTTCCCTCCAACAGTAAATATACTACTGTGTTTTAAAAAATCATTAAAAGGAAGTGACACAATGACATTCTTGTAGAAACCTATGGAATGATTATATCACTCACAACACCTGAAATTAAAAACTACATAAGATCATAGTTTAATATAAATGGCATGAAGTTATAGATTGGATGGTAGGCAGATGAGAACATGGGCTATTAGCCCTGAGAAATTGACCATAACCTCAAAATATGTAGATACTTCTTCAGCTGAACTGTATTTTAGAGTAACTGTGCCTCCTGATTATAACCATCCAAAGGCACAATCTGGCAGTGAACAGAAACACTGCAGCTTCAAGAATTTCTGTACTTCACATATAAAGTACAATACATCATAGTAAAATAATAGTATTAGAGAATAATTATATTGTTCAAAGGTGTGAATCGTGCTCCAAGTCAATAGGATTTAAGAAAAAACAGGTTCAAATAATGAATTTCAAAATCCTAACCTTTTGATTAAAGCTATTCAAAATCAAGACTAAAATATAAACATATTTTTAAAACTGAGCAGAAAGGCTAAATATATATCTTCTTCAGTCTTTTTAAAAAACATATCTTCTTTATCTGTTTGGGAAAACTAAGTGTTGTTCAAAATATCTTCCAAGTAGACTGTAATTTACTTCTGCACTAAAAACATTGCAAAGTGGCAGAAAGGGAGTTTACATGTTTGTGATCTGTGCCATGCAAAGGTTGCTATTGCTTTTTATAGTTTGGAAACCCCCTAATTAGGGGATTTTTCCTTACAAAGTCCTGTACCAGGGTTTAAAAGATGAGTGGGACTTGCAGCTTCGGTCTTCAAAGTGTTTATTCAGTTTCTTATCTCAAGATTTGCATGCCACCAACACCAGGCTTAACATGATGGAAGACACACTGCCAAGTGCCCCAGACAGAAGGTGTTCAAGGTCTTCTAAAGGTTTTTAGTCTAATTAACTCTTAAAACGTACTACATTGACAGTTTTGTGCCAATAATCACTATCAATTCTAGACACGCAA
>VZSR01003807.1:19407574-19465568 GCA_013398615.1 Brachypodius melanocephalos
TGAGGTTCAATCCAGGGTCTTTGACCCCCCAGGGCAATTTGAAGGACAGTCCAGGTATCTTGTACTCCAACTGGTTGCCTGAGTCCTTCCATTCATCTTGCCCCTACTTCTCAGAGAACAACTGTTTTTAAAATCTGTATGTGCCTGTCATCCTTTTCTCCCTCAGGCACTAAAATGAATTCAAGCTCCCCCTTTTATAGGAGTTCCCAAAATTTAAAGCACACTCATTCTTACTTGCTCATTTATTTGGTGAAGAGTTAACAGTGAGACAAGCCACCCAGCACTTGTGTCTGTTTCTTTCTTGACCGAATGGCAGACCCCTTCTGCTGACTCTATTTCCATTCCAACAAGCACACAATATTTAGCAGGTCAGATTTCATTTTTTTTGCCTAGATAAAAATGTTCTAGCATACTAAGGAAGACCCATATGCTGATAATTTAATTAACTATTGTGTGGTACTTAAATGGGATTTAGGTAGTCAAATGATCAGTTTTGATTCTGCAAAGCAGCAAAGTGGCACCTCGACACTTGTCTGAATGCCCCCAGTTGCTGGTCAAAGCAATCAGCATTTCAAATTGCACCATAAACAGAACTGAAAAAGGTATGGTATTTTAAGCATACCTGCTTTGGGCTAGTTACCTGGCTGCTAGGTATTGATTGAGTAACACAGTTTCTATGCACTTCATAACAAGAAAAGCACAAAATCACTCATCTTGGATTTCAGTCTTTTAACTGCTCAGGCATCTTTTTCCCCTACACCTTCACAGTCCACATAATACTGGCAAGCAATTGTCAGTTTTTTTTAAATAATGTTACTATTATTTAATGTAAACAACCAGTAATTCTCTGAGTACTTGACACTTACAGGAACTGCTCAAGAAATAGATTAGGCTTTAGCTAACACATATTCTGTTTTAATTTAGTTTGCTTAATATATATAAATATCTCCACTATTCCCTTAATACCATGCTTAATAGATATACTAGAGCAGATAGTCTCTATATATATTACTGTAATTATACAAATAAATATTTACATACTTACTTAAAATTTACATGTTTTTATAAAACACAACCACCTTTAAAACAATATATAGACAGTGAATCCATTGCCAGGAATACTGCTTGTGCATGCATCCTGTTACGAATGAACACACATACTTTATTCCAGAGCTGTCATGTATCAGCCAAGTTATCTTTCATACAGGAATACCACTGAGATCACATGCAGAGAAATACACTTTATCTGTACTTTCACAACATGCCTGCACTTACCACCACTCAAATACACGAAGGAAGGAAAGAGTTATGTGTACTCTATTAAATTGTTGACTTTGTCAAATGCAGCTTAACTTCAGTGGAGTTCAGCTATAATGTTCAATACTTCATTGACTGTAATTGCAGTCATTCCATGTTACCAAAAAGCCAGTTTATATAACATCACATGTAGCTCAATATTCTCTGTGACAAAGTCTAGCTATTCTAATCTAAATTATTTTGTGAGTTTTAAATCTTGGATATTTTTTACTTTATGAGTATATATGTCTTTGCAGAGACCACAGAAAAACAGTTATCCTGTTTTTTTATATGGAATTGAGTGTCTTATATTTTTTAAAAAGCTTGTGAGAGTACCTTAGATACAGAAAAAATATATGGGACATCCCAGATAGCACGTACAGCAATAGCACCCAGAGGAAAAATAATCACATACACTTGATACTTAAATGCCCAGACAGATCTACAGCATGTAATAAAGGTAACTTCTGTCCATAATAGACCTGTGTCATTATTCACAAGCCTTTAAGAAGATTTCTAAGTTCATGTTCCTGAAATTTTTACTTCTCCACCAAACTACAGCCATTCATCTCTCTAAAGATCTTGCCTCCTCTATACACCTCAGAACCCCAAGCTGCAAGTAATTTCTCATGTTTTCCTGAACTGAGTTCTGCATCAAAGGAAAGTGGCTATTAGCAAGTTCTGTACCAAGGGAAGGTGGCTATTAGCAGATCACAAATGTCATTTCACAAGAATTTACTGGAGTTTCAAAAGATTTCTCCTTACAGGCTGCAGAAACTTAAAACTTCTTTCCCCGAGTCTTCTGATGAGAAAAAGGTATTATTACGGTACATTCTTTCCATATCTAAACAACGACTTGGGCACCCATAAAGCTCATTCATTTTTCCCTAGGTAAACTAGATGGTCTATTAAATTATCTCATCCCTCTGTATCTGACAGAGTCCAGCAGAATAGAAAGCTTGAAACCAGACCCATAGCTACCGGGATTTGCCTTATAACATCATCTTGACACATCTTGCCTAATGCATTACCTAATCTACAGGCAAGTCAGTGTAACATCCTAGTTGCTTCTACTGTCTCCCTGTTTTACACTCTTGTTTTCAAGGAATGAAATATCTAGCCAAGTGAACATTCTGGGCTTAAAAAGTAAGATTTATGTTTTCTCATACCTCATCTTTGAATATATAATGTAGGATTTCTATAACAAGTAATTTTCAAGTCAATTGCAGATAGTAGAGATGGAGAAAAGAGTATCATGGGGAAAAAAAAGAGAGAGAAAATTAAAGAAATGTAAAAAAGATATGAGCAGCATTAGTTTTTCATACTTTGGTGTAAGAAAATAAGTTGCAAGGCCAAAATCCAAAGCTTTTTAGAAAGTACAACAAAGTCAAAGGATTAAGAGTAAAATCCTCTTGAGTTTGATTTCCAATGTGAGCATAATAGACAGTCCTCACCTGTTATTTCCTTCATGCCAAACGCTGAAACACCACAGTAGACCAGTGCCTAAATGACTCCAAGACCACTGCTGATGCATCTAAGCCTGAATTTTTCTTCTTTGTTGAAGAAAATCATACCTGTTTCAAAATTATACGCCTAACTACATTTGTATGTAAGCTAAGGCTTCCTTCATTCATGAAGAGACCACATTAGAAAGTCAGATCCAGAAATGCTGCAGGCTTCCAAAATCTTGAAACAGCACCCAGCTCTCAGAAGTGCAAACAGTAAATTAAGTGTGCACAATGGCTCATCATGCCTACTAGGACCTAGAGAGTCTTTTAAAATAGAGCTGTGGCTCTTTCACCTAATTAAAAATTATTGAATTCTAATAAAAGGCTTTAAGAAACAAGTATCTGGCATTCATCTGGCTTTAATATGTTCACTAAAAATGTTCACAGTTCTCTGCTGATCAGGTAACTTTATGTATGTTCCATATGCTGCAGAGAGTTTAAGGAAAGGCATCACAAATACTGCCTCTCCCAATTTTCAACATCTTTGTCAAACCTCTACAAGCCAAAAACTGAGGCATGCTGAAAAGGCATTTAAATTGTGCTAGCCCAATTGCCACACCCTCCACAGTGTACATTACCTCAACATTTACCAATATGCATTTTAAAAATGCATAATTGCAATTCATAAAGGACAAAAGGACAGGCAGACTTCCCAACAACAGTTGTTTGTCATGTCTGATGCTATTGAAGGAAAGAATCTTCTGTTGGCTCAGCTTTAGATTCAAAAGTACAAAAAAATCTCAAAGGAAAACAGCTACATTATATTTGATTTATTGAAGTTCAGTGACAAGATTGCCAAGTTCCTTTCAAATAGAAGTACACAAATCTAGTGAGGTAGTAAGCATGAACCACACCTATTCTCTGAAGGTAATGGGGATCACCCACAGCTGCTCCTTTCACAATATTTGGGGTTTGTCATGCTACACAAATGAAACACAACATTTTCATTTTACAACATAAACTCATGATTTCAAAAATTCTGGTCATATCCCATGCCCTTGGAAAAATGGGAAAAAACTGAAGAAACTGAAGAAACTTTACCAGTTTTCCTCAGAAAGCTTTATGACATGTGGAAACCTACCACTTGTTAAAACACAGTATTTACAAGGAACTTATTTCAGATCTTACATACCATCCCTGATCCCCAAAAACCTATGAAGGGAAGATTCCACTGGGAGAGGAGGGAAAAGTATGGGAACAGCCATGAAAATTGTGTACTGGTGATGTGTGTTCTAGGAGACTTGGTTTATAGCCCTGTTTTTTACAAATTCAGATGCCTCAAAGCTAGTCTCATAATACAGAAAACCTTGACTTTAAGACATCATTGCTTGGCATTAGGTACTATCTTTGCTTTATAAATACCATGAAGTCAAGTTCCAGATATGATTCTGATTTCTTGGGCCATTTATTTTTCAGAAAGATAGAAATTAAATTAGTTGAGAAAAAAAAACTAATCAGCAACCTTTACACAATAACATTGGAGAATCTTTCTGCTGTTGTGTGTCCCTAGGCATGTGGTCCTCACTATATCAAATCTGCTATGTTCTTAGGCTTTCTTCTCTGACACTGTAATCCTTATGTATGGAATATTTTACAGACTTTAACCTCCAGACAGGTATGTAGAATTCTCTGCACTATCTAAGGTCAAAGTAAATTATTATAGGATGAAAACTATAATTTTCACTGTTCCACTATAAGAGGAACAAGGGTTTCCTGCTTTTATTTTCTCATGGGTTTACAAAAGTCTCAATCATACTTATTTCTTGAATTTGGCTCACATGTATTTCAAAATGAAAGCTGGAAATATGCTTCCATTTCCCTTCATAATAGCAATCTTTAACTAGTATGACTAAACCATAACTACAGCTGCAAGTAATATCTTGCAGATGCAATTTCTTCACAGAAAAGCTGAGCTATAAAGCAAATTAAAATCATGTCTTTTTAAATCTCAATGAATATAGCTGTGTAATAAAATGCCTATGGAAGACATTGGTATTTGGTTTCTTATTGCCAGTTTTGCCACTGAAAACTTGTTCTGTCTTTGTATACTGTATCAACTTTGTTTGCCTGCAGTACTTGTAGCAAGCTATAGACAAAACAAGGTCAACATGTAGTACTGAAAAATGACAGCACTAAAAAAAAAGAAAGTTTTGAGTTTTTCAGTGTAGGTCTCAGCTTCTGACTTGTTCTTCTAGCAACTTCACTTCTAGCAATATTACAAGTATTGCTCATTTTCTAAGATTTCAGTTACTGTCACCTCCACCAAGTAGTACAAGATTTGTGAATTCTGACACACTTCCATATCTAATAAGGCATCAGAAATATAATTTTTGAAACAAACCAAACAGCTTCAGTACAGAAGACTGATCCATAATTGTCCAAAAGGATTTAAATACATGCTTTTTAACTTCTAGGACACTGGCCCAAATTCCAAACTACTTGAAAACAAGAGGGAAGGAGTAGGCATTTTCACACTTCTTACTCAGCCAGTTCTCCTGAATTCTTGAATATTAATTTGATCCAGAAAACAAAAGGAAGCATTTCTCAGTGATGGAGACTAGTCTACTCTAGTCTTTCAACATGAAGTGTATACTGTAACCTCATCAATATTTTTTCTCATTACTGTTCTTTCATTGCCCTTCTGTCTAAACAGTATTGATTGGTCTCAATTGCTAATTATATAATCCACTGTTGAATCACATTATCTCCTTCTTCATGACTCCCCTTTTTTCTAACAGTACCAGGGTATAAGGCAAGAAAGTAAAGCTCCTAAATTTGGGGCAGTTGATCTCTATCTAGATACGAGCAAGCCTCCTTCAGAAGAAAAATCAGAGCACCTCAAACTTGTACTCTGAAGTTCTGTATTAATTAAAACAACTCTGTGAATGACTGACAGAACACCTCCCTAATGAAGCTACATGCCTGATGTTAACTTGTGTAGATACTCCCCCCAAAACTTCATGTCTCAGTGGCTTGGAGTTCTTTTTTTTTTCTTTCTCTTTTCTCAGTGGCTTGTGGTAGCTTTCTTTTTTTGGTTATGTTCTTGAAATGCTACACTGAGTTAGTGAAATACAATGTTAAGAAACTTCTAGCATAAAAGACCAGCAAAACTTGCTTGTTTTTTACAAATACGAAAATCCTTAAGTGAAATGAGGGTAACTACCGTGTAATACTACACATTTTAGAGCACAAAACCACCAAAACTCTCACCGTGTAATTAGGAAATGTGTATTTTGGAATTCATGTAGAAACATCTGATGGATGTCTGCTCAGACAGGGAAAAAGGAATGAAAAGGACCAGCTCTAGGTATTTTTATTCGTAAATTCTACTTAGCACTCATAAAGAGCAAAATAATTAATTTGTTCATACTAAATTTTGCTGTTGGAGCTTAATTCTTCATAAGTAATCCACTGTATATAATTTCAACTAAATTTAAAAAAGCTTACTTTGAGGAAGCCAAATAATGGTAATTTCATCACCATGGTGAAAAGTTTTACAGCCAGTGAAGAAACATGAAAGCAGTTGGTGATCCTGAAGATGCTGCTTTGAACATAAGTATCTCTGCACATAAATGTAGCATAAAATAAAACATAACTGCACTTGAACTAAATAGTCATGTAAACAGCAATTGCTTACCATTTGGAAGCAAGTCTACACACAAAACTGAATATAATAATGTTTTCCCTTTTGTGATAGGGAACAGTTAATCACAGACTACAGGACAAATAGGGGTAACAGAGAGCATCCATTTATAACAGAGGTTGATTTTGGATCCAAGCTTGTTTTATCTGGCATATCAGCAATACTACAGGAAACCACACTCAGATAAGAATGCATAAGGTTGAAAGATTCACAATGTTATCAGATTTCCCATGAGGCATGCTGTTGCTCTGGGCAGCATTCTAAGACTGGTAACAAAATCCAGATGCAAATCTAGGGCATTAATTTTTAACCTTTATTTAAATTTATAACTTCCTATTTATGTTGTTCAAATATCAAGTTCACAAGAGTTTGTTATCAAAGGCAAAAAAATAGGCTGTGACCTGATTTAGAAGGCCACTAAACTTCTGCATCATGCATTACTTGTCCTTCTGGGGCCTGACTCCGCAAACACTGAGCATTCCTCTAAAACAATAACTTGATAATTTTCAAAAATCCCATACTGAGCACGTAGAACGAGAATACGTAGCGCATGTAGAAAGTGTACCACTGTTAAATAAAGGACTCTTTCTATTTACACAACTCTACAGCCTACTTCACCATTCTCTCTGTACCACTGAGAATCACCTTAACACAAACACTACATTTTAAAACTACATATTCACCATATTCCTATTTTTCTAGTCAGCTGATACATGTGGGGCTAATCATCCATATTCACCAGGACTGGAGTAACAAAATATGTGTGAAATATATATATATATATATATATATATATGTGCATCATGGCATGCACTGCTTAAAAAGCATCAGCCAGAAGTGTTTCCTGGAATACTCTTGTCTGGGAAGGAAACCTGACCCCAGACTGTCTCAAGCAGATTAACTACAGATTTTGAGGAAAACAACAATCCCTCATCACACATTTCAAATAATTGAATGCAACAACAGACTATCCAGTATTATAGAGCATCTGACTTCTGAAATGTTGCTATTTTTCAAAAGTACATTCTGACAAAAGAGCCTCTTGCTTTGCAAAAACAAAAACAAATAAACAAACAAAAAAACAATCCCCCAAAAAAACCCCAAAAAACCAACCACAAAATCCACACAAACCCCACAAACCAAACAAAAAAACAACCCTGTCACTTCTAAGGAAGACAAAGGTTCACACACAAATGCATGTTTTTCTCAGACAACAACATATTTCCAAGAGGAGAACTACTTCTGTTTCCAGATCTATTAAAATAATCCTCTTGAGCCTTTTCTATGAGGCTGAAGACTGATGCACAAACAAATTATTCCAGGTGTGTGCACCTCATCTTTCCCTTTCAGGTCTTTTACCAAGTAAGCTGCTAGATCCAAGGGTAAGTTTGTGGGCAGAAGACATGAACCTGCTAGATTTAATAATATTACTAGAATACTAAAATTAATTCAGTATTCCATTATACATCCGCTATATCAAAAGCACAATGCATTTACCTAAATAGCAGTGTACAGACCTCATTTATGAATGTGGAAAGAACAGCTTAGCTCACCTTCCATCTATTCTAGACAGATACAAAAACTTCAATCTAATGGAAGTTATTCAGAACCATTCCATAGCGAAAGAGGATGAAGTATAACAATAATACTGGAACGTAAAAAGGCTTCTTCCAAGGGTGGGAAATACTATCTGTCTCACATCAAGAATATTCTTAAGAACACTATTTTAAAAACTGAAGTGGCTCAGAATAGCTACAATCTCCTTACTTGTTTCTCCTTACAGTCTCTATTGCCACAGCTAGGTCATGTCTGAGGGCCATCTGTCTGCTTTAAACTACATGCACTTTATCTCAGTCCTACACCCATAGTCTAGTATCAAAAACACAAATTTACTCAATATTGTTGCCAAATTCTGAAAGCCCTAGATAATTAATTTGGTTGGAATTTTAATGCATCTTTACTGCAATATGCAGTAATTCTAAACATTATATATGTTATGTCTTAGGTAGAGCAAAATATACATTGTGATGAAGCTTAAGTTCTCCGATGAATAGTAGAGCACAACAGGGACAAAAATTTAGTTAAGATTTTAGTAAAAGAGAACATCCATTAACTAGAGATAAAATAGGTTAAAATTTCAGGGTTTTTTAAAGAAGGAAGCTACAAAGATTTTCAGGAAGAAAACAGCTAGTGTGTGCTTGCCAATTTAAAAACAAATAAATGTAAAGCAAATATACTAATTCCCTTTCATGCTAATTATATTTCCTAGTGGAAACTAAGTTTGAGAAGTATCATATCTTAAAATCTCTTTAGGTCTAGTAACACTAAATACACTCTTACACATTAAATCCACCTTAAAATCTAATAGGGTGTCGGGTACAATTAGCTCTGCTAATAAAAATTAATCTGAATTCTTTTAGAATAAGCCTCTAAAACCTTGAGCTTGTTTCTTAAGACACTTTATCCAATAAAGGCTGAATCCTTTGCTGAAGTTTCTTAGCACTGGTAAAAATTTCAATTATCTGTACATAAAGAAGTATATTACTGTTTGGCATTACTTCTTTTCAGGTTTTTCATAAAACATAGATATACCCATAAGTGCATATGTAGGAGTGATTAATGTTTATGAAACAGAACAGTGGGATTCCAGAAGTACCATATGATGACATGTCAATATTTTGATCCTCACAGACTTAGAACAGCTGTTTCTTCAGCCCAGCTGATACAGGGAAAACATCTCAAATTCGACACAGTTAAGTTTAATTCCTAACAAAAGAGACTACTATGGATCTGTATATGTAATTTTAAAGATTTTCCCCTTGCATACTATTTCCAGGATTAGTTTATTTTAAATCTTTTGTTTACTGTTAAGGTACTGCTGTAGACTCAAAGGAGCTGATACAAAGATAGAAACACAGCCTCACTTAAACAGGAAACAACAATAAATGCTTCTTCATAGCTCTGTGTAGCCACTCACTCCCTAGTTTTCAACTACAGCTAACACTTCAGTTTAACAATTCATTCTGACACCCCTGGGACCCTTTGGCCCCTCTTGTTCTTCCAGACATTGTAGAAATAAATGGCTTGCACACAAATACGTTCAGCAGAACAGTAAGACAGAACAAAATGTTATATGTTATATACTTCTTCCATAATGATTTGGAGTTGAATTCTTGCCATGAGGAAGACAGTAAGAATTTCACTGTAATTACAAACAAACCTAACTTTCCTCTTAAATGAGTACATATCACACAATTTTACTCATATATTTCAACTAACAGCCATAAAGGAAAACCAGGTAGTGATTGAGAGAAAATTGTTTCATTAGACTCTCTGTGGATTTGGTTTAACAGGGAATACATAAGTTCCACTTCACTTCCAGGAAATAATTGTAGAGAAGCTGTCATACTGTAAACAGATGCTGAATTTTTAAACTAATTCCAGAAGTGATTTAAAGGTCTGCTATGCAGAATATAATGGCTTTTTAACATGAAATTTAATAAATACTTGAGTTTATTAAACTGATTGAGGAAACTAATTTCAACTCATTCTAGATTGTCTTAATAATGTTGACTCACTTTGAAACTAAATGATGTATTACAAAGATACTTAGGTCAATTAATGGATTCATTCATCAGTGGATTTTCACATAATTGGGAGTATTTATTTTAATACCTTTCAGCTAATTTTCCTTTTAATTCCCAGAAATTATGCTACAGTATGGGACAAGAGTAGCTTAAGAGAGTGCTCACCTTTTATGGACCATGTGTGATGTCATGCACCTGAGCAGTAAAAAGGCTCCTAAAGGCACATTTTTACCCTGGGGGTCTGTCAAGTTACCTTAGGCACACACTGCTCTGCCATTCAGCTTCTTTGGCACAAAACTGATTGAGGCCATGCAAAGTTACTGGGAAGAAAACTCTGTTGTCATAACATCAACATCGGTGCTGTCCAGCCTAGAGTAGAGAACCTTGCATGAAGACCTCAGAGAAACCTTCCAAGATCTGAAATAAGCCTACAGGGAAGCCAGGGATGGACTCTTCATCCAGAAGTGTAGTGACAGGACAAGGATTCAAACAAGAGGTTTGAACAAGGACAAGGGTTCAAACAAAGAGGAGGCATTTCGTTTAGATAAACAGAAAGAATTCTTTACTATGAGGATGGTGAGGCACTGGAACTGAGCTTGTCCAGAGAAGTTGTGGATATACCATATCCCTGTCAGTGTTCAAATCCAGTCTGGATGGGTCATTGAGCAACCTGGTCCAGTATCCCTGCCCACGGCAGAGGTGTTGGAACAAGATGATCTTAAAAGTCTCATCCAATCCAAGTCATTCTGTGATTGTTACAGCAGAGGAAGAGAGGCAGTGGATCTTTAATAACTGAGTAGTAAGAAACTAACTGAACTCTGTTTAGCTGAATACTGCATTCTCTCATGTTAAGTGAAGAAGGGCAGACCACTATAAGAATGACAAAAAATTACTGAATAGCTTCCAATGTAACTAATGTTCACATCTATCAATTCAATTTAAGACTAACTCCATCCTAGACAGGCATACACCTTGTCAAAACCTTTATGAATTTTTCCGTAAACTGAGTTCTTTCCTTTTTTTCTGTGATATCATAGTTTATGATACTCCAGCATATTCTCAACTGCTCTTCTGAAAACCGAGGTCTACTATTATAGCCCTTATTAATACGTCTAATACACATTCTTTGACAGTTTTTTTCTCCATATAATATAAAAAAACACACTGGATCTTGCCAACACAACATATTTATCCATGTCTTTACTAATTATATACTTTAATATGTCTACAAATGTGTTCAGTTCTAACTCCACAGTTACAAGTTTACCACAGGAAGTCATTTTAAATATGAGCATCATATTTGTTGCCTTCTATTTCTCCTCTAATGAGGCTGTTCACATAACCTGCTCAACAATCAACTGTATAATGCCATTACTTTATCAGCATTTTCATGCCAAATTCTTTACAACCTTCCATAAGCTTTGAATTCAAATACCTATTTCTCCTAGAGCTATTGTGTTGAAAGCACTCCTCAGCTTTAATTAATTTGCATCAAAGTTGATTTCACAAACGTTTTCATGCTAACAACAAATCCTATACCCAGAGTTGATAACTTCATAAATCAGCTTTTCTATCCTCTTGTATCTGCTGTTTAGATCAAAACCCTAAGGATATTATCTGTGTAGGTTTTCTATATTGCTATACACAATCAGAAATTACTGTGTACCTTTCATTAGTTTGCTCATCAACTATTTTAAATATGTTATCCAGCACCAAACCACCTTCTGCCTATACAGCACTTCTATCTTAGTCCCAAAGAGCCTGGAATATAAAGACAAGGTTTTGTACCAGCAAAGGTTAATTCCTGAAGCAAAATCTTCATTTCTTAGCAGTAATTTCACAGAATATCTAATTATTTTTATTTTTCTTCTTACAGACAGGCATAAATAGTCTTGCCTCCCAAATTTTTACCCTCAAAAAGTACATTGTGTTCCTCAATGTTTTTTAAAATGAGCACTGACAAGCTATACATGTTTTTGTAATCTCACATGTATCTGTTAGCTGTGTGTTCAAATGAAAAGTCACAAATGACTAAAATAAAACCCACATTTTATAGATAATGAAAAACAGAAACACTGTGCAAAAACTATACACACAGTTTTGCACTCTGTCCAAAGTAATATACTAAACCAAGCACTGATCTCTCTCTTACTTACGGCACACATGCCATTTTATTATTTTGAGTGACATTATGGGGCTTAATTGAGATGCAGGCAAAAAGAAGATCAGCAGAACGAGTAGCTACATAAAACCCTCCGAATTAGAGAAGTTTTAAATAGATATTTTGAGACAAATATATATTGCAAGTGGAAGGAAAGTACTGCACAAACCACCTTCAGACTTGTATCATGAAGAACAAACATATTAGAATGAGGTGTATCCATTGCTTCCTTTAGATATTATTCTCTAAGAAATACAGCCGAATTTGAAGTCATGAATGTACCAACCCTGAACAGAGGATAAGGTTTATCCCCAATGGATAGACAAATGACTCAGTCTAACAGCTTGAATTCCACTTTATTCTTATGAGACAGTGTCTCATTTCCCCAAGAACTGACTCAAACTCTTGATGCAGATGATGATGATTATTGTTACTGTTGCTTTCCCCATCACTTTTATATGCCACAGAAGTTCTTTCACCAATTAAACTATGAGCTTCAAAGTCACTTTTAAATAACTCCTACCAATACGGCAGGCAGATTCAGTGCTTTTTCTCCTTTAGTTAGCAAGCTATGAAGTTGATACAAGCATTTAACCACTAATTTTTTTGGCAAATGACTGTCTTACTCTCTATGTCAAATCTCCAGTGGGGCGAAGAAGCTGAAGCTGCATGCATAATCAATGATTACAGGACATGCATATAAAGGCTTCCCACCTACTCTGAATTTAGGAAATATTTCTCATATTTACTACATAACCATACCCCAAGTGACACTTACAGACCCTAAGTCCACACAACGCACAACCTTAATACAATGGAACTAATTTAGAAAGCTGTATCCAGCTGTAGAAAGAGACTGCATTTAAGAGAATAACTCAGTGTGCATATTACAAATATATTTTTCAATTAAATGTGTGAATGTTTTTCCCATAAAGAAAACATTTTTGTGTGAGAGCTCATTCATCTTTAAGAAAGAATGATTAATATAAAATAATCCCCAATTGTATCAAAATCAAAAACCAGTAAGAAATGTACTCTGGTTTATGCCATGTTGGAATTCTTATATTCACAATTGGGGTGTTGCCACAATTGTCATAAAAGTTGACTAAGAAAGTGATCCACAGGGATGAAATAGTTAAACATAAGAAATGTACTTGTGGTGGTCTACAATCATCTATTTGTTGGCAGGACAAAAATTCATGCATAAGTCACACAGTCCAATTAGATGTGCAAGTGCACCACATCCCAGTCACCAGCTCTGGGATTTGCACAAACATACTTGTTTTATTCCTGGTGGTTTCACATGCCAAATTCAAAAGCCCTGTATTTCTTACCATGTTACTTTGTACTCTTCGAAAGGCATGGATTTTGTTCCATTGAGCTCTATGGCTTTCAGTGGAATCCAGATTATTCATATTATCACCACTGCAGAAGTCCTCAGAAAATGCACAAAATAGTTATCACTACCACACAGTATTTTATCACATGTATTTAGAAATATAATGATATGTAAAAATAATGCTATTTGTTCTTTCTCCCAGTCTAAAAGTTATTCAGCAACAAATGTATTGCAGTAGTTCAGCATTCCCAGTGCAGGATAAACTCCAGGAAAGTTAATATATAATGCAATTCTTTACAGTAGAGATTACCCAGACATTTTTGGGAAACAGGATTACAAGCTGTTGACCAGTTAGCATAAAGAGAATAATAAATTGCCACATACAGCATCTCCCATCGAAACCTAAAGATAGCCTGAGTGAAAGCGACATCAAAAATTCTCAGGGTTAATCTCAAGTGCAGGTGTGTATGTAGAAAACCAAACTAAATCCTAAATCAACTCTCACTCTCACTGGAAGTGTACAGAAAAACAGGGCTTCTGCTTTCTTCTTCTTGCATCTCTAACCTCCTGATTGCCAACTCCCAGCACTACTCCATTTTCCTGTAGCAGTGGGAAATACATTACAGTATGATTAGAGGCATTCTAATGAGGCATTAATTTTTTCTAATTGACCTCAAAGAACACCCCCATTTATTGAGGTAGGTGAACAATGAGAAGATATAGTAATTTGCCATTAAAACAATTGATATAGCTAAAAAAATAGATTTTATATACTATTTTGTTCACTTTTAGGTAACTTTCTTTTGGTTACATCTTAAATCCATGAATCATGACGGTAGTACATACACGTCAGTTGGGACAGTACAAGGCATTGTAATGGTATTTGGATAATCCATTCTGCAGGAATGTTCATTATTCTTCCTGAGCTTTCACAAGAGTTCCCTGGCATAACACTGCTACAGCTGCTTTACAGTCTAATGTTATTACAAGGTCTGATTCAAAAATAATGTCTGCTAGAGGAATCTGGCAGGGAGCAAGAGTCCTATGAAAATCCTTGTGACGCTAAGATGTAACTAATGGAGACTGAACTGCTGAAAAAAATGTGAGTAGTAACAGTTATTTGTTTTGAGTGTTGCAAGAATCCTGAGGGAACTTTGTTATTTGTCAGTACAAAAATCACACAAATCCAAGTTATTTTTTCTGGAAATCTTATAATTTCTATCAAAAATAAATCATTAAAAAAGTCTAATCTCAGCCTTACCCACAGTACAGAACTGGTGCAAAAAAAACATTTTCTTCAGACCTTTTCTTATCTACATTTTTAAATTGAAGAAAACATGAAAACTGCAGAAAAACAGAAACTAGGAATTGGCTATCAACTACAGTAGCTGGTAGAAGAGAATAAATAACATGTAGTTATCAGCAGGAGCCAACTCATGAAATAGCTTTATTGACAAACACAAGGAACTCCCTTTCCTATTTCAAACATATGGATGGAATCAATATAAAGTTTAACAAACATAACATTTTAGTCTGTATTTTACATCTGTAAACAAGATTTGGTCTGTAGGATTGCTAGTGTGGCCTGAGTTGCTAGTGAGCAATTCAACATATGAGCTCACATATTCTAGACAAAACTCTTGGTTAGGAGAAAAATATCCAGTAATTAAGGAGTTATTATCAATTTTAAAAAGTTAGGAAAGAAAAGGAGATAATTAGGTATGCACACTGGTTCACATTTGCATGTATTTGTGTCCTACCACCATTCTTGACCTGTAAATATGAGGAGTCTGGACTTTGGGGAGAGGGGGGAAGAAAAAGAAAACAGAAAAGAAAAGAAAAATCCACCCTGCACCAAGAATTCAAGCTGCCTCTTATTCCAAAATACGATAATCTCAAAAAACTGTCAGTCCAAGTAGTTGGATAAGAAATTAGAACATGTGTGGGTGGATTCCTTCCTCCAGCCTGAATTAATTAAAAATGATTCTTTGCTGTATTATTTTAAAGCGGATTTTTGGAACAGGTTAAAGAACCACTGTTCTGACTTTAGTATTTCAAGCCTAATAAGAATGACTCATTTAAAAAACTTGGAGGAAAAATTAATAATAAGGAGGTTAAATATAAAGTGTGTCTTACCATCTTATGCTCTTATCTGTTGCTTGGAGAAATTCACACATTCTTGTACAAGACCTACCTCATTTGCTTTGGCTGTGGTTATTTCTAGTTGAAGCATGTACACAAAAAACTCATGTCTCCTGTCAGTCTGGGCAATGCTACCTATTTCTAGCACTTTAGGCTGGCCCTTTACTATTTCTCACATTCTAAACCTTAAACAGATATTAATTCCCTCTGCTTTAACTTATCTCAGCCAGTTATTAAACTATAAGAAAGTGATATGGACAACAGCTTTGAAGTAAAAAGTTTAAAGCAATCACAATGTATATTTGAGAGCAGAATCTCCCACCATTTTGGGGCTGGTTAATCCCTACCAATCGGACAGCAGTAAATACTGCTAAAAGAGTTGCTAGAACTGATTACGGTCTTGTACACATACATTTAAAATAAATAATAATTAAAAAGAAACAGAAATCATAGTTTCCAGATCACCAAAAATTTATCTGCGAAAACGTTGAACAGCGTGCAGATTGACTGTGAAAAGGGAGCACACAGAATGTACTATAATGCAGTACACCTTCAGTGAACAAGGCTTGTTACTTGTTATAAAATGCTGAAGACGGATGAAGTACTTTAAAAAAAAACACACAGAATTTTACGCATTCTAAGACGCCAGCCCTCCACAATGGACATATTCTCCTTCGTAACTTTGAAGCCAGAGTTCTACACATGTTGACTTACATGGACTCAATGGGTTAGGTAATGCCTAAATTCTACTTTTCTTCCTGGAGAAGATAAAGTACTTTGGGGCTCTTTCTCTTAAATAGCCACTGACTTTCAGTGATCATATCTTAAAGATTTTTGCATTTTTTTATAGTTACTGATATTAGATAACAGACTCAAAATTTATTTAGGTGAGAACAAGCTGATAAACAATAATCTAAGCCTTGTTTTCCCAAGAAAGTAGAATGCAAAATTACCAACTAAATCTCTTACAAGCTCTGTTCTCCAAATACAGCCAGCAGAATACTTTGAATGTTTAAATGCTATCAGCCATGATGAAAATGCTCTCCATTACAAGATTAGAGCTGGGTGGTGTTGGTTAGTTTTGAAATTGACTTTAGTCCAAAGAAATCCCTATGAAGAAAGAGTAAACTTGACTTTTGCTTTAACAGATTACATAAATAAAGCATTTGGGGTGTATTTTGTCTCAGGAAAGAGAGAATCTAAGTCTACACAACATTCTTCATTCTTAGGATCTGAAATACTAAACTTACGTCCTATTAGCCTTGTTTCTTGACTTTTCAGAGTATAGGGTACAATTTACACACAGGTTTGTATGTGAGAAGAAATCTTGTAAGTCCTAGTTGCAATGACATAGCACAGAACACAGTTTTGAACTACACTCTCTGGAAGCTTGTTTAAAGAATGCACACTTACAGAGAGACTTAAAAATATTGACCTGCCTGACACCATTCACTGCCTAACAGACTGGCACCAGTCATATCCTGCTGATGTTCACTCCCCATTTCTCTTTCGAGTGAGAAATCTCACTTTGACTTTATGGGCATCCTATATACATCACCTCTTGGAGTCAACTTACACTTCCTTCCACATATGCCAAAAGCACCTGTACTCCATGAATTATCTCCACTGATATCAGCAGCTGACACTACAGATTAAGTTACTGTGCAAGTTACTGTGCAGTGTATGTTTCTTAGCCATGTCCCTACTTATTCACACCTTTCACAGACATATACCTTCCGTTCTCTCTCATAACAGATACTGAGATCCTGTTATAAATGCATGAATTGAAGATCAAAAGAAATTTTACATTCCTTTCCAAATTACCACTATTTTGGTTCTCTCCCATTACACACGAAGCAGGATGAATCAAGGTTCAAGATCCAAAGGAACATTACATAGCACTTTGGTCAGTTTGCCTTAACTGCAAGTTATGTACACCTTTAAGAAACACTGTAGAAGAATGCACATGCCTTTCTGGTTCTGGTTCTGATTCTTCCATTTTCTCAGAAATCGCACTGTTTTCAGCTTGGGTAGAGATTATTTTTTTCGCAGTGTCTCTCATGGGGCTGTGTTTTAGTTTTCTGTTGAACACAGTGATGATAATAAAGAGATTTTTTATTATTGCTTAGCAGGCCTTGCACAAGGCTTTTTCTGCTTTTTGTACTGCTCCTGAGGAGGCCAGAGATGTATAGGAAACTGGGAGGAGACACAGCTGGGACAGATGACTCCAAATCACTGAAGAATATCCCAGACCACATAACATCACGCTCAGTATATAAAGTGGGAGGAAGAAGGAGGAAGCATGAGATGTTTGGAATGATGGTGTTTGTCTTCCCAAGTAACTGTTACATATGATGAGGCCGCACTCTCCTGGGGATGGTTGAACACCTGCCTGCCCATGGGAAGCGGGGAATTAATTCCTTGTTTTGTTTTGCTTGCCTGCACAGCTTTTGCCTTACCTATTAAACTGCCTTTATATCAATCCATGAATTTTCTAGCTTTTACCAATCTGATTTTCTCCCCAGCCCTGCTGTTGAAGGAGTGAGTAAGGGGCTGTGTGGTATTTGGTCAATGGCTGGAGTTAAACCATGACAGAAATTCTGCATGACTATTTAGTGTTCAAACAGCAAAAGAACAGATAATACGTGTAGCTAAAAAAAAAAAATAAAATAAAACCAGCTTTAAATTAACTCCAGGTTTTTGACCACAGTAAGTCTTCTAACAATTTTAAAAGGAAAAAACAAATTAACCACAAGAACAGAAACAAAAAAAGAGACACAGGCTGTTCCCATCTTTGAGGTGCAAAATGTTCTTGAACTGTTCTGTTCTATAAAACGACATGGGAATTCATTGTGATGTCTCAAATACTCTTTTTCAAAGCATTGCAGCTCTGTTACATAATTTTGTCCACAGACATCCAACTAGTGCTAACAATTAGTAAGCAATATTTAGCATCCAACATTATGGTTATTACTAAATAACATTTAAGTCGAAAAACAAAAGCTGTAAGTCTAAAGATATAAACCACAGGTCCAGTAACATTCTTGTACATGTTAAAATCCCCCAGGACTTCACTGAAGTCAGACTTTCCTAACTTTTTGCATTACAAAGGAGTTCATTACCACTTTGTCTGTAGTGGGCAACACAGTAAAATCTGCATAGTGCTAGCACCTCCTAGCAGCTGCAACAGATCTTAAAAAGAAATTTAGAAGACAGTAAATGGCATAAAAATTTGGCTGGCCAGGACTTGAACTCAACTGTTAAGTTTAGAAGGTCCCATCATCACATTAACATTTAATTAAAAGTCCTAGGACTCCTCACTGAATTACCAAAACTCACTTATAATCAGTGATGCAGCAGATGAACACCCACTTCTAATTTAAAAGGGAAATAATTAACAAATCCCTTCACTGTTGAGGTTAAAGAAAACCATGATACTGCATAAACAAAAGGACACTCTCTAAAAGTCTCTGTGTGTATGTGTGTGAGACAGATTGAGAATACTACAAGAAATACCACATCAATATTAGCCAAAAAAAAAATTAGGAAAAAAAAAATCAGCAAGAAGAAAATACATTATGTACTGTATTTTAAATGCTCTACTTTTAAAATCCCAGTCTTCAATGTTTACCAATAAGTCATTATCTAAAAACAGTCTGATTCTGGATGAGTTTTTATCTACACAGGCATTCAATCAACTGCCATTTATTCTCACATGGTAAAATTCATATTAAGGAGTCAGCTGTTTGAGACTTTTTCTCATGAAATGTAAGTGCATCATTTTTTTACAAAGTAAACCCTAAACTGCAAAAATTCCTAATCCATAATGTTCACCCTGTCATGTGACATCAGGGTCAATGGAAAGACAGCTGTTAATCCAGGGGCTTGAATTAATTTTATTTTGACACACACACTGTAGCTTCTAACTGAATTCATTTCAGCAAAGCTAAAAATGTTAAGAGCACAAATGTAAGAACCAGAAGGAATATTGTGGGCTGAAAAACGGTTTTAAGGATTTCCTATGAGAGCTGAAAAATTGACTAAAGATTATTTCTCCCATACATGTACAACATCCTTTTTGATCTTTCCATAGAACACTAACTGAAAAAGCAAACAAAAAAATACCCTTGTAGTGTCAAAACACCTAAATGCATGATAATGGTCTATCTAAGACATTTACTACCCATCCGGTATACAATTGATTCTGTTCCTATTCCAGTCGTGGTTAGTTTTTAACACCGACAAAAGCTTTGTGACGGGCTAAGTGCATCAAATTGCCACCTGAACTAAAAGCACTCCAGGCAGCCCACACGTGTTTCAACACAGCCTATCAAGCTTCCCCTGTCACAGAGATGCCAGCAGACGGGCACATCCCGGCTGCGGGAGGGATGCCAGCAGATCAGCCTGTAACGCTTGTGCGACGCTCTGGGGATCGGGTCACATCCTCCAGCGGACCCTCTCCTACATAATTTCCCTCCCTGCGCGTCCAGTCACAGCGCTGCCCCTCCGCGCTGCTCCGAACCGGCTCATCAAGCGCGTGTGTGAGGGACCGGGAATTGCCACGGGAGGCGGGATGTGCCAGCGCAGCCCCCGCAGCAGCCCCTCCTCGGCCCGGCCACCGAGGTACCAGCGGCGGTGCGGCCCGCCGAGCCCCCTCTCTGCAGGCTGGGGGTTACTTGTCACGCTCGGTCCCTGTCCCCTCGTCCCTCCCGTCACCACAAGGACTCCCGAGCTGGTGGCGAGGTCGCCTCCCCCTCCACGGTCCCGGCCGGGCGGGCTCGGGGGCTCCCCTGTCCCCTGTACCTCTTTGCGGCGGCGGCGGCGGGGACGGCGACTGGCCTCGGCTGCCGAGCGCCGCCAGCAGCAGAAGCAGCGGCAAACTTTCCCGAGCCATGGCTCCCGGGCAGCCGACTCGTCCCGCCGCGGGACGGCCAACAGAATGAGCCGCAGCCGCCGGGAGAGGAGAGGAGACCCCAGTGCCCCGCACAGGGAGCAGGAGGGCAGGACACACCCCTGCCCCCCCGCACACACTCCCCGCCCCGCCGCGGCTCCGCGGGCCGCCGAGGAGCGAGCGGGGCCGGTGGGCAGAGAGGAGCCGAGGCCGGGGCCGGGGCGCGGCCCGGGGCAGCCCGCGAGCCCCGCGCGTCGGGAGCGCCCCTGAGGCGCCGCGCGAGGGGGGCGGCACGTGCCTGCCCGCCGGCCGCTGCCCGGAGCCGGGAAGGGTGCTGACATGGAAGTGTGCTCGCCGTTTAAGTTGGCCTTTGTCGGGCTGACCGACGGAGAGGAAAAAATACCTATGCTGTGGCGGGGGAAAAAATAGCTCTCTGAGAAGGCACGCACAGGACTGTGACGGAGTCAAGCGCATTTGTCCTGCCGTGGCTGAGAGTAGTATGTCGGAGCTAGCCAGGTGTGACAGGGAAAAAATCCATATCACTGCAGAAAGGAAAAATTAACCTTGCACTAAAATAAAATGTGGATTAAAAACTATTGTAAAGTTATCCTAAAAAAAGAAAGGCTTTTTTAAAAGTCCATGAAAACCAGGTTTTGTCGTGGAACAGCAAGGCTCCCAACCTGTGTGTGAGCACACTGAGAAAGGACTTCGTGTTAGGGCTCAATTTGGGCTCAATTCACACTATATCTGTGGCATAAAACCAAGATTGTGCTGGCAGCCCAGTTCTGACTTGAATGGTCCTCTTCACAAGTCTTAAAATTGAGCTTTTCTTGTAATTCACATTAAGATTAAGCACTTTTATGTATTTCCCAATGTAAATACTTCAGTATCTATGTGCTCATTGCTGTAGCCAACAGTGGGGATAAGCCTGTGTTTGGTGCTATTTCAGCTCTCAAGCCACGGCATTTTCTATTGGTAAATTTGCCTGTCACTCCAAACTCGACATTTGAGGAACACAGAATTTTGCACATAATAGACTATTGCATCCAGCCACACAGCCAATTTCTTTCTCTCCCTGTCATCCCACTCCAAGCAGACTCATTCTTTCTCTTCTGATGCACTTAGCCCATCACAAAGCCTCTCTTCTGAGGTTTCTCCCCAGAATGGCCTGAGCTCTGCTGCTGGAAGTCCTGTTACTGGATGCTCATTGCTTCCAGGGCATTTGGGAAACTGCTCTGCCAGCACAGGACACAGGACAACAAGTATGCTCTCATATGGCTCAGCCATTTGTCATCTGTAAGTTAATGGAAAATACTTGAGTCCTCCTGCCAAAAAATCATGTATGTGTGGTCTTCTACACTTCTTACTGAGAAACCCAAGTTCAAGGTTTACTGTAATGATTTTCATCTTGTCAGCTCTTTGCTTTGTTGTGAAAGTGTACATAATCAGGGAACCGGGAGGGACAGAGCGGGAGAGGTTGTTTATGACTCTATCCACAGTTTTATCATTATCAATATTTTTTTTAGTCTGTAAGGTGTTTCCCTACAACCAGTAATAGCTGCTACTTTGTTCCAGCTGCTTCTCCCTTTGCAATTCCCTTAGTGCAAAAAATTTTGACTGCAAGGAATTGTGTATATGTGCAAGAGGAATAATCTAGTGAATTAAATACAACGTATAAGCATTCCATCCCAATATATGTCAGTAACTTGGAGAATTTAGTGCCAGTTTCATACTTAGGGATCTGACTTCATCAACATAGGTTTGATTCTAATAACACATTTATTGGTTGAATTTGGTCAATTGTAGTGGAGCTGGTACATAAAAGCCATACTAGCACGAGTTGCATACTCCCCCAGCTGGGAAAATTCCTTCCAGGGCTCCAAAAGCTGCAAGTGCTGCAGATGAGTTTCAGGTAATAATCCAGAAGCAGATTGCAGAAACTGGAACTGATACCTGAAGGTGGGAACTTCTGCTGCTTTGTGTTAAGGTCTCATCAGATCCGAGGTATCTGCAAAATATCTGCATGACTTGTGATCTTCATGAATTTGAGATCAAGAGCAGATTCGCTGTAGGGGGAGTCCCTACTTCCCCAAAAATCAATATTACACCAATATTAAATGCAACAGATTGTTTACCTGAGCTTTTTTTTTTTTTTTTTGAATCAATTTATCCTGCTGTTGAGCCTGTGTGGTCTTTAATGTGAGGATATGTTGTGAGAACTCAGCCTAGTTTCAGTTTAGCAGCACTACTGGCATACTCAGGTCCCTCATCACGTGCCAGAGCCAATATTGCCTAACTGTGCACCAGAGATACAAACTTTTAATACTTTGGGGACACCAAGAGGCAAGATATGCCAGGAAGACCTGCTGACTCAGTCAATGATTTTTTACATCTGAACCACAGGAAATAATTTCATACCATAAAATGCCAAGAAGCAGCAAGAGAGGGCTGCTCCAGAAAGAGAAGCAGGTTAGAAGATGAAGTGGCACCACTGAGGTAGGCAGGGCAGTGTGCTCCTGCAGTCTCTGAATGCAAAATGGGCAGATCTGGGGGTGATAACAAGGATCAAACAAAATTGCAGATCTCCAGGCAAGTTCGTAGGCAGGAGATGGATCTGAGATCAAGTCTGCAAATCAGGGTCAGGATCAGTGAAGTGCAAAGTGATGCACAGGTGTAGCTGCAATGTAAAACGGGCTGGGACTGGGGCAAGGGCTAGAACTAAGTGCAGCATCCACTCCTTAAATGCAGGGAGAAACCAACAAAGTTTCTCCAAGCTCTTCCTCCTATATGAAGTGTGTCACCACTGCCTGACACAAGGTTACATGGCTGTGCCAGGTCAGAAGTTGCCTTGGGCACAGGCAGACATAGGAGTGAGGAGACAAGGCCGCAGAGCCTGTAGCAGAGCCTATAGCTGCACCCAGAGCCATGACAAGCTAGATAAGAAGTTTCTCAGCTAAAGCAGTGGCTAAAGGAGCATTAATGGTAGTCTGTACTGAGGATGGAACTGCTGGGCTGAGAGGAGGATGTGAGTAAAATCACATAAGGGCTCATCTGGGAACCGATATGACTTAATATTTTCATGACTTTGCATTAAAGAGAGGGACTTTTAAATTAATTCTGCTGATAAAATAGGATTGGGGAGGACCAAAGCATATTTTGTAAATTTTTTGCATTTATGTATACCAATATACATTGTGAGTTTGTACAATTTTTATTCTCAATGACTCAAGCATAAAAAATCAGAAGATCCTAAATCCTGTAAGATCCTGGGTCATGCCAATAAGAGCTATCAATGACAGTTTCTTATGAGAATGATCAATAAAGAATATAACCCCAAACTCCTGGGTGGAAGTCAGTGAGTCACAAGGCATTTTTGAGTCACCAGAATGATGCGGCCATGAAATAAGCAAGTAAAGCCTAGGATACATGGAGCCTAGCATGAGGGAAAATATTTCCAGTGAAGATATGAAAATTAATACTGTTGCATCCCACCCAGGATATCACAGGGAATTACAGTCACACATGTTCAAGAAAAATTTGTTCCGACTTAAACAGAGCAGAGGACTCTGGGGAAGGGAGAACTTATCTGAGACACATAGATTAGAAGGGTTTGATTTGTTTAACCTAGGAAAATAAGATGTGAGACAGTTTTAAGTGTAATGGGGGTGTTAATGGGTGGAATTGTCATAAAAGGAAAAGAGCATAAGCAAGATACAGATCAGTATAGGCTGGAAAATCAAAGATAGTTTCTAATCATAAGGTGTGGAAACAGCCTTCTATTAGGAGAGCAGAGGGGAAAAAAGAATTGATTTAAAAGTAGACCTTGGCAGATTTATGAAAGTAATTCCATGACAAACTTGCCTGCAAAAGATGAGGGGAATGGATTTGATAACCTGTGCAACCCTGTCCCGTGTTCTTAAGTGGACTGCCATCAAAGGATAAAGAAAATAAACATTAAAAATGAGCTTTAAAGGATAAAGGGAAGATTCAGATACAGCACTTAGGATGAGTTGAAATATATGAACCACAGGAATCAAAGAATTAACCCATTTTAGGAGTAAGGTCTGTGATTTGGACCCAAGTCAGGAGGAAGGAACCAGGATGTCCTCATGCCAGAGTTGTGATCACCCAAAGCAGGTGTTAGGGAAGGGGCTGGCAAAAGACAAGTTAAAAGACAGACAGGGGATAAAGAAATGAGATATGAGACTAGGAATCAATATCAAAGTCAAGACCAGAATTAAAGATCAAAGTAGACAAAGGACACATGAAGAAAAGAGCAAATCTAACACTGATAGAAAACTATTCTTGTGAAGCCCTCTGTTGCCAGGGTCACCGAGTATTGTCAGTTTAAAAGCTGATGCAGATAGCTGCAGGTCAGAAAGCAATCCTGTAAAATTAAGGGGGAAAGAAAGGAAAAATAATCAAAAGAACAGGGGGAGGATAGGATAAGCCTGGGCCTAGGCAATAAAGAGAGGGTGACTATAATTTGTCAAGATAGGCTGAGAAGAGAGGATGACAGCAACAGCAGTTCACTGCATGCTGGGGAGGCTAGAGACAAGAGCAGAGTTGTTACAGTTTGATGAGCTACACATGGCATCAGGATGGAGCTCATTTCAGAATAGAGCTCGTTTTGTTTCAACTCCTCCATTTTGCCTTGTTCACCACCCCTGTAATTAATGAGATTAATTAGTACACCCAAGCCACTTACTGTCATTATTAATCATTAAATCTTATAAAAGCTAAATGCTCATCTCTTAGTACCTCTGTATTGGTACTTATGCATAAGAAACAGAGGGGATTCATGGTCTTGCCTGATATTGGATTCTGTGGGCCATTTGGAAGTGCCTCTTCTTTCTGGTCTTGACTTCTAATAACTTCCTTTATGCCTATGCTGCTATTTTAAGTGGCTTTTGTTTTAATTTTGATCCTGGAAAATAGAACAGTAATGTCAGTGACATTATGTTAGCTCATGTTTAGCTAAGAATATGAAGCAGAAAACAAATAGAATTTCTCAGCCCATAATTAATTTTTACAACCAAAGTCTTTATGTATTCTCCATAAATAATATATTTGATGCAAAGCCTTCTGTGGCTCTATTTTCAGAGAATCAGATACCTGCCAAAAAAAATCTACTGATTTTAATAGCTGCTCATTACAAAGAAACTAGAACTTAGTCTGAAATGACACATAATTGTTTCAGTTTCAGAATGCATTTTGAAATACTTTCTACCATTGATTTATTTAGAAGGTCTGTTGTATGTGAGAAGCTGTCAAAATTGTTAGATCCAATTAATAAGAAAAGTTAACATCTCCTAATTTTGCCCTGAAGTATAACTTTGCCTCTTGTAGAATGGAAATGAAAATTATTTGGCTGAATTGCCAGTGTGGGTTTTATGTTTCCCTGCCAGCTATTAATGAATTGTAAAAAATAAAAATTAAAAAATAATAATAAAACACAAGATTAAACCAATTCTGTAGAATTAGATTGACTTGCCATCCTAAAAATGGATATTACTGCAAAACATGCAGATAGGGAGAGAAACAGATGGGCGATATCTGACAAATAAAATTTCCAGATACTGCCCCATCTGTTTCCTTCTACACAGTTCAGCTATAAGCTTTTTTGCATTATAGGGTTGCTTAGGTGATATTCCTCTTTGCAATGACGTCACACCCAGAGACTAGCAAAAGCAGGTTGATACAGTAATCTGAGAACAAGGATCAGTTCACTAGATGATTACCATTTTATATCCTCAAATTTACAGGCCTTAAATTTCCTTCTATCATAGTGGAAAGATTTTATCTTCAAAAAAAATTTTGATAAACTGTTTGGCTTGTTTTTGAAATTGTTTTGCCGTTCCTGTTGACCTCCTGTAGATTTGAAGATCATATTACTTTATCTGATAAAATGTAAATTTTTTGCTTCTCTGCTGAAGTTTTATTATGCTTTCTTTATTTCCTGATACTTTTCTAAACAAATTTTTTGTTCCTCTCTGAGACTCTAATGCCTTAATTTATGAAAGAAAAATGTGTCATCAATACTGCTACATTTTACAAGACCAGAAATCATCATGGCCCTAAGGAGATAACCATACAGGACTACCAAAAAGGCAACACAATCCCCTATGCTTTCCATACTCCTCCCGTACACTGGTTGGGCCTGGAGACATCTGAAATTATGAGTATGAAGTGTTAGAATCAATGTAATCAGATGCAGGGTTATAGTTGCCCACATGATCACATCTTACTGATCTGACCGTACCATGGTTTGATGAGGAAAAATCTTTGGTATGTCTTTAGATCAAGGCCTTTAGAACTCTGTATCATGGTGTAATTGGAGCTGATGATGGTTGTGTCTTAAAATAGAGAAGCTTGTGACTAGCTAGGAAGGAAATTATCAGAAAAGAAAGGAAGGAAAAGGAAGGCAGGAAGAAGGAAGGCAGCAACTCAGGAAAGAAGGAAACACTGGATCTCTTAAACTACTGTTGAGTTTTTCTCAGCTAATTTACTCCAAAACAGAAAGGGCCAAGCAAGAGATGTTCATTAAAGACTTTTTCCATGCAGCTGCTCTGCAAAGTGACAGATGGTTAGTATATTCTTCCTTATTTTGATAAAAAGTCAATTGGTATACTTTGTTCATTAGGAAAACCTGGATAATTTTGTAAAATAGCAGTGAAGGTCACACTTTTGTCAAATTACATGCTTGTATACATGATCAAAAGTGAACTTCTTGATTTAAGCTGTAGAATAATTTTCAAACCAATAAAGAAGCCTCCAGATCTCATCTACATCCTTAGAGCTGGGTTCTTAGAAGTAGTTGCAGAGTAGATTTTTATGACTCACTTGAGTTTAGGTTTTCTGAAGGAAAAAAAAAAGTGAAAATATAGAAACTGGAAATATATAAAAGGAAGAATTTTGAGTGCAATATCCTCTTTGAGAGAACAGTACATCATGTACTATTTAGCAAATGCTCTTGTGTACATCTACAAAAACATCTGTCTAAGAGTCAACTTCTGTACTGATAAAATACAGAATTTAGCAATCTTAAAGTGTAAAATTAAGGGATCTTTGTAATATGCATGTACATCTTCAAAGAGAAATTGTGGTGTGGTGCCATCAGGAAGTTGCTTATTCTATGGAATCATAATATTTTTGAAAAAAAAAATAGCCAGATTAGACAAGCATCTTTCATTTAAATAAATATCCAATTACACAATCTTTATTTGATAGTCACACTGTATTACTGTTGGCTGGACAATTATTTTAGTCAAATAAACTAGTCTCTGTCATGAGCTCTAAAAGCTTTCCTTCATGGTATACCTGCCCAGGTTAGCCTGCAGAACCATATACACAATTAAAATACTGCACCTGTTCTAGGCATCCAAAATAATACCACTTCTGCACAGAACCAATAAAACATAGGAAGAAAGAGACATATGGAAAGTAGCTCTGCTAATGAAACAGTTGATCTTGTTCTATATTTATAGGCAAGAAACGGAATATTTTTCAGATACCTCTCATCAAGCTTTAGCTTGACAGCTTGATTACAAAACAAGATACATTCCTAGGTTCGTTTCATATGAGGCTGGTAACTTGGTGGTCAGAAGAACAGAAGGCTCTACTCCTCGGTCCAGCATTGTATACTTTAAGAACTTGCTCTGAAATCTGCTTCTTCATTACAGAAATAAGAAAACAAATGTGGTTTTCACTTGACCTAGACAACAGAGTTCTGTATATTTTATATGAGAAATGGGGTTTTTGTTGTCTTTTCAGGTTATTATCCCAAAGATGTTGAGACAGTGTTACTTGGTTTCTCTGCCACGTACAGTTGGTTTGTGGAGAGTTCATTTGCGCATGCATTTGTTTCACTTTTATGCACTGGCTTTATTGTTTACAAAAAGGAAGGAATGGTTTGACATCTGTGAGAGCAGCATGAGAAAAGATGACTGTATGCACTGGGCAACTGAGGTACTTTTTACTATTATTAGCTGTTATTTTTTGTTGGATGTAATATACCTTCCTTTAGTAAGACTTTTGACATCATGTCCTGCAGGGAACTCATTGGGAGCCTGAAGACATATGAGCTGGATAAATCAACTTTTAGATAGGCTGAGAATTAGCTGGGCTGCCAGGCTCAAAATATCATAATTAGTGGCTTGGCAGCCAGAGGGTATCCAGTAGCAAAATGGACTAAAGGATCTCTGAACATCTCATCCAGCCAACATTTCTGCCTGTGACATGTGTGTGGCATGTTTGCTGTTGCTCCAAGAATATGATTTGCTCCTTTATAAATTGTGAATGATCTTATTAGAAAATCAGTAGATTCTCATAAATTGAAAGTGGTGGAAAAAACCCCACTTTTTCTTGGCATATTTTAGGTAATATATTGCAAACCATTCCCTTTATAGCTAGTTTTCAAACTGGTATTTTAAATCTTCTTATCCAATTACTGCAGTTATAAGATATTTGTTTTTACAAATGGATAATGAGGTATTTGACATAAACTGTTTGCTGTGTTTGGAATATTAAAGTCAATAAAGTCTTAAAATACATATGAAATGAATATTAAAACCATGCATTATGCTTTAATAACATTAAATATAACATTAAAATAACAATATTAAGTGTGTACATATAAATATGCTTCTAAAAGTTGGTATATATGGTTTTAATTTTCTGCTGCTAAATATATATATATACACATACTCGCTGGATATTAAATACTACTTTCTAATGAAAAGCATCCATCAATCTATGTAAATTAATGATATATATCTCTCATAAACACTCCCCATACTATTAAATTTTTAGTAATACCATTGTTTTAAATCTACCTAAGTGAAATTTGAAAAAGACATTGAAGTTGTTTGAAAATGACTTGTAATTTCAGACTTTAGGAAGCTGATAATTTCGTATAGGCAGCAGTCTCCTATCCCCATATTTTGATTTTATTCTACTATAAATTTAAGAAAATCTCACTAGGGACCTGTCAAGATTCATCTATTGTTTGTGAAAAATACTTAAGAGTCTCCCAATTCAGAGTATTAAATATATATAAATGAAAAACAATTTAATATGCTAAAACATAATTTAAATTCTACCTCAAATCTACAAGAGGAGATTACTGCTCCCTACCGCTATGGCAGAGGATACTGTAGTAATGTTTAGGATGAGCTGTAGGATATGCATACATACAGAATATGCCTACATACAGAACTCTGCCAAGTCAGTTCAGTTTCCTAAGCTTCAGGTTAACATAAAATGGGTTCATACTCCAGAACAGACTAAATCAGTTAATTTCAAGGACAGCTGGAATTACCAGCATGAATCCTCCCCCATCCCAGGAATCTATCTGCCTGGACTCAGGACCAACTGTGATACATTAAGGGCTTTGAGGAGATATATGAGAATCCGCTTAGGGGAGCCTTCCCCTTATTCTCTGGACCAGGACATAAACTCAGGCTGTCATCCTGGTTCTGTGCCTGAGTCATGCTGCAAGTATGATTGTTCATACCTCCCTGATTCTTCCTCCAATCCACACACCTGGCTTTATGACCTGGTCCCTGACCTGTCTGAGCACTATAGACTAGATTGGTAATCACTGGGCCGTGTCCAACCATTGTTCCAGTCACCAGACCTGATCTGCTTTCCTCATTCACATACTTGGCTCTTTTCATCAGGGCTGCTGCCTTACTGCCTTGGTGTTGTTCTCAGCTTCAGGATTGGCTCTGCTTGCAGAGCAGCCCCCCTCCTGCTGCTCCCAAACACTTACAGGAGAGTGTGCATAGGGACTCCAGTGCTGCATGCAGCAGGAAAGTGGCATGAGTAGGCTCAGCCCATTATGGTTCTTGTACCACTATGGTTCTCAGGAAGATTTGTACCACCAAGTTAGGGATTCAGGGCAGGTTGTATCCCCCTTCCATGGGTTGAAGGCCCATGTTTTTGAGGTGCAGGGGACAATGAGTCGGTCCTTGAATCACAGCACGCTCTCTCCTGCCACTGTGTCCTGCTGGAATGGATGTAGATCCTTGTCCCAAAGGACTTGAATCATAAACAATGTACATACAAACCCATTTACATTACTTGGCATAGAGAGCATTTTCCAGCAGGATGACTGAAGGCAATGCAGTAAAAAGTACAGCTGTAATGAGAGACAGCCTTGACCTGGTAGACCGTAATAAACCAAAAAGGGTAAGATCAGCAGGGTTAAGATAAGCAGGGAGTAGGAAAAAGAGAAGGAAATAAAAGACCTGAATTTTGGCAAACCAGATTAACAGCTGAGATTTTTGAAGTATTTTTAAATATATGTGTTTGCTACTATAGTAGTTTATTCCAAAATATATTGTATGTGTTTGCCAAATGCTATCAATATCCAATGCTGTACTCATCTAGTGCAGCCTATCTCAGCTTTAACTCTCAGTAAGAGCCCTTCAGGCAGCCTAAACATTATTCAAAGTATCAAAATATCCTTTTATTCTTCTTTGAAGGTCCACTTCCTGGAGGCAACTGATTTCCTGTGATTATCGACTTCATTTTAAAACAATATGACAATTTACAGGCATATTGATTGCAGAGGGAAACTTGATCTAAGTGCTTGATTTGAAAGACTAAAGAAAAAGTAAATAAAAGAACACATTAAAAATATATTGAATTCTTATAAATTTGAGAATTGTTGGTGAATGCTGGGTGTTTATAATTTTCAGTACCAAGTTGAATATTTTTTTCAATCAAAATATATTTGGGTTAGTTGCCTGAATCGTTGCTAAAACAGATGAAAGCAAATCAGAATTAAATTAGCACTGTCAACCATTGAGTAAATGGGTCCTTTTTATCCCTTTGCTACATGTGAACCTGATTCTGAAAAAACAAATTTTTTTTGGCAGGATTAGCATGAACAACATTGAAGATTATAATCAGAATGAATAAAATAATTTTTTTTTCTTACCTCATAAATGAAAAAAGAAAAAATGTGGTTTAGAAAGTACATTTATGAAAGTTTCATCTTCTGAGTAACAAGCAAGGATTATTTTGGCAGGCTGTGTAGGCATTTAAATCTGAAAAGCAAATGGAATTTAATTATTTTGACAAATAACTGTAGTTTTCAAGATTCATCACTCATGAAGAAAAATTAATATGCTTAATAAGTGATCATTCTTGTTCCAGCCTAGCAATTCCAAACTTTTAAATGCTCTTTTCTTAATTCTAGTTAGCATATTAAGCATTGAATTATAACATTTTAAATATAGCATTTGAATTAGTGGTTTATGTAGGAAATGTTGCAGTACTGGTCCGAGTAAAAACTGCTTCATCTCTACTACCAGATATTAGTCTGCACAGTCTCAGCTGTGTTTCCAAGCAACATGAATTCCCTCATCTTTTTGATGCATTTCACCTCAGTTTCTGTCACACTGAGCTCCTACCTCACCTTCCACTGTGACACAGCCTGCTCTTGGTACTTCCCAAAAGTTCTTGACTGAGTGCTGGTGTGCTTTATAACTAGATGGTGGTATTTGAACAACCGCAACATGCAAATCCTTACCTACATTTACAGTGTTCTCCTGGATCTGTTCCAATGGCTGCCTTAACATGAATATTTTTGGGAAATCACAGCTTCAGTCATGTCCATACTTTGAATTTCTGAATATCATACCTCACGTGACTTCACAGTCCTGGTGGAGAGGAACTCAAGCATTAATGTTTACTGATAGTACAATTTCATCTTCCAGATTCTGAGATGATCCACAGTAAGCTATCAGTTTCAATATATCGAAGTCCTCCTTCGAGGACTTAACACTAGGTGTGGATATTTCTGGTCCATTTGAAAGCTAAGACAACATTATCAGGTTCCAGTGGGAAAAAATGCCCAGCTGTTCTCAGCTTTAAGCAGATACACATTCCTTCCAATATCTGTGGAAAAAAATCCCCGACTTATGTAAGGAACTGCAAGAAGAGACAGCTGCTCACAAGACTTTAGTGTCTCTCAGTCACATCTTATCAGCATTAGACACATCAACCATGTTTATGATGCCCAATATTTTTAAAATGCCAAACAGACTACCTTACTGTATTGACACTCATTGCATGACCGTTCTTACCTCCATTGCCAGCATTGATACATATTTGCCATCGCTGAACTTTTTACAGTGTTAAGGTCCACCAGGGCTGCACGTGATACTGGTTTGATGATGTGGGCCCTTTACAACCCAGATAAAGCAAATCAGGAATCTCACTCACATAGTTTGCAATAAGAATTAACATTTCCTAGACCTTTGCCCACCCCATGCTGTGTTAATAACCTTGTGGATCTGGTTCCATGAGAAAAATAATATTGTAGCATCTGCAGCTACACTGATTCTACTTGTCCTGATTTATTCTGATTTGTTCTGATGTAAAGAGTCCTCCTCTTTATATCTTCTTCCTTGGTCTGTTCATCCCGGAGAAGAGGAGACTGAGAGGATACTTCACTGCAGCTACAACTTCCTTGTCACAGGAAGAGGAGGGGCAGACACTGATCCCTTCACTGTGGTGCCCAGTGACAGGACTAGAGGGAATGGCCTAAAGTTGTGTCGGAAGAGATTTAGGCTGGATATTGGGAAAAAGTTCTTCATCCAGTGGGTGGTTGGGCACTGGAAAAAAGTCCTCAGGAAAGTGGTCACATCACCAAGCCTGCCAGGGTTCAAGAAGTGTTTGGACAAATGCTCTTAGGCACATGGTGTGACTCTTAGGGTGTCCTATGTGGGTCCAGGAGTTGGGATGGATGATCATGATGAGACCCTTCTAACTTGGCATGTTTTATGATTTGGTAATTCAGTGACTCAGGGATTCCTATCCTTCCTCCTTCCTGTTCTTTATCATTCATTTCCTGAAGGCACTAGATTTCTTTATTTCTTCTCCTTGTTACAGGCAGAAAATTGGCTTGGCTGGCTAGAGTAGAAAAAGAATATTTCTTGTATCCCAAATGGTAGCTTTCTGCTTTACACTCACTTGTAAAATAAGTTTTACAGCCCAAGCTCAAAGCCCCTCTCACATCCGTATGTAGCATCCTGCTGTTGTGTATGCCCAGTCCTTTTAGAAAAGCCCAGGTCCTGTAAGAGCTGAATGAAAAATGTCATTTAGTTCAGTGCATAACATAAGGCATGGTGGGTGGCTGCCCACACATGCAACAAGTACAAAGATCTGTCTGCAGGCTGCTTCCCACACATTTCCCAATCTTCTCTGGCTCCCCTGATACCATCCCGAACCTGGAGCCTAGAGTCAGGACATACTACCTACCCCACCTTTCAATCTTCACAGCTTTCTGCACATTCTAGTAGTTTTTAGTCTAGAAGTAGAGACCTCAGAGAAGATGATAAAAGGGGAAAGCTGTGGAAGACCTCTCTTGTTGCTACAAGAGAGAAAAGGACTACAAGGAGAAAAGACAGACAGAGAGATGTGCTGTGAGGCATCAGTGCATCAAGAACAGGTTTATGTTCTCTTTCCCTCTTCAAAAGTTTTGTTTTATAGCACCTCTCTACATAAACACAGAACAGAATCTTTTCACTAAACTTGTTTCCTGAGAAGAAAACCAGTCTAGTCATGTGATTTGGAAAAAGAGACAGCGCCTCAAGATGTGGCAATGGTGCCTCACTGTCTCTCAGGGGTCCATTGATGGACTGGGAACATCTACCTGCCTGAAAGCTCAATAATTTCACGCTGGTGGCATTTGTCCTTAATGGGTATTAGCAGAACAACGGTGCTGGAAAGAGGATTTCTGACTGTCGCTTTGACAATTAATTACTTCTGGTGACTGAAGACTTGAGGAATTCAGTCCCTTTCTCCTCTACACTCTCTTTTGGATGTCTGGGATGGTCTGGCACTCTTGCACAACATGCCAAGAAAGTCTCCTACTTGACAAAGAAAGAAATGGGTTGAAGAAATATAGATTTCCAAGACAGAAGACAGATCCATTGAGAACTGTGAAAACAGGTCAGGAACAGGGAGTTGGCTGTGTGGGGACAGCCTGTGTCTAAACAGGGAGTTCAGATTTCTGTGCAGATCAACAATAGGTGTCTGCTAGTCCAGACCATGCTTGTGGGCTGGTATTTTAAGCAAAAATCAGTAGTGAGTTTTTTCTACTCTGAGACAGAAATACAGCTCTACATTAGCCTGTAGAGGAAGCTCATATAATTTTTTGAGGAAAAAGAAAATCAGCTCATTTTGTGAAATTAGAAAAACTCAGTGGGAAAAAAATGAACAATCACGAACAAGTTATATATAGGAATATTACTTTTTAAGTAACTTTCATATTGGTTTAATGTGTTGAATGAATTAAATCATTCTAGAATTTGTTTACCATGATCCAGTTGTCTTTAGATATAGTATTGTAAAGGGAATATTGATCCTTCTTTTAAAAGAAAAGTTCCTAGCCCTTTTACTTGTAAGGATAGAATTTTAAAAATGTGTAAGTGCACTATTGAAACACTAGATTTAAGGAAATGAGCAACTGAACTTTACTTCTGTATCAAGATACAATGAACTTCACCTTTGTGTCAAGATGCAGTATGCACAACATTTTGTGAAGTTAGAAATATCTCTGGACACATCTTATGGCTAACCCCTAGCTCTCTCTGAAGACCTTTAGCCAGGTCTGTTCATAATGAGTGCTATAGGTGCACAGGACTTGCAAAGAGGTGAATAGGGAGAGCAGAACACACACATATTGATAGAGAGGGGAAAAAATTTTGCTTTACAATCCCTCTCAGAAGGCCAAAATTGACTCTAAAGCAAGCAGACATTGTACAAGCGATACCAACACAATAGTTTTTAGCGAAAGTAAATATTTTCCTGGTCTGTGCCTAGGAAATGAAAGTCGGGTTATATTCTCAGCATTCAAGACTCAGTCTCTTTGATAATTTATTGCGAAAAAACATTATACAGATAATAGTGGCAATTACACTATGGTGTGGATATATTACCTTAAATCAACAGTAATTTACTTTAACAACTTTTTATTACAGATTTTCTGCATATGCCAAAAATTATTATTACAAATCTGAGAAACTGAGACTATCTGCCAAGCAAAACAGCCATATCAATAGGTAATTTTTTCCCATTACTCTGGCTTACATGGAACATTGTGTGAAACCCAATATTCCCAATAAACCCAACGCTTTTCAACCCTTTTTCTCTCAGTTGCAGCTAACAATCTCTGGTTGGGAAAAGTGATGAAGATGACTTTTAAGGGTATCACAGAGTGACAAGTGTTCTTTGGTCCTTAATTTTTCTCCTCTCTTCTCTTCTCTTCTCTTCTCTTCTCTTCTCTTCTCTTCTCTTCTCTTCTCTTCTCTTTTTAGCATGCATTTCTCATTGTTTAACTCTGCCTATCTCTATCAGCAAACACACTGAACGTGGGAGGAACACACCACACAAATTCAGAGCTGCTCTAACTGTGGTAATAACAGTTGAAATTCTTGATGCCCAGGGAGTTGGCTGATGCCTTTGCAAGGCCACTCTGGATTAACTTTGATCAATCTTGGCGGCTGCAAGAAGTACCTGAAGACTGCAGGAAAACCAAATGTTACTCCTATCTTGTAGAAGGGCAAGGAGGATCCAAGGAACTACAGGCAAATCAGCCTCACCCTTGAACCCTGGAAAGGCAATGGAGTAGCCAGTCCTGGAAACTATTTCCAGGCAAATGAACAATCCTACGGAATGGCCAGCATGGCTTCACCAAGTGAAGTTCATGTTTGACCAAACTGGTACATTTTTACAGTGAAATTTCTGGCCAAGTAGATGAAGGGAGAGCAGTGGGTATTGTCTGCCTGAACTAAGGGTATCTTCAGCTGTGTTAGACAAGGCACTGACGTCAGGTCAAGGGAGGTGATCCTTCTTTACTGAGCACTTGTGAGGCCAAACCTGGAGAGCTGGGACTGCTTAACCTAGAGAAGAGAAGGGTGAGGTGGGCTCTTACTAATATATGTAAGTACCTGAATGGGGGGCTGCAAAGTCAATGGATCCTGGCTTTTTTCAGTGATGCCCCATGGCAGGACCAGTGGCAATGGGCACAGACTGAAACACAAAAGATTCTCTGAATACATCAGGAAACACTTTTTTACTCTGTGAAAGACCGAGCATCGGCACAGGTTGCCCAGGCAGATGTGGAGTCTCCATCATTTTATTTAGAAGCCATCTGGACATAATCCTGGTCAAAGAGCCCTAACTGATTCTGCCTCAGCGGAGGCACTTGAACCAGATGAATTCCATAGGTCCATTCCAACGTCAACCATTCTATAATTCTGTGATTCTTCTCATAAGAGTAATTTAGACAAGAAACCGTAGAAGCTTAAAATCAAATTACATGAGAAATTTGTCCATAATAGGACAATACTAGAACTGGTGATAGTGGAAGTCTCTCATTCATATGTGTCCTACTTTAAAGTTGCCCTTAAAAAATTCAGTAATTCTTTTCATTAAAAATATGAACTGATAGAGGTAAAAATGAGATATTTTAAATGTTCTAAAATTATTTATGTTGTTTAATCATGCAATGATATGTGTGTTATGCATAATTTAGGTTGCTTTTTTACTTAAAAAATAATGAGCTAGGTATTTTACAGACACAGCCACAGAAAATCTTCCCCATAATCAAACCACTATGTCAACTCTCTTCATGTTTAATGAGCTGGTTCATTTAGAATATATAGCAATATCCTTTTTTTTAATGGCAAGGTGTATAATATAAGGGATCTCTATAACAAAGAAAGAGCTGCAGGAGTTGGCCGAATGTGAGCTTCAGCAGAGACTCACAGACACATTTCTAACTTTTACTGCTATCCTCTCTCTACCCTGCTCAGATTCATAGTTTACTCAGCTCCCTTCTATGAAATTGGAGTCAGCAGCTGGATTTTGTGCATACCCAAACCCTTCATGAGTCTTAATTATTTTATTATCTTATGGACTGACCCTCAGAAGCGAAAATCATGTGCTTGTGACTCAAAGGGAATTGTTCATGAGGGTCTGTGATTTGGCAAGAAGTGCTCAGTAATTCTGTGTTTAAAATATGAATGACTTCTTTATACACAATGTTAGAAGTAACAATAAATCTATTGTATTGCTATTGCAGTGTGTTGTAACACAGCCTGTGCACCAGCTGTTCTTGTTTACAACATGAGAAAACCCTTCATCATAAAGGCTCTTGTTTTAACAGAAAGCTTGCCATCATGCTAGAAGCATGTAATTCTTACAAACAATTATACGATCTACTCATATTATTTCATTATTATTTAGATCTAATTAGGTTGAGGTTGAGTGAATCCTGATCTTTAACCTTATATTTTCCATATATGGCTGTACATGGAGATATATATGCAGATATAACTTAGAAATTACATGTTTATTATTATGCTTGCTCTACTGAACAGGTAGTAAGGTGCTAATGTAGAATAAATTGGTTTGGTTTAATTAACTGAGTTAATTTGCATCTTCTACTATTTTCTCAAAATCGGCCTATTTTTTAATCTAAAAGACTGTGTCGACATATGCAATATGTAGAGTGCCCTTCTATTTATGTGATACTGATAATAAGCCACCACACAATTCCTCTTAAATTCTCAGTAATGAAGTGCTGGCATGTGTCTGATTTTTCTCCACATGGTTTTAACGAAGAGCTTTTCAGTTTTACTAGTACATAATTAGAATATATGCATAAATCCAGTTCTATTGCTCCAATGTAATTAAAGATCTTTCTTCAAGAAGAAAATTATAAAGCTTTTCTAAGCAGAGTTGCTGAAACCTGAAATCCTTGACTAAATGCATTTTTATGCATGAATCAATCTTCTCAAATAGTTCTGAAAACAATTAATAATGGTCTGCTTAAGAGAAAGCATCTTAGTTGTTTAATGTGGGAGAGAAGTTTCTCAACATTTCCTTCTGCACAACTTGCATAACGGTGTTAAGAAAAGCAGAAGGCTCATGTAGAAGATACAAAACTCCTTTGTGCTAATTAGCTTTAAATAAAACTCCTTTCAGGTAAAGTTGTTTACATTTTTGGATGTCTTATAGTGTATATACACCAGTAAAGTACAAAGCAGAAGACTCACTTTTACTCCAGAAATAGACATGATAGAGCTATGTAAGTAACACTGATTTATTTAAACTTTACCTCCTTTTGCCCAGGGTGCAGCAGAGGCAGCTAACAGCCATAACACTTTGCACATCTATTTCTGGGCTTCTTTTTCCTGCCTGAGTTGGTTGGAGGACTTCCAGGAATTTGTCTAAGAATTTTAAGGTGCCTCCTGCTGCTTAAAAGTGTGAGTACTAGAGGCTTTTGCATCTACCAAGCTCAGTTTATAGAAGTATCTGCTAGTCTTTGCTGCTTGAAAGGTGCTTAGAGCTTTTGTCTGCGACTGACTCCTGGTTATGGAGTGTCAAACACCCAGGGGTTAGAGCTATCAAACGACCTACCACACCTAAGGAGCATCAAATAGTACCTAATGGGCGCATTGTTTTGTGCAGAAGGGTTATGGAAGGATGCTGGAAAGCTGCTTAAAACACCATGGATCTGGCAGAAAAACTTGAGCACGTGCCACAAAACACAGACCCCGTCATCAGCCCACGCAAGTAGTGGTACAGCCTTGGCTCAGAGCTCTGAAGGGCAGAAGTGGCCATCCAGGTCTGGGGCTTCAGGCAGCATCTGGTGCCTCTCCCTGGGACAGAGCAGGAGAAGGTGGTGTCCTTGCCTGCAGGGAATGTTCTCAGAACTTGCCTTGTCAACAGGGGAAGGCAAGCAGAATGAGTGGTGTCAGAGAATGTGAAAAAGATTAACAGGATCTTCAGTGATCCTGCAGAGACAAAGGCTCAAATCAGCCACTGCACAAGAGAAGCAGAAGCTGGCATTTTCTCTAGTCTTCCTTTTATCACCAATATTACAGAAGTCTTTTCTTGCTGCCCTGAATGCCCCTGATTGGATTTATTCCTATCAGAACTTTAACTTTCCTAAAAAGATCCCTGGCCGTTCATACAATTTCTCTGTCCAGGTCACCTTGCTTACACCCTCTGCAGGCTTCCTTTTTGTGTTTGTTTTCATCCAGGACTTTCTTGTTCATCCGTTCAGGCCTCCTGGTGTTTTTTCCTGGCTTTCTCTTTTTTGGGATGAATTGATTCCAATCTTGGAGGAGGTGATCCTTGAAGATTAATCAGCTTTATTGGGCCCCTCCTCCCTCTAGGATTTTATCCCATGACACTCTACCAAGCAGATCTCTGAAGAGGCCAAAGTCCAGTCTCCTGAAGCCCAGGGTAGTGAGCTTGCTGTGAACCATCCCCACTGCCCCAAGGTCCTCGAATTCCACCATTTCACGGTCTCTGCAGCCAAGGCTTCACATTTCCCACCAGCCACTCTTTTTTTAGTGTGTCCACAATGTCTCCACAGTGCCAGTAAGATCATTGCCCTGCCGATGTGTGCACAACTCTAACTCCTCTTCTTTATGCCCCACATTACGTGCCTTTGCATAAAGGCATTCAAGTCCCTCATGAAGATGATTTACCAGCTGGAGTAGCTGAAATTCTCTTGTGACGCTTTTCAAGTGCTCTCATGCTGACCTGATCCCTCTCTGGATGCTGGACATCTCTTACTGGCACAGGCATCGCACTAGTAGAAATTGAATGGATTGACATTCCTCTTCCCTGGCAAATTTAAAGTTATTCTAAAACGTAGTTTTATATAATTATAGTTTTAATTACTATATGATCCTATTATGAATAAAGTATTTCCTCTCTCATGTTCCCTTACCCGCAGCTGCACAAAAAGTGAAAATATCATGAAGATTTCATATGGGTACTCTTCAAGCACAGAGACTTGAATGATCCCACATTCGGTAGTTATTTTTAATCAGAAACGCTTCCTGGAATTGGACATTGTCTCTTCCTAAAGCAACAGTGGTTTAAAAAAAATCATTAAAAGATAAAAAAGATGAGATAAAAAGGAATAAAATGCCTTGTTTTTTAATTGAGTTCTTGTGGAAAGATCGTTGCTAAAGGGGAAAAGTAGAGATAAACTGCCTATGAAGCTCGATGCATTTCTAACCTAGAGAGTAGAGCACAGCAGTTTTATAGTCAGAAACAGCAGAGATTCTATTCATCTGTTTTCTGTTTCTTTTGTTTTCTCTGCTTATTCTCATTTAACCGCCTGTAAAAGTTTCTATCATTTTGATTTAATTACTCCATACTGCTTATTCTAATCTGGATAAGTGCTGATATTTAATTTCAATTGCATAATACAGGCAAGTTTAGCACCTCAGAGCATCTCTTTACCTGTCACAGCAAAGAACAAAAATTTGTTTTGCAGTTCTTTCCTTTTTTTTTTTTAATTGATGGATGTCTGTGTTGTGAGCCTATGCTATTTCACTATTTATCCACACATTTGAACTTTGTATTAAAAAGAAAAAAAAAAAGTAAGAGACTGGGAGGAAAGGCCCAAATCATCCTTCAAAGTCTAAAATGTATCTCATCAAGAATGGCAGTAAAATATTTGGTTTCCAAATGACTGTAAGCATCACAATGTAAGTAATCATCTCTGTAATTTCAACTGCTCCTAAAAATAATGATTTTTATGGATAACACTAAATTAAATGCACAGACAGATGACAATAATGCCATACATATAAGTTACAGCAGTATCTTCCCCTATAGGGTTCTTTGAAGACAATAACTTTAATGAAGATAGAAAATAAGTGAAGAAACTCTTCCTTTAAAGAATGAATACTTGAATGCAGACACTATAGATGAGCACTGAGGGAGCAGAACTTGCTGATGAAGCAATACATTTGGACCTGGGGGACTACAAATAAACACAAAAAATTGCAGCTCTGGTGGAAACACATTTGCTTTCCTGAAAGCAGAGTGAAAACTCTATTATGCTGTGGAACATATGTTCAAAAATATCTAGAATGATTTTCATGTTTTACATCTCAGTTATTTCTGAAGAAGTGAAAATAATAATTTTATCTGCTATGTAAGGAATTGCTTATGTCTGCTGCTCTTCATTGTCATGGCAATTTTATTTCTCAACAACTTTCTCAACTTGAGTCTTAGCCATCAACCTCACCTGTTATTTGTAGATGTGCTTTATTGCTTTCCTATCCTTCTCCCTTAAGTGGCAGATTTCTTCATCTGGATGTTACATTTCCAGGTTGTAAACTCTTGATCTTCACATCTTCACAGTTCATTTCACAAGGAAGGGGAGGAGGATGTTAGTATCTATCCACTGTCTACTTATCTACATCATGGAATTTTTTCAAACATGACAGACTATTTGTTAGTTGTAGTGTGTGCTGTTAATATATGGCTTGCTGGATTAAAGGGCAACATGCTGTGATTGATGCTTCTTTTACCATACCATGTAAAATTAGACTATAAATACGTATTTATTGTTGTAAAACTATCATTTAAATTCAGCAGAACAAGAACAGAACTGAATTAACATACCATCTACCACTGTAACTTAAGTTCAAGTTTAAATTCTTATTATTTCATCAGTCCAATAAAAGAATTATGCCAATGAATCACTGTATAGGTACAGTTTGTACCAGTGCTGTGTGATGCTTAGGTATTTCCCACAGCCTGGGATCCTTTCCCAGTTCTGTGAAACAGGTGCACCTCTACAGAAGGGTGTATGTTTTAAAAGAGAACCTGAAAAGGCAATGCTGAAGAGCTGTAAATGATATTTATGATCTGCTATTGTAATCTTAATTTAGCTCCTTTATGCATCATTACAATAGTAATTTACCACATAATCACATCTTCCCCCCCTCCATCTTATCCTGTGCTCAAGGGATAGTCTCCATATAGCAGACAGCGATTCAGAATCACTTTTTAGTCCACATCCTTGCACTCAAGAACCATGGAATTCCTACTCTCCATGAGGTGATAAGGTGACAATTTAAGAAATGTAAGCATTCAACTTCCTAAATCAATGAGAGAAAATTTCTTCCAAATAAATTAGGTTTCAAATATTGTGCTTATTGCTCTAGGAAATGAGTGAAACTTTTCCTGCTATAACATTTAGCAATAGGGTTAATTATTTTAATTTACATGTATTTACATGTCTGAACAAGTTATTGGCACAGATTATTGGCAAAAAAGCCAAAATTATTGATAAATTCTAATGCCAAATTCAATCGGTATCTGGTGAGAGCAGTAAGATGGGCTACATTGCAGCAGCAGGTACAAATTAAAAGAATCATTCAGGAAATGCACAGTATGGGATTCACTTCACCTGCCTTCGCACAACTACTGTGCCGACAGGTATAGAACTCTAAGGCAGTAATTCAGGATTTCCTTATATACAATGGGAGAAAATGGCCAATTTCCTGTCACTGACCTATGGCATACGACATGCTTCAGGTGCCAACTTTAAGATGACACAAACAATTCTTTAGAAGCATCTTTTTGTTCTACTCATTATATAAAGGGGCCTTAATGGGTAGCTCAGAAAATTTCTCTGCTGCTCAGAGGGATCCCATCCATATTAATTTATGTAAAAACTATGATGCAACTCACCAAACTGTAACTTGAGTGTTGCAGACAGAGAGAGAATACATTTCTCCATGAGCTATAAGATTGCCTTGTCTCTTCTGAAGATCATCAGCCATCCCATAGTGCTAGTCCTTTCCTAGATAATGGTGATTTCTCTTCAGTGAACTATGCAATGGGAGGATATAAATCTCTAGACATTTAAGGACTACATCATGATACATATGTACAAATGGCCTGAATAAAGGTCAATGCCTACTTCTAGCATGTGCATCTCTTGAGAGCTTGATTTGTAGCACAAATAATCCTTGAGGGTCATCTCTGGGATATGTTTAAATAGCCACTCATGATGAAGTATCTTTCTGTCTTTTTACTCAGCATTTTCTCTGATCCCCACAAATAGCATTTCTTTTTCCAGCAGAATATCCTTAACTGTGAAAATTGCCAGAACTGATTCTCTTTCCCTCTAATGCAAGAAATAGAAAGAATATTAGCATGTAGGATCTTCGAGAAACTCAGAGAAGAATCCACAATTCTGGTTACATATGAAGATTTTGTGGAATGTCTTAGGAAATATTCTATGTTAAGTAAAAAAAACCCCAAAACTGCATACTATGATATCCTGTCCTTGAACATTTGATCTTTCCAGTTTTCTTTCTGTCTCTATGCATGTTCTTATCTTCTCTCACACCATACAGGCCTATGTTTCTTATAATCTTCATTTCTACTGTTTTCTTTCTTTCTCCTCTATGGGCTTAATTCCTTCCATGTCCCTTAGGCTTTGAATAGCTCCTTCTCTTTCTCTAGCAAGAATGGTCCTCTACAAATTCTGGTTCATGACCAAATTCTTTCAAGAAACTTTCAAGTACTCATTTGTTCAGTGTAAACCACTCCATTCTTTCCCTTTTGTTTTAAACTGGCATCACAATAATTCTTTTCTCTCTGGATTACAGTTTATCTTCATAGGGCAGGGACATTATCTTTCATGTTCCTCTAAAGTGCCACATGCATTTACACTCAAATACGTATGTATATTTGCATACTTGAACATACTTTTGAATAACTATTTTAAGAGTTGCCGGAGTAATATGCACAGAGCACTCCACAGTACAAAAAAATCCTTACAAAAGCATACAAATAAACATAAGTGAATGCAAAGAAACATTTTCAAACACATGCAATCAATTAGTAACGTTATCTTTCATCATGTGTTGTGCCTTTTCTGTGTCTGCTTTTCACATTTGTATATGTGACAAATATCTGGAGATGAACTTTGCTAAGAAACCTGAACATTCAAAGAAGCATCAATTAAAAGTGTGGAGAAATAAAAAACAAAACCAAAAAACAACAAGCAACTTGCAAATATTTATTAGAGATCCATAGTACCAAAAGTTAAATCCTTATTTCACTACCAAAAAAATTCCTCATGTCAGCCACCATTAACCTTCACCACTCAAAGAGTGGATGGATAGTACTTGTCAAATGGAACAGATCAACAGCTGGACTAATACATCTAAAGAGTTTCTTTACCAAAAAAAGGGCCCTTTTGAGCTTCTGGGCTAGTCAGGATGCAGCTAAACTGTGTAACACAGGCACTCAACAGTGCACCTGCATTCCTGGTTGCTCCATCATACAGCTTTGGAGTTCCATGGGAATACACCACAAGTCTAGCTTTGCCGAAGGTTTTCATGCTCTCAGAGCCAAGTTTATACACAGGCCTAGTGGGCATTGACATGGGAAGACTGAAAAAGCCCTTTAGTTTCAAACTAATTATTCCATTATGGGAAGTAATAGTGTATATCTTCTGAGCATTTATTTATTATTCTAGATAAAACATCTCACATACTGGGAGTGCTGTGAATCCAGTTACCCTCAGGATTAACAATGGTGAGTTTTAAGTTTCCTTTTTTGTGGAGAGAGCTCTTCTCCCTCGTGAAAGAGTGTGCTAAGCAGCAACAATGTTCTTACTGCCCCAATACTTGAACCAAACCCATGTCCCACAGCAAAAGTGAGCTTATAAAGATTCAACATTAAACAAATGCACTGCTATGTGGGATAAAAGCATATAGGGCTGATAAACTGTTTCCTTGGCCTACTTTTTATTATGGCTCTGAAATACTCTTTTTGATGGGTATAACTAAGGGTTCTACAGTCAAACAAATTTTGAATAAAACCATGGCCAGCACAAGTGGCATCTCTGAGGACCTTATTTCCTTGGGCATAAGCAACTGCACAATGAAATTCTACTGACCAGGAAAGATGTCTTTTCCAAGCCTATTTATGTGCTTCTCCTGTTCCTGAAATTCAGCCTCATGAAGCTTATGATTCACAATGACAGTTTGCTGCTTTCCAAGAAAATTTGAGTCTCAGTTTAGGTACTGAAATAGAAATAGGTGAATAGGTGCCAAGGACGATGATAACCACACTTACGAGCCTACCATAAATCAGAAAGTTTTTCCTACGACCAGACATAACATTTAATTAAACTTAAAATAGTGACTTGTGTGGATAAAGAACATCTGTAGAAAGAATGTCAGGCAGAATTACTGCATGGGAAAAGTAAAGAACCCTTCAACTGAGTCCAGTTCTCATTTGTTGCCTTTTCTGGTTATTTCTGAAGGCTTGGAAGTAGCACAATAAATATGAAATTTACTGCAGTGATCCAGACAGCAGCTTTTAATGCAATAATAAAACTGGTTTTGATATATCTTCCTTTGTTCATTTTTTATGTCAGCAAAAGAACCAGTAAATGTACAGTGATGTAACTAAGAGCACAGTTTGCCCTACTGGCTGGAAAAATCAAAGCTGCAGAGAATGAAATACAGGATGAAAGACCTGTGCCCAGTAGACAAAGGATAGACTCCCAGACAGCCATGCCTGTCTTCACTTGTTAAACTGCATACCTTTCATAAAAAAGCTCTCTCCTACTAGTTGATTTTAAGACACTTAATTCAAAGGGGGCTCCTAGGATCTCTAAGCAGCATTAAACACAGATAATAATAAATATTGTGCAATGATGAGTGGGGTTGTCCTGTGAGATGCTGTATGTCAGAAATTAAAAATTTTATTTCTTTGAAAAAAGTAATCCAAACACTATACAAAGTTTGAGATATCTAATATAAATATTTTATTAAAATTCAGCTAGTTCTGGAAATTTTTAGACTTACTTACCTTTGTTTTGGTAGTCAGTAGGGAAGCAGTGAATTTAAACTTAAGCTCTTGTTTTAAAAGATATTTTACATTGCTTTTGAAGATCTGTGTAACCATGAGAAAGAAATTTTAACAATTATTTAATTTTTCTGACTTCTGGATGTGATGCATCTGGCAGATAAGAGATCTGAAAATGGGATTCCTTCCAGTGCTGTAAGAGGGCCTTGGATAAAATGATAATTCCTCTCTAAGCCTGTGTAGTCAAAAGAAATGGTTCTATACTTAGAGATATCTCTCCATTTCTAAACTTGCTTACACTCCTCTTGATTTAGATAGCTGCATGAAATCCTAACTAATGTATAAGGAAAAACAAACAAAAAAAAACCCCAAATGAAATAAAGAATAAAAATAAAACAGAGAAAAAAATATCCCCCACCAAAGAGCACTCATTGATGTCTCAATAATTCTTTTGAATAGAAAATAAAGATCCTACAAACACCAGATAAACAATGCAATTTCTTATGTAATACTTCATTTGTAGCAATCAACATTTACATTTGATGGAATTCAGTTCCTCAGGATGTTAAAGTGGTTCTTATCTGCATTTAATTGATAAAAATATCTTTTAAAATGCTAATTATCTCTTCTATGACATTCTATAAATGTCACATTAGATAAAGCCAATGGCAACAAAGTGGTCCTTTCCAGAAATGTAAACATCTACAGAAGTAATACTTCAGAACAGACTGAAAATATGTAATAATATTTACCACTTCCCAGGATTCCATTTGTGTATCTCAGACCATTCTCTATAGATTAGGAAAACTAACCATGTGACTTCTAATGTTATTTTTTTCACTTTATAGATACTGTTGTCAGGTTTACTTAATTTGAGCAGTATCTACACCTATCACAGAACATTCCTCTCCAGAAACCTTCCTGAAGCTTCCTAATGGAACGGCTTCCATTAACAGAGAGCTAAACTAAGGTCAAAATTTGCTGTAAAAACCACTCTTGTATTTTCAAGTGCCTTCCAGGTTACTCCAGAGGACCACAATATGCTTGTGAGATGGCTAGCAACATTCACTTCAGTCTTCAGAATTACCAATAAATGGATATAACAAGCAAGAGATATCTTTTGCTCAGTTCAGGTCAGAAATCAGCAGATTTCACAATGTGTAAAAGAATACTCTAGAGCATTGAGTGATAAACCTGTGGACTTGGCAGATAAAAGAGTCAGTGATGAGGAATGTAGGAATGAGGAACATAATTCCATACAAGTAGTGTCTCTGAAATATTTTAATTTTTTTAGACAAGTGATTAAATTGTGGAGAGCTTCAGAATATTAGTTTTCTGATGAGAACAAGAGAAATATCTGATTGTAAAAGACAGAACACTGAGGGTTGTCTCTATTTTTATGTTTATTTAATCCTGAGCACATGAGGAAAATGAGACAACAAGGCCTGCATGATTCATTTTGGAAATGGTCAAGTGCTGAGAGCTGCTAATGAGACTGCAGTTCATAAAAACATACAATATGGCAGAAAAGTCAATGGTTTAGAATTCTTGTTCAGAAATATAAACTTTTAAAATCGTTTTGAGAATCATGAAATTTCTTCTAGCAGGAAGGACATGCTAGGGCAAGCAAGGGCCGTCACTGCCCTCACATGCTACAAGGTCCCCATGCCAACCTCTTATAAGTGAACAATTTTTCAGCATGATCAGCAGTGTTGTACTGGTTATTCAGTTGTTAATGTAGAAAAGCTTAGCTGTTAAAACCCAATGCTCTTTAGAAAGAAAGAGAGAAGGGGAATGTATAGGGCAGGTTTAGCAAATAACGAAAGAAAATGGGTATAACAATGTAACTCAATTCTCTCTCTGTTTACCTACCTTCACAAATTCTATTGGTCGTGCCATGAAGGAAGAGAATACTTTTGTAAATATTATTTTTAGGATTGTACAGGATGAATAATGATAATATATCATTCACATCTGTAAAGTAAATGTATCATTGTCATATCTCTAGGTCTTTCCCCTTAGTGTTGCTGGTAACAATTAAGATACAAACAAGCTACTTTTCTTTTTCATATTACTTAAGCTCTATTAAAGAACATTTTTAAAGTTCTACTGACCTCTGTAGACACTAAAACGCAGCAGAAAATTCTCACATCTGGAAAAGCAAACTTGTTTACATGCATTTTCTTAGCAGTCAGTCCATCAGCTCTGGTTTTTAATGAAGTGGGGTTTTTTTCCTTTTGGCAGAACTATTTATTTGTATTAGAAACATGCATAATTTCTGGGAAAAGATTCTTGCAGCCACCTGTAGATGCTTCATGAATGACTGATCTACATAGATGCCATAGGTAAAAGGAAAAACAATTTGAATTGTAAATTGAAGCTTGCAGACTTCTAAATCTTGCTGCATGCTACTCTGGGCAGTATGTTGAAGACCCTGGAGGTATTTCTTTAGCTGCCATTTGAAACAGGCACAAATAAATGAACCAAAGACAACTAACTCCATTAATCACAGCTACACTATCAAGGATAACCTACCGAGAGGATTGACAACGTATGACTGCTGAAAAAAATAAAGACATGTAATGAAAGATTTTGGTTTTTTACTTGGTATTGAGGATGGCTCACCTGAAGCAGACTTTTTCATCTCTTTTCAAATGCTTCAGGGAAACACCATCTCTCTTTTTTGGGCTGGTGAGGTGGGACAGCTGCCTAGACACAGATGAAGAGCACGTGAATTTTGCTAAAAGCGATGAACTGAACAGAGCTCACAGCGAGAACAGAGAGGAACCAGATGGACCCCTGAAATTTGAGCTTGATATTTGTCACCAGGATCCAGAATACAAGTCCCCAGCTCCCTTGCCACATGCCCAGGTCAAACTGATCACCAGCTGGGAAGCAGGATGGAATGTAACAAATGCCATTCAGGTAACCTTTTATTTCTACACTCATTCCACTCATCATTTGAAAAACCTGGTCATCACTCAGCCTGCTATATTTTACTTAGCTGTACCATCATTTTGCGTATTCTAAAAGGTTTCTGTGAATTTATTACTCACATATTTGAATCTTTCTGCATAAGATTAGCACTCTGATAAAACAGAGTTCCAAAGGGGAAAACTATACATATGTTATCTGAAGTTTAAAAAGTGTTCCAATTAGGTAAAATTGAAAAGGTGGTGATTTCACCTGTTTTGGCAGTGCCAACATTATCTTTAATAAGGGCATTTGAATTCAGTGACAGAGATGTTTGATAGAAATGTGAGGTAAACATCTAATAAAAAGAGGATGGTAAGAGCCAGACTGACGTCAGACATAAATTTACTGACATGTAAGTTAAACTAGAAATAAATTGAAGCACGAAGCACAAGAAGTGTAATAATTCTTGTCAGTGTTAAAGAAAATAGGTTGAATAGACTGAAAGCATTTGGTCCCAGCATTCTGTGTGGAATTTGAGTATCTTTCTAAATCCTTAAATTTAGCATTAAATGTTTCAGAATCTTTTTCTCACTTTCCATGATTCATTTCCTTACATAATTATACCATTACCACTAACTTTCTGTCTGACATAGTAAGAAGAAAGCAGCATCCACAGACACATCTAGTCCCAGTAACTGTTGCTTAAACGCTTTTTTATGCCTCTTCAATTATAGAAAAATAATCCTTCCAATGTGACAGAAGTCTGACTATGCCGATGAACATTTGTTTACATATCCAGTTCATTCCTCAGCTCTGCAAAGGAGGAGAAAAAGGACATATTTCTAACCCTGGTGTATTTTCAAACATGAGCACCACCACATGAAAGCCAGTGCAATAACAGGGCACTGTGGCATATCATACTCTGAAAATGTTCAGCTGTGAATGTGTGAAGTTCTAAAATACCCCAACTGCATTCTAGTAACACATTTTATCTTCCATCTCCCTCAGCAACATCTAGTCAGGACAGGAGTCTGGGATGAGAGCCCATTGTCTCTGAGTTTTGCATTTGATTTCACCAAAGCCAAGATTTAATTCTGGAAATCAGTTTTGTCAATATTTGCTGTATGACCTTTTGGCAAATCACATTCTCTAACCCATTATTTTCATTTCTGAAAAACAAAAAATAATAATGCCTCTGTAAATACATCAAAGTGCCAAAAACCTCCTAAATATTGTTCTGTACAAAAATACTATTAACTATTAATTATATAGCTTTCAGTTAAAAAAAAGAGGCAACACATTTTAAAATGCAATCAAATGTTCAGTTGCCTATTTTAAATCAGGAGAAATTCAAGCTAAGTTATCCAAACAGACCAGTAACTATGGTCCTAGTCAAAATTCTCAGGATGCTGAGTGTTGCCTACTATAGCTCTCATTTGGTAAAATATGTCAGAAATTAGCATTAAAAAGCAGTCGGCTACAGCTGTATTGAGGTTTCCTCCTAAGGAAGGGTGCAGGTTGGATAAAGATTCCAAAGCCTGGAAACTGCAGTTTCATTAATAATCTAACCAAGTGCCCTAATGACACATTATTAAACTGTGTGGATGTGCGACCACATATGGGAATCTATGTACACATATTTATGTTATTCCTATTTCCCAGTGCCTGGGATTGGGAGCAAGTATTTTGGTTTAGAAACAAAGCAGAGAAAGAGAAGGGGAAAGACAGGAGAGGAAAGAGAGGAGAATATTGAATGGGCATCTGTCAGTAGAAAATAGCAGTTTGAAGAAATTTCTATGAATAGCTTTGAAAACAATGTCAGGGTTGTGAATAGAATGATTAAAACAATCCAAACATTCTTGACTGGTGAAGACAATCTTTGATAAAATGACAGTTGTTTTGCCCTACCCAGAGGAAAGGGCAGAAGTGTTTTGCATGGCAATTAGAGGTAAACATTTCAGCAGAATTTTGAAGCACTCTGAAGAGTTATTCCAGTGAATATAATTAGTCTAAAAAATGAAAATATTTTGCAATCCAGATTTATTATGGGAACGATTAAATCTGTGGTCTCTGAAATTAAATACAAGGGTTTTCTCGCAGTGTTTTAGATATAAGTCTTTTCAAATAAAGAAGAAGAGATTTTTATTTTGTTCTTAACTTGAACTGAAAAAATATACACTTTTGGTGGTGATACTGTATGTGTAAATGATTGCTCCAGACATTTAAGTTTCCAGGGAAACATGTTTTGTATTCCAGCACTGCACAGGCAAATCAAAACCTGTGTTCGGTTAATCTGGGTGAGGACAGAGACCATAAAGCTGAGTTAATTCAAATGGGAAAATGTACAGCATCATCTCGCAGGGTGATGCAAGTTGCATTAGTTTGTACATAGCAGTAAAAGGCCAAAATTATTTGTAATGACTTGTACAGTGGTGCTGGATAGAAAAGCAAAACAATAGTCACAAAGAAGAAGGTAGTTAAATTCTAATGTTACAGTATTTCACAGCAGAACCAAAGGACAATAAAGACTATTTATGTGTCAGTCACATGTAGTCGAATTTTTGCAAGCAGTATGGAGAAAGCCAAACTAAAAGAAAAAGGGATTCATTATATTGTGTTGTGAAGGGGCACAAGAGAATGAAGAAAAAACTAGAGAGAAAGAGAAGTGAAATAATGTAAAGAAGTGAAATAATGGAAAGAAGTGAAATAATGTTAATCTTCCCTATAACTTATACCTATGTGATTTATAACTGTAATTTATACCATTGTGAGTCAATCTCCACTTAGGTCTTGGGAGGACCTAACATTGAAAAAGTCAACCACTTTACCAGAGAGCTTCAAGTGACTTTCTGTACTATGATGCCTGAACAATTTATAATATAATAAATATAATATAATTAATATAATATAATATAATATAATGCAATACAATACTGTCACTCTGCTTTTCCATGTCTTAGACTTGCATTCTGATATTAAAGTTAAAGCCTTCTGATGTTTTGGAACTCTGAGCTGAGTTCCCAAGCCTTTTCATGTAAATAAGAAAATGTTTACATTCCTTTGTAATGAGAGAACATTTGAGTGATTGGAATGACTCAATTTAGTGATGACCAATCCGAGTGATGGGATGATCTGCTTTTGGCCAATACTTGGCCACTTATGTACAGTGTATATAAATGGAGTCAGAAAATTTGAATAAAGAGAATGCTTGCATGCTGACCCCGGACCTGTCCTGCCTCGTCCTTTCCAAACTTCACAAATGCTGCACAAATAGTACAACACAATACAATACAATATAATATAATGCAACACAATACAATATAATACAATACAATACAATACAATATAATGCAATACAATACAATACAATGCAATATAATATTACACAAATTTTCTCTGAATGTTTGGTTAAACATGATGTATCAAATCTGACTGTAAAGCAGCCCAGCAGAAAAGGACCAAAGGGGTGCTGGTCAACAGCAGCTGAACATGAGCCAGTTGTGCCCAGGTGGACAAGAAGGCTAATGGCTTTCTGGACTGGATAAGCAATAGCATGGCCAGCAGGAGCAGGGCAGGGATTGTCCCTCTGTACTTGGCACAGGGTACCACACCTCAAACCCTGTTCAGTTCTGGGCTCCTCACTGCGAGACAGCCATCAAGGTGCTGGAGCATGTCCAGAGAAGGGCAACAGATGTGGGGAAGGGTCTGGAGCACAAGTCCTGTGAGGAGCAGCTGTTTAGCCTGGAGAAAAGGAGGCTCAGAGGAGACTTTGTGACTTTCTACAACTACCTGAAAGTAAGTTGTAGCTGGGTGGGGCTACCCAGGCAGCCAGTGACAGAATGAGAGTGCAAAGCCTCAAGCTGTGCCAGGGGAGGTTCAGGTTGAACATTAGAAATTATTTCTTCACTGAAAGGATTGATTAGCATTAGAACAGACTTCTCAGGGAGAGAATGGAGTCACCATCCGTGAAGACGTTCAAGAAACAACTGCAAGTGGCTTTTAGTGTGACAAGGTGATGATCAGTCAAAGGTTGGACTTGTTGATCTTAGAGGTCTTTTCCAAATAAAGTGGTACTGTGAAATCATACTGAACATTCTCTTTGATTCAATGCATGTGATACTTAATGTTGTCAATATTCATGTCCTTCCTTTTACGAAAAAATAGGTTGTACAAAGATTAAAAGTATCTGCAGCAGGCAAAATTTTCTTGTTCCATGATCAGATAAACACAATAGGGTGCTTGACTACTGTGAGTGCTTCTAGGAATAACGATACTTAAATTAGCTTTATTAATCATTATTTTTCAATGTGTCAATAATAAATTACTAATTATTGCAGTAGAAATCATAACAATTCTCATCTTTATATTCTGTATATTATACATTTGTTTAGAAAATACTCAAGACTTCAATAATCATAATTTTAAAACTTAAATATCCATATATTGTTCACTGCATGCCTTTATAACCACATTTCTGTACTGGGTTCTAATGCAGTTCATTTTAACTTAGGTAACTGCAACTCCTTAAATACTTAACTGGAAAACACACTGATGCTGAGGAACAGAATTAGCAGACGTGCCTCTAAAGATATAGAGGCAAACATTTAAACACCCCTTGCATTAAGCTTTACTGACACAAAATTTAAGCATTTTCTAGATATAAGTATGTACATGCTTGTGTGCTTAGAAAGCAGGTCATTGAGTGTAGAATGATATAAATCCTCTCATCCTGACCTTTAAATAATTTAGTGATGTTTGGATAAATAGCCACTTGGATTTTAACTGCAGCACTTGATCTTAAGTATCTATTTTCCAATGTGAGAACAAGGGTCAATCTTTTCTTGAGCAGAAAGCAGTAACTTCCTTGAATTATACATTATATATTGGAGTGAAGGTATATGCATTGAAGCTAAAGTCGTACTCTGAACTAAATTATAGACATCTGAGAGAAACTAACTTCTGCATTTCATATCAAGATGTGGTACTGGAGATGCCCAGTGCTGATATCTGAACTAGGACCAGAAAGTAATTCAAGTTTCTAAATGAAATGTCAAAAAATGACAGCACAAAGTAAAATTCCAAGATACTGGGACTATTGTGATGCACATAAAAATTCCAAATAGTGAATACAATTTTAGCTGAAATGCACCAGCAGTATTGGCAAATTTATTTTTCCAAAGCTTGCAACCTCAAACCTTTGTAGCCAGAACTGCAGACCTCAAAAAACCCTGATGAGAGCCATCTAAACTCAGATCCATTTTTTCTATGACAGAATGTCACCATTATGCAATGCAATTGATAAAAGATATATTTTAGGGGAGAAGATTCTCTAACTAATATTTGTGCTCTGGTTTTCTCATTTGATTTTCCCTTGAGGAGGAAAAACAATTCCAGACATACATCACTACTTTGTATAACATTTTATTTCAGCTCAGACCCTGTGGTAGGCTTCTTTTGTGCACATACTCATATAGTACAGAGAAAGCTTCATTCAGGATATATATCTTCTCTATTCCCAGCCCTATTTCTTATCACAAAAGCACTTTATCAAAAATGTGTTATCCTGCAACAAAGAAATAACATCTAATTCAGAGAAATCTCTTTATTTGACAGGAAAGCACAAGTGCAGCAGACTGGTTTTGAGTTAACTAACTGCCTTTCCCATAAATCTCATTAGACAATGCACTTCATCAGTCTGCTTTTTCCTTGGTCAGCTGCAAACACTAAAAGATGGTATGAGGACAGAACTCCTAAACATAGAAAAGTGGTTCATCAAAAATTGTTCCAGGAATAAATATTTGGATAATTCTCACGAGGTATAAGTTGCTTTGTAGTTGTTTTGTAGTTGTTTGTTGTTTTGCAGTTTTTGACTTTTATGTCATTCATCACATTATTTGGGCAATGATCAGGTGTGAGGGAGGGAGTGTTGAGTGGATTTACATCAGCGTAGTCTACTGTAGCTATTATGGAAATGTTAGGAGTGTCAGTTTTCCTAAGCCCCTCTATATCAGATTTTCCATCAAGTAGAAACTGTGATATAAGATAACTAGTCCACAAAATTATTCCTTGGACATACAGATAGTCCCAACACTTGGTTACTGGTTCAGAAAGCACCATATTTGCTCTTGAAGCTCAGAAAAAAGTACATGGGTTATGCAGGCAACAGAGCAAAGTATTGCAGTTCTTAAAGCCTTCTAGGTGTTAAAATGACATATTAAGATATCTCTAGAAATTAAAGAAGTCCTTAGATCATGCTTATTCTCACCATATGTTCGAAATTGCTTTCCTTAACAGATGAGTCACAAGAGGGTTACAGGAGGTGTCGCTCCCTGTATCTCCTTCATAAATTATTCTAATAGTCTCAGTATTTGGCTATGACTGATATACTTTATTATATAATTTATTATATCCATGTATTTTAAGCTAATTAGCATATGCAATTTTTATCTCATACGAGATGAGAGGGAAACATTCTAAAGCATAATACTCAAAAAACCTGTGGAATTTAATATGCGACCTCCGCCTTAAATCTGAATATCTTGATTCCACTGAATGTAAGATAGATATATTTTAAAGTATTTATTGATAATCAATACCTTATTTTATATCTTTAACTGATTTTTACCTGAGTTTTACAGACATACCTGTCTAATGTTTCATTATTTTGATAACAGTAGCCAAGAGCACTTGTAGGCTTAAAGAAATGAATAATGAATAATTCTGTTCAGAACCTCAAATTATAACCTTACATTTCAAAAAAGTATTATTTGACACTTGATTTTTAGCAACGTCAATTATCTATCATTTCCAACAACTTTAGCAGAAACTCTTCTTGCTTTGTACTTTTGAAATCTGTATATTTCAGCATCCAAATTTCAAAGCCACCGTATTATCTTCAGTTTACTCCTAACAGCAGTTAAGTCACTTCAATGCGTGGTATACTTATCCTAGGATTGATGTTGTTTGTCACATGGTATTTAAATGCACAGGCTGGTAAAGATAGTGCTGGAGAATTTGCAAGTGGCTATTTCTTGTAAGTGAGGACTTCTTGTTGACTGTTCAGTTGTCATATAAATTTGAAAATTGTTTTATCTGGAAAATCTGTTACTATTAATCTTTTAGAATAGCTATTTTATAGATGTGAGTCCTCCTACATGAAGCAGCTATTAATAGAAATTGTGTGCATGTAAAAGGACAAAAGAACTAGCAAGTAAACATACAGTAGTGTGGCAAGTAAACTGGGAGAGACCAGCTAAACTTTTCTCATTATAGTGGTACTTTCCAACAAGTAATAACATGAACTTTTGCGTTAATTGGAATTTGCATGTTGTTTTACCTTGCTGCCAAATTCAGCTTGCCAACAGATGTCCCTAGTGAGGACATAGAGTCATAGAATAACAGGAGATCCTGAGGTGAAAAGGAGTCATAAGGACCTATCCTTGGGTCCAACACCTTGCTCCAGTACCTGCGAGATGCAGTGCATGGTCCTGCCTCCAACACTGACAGAATTCCTTGGATGGATGCACTGGAGGAATCTGCCAGTATTTGAGCTATTTTATATCTCACTCATCTTAGGTACTTCTCCACCCAAGAGCTTTAAATCCTGCCATTATTCAAAGGCCAGCTTCTATCAGTGGTGTTGCTAGAGCTTAATCGACATTCTGTCATGTGACAGAGTATTATTTACGTGCATGTTTAAATATATTTGCAAAAAGGGTGTGTTCATTTCCATTTCTCCCATAACACATATGAAATAAATGGTACATGTAAGTACTTCAGAAACCTGACCATTGTTCCTCCTTCTCCCAGGACTCTTTCTTTTTGTTTTAATTTCATCGTTAGGAAACCTTCAGAGCACCCTGGAGATGACCTGCTCTGGTGGTGTTAATGCCTAATAAAAGCTTTGCGTTGGTGCACAGATAACTTAGAAGTGCGCACACACACACACGCATACACACACACACACTTCACCACTCTTTTGACACTTCACTGAAACAATTTTTTATGAGGAAAAGTCTTACATGGGCTAATACATAGGGTCACGACCAGCTTCTTCTTCTCTGTGCTGCTGTCCCTAACGGGGCACACAGCTCATGCTGGCAGTCTCTCCTGAATGTCTGCCTCGTGCCTTCCTCCCTGAGGTCATTGCTTGCCCCAGGCTCAGGCTCTTGGGGCTCTACAGATATATCTGACAGATACCTCATCCTTCCCCATCTGTGCTGGTGTGGGACTGAAGCACAGTGTGCTTTCCTGGGCCAGTTCAAGTTCACATTTTATTTAGATCCCACTGCTGCATACATAAAATACTGGTCTGTCTTTCCAGCAGTCAAGCACCTGAACAAAGCTCCTTGTCTTCTATTCAGTGTCTGCCCACATCAGAATTGCTTCACTGATTGTGTAAGTCCTTGTCCTTGCTACCATGCAGGCTTATCATCTGGCATGATCTTTCAGGCCTCTTTCTACACCCTCACACTCAGGCTGCATCCATGTCCTGCTTATTTTTGCTGTAAAACCACACTCATACGTAGTGTGGTTTACCAATCCACAAGGCTAAAACTGATCTGAGCATTTATAATTCCCCGTCTGGGTCACAGTAGGTAATTCCCTAACCTTTCAAAACTCACTCCATGCATACCCACCTGGAAAGCTGATGCAGTTTCATTAACTCATGAGACCATGAGCTCTTGCAAGAAACTCTTCAACCATCAAATCAAATGTAAGGTGCTTATCTTTTCTATAATAATCTACCATTTTTATTCCTGCATCTATTGACTTTGATCTCTCTTCTTGCAGTTAGAATTACCATTTTCAATTTGGTAAATACTTAAACAAGCATT
>VZSR01003807.1:19465668-19735782 GCA_013398615.1 Brachypodius melanocephalos
CCTAGCTAAATGCAAAGGAGAGCTCTCTCCTGCTGTCCATGCTGCAGACAGCACAGTCCATGAGAAGGAACGCAGAGGATCGAGTGCAGTTTCTGCAAACAAACCTTGCACTTCTTCTCCCCGCTTCGCTCTTGGAACCAGCCTTAATGGTGCAGAACTTAATATCCAGCATAAACACAACAGACAATTGGGGATACAAGCATCATAAAATCACACGTTACCCTAGGACAATTTTTTTCTTGTTATCTTACCCCTGTGTTTTAAATACTTTGGAGAAGAGACCATCCTTTAGTGCTTTGTTTGCACATTGCTTTATGCGGTGGGATTACATTCAAGGACTTCCAGGTGCTCCAACAATGAAAACAATTTTAAAAGTGAGTCTCAAAATATTTCCTATTTTACAGAAACTCTTTACAAAATAATGATTGTTTAAATGTAGCCTGCGATAAATCAGCCTGACATTTGATTCAGTTTCCTCTCTTTTCTCTATAAGGAATTGATTCTCCTAGCTATTGAGACTCATTGTGGGGACTGAGCAGAAGATAAATCAGCAAAAGGATGTGATAAGAGTACCTTTAGAATATTCAGCCATAAAAATGGGCATTCCATCTTAAAAAATCCAGATGGCCAAGAAAGAAAATGACAGAAATAATGACATCAAAGATAAATGGATGGTGCCATTATGAAAATTATACTCTTTGAAACAATAAATGTTACCAAAAACAAAGGATCAAGTGACTCAGCTTCTTGAAACCAGGGATCCCTTTATTCCATGGGAGAACCCAATGTGCCACGATTTACTGCAGAACAAGGATCTCTGGCTCCCTCAGGTGAAGGGAATAGCTGATGTGCTTTGCCACTGTACTAAAATCAAATTAATCTACCATACTTTTTGTGTCATCAATTCCTATGAGCCTTTTAAACAAGCTGAGGTAAAGCAGATGGTGTAATTTCTCCTTCTTTTTTAAAATTCATGGCAGGTCACATGGTATTTAAATATGCTGTTATTAGGCAGCTTTGAATTTCTGTATCTGATATATTTGGCTAGTTCATTGTTGTGATGTTACATTTGACAGTTAACTTTCAAAACAAATCCTAAATTACCTATTATAATTACTCACCAGCTTTCTGTGGCTGAGATAATTTGTAGACTTGTTCCTCTCTATAGCATATGCCATTGACCAGCTATCACTACTGGAAAACATTCTTCTTAAAAATGTTCTTTCTGCCCCTATTCTTAAACTTATGAGGTATGCAACCTCAACAAATTTGCTTTAATAAACCATATTGAGTCATATAACTCCTCCCAGGATAACATTCCTCCCAAGACAGCAAGAACAAGTGACAGGCAGCAGAAAGAAAAATATTTTGTCATGTGATATTCCTTTGCAGTTTTTTTTCTAAATTTCCTTCACTTCCATTAGCATATTTGCAGAAGAGAACTCATTTTTTTAATGAAGTAAAAGAACAAGCCTCAGGTTTCATCAAGGAATAAAAGTTGACAAGCTCAGCACTTGCAAGTGCATATGAGAATTTAATGCTGAAAGTAAAGGACACAGCTGAATTATTATAATGTGCTGGTAGAATCAGAAATAGTGATGTTTCTCTAGCAGACTTTCCACATGATAAAGCTTCTTCCATGCAATCCATAGATAGTTAATCTACAGTTTACTTCAGTGTATATAATTCCTGACAGCAGTAGATTCATTGAAATGGTACAAGCTCTGTCCGAATGAGCAAATGGAGCTATTTGAGAAAATAAAAAGCCCTAAACACGGATTATACGAGGTATTGGATATGTTATGTTGTAACCTAGTTTTATCGCAACAAGCAGTATAAAACATTTTACCCCCAAAGCTTAATAAAAGAAATCATCTTCTATTTGCATATCTTCTCCCTCTTCTCCCCACATACACCATGTTTCTTGGAAGGCAATGTTTCTCTGTGTTCTTGGCCAGTGGCACTAGTTTTGCCATATGTACAATGCTGTGTTACTAAATAGCTAACAAAAAAAATGAAATTTAATATTTACTTCTCGAAAATGTAAACATATGAGTCAAAGTGAGGAAACATTCGCTTCAGCTCGTACACACAGACTGCTATCCATTTCAGTTTTTCTTAGTCCATTTCTTGAATTGACACAAATAACAGCACCAGTAGACCATATTTTGTAGTCTCTACAACAAACATTTTTTTATGTTATCATTAGCAATGGCCATTTCAGACCTTTTTCTTTACTTTACACGGATATTTCCATTAATGATGGTTTTTATTGCTGTTTTCCCCTCGAGAATCAGGTTTGATTCAGGCTAGTTACTCCCCGATAAGCAGAGAACTTTTTCCTTTTGGCTTTAAAACCAGTCTAATTTAATTATTTCAGACTAAATCTGGCTATTTCAGAAATTATGAGTAGTTCTACTGAAGCTTGAAAAAATGTGGATTGAGAATAAGAATTATATGCAATATAGACTCAATATATCTTATTTTTGTAAGGAATTACTTTCTTTTGTTTATAAGAAGTTATCTATTTTTTTCTGTAACAATATGTGTTGCTGTTCTCATTTTACTGTCACTCTAGAAGCTGGCAGTGAAGTTTATTCTATCTCACTACATTTTGAACCCGTTCTCTTGTCTCATTGTCTGCATGATTTCTGCAACTCCAGATGACATCTCTTCAGCCACCTTGAGGGACTTGAAAATCTCCTTCTAAGATTTAATTGGAATCTGGAGTTTAAAATGAGTTCTCCATTCCTGCCCTTGTTGCCTTTACTTGCCTGCTGATTTCTTTCACTTTGGCTGGAAAACCAACTACTCTCAGATAGAGCTCTTCCTTTTATATTTTTTGTTGTTGTCATCTCAGGCTAAAAATAAAATACCTGTACAACACTGTAGGCTTCCCTCTGCTCCTGGGATGAGATCTCAGAGACTCTTTACTATCTCCTAAAATGAGAGGAGCTGCCATTCCACCCCCGCAGGTTTCCTTTTCTAATCAGAAAGCTGCATAAGGCATACTTTCCCTCCAGTTTTCTCCTTATTCCTGTCTTATGGTTAGAGTTAGGTATTTTTCATATCCAGCCATTTTTTCTCGCAGCCTCTAGCCCATCATATTCTCCTACCTGTTGTTTCTACCCCATACAGCTCACAGCCTTAAGTTTTTAATGTCCTACACTTCACTTAATGGCACTTTTTTTTGCCCTCTTCTTGCCTCCCCTGGTGCAGTTATGTTACCAAATTATCCAGTTTATTGCTCTTCCATTGCTCTCCCAGGACACCTCACCTTCTCATGGCCTTTGTAAATGAATTCACCTGACTCTACAGGTGACAGAGTGGCATAGGCATCTCTGATGGAGATTCCCAAACCTAAAACCAGTGTCCTACACTGTGGGAACAACTTATATATATAACACCTGGTTATCCTTATTTCTATCCATCCTTGCTGGAGTTACCAGATCCCTTCCAACTAGATAATCTGTGATTCTGTGATTAGCTTAACTTTTTGCTATGTTTAGGAGGGCAAAGTTAGGAATCCTGTTCCTAGTAAGAGTGCATCAAGGCAAGACAGATTCGTCATGTGTGTCTCTTCTGCTACTGTGTGCACTCATCCATTGAATGTCTGTTTTAGACAGAAGCTGGGTGAGATTAGCCCAATTCGTAGCTGCTAAGAAGTGATAATTTCCTTGGATACCAAAGACAGTGAAGAAAGTAGTCACTTTAGTAACTTCAATTACAGCCACTGAGTTTTCACCAAAAATTCATTAATTACACCTTGTGAATAAGTTTTGATTTTGCTAAAAATTTGAATGTAAGAAATTAAGATTACTTAGGGGAAAGGAGCAGAAACTAAATGCAACTTGAAATAAATTTATCAAATATGAAATCACTACAGATCTCAGCACCAAAGTATAACAAAGGAGAGATCCAATAGAGCTGAGAAGTTTTCTATGCACTATCAGAATGACTCAGGCTAAGGAAAAAAAAACAAAACTCTTTTTTAATATACAAACTTTTACAGCAAATGCTTAGCTAGCTTTGTTTTAATAATGAAAGGAATGTTTTTATTTCATTCCATACAGACAGCTTTTGTGGGTAAAAGTTAAGAATAATCCTGAGGTCCTTCTCAAGGGTCAAAAATGCTCAAGGTGCCCAGCTTGTTCCCTCAGGTTTTGTCTTTCCTCTGCAACTGCAGACTAAGAAAATAATTTAAAAAAAAAAAAAAAAAGGAGGAAAATCAAACAAAAGAGACAACACAGAAAAGGAATATTAGTTATTTTGTAACTCCAGTCCTTTTTTCATGAATCAGTAGAGGTCAAGGACCTCTATCAAAGTCTGTGCAACAGAATGAGAAATACCTCCACAAGTAGTGATACTTCAAGTATTTTACATCTAGAGACCTTAAAAAGATGTTTTCAATGTGCATTTTATGTGTCATATGCCTGATTTCACAACCCATAACCATATTAATTTTTTTTCTTTTTATTTAAACGAGATTTTACCTAACTTTGCTTTTATGATGATTATTCACAGCATGCCATAAAACCCACTCATATTTCTTTTCTGACCTTTATTTTTATTCTTTGTTATTAATTATGCATGTTTGGGAATATTTGTCTAATCTACTTGAAATTAGGGGGAATTATTCTACTTTGTTAAACATTAAGAATTATTGTAAGACACAGACACCTCCATTAGATGGATCCATTTGCCACCTCAGCTTTATCTGTATCTGTGCATGGTGAATTATCAGGTGGTAAAATCAGTTGCTGTTTCTTTTATCCTATGGGTGGAAACCTTCAGGGGTGCCACTGAAGTGGAAGTGAGGTTAAGAAAGGAAAAGCAGTAGAATTTTTTTTACTATACCCGGCCTAATGGTAAACCAACATTTTTTTTCTCAGCTATTCCAGAGGAAGACAGTATGATACTCTGTATCATTCTACTGATTCCCAGAGACCAAAAATAATCCTATACCACTGTTTCTGTCTTTCATCCAGACAATAGTAGATTCCACTCAGGCTGGACTCTAAGACAAATTTCCCCTTTATATACTGAACTCTAGAAGTCATTGTAGCTTGAGTAAGAATCCACCTAAATTTGGTAGTTAGGTCTGTGCTGAGGAACAAACAGGATAATATCAGCCAGGGGAGGATTCAGTCACCTTTTATTCACAACAAGTCCTATGCCAGTGTTCAGAAAAATATAGCTCAGCTTCTAGTAGATGTAACCTGGCTTCCTTTTCAACTCTCAGAGGTGAATAAGGTTTTTTCCCAATGCAAAGTTCTTTGTAGTATGGTGTTGTTTTCTGCCATTTCCTCTTCAGCATTGCTTGTTAAAAGTGATGGGAACTGTGGCTTGTCCCATCCAGTTTCAAGAAAACTCCTAATGAGCCACATGCTTTCTCACAGCCTGAGTTTGAACTTTCTATGCCCTTTAATTCTTCCTTTTGTTATGTCGGTGAACACTCAAATAAAGTTATGTGACTCCCCGCTGCTTTGCTTTGCTTGTAGTCTCCCAAAGCCTCCCTTTCTGCCTCCCCTCAAGCTCTTCTGGCCATATGTTCATGGAACTCACTTGCATGTTGCTGTACTGGATGTTTGGATCACGTGCCTGCCTTCAGGTGAAATCCTGGTCTATGATGAGAGAATTAAGGCAGCAGCCAGGGGGTCCATGTTGCTCACCACAACTGACTTTCAGAATAATGTTTGTTTTAGTTTTCACTGCCTTACTTTTTTCATCTCTTTTTCCTCTTTGATACATAACACACAATAAGAACCCTCATTCTTTTTATGAAAGCCTTCTTTCTCCTTTGGGACCAAGCAAAATAATGTTTTCTTGAAAGGTAATTTGCTTGGGAGATTTTCTTTGTGTGACTCAATTCATTCTTGCAGAGAGCTCTGGATTTATGCAAACTAACATTTTCCATCAAACCACGAGGAATTAAGCATCAAGCATACTTGGATTTAGGAACAAATATTTAAACCAATAGCAAAGCCTATGGGAACAGCTGTCAAATTTAACAGCAGCAATTTCCTCCTGTTTTTTTCCCAGACATTTTCTTTCCTCTGTTCACTTATCTTTAGGAGATCCTTAAGACTAATATGTCCACTAAAAAAAAGAAAAAAATCAGTGTCTCCTGTCAGTCAAATGGACACATGCATTTTGCTGTGCAGACCATGCAGCTTCTTTACCTGCTTACCTTATCACAGCATCTTCTGAGCAATCTATATCTGCCTGATCATCCACTTATGGTACCTGCAGGATTGACAGGTAAGCACTTCTAAAGTTTCTGTCAGTGTATAAGGCAATTGAAGGCGTTAATCACAGAATAAACACCTTAGTGTCTGTTCTCTCTGCAGCTGAAACAGGCTGGCACTGGCAGAGAGAAAGAATAAGAAAAATCAGGAAAAAACAAGATTTCTGAGGTCTAATTCAACCATCCCTGAAGTTAGAGGAAGATTTTTCACTGACATTAGAGGAAATGGATCTGCTGCTAAGGTCAGACAGGCCATAGACAATATTTGAAGTTTTGCACAGAACAGCTCATAGTATTTTTGAATTCAAACTCAGCTGAGCTGTGAACAAACTGTGAAGTGAAAGGGAAAGCAGATGAATTCTTTTCCTGACATCTATAGAATAGTGCCAAGAGTTTGAGTAGCCAGTAAGGGAAATGGAAATTTTTACTGCTGAGAAGTAATAGGATATAACTGATATTGCAAGTACATGGTGGGATGATCTATGCAGCCAGAACTTAAAAATAATTACATAAAGCATGTTTACCTAAAAAGAACAGTCTAAAGAAATGAGAGTGGTACTCTGTGTTAGAGAGATGATTATCTGTATTAGAGCTATTGTCTGGAAAGAAAAATTGTACTGTTCTAGGTGACTTCAGTTTTATAGACCTATGGCAGACATTGTATGCAGTATGTAGTAAAACATCATTGAAGTTTCTAAGGATTACAGATGATAATTATCTAACACAAAAGGTATTGAACCTAGCATAAGATAATTCTCTTTTGGGCCTCATTAAATTGGATAAAGAGGAACAAATTGGAGGATATAATTACATTAATTATGGGAAAACAGAGGACAGTAATATGTCTACTTGGTACTTCAAAAGTGAATTTTTCAAACCTGGAGAAAATTATGATAGATAATTGATTAGGAAGAATAAATACAGACAGCCCATTGGGAAAGAAACTATGAAGTTGTTTAACAAGAATTTATGAGATGTCCAGAAGCCACACCTCATAATTAAGAAATAGTATACCATTGTGGTAATATTCCTCCTGCTTCAGGAGTAAAGTGGATGTATCACTTAATTTTTTTAAAAATATATATGTATAGCAAAATGATGCTATGAAAGGCAAGAGCAATAATGATATGTTACGAACAAAGAGAGGAAATAATGCATCTCCCAGTAATTAGGACAGTAAGAAAACAATTTTTAGGAATTAGGAAAAAAAGAAGCTAGGTTAAGTGTAAAAATTTGGAACAGAGATCATTATCATGGCAAAAATGAAGTATAAATGGAAGTGTATGTGTATCTATGTGACTATGTATGCTTGTCTGAAAGTACCAACAATAACAGCAGAACAAAATTAAAAGGGAAGGTATGTATTAACTACTAGGGAACAGCATATAATTGCTTTCATTTAAAAGGAGAGGTAGAAACACTCACCTATGGATAAGTGTTAAGGGAACCATGTAGAATATAGTATTTATAAAACATGCATATAAGACAAACAACATTTCTGTTAAAAGTCAGGAATTTTGCCTAATATTTATGAGGGATGAGAGAAAATAATGAGGCAAAATATCTAAAACTGCATCTGTTCCAGAAAAGTATAGAAGGTAAATCTATACCAAAAAATCCACTTTGTCATTGCTATCCAAGATGAACACCAGAGACATAATGAGCACTGGACTGATGGCATCCCTTGTCCCCCTTGGTGCACACAAATGATCCTGGCCAAGTCACTGAGACACAGACACCAGAATGTATCGATGTAAGAAATGGGAAGAATTAACTTAGACATTTTCTAATGTAAGATCACCTTCATCTTCTCTGAGATCTCTCACTGATATTTCCCACACTGATTGGCTACATTAGTAGACGGAGGTTCTAAGACTCTTCTCAAATCTGAAAACTGTCCATAAGTAGTTCCTGGAGAGAACCACGAGGACATGCTTGTAACACAGGAGAAGAGTATGGTATTTTGTAATTTGTTAGGGTAGGCATTATGCTATTTTGCAGAAGACATTGAAGTGTCAAAGTTTCTACACTGTTTGTGCACACTTCATTCTCAGCATGGACATCTCTGAAAGGAAATTCATCTCAGCTCTGCTAATTACCTATCTTAAGATAGGTGTGAATTTTAAATTGATGTACCTAATTTTTCTAAGCTTAGACATAGACAATTAACTGTGAGATCACCACATTTAAAATGGATGTTAAAATATATCTCAATAAAATTTTGAAGGCAGAATGTCCAGCAAGTTTTCACTTGGGAGACATAACAAAATACACATCTGACCAGGTAATATTCTTATTTAATTGCTGCAACATGTGGAATTTTCAGGAGATTGAGAATGTCATCCCAATATTTTAAAAACCATAAAAATCCTGACTAGTGAAACCTGGCAACAATGCTGAGAAAAAGAATGTAATTGTTACTACAGGTTTTAATTGATAGAGAATAAAAAGCTAGAAATATAATTAGTGTCAATCATTTTGTTTCTGGAGAAAGAGTTCTTACAGTCCTTATTAAACACACTTCAAATAATTCTTTTATCACATTGTAATTTAGGCAGTGAAAGATAAATAATATATTTACACTTTTAAAAGGAATTTTGACACATTAATACACAACATGCTGATTTAAAAATTAGTGCAACCACAGAGTACCTCTTAAATGGATTAACAGCTGCCTAAGAGACAGTTTCAGAAAAAGTAACTGTCAGTGTGTATGTATTGTCAAAGGAACGAGTTTCTAGTAGTCTTTAGGAGGTTACCTGGTGGAATAATCACCATCTGGTCCAGTACTATTCAATGTAGTTAACAGTGGTTTGGAAGACACAAAATTACTGATGATCACGGTGATGGCTGAGAAAGGAAGAAGACCATGGAGGTCAACAAGCAAGTACCTTTCTTATCATGGCATGAGATTAAGGGATTTGCTATGTTTTTTAATTTATTACTAATAAAGTTTTCTTCTCTGTATAAATACCACAGCAACCAAGGCTTACATCTGTTTGAGAAAACAATTTATTTCAAATAGCAACAAATGTTAAACAACATAATTAAGTATTTTGTGGAACTGTACTGAGAAGCAGGGATCTTGAATTTATCTTCCTTCTTTTCCAAGAAGATTCAGGTAGGACACTTTCCAGTACAGTTTCTATGTCTAACCCATGTTCCTGCATGGAATCAAATGCATAGTCGGGGAAAAGAGTCAGACCCAAATGAACCATTCCAGTGGAGTAACTAGAGATGGTAAGAAAAGCAATCAGAGCTAATTTGGCAGTCTGGCATATCAACATGTATTCTGCAGATAGGAGAATTGTCCTAACGGAATAATTTTCAATTAAATTCTTCTTCATTTCTTAATTTATTTTTCTATATGATTAAGTCTTAAAGTGAAATAATTTTCTCTATCCTTTTTTTTTTCTTTTAGCATTGCTTTTCGCTCCATGTAATTTCATCGTCTTTTGGCATGCCTCAACTCTGATCATGATCTGGTCTTCTTTACTTTTTAATTATCTTTCAGTTTGCTTTGTTTTTATAAAATGTCGTATTTCAGGTGAAAACAACCTATGAAACAGAGTATTTTACTTGGGTCTAAAAGCTTTAAAACTGTATATTAAGGAGTTTTGATATTTTTCTCTGAGTGCCTGTCCATGCTCACTTTTCAATTTTTTAAGCACATTTTATTCCTTGGAGATGTGCTTGCCCTGAGGTATGGAGTATGACATAGTATAATATAGTATCATACTGCTATAATAATAACAGAAAGCTCATTCTTTTGCATTCAGCACTGGTCCAGATGTCAGGCATTTTTAAATGAGCGGCCAGTCTTCCTTGTGTGTGCAACACACACATGTGGTTCAAATACTGTAGTCAAACCACCAGGAAAAAGTTTTCTTGTGCAGTTGTAATTTGGAATTCCTGTTCTTGGTTTTTTGCAAAACCGGTTGTGAGTGGATTTGTGGTTCCTGGTGACACCTGTCATGCCTGGATGCTTCTACTTGGGGGTATTCTGACAAGGCAAAGAGCTGCTAGCTGATTCTGACTATTTCTTTCATTCACTTTCTTCTCTTCTCTTTGCTATTTCTTCAAAGGCTGGTCACCAGCTGAGCCCTCAGTCATTTCTTCTCCAGTGGCCCAGCTGCCTACAGCTAAGTCTGCTCTGGGTGTTTGACAAGGACCTCCACCCAGACACACTGATTGACAAAGAGCAGTGCACTTCCACCTTCAGTCTAGGGTGAAAATACCCAAGGCTTGCAATCCTGTGAAACACAAGGAAAGATGCAGCCTGCTGGGCAAGTTTGGCCTTCCTTCCCACCCAGGGTGAGTGGGCCGATGGTAAATAACACAACCACTCAAGGTGCTCCAGAGCAGAGGATTGTTTCAAAAACTCCATCTCCTCTGTCCCTAGATGTGTGAGTGCTTTTCCCCAGTGATACTCTATTCCATAAACAGATCACCTTAAAAGAGCATATTTAGAGCTAGCACATTTGACTTTGCTCTAGAAGAGTTGGAAGTTAAACCACTTAGACTAGAATACTTCCCAGATGGAATGCTGAACCTAAGAGTTATGAGGCAATTTAGGGAACAGCTCCTTTTGCTGCACATTTTTAACAGATCCCTCACAGCTAAGGCAGTCTGTGCCATAATTTGGACATGAGAACACAGGATCAGAAGATTCAATAAATGCAAGTGCTGGGGCTGGGCTGGACAAAATGTGCAATGACAAATGGTGCAAGAATTACCTGAGTCCCTTTTCCACTAGCAAGGAATCGGCGAAAAATTGCCGTGCTCTATCTGCATTCTCTGTGCACTCATTTCTCATGAAAGGGGCACAAAAGGCACCTTCATCAACATCCATGAAAGGGTTTCTTTATGGAAGAGGAATTTTCCACACAAAAGTAACTTTTAGCAGTGCTCTAAAGTTGCTGAACAGCTGCAAGCCAGAGAATACAGACTGATGCTCTACCTGTTATATTACATTGGCAGTAAAATAATTTATTAACGATATCTTTTTTTCAGCTAAACTATTTAAACTTGATAATGTTCAGGAAATTGTCCTAGCAAAAAGTGTTGCTTTGGAAAGGTAAGAACAGGAGAGCAGATAAAAAACAAGTTTTGAAGTCTAGAAAAGCTACGTTTGTTCTTTGGGTTCTTGTGACCATCAATAACATTTTTGGTTATTTTGTAAAAATTTTGTTATTGCTATTTTTTATTTTAAATCGAAAAAAGAAGTTTCTGGAAAGGCAGAAAAAGCACTGTCCTTTTACTACAGACATGATTACTGTCTTGGCATGTTCAGCGTTCTCTCATTTCTCTTTATTAACCATGCTCTATACCCAAAAAGCTGCAAAACCAGTTATGTCCACAATGTTTGTTTTCATTAGTAATTGAGAGCTTAAGTTTACAAACTCTGGAAAAAAAAGATATCAAAGACATCAGTTGAAAAGAAAACTTGGAGTTACTGTATAAGTGTTTGATTTAGAAATTCTAAACTCTAAACTTTGGGATAGACAACCACTGATATATAATTTTAAGAAAAAAATATATAGGCAAAAATATTTTTTAATTTTAATGAGGTCTGAACTCACAAAATGAAAAAAAAAATCAACCCCAAAACCCCTGCCTCTGTCATGCTGTGGTCTGTGTTAGGAGCTGAATCAAATTATTTAGTATGAAAAACAAGAAGGGCATATTAGAGGTCAGAATTATGTTATGCTCTGATTAAACAAACAATTAAGCATGGAAAAGCAGGCACCTGTGGGGAGGACTGTAAGCAGCTGTGATAAGGTCTCTCAAAGTGTTCTGCTTTGTTTTAGGCTGAGGCTGATTGTCCTTAAAAGGCTGAATTTGGCAGGGGAGAAGCCATTGTGTGGGTAAGGCCTGTGCTGACACTTACCTGCAGCTTAATTATACAGCGACCCTTAAGGTCCATAGATACTGTCTGAATGCCCAGTTGAAGATTAGACAGCAAAATAATAACACTGTGAGTATGGAACAAATGAGATAAGCTTGGTAGAAACTGCAAGGAACTGAGATAATATCATTGTTCTTATGTTAATATGGAAGATGACTCTGTGGCTTCATCTTGATTTTTTCATAGATTTCATTTATTTGTGATGCTTTTAAACTCAATCTTTTATGTAAATGTTCTCCAAGGATAGAAATGTTCATAGGAAAGAAGCCAAGTTCAGTTCTTCAGGCAGCTATCTAACATCCCCATCAGTGAAAGCCCTGATTAAAAATGACATCATATCAAGAGCTACTGTTACATGTGTGCTAACTGCAGCCTGGATGCAGCCAGATATCTAATCTTTTTAAGAAAATAGACTGCTTGGTGGCAAAAAGGTAGAATTTTGAACAGTTATGTGAAGTTCTTGTACCAAATAAATGCTAATTACTCTGCAAGGTAATTGGGTGATGAGACCTGTATTACAATGGAGACATTGAGTGGAGAGATTTGGGTGACTAGATACCACAAGCTGTGTTGTTGAATGTGCCAGCTCCTAAATGAAACGGCATCTGTGACCTATAAAAAACCAATGCTGTGAATGAAGTCATGGAAAACAACCAAAAAATGTATCTGGTAAATGACTTGATTATTATTTCAATAATAATAACTGAGGTACTTCTGTTTCAACACATAAAGGCATAGACCTTTCTAACTGAAATATACTAGTGCATGTATTTAATTCTTCCCGCTCTAATTCAATTGAAAGCTGAATATACCTGCTTCAAGAATGAAGCCTGGTGAATTAGGCAATGCTGCTCTTTCATATAATAGGTACTCTGTGTTTCTCATTGGCTTAGAGAAAAAAAACCCCACTGCTCTAATTTAAGCACCTCTTTCTTTCATGATTGATGCTCACATCACAACTTGCCAAAAAAAAAACTCGGTAATTTTGTGGATCAGGCTTGGGAGTACTTGAATCACTTAGAAGTAGGATGCTAGGTAAAAGCCCTACAAAGCAGAGACAGCCACCTGCCTTCTTGATGAGCTCCATCAGAGATGGGCTCCTAGACTGTCTTCACAGAAACTGGTAGGCATAAAACCAGAGGGAGTTGGGGGAAAACACCAAAGGCAGACGCATGCCTGAAACTCTGGTTCCCCACATGGGCTCGTGATCACAATTGTGGATGGTGAAGTCTAAGATTAAGATTTATATCATTAAGCTCACCTCTTCTGCTTTGATTCCTGAAGGTCAACACCACTACCCACTCAGGAAGTGAGGGAAGAATGGGTCACCCCTTCTGTGGGAAGGGGTGTCTGCTAGGGGTTCATATGTTTTGCAGAGCACATAGGGTTGCTCAGGTTTGGTCAGAAATAGAATCTAGGGGTGTGGCCCAAGTCAACTCCTTCTGTCAGGTCAGAATAAAAAACATGAACAAAAATACTCAGATTTCATCATGTAATGGGTGCAGTAAGAAACATTGAAGTAAAAATATCTGCAGAACTACTTGTATTTCTGCATAACTGCATTTTTTTCCCTCCCTACCTTTCTTCAGTTGTCATGAATAGAAATGCCTGACCAGTCAGACTCATGTGCAATTACTAATTTCAGGTTTGTAACATAAAAAGAGAAATGTCATAAAAGCATCTTTCTTAAATTGGATGTTTTTATTAATAACTACTCTTCAAGGGTTTTGTTGGTTTTGTGCTGATGGAAATGAAACCACATAGAAGTGTTATTTGTCCCTTAATACAGAGAAGAAAAAAGGAAAAAGACAAAGAAGTGTTCATAATGTTCTGTGAAAGTAAAATTCCTTCTTTCTTTTACCAGATAAAACAAGTAAAACCATGTTCTTTTCAGAAACTGCTTAGTGAAAAAATGTTTTGCATGCATTTTGTTTTGCAAACACCTAAATAAGTTTGCACAGTCTATAATCTCAGCTGTTAGAAAAATCACTTTATCAGTGGACTTAGCAAGAGCAAAGGCCTCATGAGGTGGACAGAAGCTGCAGAGGAAGCACAAGCATAGTCTGATGCACTCTAATGCCATTTTCTCTCCAGAGGCCTGTTAAAAATTTTTAGACTGAAGAGAATTGTCATTACTGAATCTATCTACACTGCTATTTTTAATAGAAGTGAAATTTGTCCAGATAATGCTAGCGATGCTTAGTTTTGCTGATACTGAACCTGTTTCATTAATATGCATGTTGACTGAATAACTAACTATGAACCTTCTAAAATGTGCTTCTAATAACATCGGCATTAAATATTAACTAGAAATCTGACTCTGTCATTCAGTCACATTCTCATTTTCCCAGCTTATCATTACATTGTGTGTTGATAGAAGTGGTTACTTTTGCTGGTAATTTCATTTATCATAAATAAACACATTTCTCATGGTTGTCACATACTTAGCAGAATGGAGCAGTACCTACTCCATGCAGATGGGGGAAAGAAATATTCAGTGGAGGACGGGTTTGGGGGTGCAACTTCTCATAAACGTTTTTGTGCTATCTTTTCTCTATCTTTTTCCTCTTCAGGGAATATTTGTCCTAGGACTGCCATATGCTCTCCTCCACAGTGGATACAGTGGTCTACTTCTTATTGTCTTGGCCGCAGCATTATGCTGTTACACAGGCAAAATTCTAATTGCTTGCTTGTACGAAGAAAATGAAGATGGGCAACTGATAAGAGTGAGAGACACGTACGAAGATATTGCAAATTCCTGCTGCAAAAAGCTGTCTCCCAGTCTAGGTGGCATAGTTGTCAATGTCACCCAAGTGGTGGAACTGATCATGACATGTATTTTGTATCTGGTTGTTAGTGGGAACTTGCTGTCACACAGTTTTCCATATGTACCCGTGACTGAGAAGACTTGGTCTGTAATTGCATTTGTTACTCTGTTGCCTTGTATATTTATCAGAACTCTCAAAATTGTTTCCAAACTCAGCCAGCTTTGCTCTTTAGTTCATTTTGTTATCATCTTTGTAGTGATAACTTACTGTCTCACACAAATGCATCAATGGTCCTGGGCAAAATTCAGATTCTCCCTTGAGTTTGAGAACTTCTTGGTCTCTGTAGGGGTGATCATCTTCAGTTACACTTCACAAATATTTCTTCCCACACTTGAAGGTAGTATGAAAAACCCAGGGGAATTTAGGTGTATGCTAAATTGGACACACTTTTTTGCCTGTATCTTGAAAACGACCTTTGCACTTACTGCTTTCTTGACCTGGGGTGAAAAGACAAAGGAAGTTATTACTGACAACCTGCCATCATTTCTTGAAACCCTGGTGAATTTATGTCTCTTAACCAAGGCTCTTCTTTCTTACCCTTTGCCCTTTTTTGCAGCCACAGAAATAGTGTATTCTTGTATTTCTAACGACAGCCATTCCAATTACAGTTCTCCACTACTTGCACTGACTGTAAGAGGCTCATTTCTCTTGTTAACTCTGTTGATGGCCATGTTCACACCACATTTTGCCCTGTTGATGGGTTTGTCAGGCAGTGTAACAGGTGCTGCTATGACTTTTCTTCTTCCTTCTCTCTTCCATTTAAAACTTAAATGGAAAAAACTATCTTTCTTAGAGAAATGTGTAGATATCTCTGTTTTTATTTTGGGCTTTTTTTGTAGCCTTGCGGGCATAGTTTGCTCTATAAAAGGGCTGCTCGAAGTATTTGGAGGAGTGTAAAAGATTTCCTGAAAGACAAATAAGGACCAGATCTTATAAATGCTTTTACCTTGTTAGTCAGTATAAATGAGATTTTGTCACTAGGTAGAATTAAGCACATGCTTCAATGTTTGCAGATTCAAGTCTTTAACCGGAAAATTATGTATCTCTAAGCAAACTGGAAATCAGCATTCATAGCCAAAAAGTACAAAATTAGGCTTCTCTAAAACATTGAAAAGAAATGTGTTGGAGATGGTTTAACATTAAAATAATTGTAAGTAAGCCTATATGGTTTTAGTCATACATGACATGCACATCCTGGAATTACTACTGCCAGTGATTGCACCAATTTGACCAGAATCCTTCATACTGTTCAGTCTCAAAGCTATCAAAACTAGTTTACAGGATGTGAGTGAGAGAGATCACAGAATCATAGAATCACAGAATTCTATTATTAGATCTATTATTGAAAATGGATGAAATAATATTTCACCTCATTGGCAGACTGCGATTCAACATGCGAACAGAACAAATCAGTGAATTTTGGGTTTTATGTAAGACAAATTCTACTATTTGTTTGTTAAATGAATAGGCAAGAAGAGAGCTCAGTTTAGAACAGCTTTGAAAACCTGCTTTTATCGTGACTTCAAATGGAAATACAGTCAGAGTAAAAGGGGCATTCTAACAGTTCAAAGTCATGGAAAAGAGAATTTTTTCTGAAATAAGCTATAGCCAGTGACTGCAGCTTTTCTGCAAGTCTAACTCCTAAGATTCATGTCTCTGCAATGCAGCTATTCTATTGGTTGGGTTACTAGAAGTCTCGCTGTAGCATGGAGAAGTTAACATGCAGTTCACTTTTCCTCTTAGGCAGGAAACTTCTTTGATCTGTGTAGTTTATCTGATTCTATTAAAAGCTCAATGGAGTAAATCAAGTTCAATAAACAGACACACAGTTTACTTCCTGTACAATTTGGTAGATCTTTAGCTTTAAAAATATTGGCTTAATAAAAAGATCAGTATTGAAATGTATTTCACATTAGTGATAAAACATTATGACAAGAAGCAATATAATCAGAGTGCTCTAATGAATACATATTATCTTATTGTACTAAATCTCTGCTATAATACATAATTAAAGTAATTATTTCAAAGAAGAAAGTGTGCATTTTCTTATGAACAGCTTCACAGAACCTTGTACTGTGTCACATGGAAAAGTCTTTGAATGTCAGAGTAACACTGGGTGACAAAGAGTCCACCACTATCTGCTTGACTGAGCTATTTTTGCTGTGTAGTTTCTCAGCATTAATGTTTCTGTCCTGCATGAGCAACCGTTGCCTCTCAAAGCTGATTTGCTGAATGATAAAAAACATGCAACTAAACCAAAGAGAGCAGTTCTGGAAAGCCTTGGATGCCCCTCTGTTCCTTTCTTGTCTGCTAGTGCACACCTGTCATATGCAATAGTCATGGAAAGTTTATTAAAACAGATTAGTTGCATTACTACAACATTATCAAGAAAACTGGAAATAACTAGTATCTCAGAATTTTATTACTTCTTCCTGCAATAGGTCGGATTCTGCACTCAAATCCACAATTGGAATGATATTAAAATTTGTGCTGGAACAAATAGGAGGCTTTTTATCTTTATGTAGAATGCCAAAAATACATTGCTCATTGAAAGACTTGAAAGCTTATTATTACTGCTATGACATAGTCGGAAAGGTTGTATTACTTGGATGATAATAATCAAAGGATTTCATGACTTTTTGTGTGGAGAAGTTTCATAGATGAACAAACATGTAGGAACAGTATTTGTTCTGTTTATCCTATATAAATCTCTGAGGACAGAGGCAGGTTGCCCAAAAAGTTTTCTAAAAATTTTTTCAGTTACTTTGCTTAGGAACTCTCTCTCTCAAAAAAAAAATCTCTTTTCCAAACTCCTACTTTTCTTTAATGTGTTTTGTCTCTAACTCTTTGGAAAATCAAGGGATTGCCTCAGTGTATTTGCTGTTGAGGAAAGCTTGAAAACCAAGATAAGAAATTTATTTTGTGGCAGTTTTAGGAATTCCCCAGTTCATCACTGCGATTCAAAACTGGCTTTAGTTGTACTTCCCTCTCTTAGCCTTTTCAAGGAGTCAATGCTCAGTCCTTTCCAGCCAAAGTCTGTCACTCCTCACTTAATCATGTTCCCTCTTATGTAAGATGTTTTCTACAAGGATAAATGTTTTCCACTTTATAAAATATGTCCTATTATTATCCTTATTTAATAATTTATTCAATTTCTGTTAACATCAGGGAAACAACAAGGGCTACGGTTAACAAGTCAATGCAACTGTAAGTACACAAAAGTGAAAGTCATCCGAGTGCAAGGCCTCAAGAAGTTACTTAGAAAAGGCACAAGATTAAGAGGAAAAGCACAGTTCAAGACTTCTGTGGCCAACACTCAGCAATCTTGAAGTGTGACGTTGTTGTGGGATGCAGAAGAGGTGTGAACCTTGCTTTAAAGCCATGCCCAGACATCTTGATGAGAAACTCTGTTCTGGGGTCAAGATCAAGTGAACCTCCCAACCTGGAAAGGCAGAGATGCATATACACACCCTACAGACCAAGCCTGAATGCGATGCTCAGCACACGATAAAGACAAATATTCATGGTCTAAGGCTAACTCACTGGATTTCATTTCCTAAAACACACAATTGCATATTTTTAGATACAAACTTAGTTCTGAACATTTTCCAGTGGCAAAGTTCTGTTAAAAGGACACGTAAAACATTCTCAACTTTCTATATTAGGCATTAAAATATAATCTATAGGATATGTTTAGAGAATCTGGAAAGGTGATGTTACCATAAATTATGAACCAAGAGAATCTACATTCATCTAAGTAATGACTACTTGGAATTTTTGTCACTAAATTTGTACTACTAATCATTAGAATCATTGAAGCTAGGAAAGTAAAAGATTGACTAAATATTAATGTATTATTTTGGCCACTCCTGGATTATGCATTGTAATATGATAGTGCTTTATCAAAATTAATTCTGAAAGCAAAAAACTGACAGTAGTGAACATGAAGAAAATGCTATGGAAAAAATATGTGCTGTAATAAAGCATTTTCAAACACTTTTGCTTCATTTCTTCTGCCAGTGGAAGTATGAGTAAAGGAACCTTCTTTCAGCAACAGTAACACAGGCATTGCCCAAAATGTTTCTCCCATTTTGTAGGGAACACCAAACACTGTATTCCTATTTCTGACAGTAGTAATGCAGATTTAAGTCAATCAGATTACCCTAAAATTAAAATATAGGCTCAGCTAAGTTATCTTAGGAACTTCAAGTATCTGTTTATGAGGCTTTTCAAAGCTTAAATCTGAAATTAGACTGAAAACCTTGCTCTACTGACTAGTGGGAGAAAAAAAATTTACTTAAGTGGAACAATGTTCTAACCCCTGTAGTCCATTAACAATACTTAATTTACTTTTACACCAAGGTTTGGTCATCACTTTACTTTGTTACTGTAGTTTCTTTTCTGTCTCTTCTCTTTTTCCAGGAGTGAGATAAATATTTTCCCTGCCGATGCTACTAAAATGTTACAGAGATGTCAGAACAGCTACTGAAAAAATTCTTGAGGGCAACACTATTTCATTAACTCTTCATCCTTGATTGCTCACTTTATTTTTTTCATATTCTGAACAACATGTACAAAATGCATGTCATAGTAAATGGTTACTCTCAAAAAGTGATTGTATAAAAATGGAACAAATAGGATGTCCTGCAAATGCGTCATTAAGTCAGGTTACAATTTTCAGTACTTCTTTTCAGAACTACCATATTTTAAAAACTGATAGCTTATTTCTAGAAATCATTTATCCTGTTCTTCTGCATTATTAATAATTATCTGAATGATAAATTGGTCTTAGAAAATATTCATCTTCTAAAATGAAGTAGAAAAAGAAATATATCTCAAAAATGTTTTTATAGTATTCTGAGATTTAGTTGTCCCAAGAGTTCATATGTGATATAAAATATTTGAAAAATTTATTGTGCTGTTTAGTTGCTGACAATGAGTATAAAAATACAAAGTCTAAAATCCACTTAAATATTTTTGTTCTCAGCATAAGTATTTGTCAAGTTGTTGACACATTGAAGTTAACTGCTCTTCATTCTTCCTCAGCATCATTACCTTTATGTGGTCACCCCTCAGATGTCTAATATATTTATCTTCACACTACTTCTTAGAGGGGTGGGAGTTCCAAGATCTTCATTTTTCAGTTTTGGAATTAATTCTCAGAACAGAGACGAACCTAAGAGGGAATCCTAAGGAATCTCTAGGTTAATGCTTGTTATTATACCACGCCCTCGTGGTGATCCTGACAGTCAACATTGCTTTCTTTTTCTTCTCTTATTCGTCCTTCATTGTTTCTCCTTTTGTCACTTGGTGCCAGGATAACATGAAGGTATATAGCACAGCAAGCAGCCCATTATACAGCATAAATATTTAACTGAAAGCAGCCTTTCTCAGTTTTTTTTTTTTCTTCTAAGATAGAAATATAAAATTAAATAGCTAAATGATTATATATAAAGGGATGCAGCACATGGGAGAGGAATTAAAGGCGTAGTAAATGCAACACAAAAAGCAAACGGGGAGATGACAGAAAATGTGGTCAGGGACTGGAAGAGAAAAACTGAAAACTGGCAAAAGTTTGAGAGGAAGTAAAAAGGAAAAGAAACATCACCGAAATTTAAAAACTCAGAAGTAGAGAAGGAGAAGGCAAAGTGGGAGAATTAATTTAATGCATGATTTAATATAGTCTATAAACATTTTCTGCAGTTTTACACAAGCAGTAATTCAAACTATTACAGTTAATATAAGTCAATATATTCTGTGTCTGAACAGTTTTCCTTTCTTTCGCTTCCCCAAACCTCCTGTGAATTCAAAACATTTAAAATAAAATCATTCTCATTTGTGTGGAATTACCTCTATGTTTAATGTTTTCTGTTACCCAAAGGAATTTGAAAACATGCTAAATAAATAGTATTATAAACAAATTCTTTTTCTGTGTGTCTTTATCTATTCCTCTTCTTGACCTATTCTACCCCAATGATTTGGAAGTATGCACTGCTTCTAGGCAGTTATTGCCTTGCAGCCCCAAAACCAGTGCAAAAAAAGTTCTTAAAATGGGTAAAAAATGTTTCACAAGGACCACCACAGAGGCTCTGTTGCACTTTGGGCAGAAACAAAGCTAATATCCCCACAGAACTCCCTGTCTGGAAATGGCTTAGATTGATTTACGTGTCTGTTAGCGAATGCCAGCCAGGTGGGTGTTGGGAAAACCAACACTGAGAAGTCATTGTACTGCACCCCTGTTGCTCCTCAGGTGACTCAACATGAAAAATGGCAAATTGTACCAGCATATAAAAGAAAGTATCCTTGTGAGCTCCTTCACACTCACAATGGGACCTATTTAGACAATTCCCCCAAAATCAGCAATGTGTGGGAGCAAGATCCAGTTCCCTCCAGAGGGTATATAATGGGTCAGCAGGAGATCAGGCTGCCTTTGGATGCAACATGACTACTGATCCAAATTCTGCATGGATGCTTCAAAAAATAGCTTTTCCTCCTACATTAAAAGGAATTTTACCATATGCTTTCTGTGCCAAGATAAAGTGCTAATGATGGCACAAAGAATTTAAGAAACAAAGGATTTATTAAATTAAATTAAAAACAACAAATTAAACAAAAAGGTATAAGGTTTATCTTCATGTCACTGAGTGCAAAATTGAACATAATTTAAATCATAGCTAGAATTTAAGGATTTCATCAAGGTTATCTTTTACCCTGATCTTCTGATTTCAATGATAGATACAAAAGCAACTGTGTTCAGTAATTAATGTTCTTGTGTCATGGGCTACCATCTACAATGCTATTTACACTTCCTACACAAGGCTCTTGACAGCCATAAAAATGTTCCTACTCAGGGTGGAAAACAAGGCAAAAACAAAGCAAAAAAGACAAGAAAAGTAATAATTAGCAGTGAATGCTGAGTGTGGCCTACCTTAGGCCAGGAGCCCAGAGAACAAGGGATGTAGAGCTAAGCCAACAGGTGACCATATTGTTAGCACTTCAGCAATGATAATAATTTGCAATAATAACGTAATGAACAAAGATGGGGTGAAGGCAGAAGGATTAAAGGAGAGCACTCCGTATACATAAGCCGTGCTATATCTAGCAAATTCCCAGTGCAGCTGCTTCAGGGATATTAAGCCTCCTGCAGACAGCTGCATCCCCCTGCTGCCATCTGTGGTTTGCATCTCTGGTGCTGCTACGGCCGACAACTTGCACAGTTGAAAAGGGCTAACCCTCCATCAGCAGAAAATATCCTCTCCCACACCTTCTTGCAGGGAGCGTGGCTGCCACCTGATCCATAGGATACACGGGCTTTCCTGAGATTTAATCAGCTGTTAATTAATCCTAGGAGTGATGGCTAGAGAGAGGAATGCCTTGCCAGCTGAGATGTCAGATGGGAACGTAGGGTAGGTTATCAGTTTTATTAGACAGCACTAATCTCATGGGTACAGACTTGCTAATCACACTTCAGGAGAAAGTTTTATTACAAATGGTCTGAGAGGAATCTGAAATGGGTCACATTTAAACATGGGCCCATGTAAAACAACTGAAATCAAAGTGGATTGACAGACTTCCAAACGACTTCCAAATGAACATAGTGAAGCAGATCAGAAGCGGGTGATTTATAAACACATTTCGCCTTTCTTCAGTCTCACCCTCAGTCCCTCAGGTCTTTAGGACTTGCAGCCAGAGCCTTACTGTGCCACTGTCTCCCCTTGCTACCCAGGAAAAGGCTTTCCCCTCACAGTTAAGGCCCAGAGCAGTGCCTGCTCCCTGTTCTTGAATAGATCCTCATTCCCTGCCTGTGCTCTTTGACCCTGCCTCTCTAACTTGCTCATCACAAGCAACCCACCTCTGTGTGTTTCCAACACCTTTGAGGAAACAAAGCACTTCCTTAAACCTCTGCAGGCTGCTCTTGGCCTGGTATAGCAGCCAAAGCAAGGGAAACATAAGCAGGCAGCTTCTCTCCTAAAATCAGTGATGCTGGTTCAATCTGCTGCTTTTACACAGTAATCCACGAACAGGTGGATTACCGTGTAAAATTCATGGGCTGGCTAACACGGATGGTCGTTTGAATTAAAAAAAAAAAAAAAAAAAGAAAAGAAAAAGAGGAATCCTGCCATAGTCTTTCTAATTCTGTCAAGCACACAGCTTGCTGTTGTGGGCCCAACCACAATACTCTAGAAATGGAAGTCATGCAAAACAAGGTATTACCAAATAAAGTACATATGCTTAACTTACTGTGGGTAAACCCAATCTGAGCTTGACAGTTTACATGTCACAGTGACTCTGCACATGAAACATGTGAGACCATCAGGCCCTAAAATACCAGTTCAAGTCAATTAACCATTGTGATCTCAAAACCTGTTACCCAACCAAATAAAAATTTTAAAAATCGGCATAATGAAAGTCTTATTATTAATCTTGCCATAATGCAGCCATACAGAGTGCTCCAGGCCAGAGTGTAGTGTATCAGCTGGGTCTGGAATACAGCACAGCTGTTTTCAGAGCCCTGGAGCAGCACCAAACTGGACAAGAGGATACAAATTGCAGGAGTTTTGAGAGTTGTTAAGCCTACAGATCTCAAAGTGTGAAGGGCTGGATCAGAAGTCCTAAAGAAGTCTTATACTCCTAGGATGGACAATATGAGCAGCTCTGAAGGACACTTCTTAAATAAATGTCTAATGCAAAGCATTATCCCTGCTGTTTTCCATCCAGGCTTAACTTAAAAATCCAACACCTCAATTATCCCTCAATGCTACAATCCAAGACTTACTTGCAGGCCTAACCTCTTTACGTCCCAGGAAACAGAAGGATGACCTTGATTTTAAACAAAGCTTCTATTTTAACTCCAGAAGTTGGAAATGTATTTATTTGACAAGATCCTCAGCTGAAGCAAATGCAACACCTTATCTGCTGTTCAGCTTTTCCTTCCATGCAGCATTTTAGCCTAAGGCCTGATTAGCATTCTTTTTGGGTGATTGGACATGGTAAGCTCCTGGAATAGCACTAAGCCAGTATAATTGGAAGATGTCTTAGAAGAGATCCAGCTTCTTAATGACATATGGTCAAAAGGTTACTTTGAAAAACAAGGAGTCTTTCTGACTTCACTATTCAGGTCTGCAATTTCTTCTGGACTCAACCTGGGAATGTAGTTCTGAGACTTTCTTCTAAAGGAAGAATAAAGGAAGGAAAGCTCTTCAATACTTACTTTATGTGATAGAATAGTGTTTTGGAGCACTGAAAGTAGTGCCTGAGATTTTTATTTTAATGCCTAAGACCACTATATTTTACTGCTTAATGTTATTAAAAGTACTGATAAAAGACTTCTTTATATCAGTTGATAATTTCTAATACATAATATATTATATATAAGAACCACAATTTCATTTACCATTGAACTGAAATAATCCAAGAATGTATAAAATAAAGCACAGATTAAAATTGGTAAGACAAAATGGGTGAACAAAAATAATTTTATATGTTCCTGAAGACAGATACCATTGATAATGTAGGGAGAGGAAGTTGATAATGTAGGGAGAGGAAGTTGTAAATGAGAATTACTAATATTGATCACATTTAAAGATATGATTCAATCACAATATGGTCAGATGCTTGCTTTTATGCAAGAATCGGTATAACAGCATCATCTATTTAGTAATAGTAGACCTAAGTTATATTTATTTTACTGAATATTTCTTGCCCAAATTAAATAGCAGAAGCAGAGAGCTCTGGATGGGAGATAGGTACACCAAATCCATAAACCAAGACAGAGGTCTTTAAGTCTTTGATAAAATACGGAGTTTCCCTGACTACAGTATAAATCATAATCTTTGAAAACCTTTATGGAAAAGTACTGTTGCATTCCATTTCATATAAGAAGCCTGTAATATATTCTTCTTTAAAGCTCTTGACAAAAACAGTTGACAGAATCATCCAGGGCTGTTTTATGATGCAGCCTACTATGTGAAAGGCAAAACGGAGAGCAATATGCTGTTTTAATTACATGCTCGAAGCAAATGCAGTATCTGCAGCTTTAATAAACATTGACCCTTTAACTGAATGTGCCCTACAAACACATTAATGCCCATCTGGGAAATAATCCAATGAAATAATCCAATCATACCAACAGAGAACGACTGTTAGATTGGCAAGTGAGGGCTCATACACTTTGGTCAGTAGCAGGATGTTCTCTATTACCTTGTTGCCAGAGCTAATAAATTTCCATAGAATCCTTCATCTTTATAAGCAACTTGAAAATCCAGCAAATAAAAAGGAAAATTTTCTCTCTGTTTACCACACTGATGTTTACAGCCACCAGTTATGCCTAAACTACAATGAAAGATTCAAAACTTTCCAATTTTGATGTTAAAATGGCGAACAAAGCTGTAGAACTGGCTAGTGTCTCACAGCTAGGTAAAATGTCTCTGAATCAGTGAGGTCCAGCCAACTGATATTGATTATCACATTAATTTAGAGCTGCTGCATCCTGATAGTTACCAGGAAATTTCCAAGTGCAGAGAAGGAGTTACACTGCTGGTAAGATACAACTGCTGGCATAAAAACAAAGCTGGTAGACAAATAAAAGGAGAGGAACAGGTGAGTGAGAGATTGGCCTGAGACTGGCCTGAGACTGCCAAAGAAACCTTGTCTTTCTGTTTCCTGCTCAGATATTCTATTCATTCTGCCTAAAATGTCATGATTTTAAATTGCATGTATAGGTCCCTACCCATTGGTCAATGAAATTAGGTTTTTAAGAAAATTACTGTCTCCAATGAAAAAAAGTGAGATCAGACTCCAACTATTGGATTCATAGGAATTTGTGGCTCCTAGCAAAGTTTGCATTTATGTTGGGCTTTTTGTTTGTTTGAATGTGAATTCTAGAAACCAAGAAAGCATTTAGTTAATTCCTCTAAGGTCTTCAGCAAGCAGCAGAAGAAGTTAACTTGTATTCATTTTAACCTTAAACAGCAAGGGTTTTCATGAAAGTCAAACACTCATCAGCAAAGTGCAGACTGTAAAGGAGCATTTTATTTCTACTACCTTCATCAGAAACTGTGGAAGATGGCCACACTGAGGGTGAGGCCCTCTTTCCAATTAAAAAGTCTAATTTGGCAACAAAGTTGCACAGGTAAATCAATTTTCTGTTGGAATTCATAACTGTGTAATATTTACAGTTACTAAGCATTAAAGGAGATCTAATTTTGCTGAAAAATAAAGCAACTACAGAAAAGAGTAGAATTTTTTTGCTTGTTTTTATTTTTCGCTCTCACTCAAATGATTCCTTTAGGATATTTTGGAATAGTTTATTTTTTCACTATCCTGATTACACAGAATTTCACACACAACTTCCTCAGAGGCATATTGTTGTGTGCAGTTATTGCAAATGTGTAATTCATTACAGACCAACACTTTTTTTTCCCTTTTTTTTCCTCAAGACCTGATGAAATAATTTGCATTCTTGAGTGACCAGATATTAGTAGTAACCATGCCACTCCCTTCATAACTAAAACCTAGCCACATTTAAGCCAAAGACAAACAGAATGTAGATTCTGACTGAGAGTCTGCACACATAAATGGCCACAAGAGACTTCAGAAACTCACCTTGATAGCCCTTATAATTTTTTATGAGATATTCCCATGCAAATGAGGGACTGTAACTATAGCTTACAGTATAAGATCAAAAGTCCATCTATAAGTGTAACACCTCTCCTGTCAGTGACCAAATACAGATATCTTGGTAATAGTGTAAAAACAAAGCCAGAATATGCCAACACTTCTCCACAATACTTTTTTCAATCTCTAGTGGTTAGTGGTTCAGCAAATTCCTGAAGGGGAGATATTATCTTTATTTGTGTATTATCTGGTGAATTTTTCTTCTGTTAATTAGCTTTCTGAGCAGCTGCACAATTTTAATATCAAAATATCCTGTGGGAAAGAGTTCCACAGTATAACTAATTTTGTTAATTTTCAACCTATGTCTCAAAAATATCATTTGAACTCTCACTTGCTTTTGTAGCAGAAAAATAATATTATTGACTGTCTTGTCCATGCCATGACGACTGTACAAAATCAAGATATCTCTCCTGGACTGAACATTCCTAAACAATTTTGTTGCTCCTCTTATGGAAGTTATTTAATCTCTAATCGCTGCTATTGTCCTTTCTTGAACCTTTTTCTAGCTCTGCCCTGTCCCTTCTGGGCATGAGATTGGAGGGAAGACCAGAAACCTAACGTGGTATTTTAAAAGCAGACATAGCCTGACATGCTGTTTTGTTCTCTATTTGTGTAGTAATCATTTCCTGCTCTTTTGTTGGTAGCATTGCTCCTGCTGTGGTGGCCCAAGGACATATCAAAGCAAGCAACTTGGAAATGGAGGTAATATGTTTATCGAAACAAATGAAAAGCAAAATAATATGCTTTTGGCATGTGTTTCACAAAAGGGATCATATGATGAAGAACAAGTATAATACCTAAAAATTGTTTTATTTTATACTTGCTCCTTTGACTTTTACTGAACATAAAACTGACATGTTCACAGAATTATGTGTTACATATCCAAGACCTTTTTTTGCTTGAGTTGCAGCGGGAAGTACAGAGTTTATAACCCTGCATATAAGTTAGGATAATTTTTCCCACATTGTGTGTTACTTCCCAGAAATCAAAACCATAGAATGATAAAATCATAAAACACACTGAGTTGAAAGGGACCCATCAGGATCATTGAATCCAGCTCCTGGCCCTGCACAGAACACTCCAAGAGTCACACCATGTTTCTGAAGGCATTGTCCAAATGCTTTCTGAACCCTGTCAGGGTCCGTCTGCCTTCAAGGGATTCGATGGCGCCTCACAATTTAGTGTTCTCAGCAAACTTACTTATTACTCCTTTGAGAACAACTGGTCTGCAGTCTCAGAATACCTAACTGAAATGATTGCAAAAAGTTATTGTCAGAGTCGCCATCTTCTGTATCTTTCGTATAGAGGTAGTTCTCAGGAAGAGAGTAGTTCAGCTATATTTCATCCTCAATTTCCTTTAGGTCTCCTGGGTAAATACCATATGGTCCTGGCAGGTTGCTCCCTGGGGGAAAGCGTAGTGCTGACTCGCCAGCTGGGGTTAAACCACCACAATTTGTTTTACAACCTCCTCCACAGACAGTTCCATTTAAAAGAGATCTTCAGACTCGTCCTAGTAAAGGTGACTTCTGGAGTGTGAATTTCTTAGATCTTCCAAGCTGAAGAAACATGCAAGAATCCCTTTGGATTTTCTGCTGTAGCTCCTCCTCTCATGGATGTGTTGATTGACCTTAATGACTCCAAGGGAGGATGCCCACAGCACAGGGCTTTGAGGAAGGGTTTGCTTTTAGTTTTATGTGTTCAGCAAACAGTCCCTAAAACATTAATTGTTGGCTTGTGATTTGTCACTATATTTAATTTGACAGTTTTCAGATTTTCTTCCTTTTCACCTGCTTGGACATCCTTCAGTTTTTTGAAGGGGATTTTATTACTTCTTTCAGCACTTCTTTTGCTCATTTTCTTTCCAAATCAAGACTGTTAAACAACAGAGGTAGAGAAAACAGAGAAGTTCCTTTTGTATATATATTTTTTTAAGTCTTTAATTGCCCCCCCCAACACATTATTATTTCTTTTATTGTCTGTCATTACTACTTTTTAACGACTTTTTTATTAGTTGATTTTCTTTTTTGATATGTCACATATTCACAGTAATTTAGTTTATTTTTCTGCTCATTCTTTTCTGCCCTCTGAAAATTTCCTGCTCTTAATTTGGTATAAATTGCTGCATTTCTTTAGTCTTTGACTTTTTAATTTTCTGTTGGCTGAAATCTACAGAGCATATTTTTATGTTCATTTATGTCATATGCTAATTGCAAATGCTTACAGTCCGATAATTGTGATTAGCAGGCAACCATTAATGCATCAGAAACAAAATGTGTCATGTAAGCAAGAACTTTTCTGAGCTGCTGCACACAGTTAAAGTATGTGCTGTGATCTACACACTTAAATGAAAATCAATAGATAGCTATGAAACGAAAATACCTCAGGGACACTCAGGTTCTACTGAGAGCTTTCTCTTGAGGGAGTGCAAACACTTCAGACACAAACAAAAGCCATTGATTGAGAGCTGAAGAGAAACAGAATTCTAAAAGTTCCCTTTAGGAGGCTTATTCTTAGCATCCTACAGATAAGTGTAAGGCAAGTTTAATGTTTTCCTTCAATTGGCGTAACCACAGAGAAGAATCGCTGTCCTAAGAAAATATCTCTGAAATGCCTAGCCTAAAATATCTCACGTACTAAGAAGACCTCTAGATCTTGCCTTTATCAGACACAGAAAACAAATTTTCAAAAGATGGAGTGTCTGAGATGACTGATGTAATGAATTACCTAATCAATTTTCTGCTGAAGGACTTGGCAATTTCCTGTCTAGACTATATTGTAGAAGTGCTTGATATTAATTTTCAGCAAGCAAAAGAATATGACTATTTTCTGTTCTCACAAAGCCTGCAGAAAACACTGCAAGTTTTTAAAAGTAGTACTGAGCTGACTAAAAGGCAGGATACACAATAAAACATAACATCCTTCTCTCGTCTGTGTTCCTGTTGAAAGCAGGCAGTGTTTCTTTCCAACTCATCAATTGAAAAAATTGTGATACAGAAGCCAGCCTTGCCTCAGGTCCTCTCCTACAACCTGAAGGCTGCATGACTGAACTGTGATACTCTCCTATCTCTTATACCAAATTAATAGAACTATTTGTGAAACAAAATGCTTTTTTAAAATAAAGGTATCACAATTTGACTGATAGGTTGCTTCCTTTGGTCAGCCATTTTTGTCTCTGTTATTAAACTACAATTCAAAGGACAAATCAAAACAATTATTTTTGTTTCTGGACTGGATTTATCTCCTTAAATGTACTATTACTTTGCAAACAATTCCATTTCTTTGACTATTTGTCACACACTTGTTGCCGTTATATATGTTCTACTGGGTACTTGCTATATCTCTGTTACAGGAGAAACACCTCTTTAGTGTTAGTGTTAGTCCCTTGAAACAATTAATTCTTGAATTGCAGCACTTCTGTGTGGTTTTTCTCCATCACACGTATTTGGCTAATGGTATAAAGAAAAAAAAAAGGCTTTAAAATTACAAAAGTGACTTGGGATCACTGTGGTCTTGCTTAAAGACATGCATACTTGTTGTGGTTTTACAATACTTTATTTTATTCTGACATCAGGAGCTGATTTCCAATACAATACAATAAGAAAATTTTCAGAGGAGAAGCCAAAAGATAAATATTCTTCGTCAATTCAAGGCTGAAGGGCTGAGTGGTAGAAATGCTCTGAAATTTCTTTTAAATGTTGAGAGTATTCAATAAGTATAAAGAGATGGTAAATGCTTTTCAAATTAATCACCCTACAGCGTAGGTTGGGTTTTTTGGGGGGGTGGGGAGGAATAGGTATTGGGTTGGTGTTTTGGGGGAATTTTTAAAATAAAAACACAAAACCATAAACAACCTAGGTTAGAAGGGTCATGTGGGGGTCATCTTGTCCAGTCTCCTGCTCAAAGCAGATCCAACTCAGAAGTCAGGTCCAAAGTGGATCTGCCTTTGTCTTCTCTGCATCCTGAGGCTGTGGTACTCAGATTTTCACTGCATCTGCCCTTCTGACCTCCCAGCTTGGTCACCTGGAGGCAGAATCTGGGGCAATGAGACACCAAGCTGAGCTGGGGATCATTAATGGGGAAGAAGAATCAGGCAGAATGACAGCTCCCACATGCTTCTGCAGTCCTGGGTGTCACAGTCTTTGTCTCAGGAGCCAAGGAAACCTGCTCCAGAGCTGCCTCAGAGCTGTGATGGACATCTTCCCCACAACCTAAAAGGTGGTAACAAGGACATTGCACTGGTTTAGGGATCTTTTTTTCTATCACATTACTTAGCACAGTGTTGGATATCCTTTGATAAGTGAACTTCACATGAGATAAACCAATAGGTTTATAATTTCTGAGCTGCATTTCCATAGGAGGTTTCCTTTTGGTGATTCAGTAGGTTGTACATTTCAGCTTGTATTTCCTTGCCTTTGCAATAGTTTAATTTGACAATTACAAAAAAGGAATTTCCACATCACTGTAGGACCAGGAAAAGAAATTAGAAAGAAAAGGTCACTCATTAACAAGGGTTTTGTAATCCTATCCTGAAATTGTGGCTATTGCTATGACCTTATAGAAAATCTGAAAGAGTTTTGCACAATAAAATGTGGAGCTATTTGAGTTAGTCTGCAGATGCTAGAGTATATAAAGCATTTTAAATGCCTGAAAGAGAAACAGTAACACACTTAACAGTATTGAGCACATTTTTTGCACTAAACAACTATAGATCTTATTCCTGACATATTTAATCATTCCTATTCAGAAAAAAAAATATCTTTAGGGATAACCATGTATAAATAAAAAATGTATAAAAATGTATGAACTTCATGGTTTAAGCCTGTGTTAATGAAAAAATTATATATCTACTTCAGAGCCATTGGGAGTACTAGGACAGGTAGCTCTCTACTATCTCTGTACAAGCAAAGAAAGTGGATTTCTGACTGTAAAAGTGTTTTGTCAGCTCTAAAGATCAAGTTAAAAGGGTAGTTGAGATTTTTCAAACTTAATTATTATGTTTTGTGATGACAGAAGGAGTAACATAGGCTGTCAGCATACATCTCGAAATTAAATCTTCGTGCTATGTAAAATAATACTCTTCCACTTCCACAGCACTACTGTGGACTTCCTGAAATGAAATACAAAGGAATAGCAGAGTTAATCATATTCTGATGTCAGAATATGATTAACTTCTTTTTCAGAAGAGGTCAGTTTAAAAATCAAACTTTCAACACCACTTTCCTAGTGAAAATTGTCTCCCAGTTATAACCTTCCTGTAAAAGAGTCAGATCACACTAAAGAAGCACCTACAGATGTCTTGCTCTTCTATCACAGGTGGTTGCTTAGTGCCAGAATGAGTGTGACTGCAAGTACCTGTGGAGCTGAAGCTAAGCTATGGTCAACTGGTACAGCTCAGATTTCTACCCATCCTCAGACCAAATCTATTCAGGGTGAATTATTTTCAAATTTTAGAGTTTGTGTGCTTACAAGTCTCCCAAATATTATATCAAAATGCCTGCCTACTAATGCAGAGGTGACACAGCCATTTAAAAACGTGTGCAAGAACACACTACACACACTGAATGGTGGCAGAAGTGTTAAAAATATGGTGTTTTGTATGCATTAGGCAAATTGATTGGCAAGTCAGTGTCAGTGACATCTTTGCATTAAGCACATCCACACCTTGACTAGGCTTGGAGGCAGTGCGAGGGCAGCTCCAGCATTCCAGTGGCAATGGTTTATTTCACAGGTTATGACCATAAGAAAAAGGTTAAATTCTCCTTTGTCTTGTGCATTATGCAGTCATTTAAATCTCATGGATTGAGCACAAACATGAATCAGAGCAGCAGTGGTACAAGTACACATAGTTATGCTGGAGCTGGGCAGTGGGTAAGTTTACATTAGCTGAATCACCTCAGGAGGCTGCCTCCTCTTCCTCTCCAGGTGCTTGGTCCTGTGGATAGAGATAGTGCTAAAGACAATCTTGCAGCTGATACCTTGCAGCTGTGTTAATCACTGAAGAGTGGGAACAGCCTTGCCCTCAGGGCTAAGGGTGTGATAAAGAGTTGGAGCCAGGAGGAGTCAGTTGAGGTTTGCTGGCTGTGCTGCGAGGACAAAGGGACAGGAGGTTGGGCAAGGGACAGACAAGGTGAGCCACTGTACGGGGGACAGACAGGGTCAGGTGGCCGTGCAAGGGACAGGAAGCAGTGAGCTGCAACTGCAGAAGGAAGAGAGAAGAAGGAGAGAAAGAGCCAGAGCTGATGGAGCAGCATATAGGAAGATACATGGAAGAGGTATGAAAGACCTCTTGCATAACAAAGTCCTGATACTTGAAGCCCCCTGAAGGTTTTAAAGAAGCACTATGAATTCAGTGGCCGTCTCGACAATGACATTCTCCCAACCCCTTGACTTTCCCAGCAGCCTGCTGGTACAAGTACTTCTTCAGTACTTCATAGATCCAGCACAGATTCCAAAAGAAAAAGTTGGCCTTTGATGCTGGGGTGGGATTATTTTTAATATGTCAGTCCCCCATGTGGTTCCCATGCAGAGCTGTGCAGACCTGAGAGTTGGCACAGGAGCTGAGGCAGCAGCACTGCTGCCAACATCAAATCAGTGCCTGAGGGACAGTGTCTTGTTCCAGCAAAAGATGTGTCCAATAGCCAAATACCAATTACAGGGAAACCTGTCAAAACTGGAATTACATATGGCATTTCCCATAACAGCAGAGAAAATTACTGGAATCTCTCATCTCAGGCAGTAGTTATGTGGTTGGTATCATCGGACTCCACATCTCCAGGCCTGTGCTCCTGCAGGCTGGCATCACTGAACTTACATCCACCAGTGGAAGCCTTACAAAATTGCCTTAGGAGAATAGGCATGCATGCACACATTACACACACACACACACTCATGTGCCTGCTTTCCACAAGAGAAAAAAAACCTATATAAAAGCTCTTTTAAGGTCCGTGAAGCTCTATAAGAAAGTTGGCAAAATGTTTCAAAATAAGCCTCAGCCACTTTAGCCCTCACATTCTAACTGACTGGTTACAAATTTTTGTTGCCAAAAACCAGTGCAATGATCACACTTGACTGCTATTTCCCTGACTGCATCGTATTTTGTACCCTCTGTGCATGAAGCAGTAGCAGTACATTAGGTATATTACACCAACCTTCAGTAAGAGAGGATATGCTCTTGTATTGCATAGGAAAAGTTTATGAATGAAGTTGGTATAATTAACATCTAGTTTGAAGACACCACTTACTAAAGAAATAAAACCAGGAACTAAATAGTAACCAGTGCATTACTGTGTGCATAGATTTTTTCAGTCATTAGTATCCATTTTATTCTGGACTTGTTATTTTTTCTCTTCTAGGTTAGCAGTTCTGTGTCTTTTCCAGACACAAAGCTGTATGCAGACATGTACATTTCATCCTGATGCCAGTATATATGATACTAGATGATACCAGTATAGATAGCAGTAGATGATATCTCTGGAGCAGATCAGAAGCTGAAGGAAATTGGCTTCAATGTGTCCCCCACAGTTTATACTAGCTGAGAGACAAGATTGCTCTCTCTGTGTGAAATGGAGTTTCAAAGACACACCAGAGCACTTTTACAAAATGGCCTCAGTTTCTTCAGCAAAGAATTATCTTTATAGTCCCCATCTCTTCAATAGGTGATTTTCTTCTTTTTCTTCCATTTCTTCTAACAGTTAATTTTGTTGATCTTTTTCTCTTCAATTTTTAGTGATAAGAAGTTGATTTTGACTTACCTTGTTAGGGTTTGTGTGCAGCTGAGAGGTAAAGACATGCAGCAGCAGGAGAGGATCCAGGGCTGTTTCCTCCTTTCTGAGTCAGGGGGAGATTCTGCATTTTGTGGGAGACTCCCAGCCTGCCAGAGCTACCTTAAGGCAGCCTCTGACCTGGAACCTGGCTCACACTGCATGGTCACAGATGCTCCAGAGCAGATGTACAGGACCCCACACTATTTCCAGCTCTATCACGAACACAGAAAGGCACACTGCTTCATGGACCTTAAAGACCACAATGCAGTCTGCACAAGAATTTTTCTGAAACAAGATTTTGGACTCTATCTTTCCCATTTGTGTCTTCACCTTCCATAATTTTCTCCATCCATTATCCTGACAGCTCCATGTAACAGGAATCTGAAATTCTTGTTTTACGGTCTAGATTCGAGATTATTCTTTGTCCATCGCACAAAATTTTACCATGACTGGTACTCCTTGGTTTCTAAAAAAATATTATTTTTTTACTTTTTATTGACCTGTGCTGATTACATGAGTGAGGCTTTTCTCAAATACAATTAATTACTTACCCAAGTCTGGGTTCCTGACAAAATGTTTTAAATTCTTTAAAATACTGAAGTGCACCAAAGCAGCTAAACACACACTGAACCTTAAGCATCCTCTCCAGGCAACCTCTCTTCAGAGGGACTCTTGAGAAACATGGTTTAAGTACATGTTAACAGCTGGTTTGCTCACTAGAGGATATACTGCAATAGATCCCATCCTGCTCTGGTTGAAGCCAGTATAAAGGGATGTTGTGTAAAGCAGTGACTATTGAATTAGTCTGTTAAAGTCACTACTTTGAGACTAATCTGGGAAAAAATCTGATGTGCTTAATTTGACCACAACTCTTTAGAATCTCATGAAACTTTTTCTTTACGTGTTAAAATACAAGGTATCTTATATAATGAAAAACAATTTGCACCCTTGTTTTCTTGAATGTAATTTCATTAAAAGCAACCAACAATGTTCTTGCCCTTAAGATGTTTTAAAATAACTAATAATATGAATTTATATCATCTTTGTTGAGCAAATATGTTAGAACAAATTTGTGCCATGACCTGTTTGGAACAGAATGATTAATCCCAGGTACACTGGCTGAGGTCACCAATGCAAACTACTCTGAAGGTACAACACCACCTATGACTTGAGTACATTTAAAGTCTCCTGATAAAAAATGGGGTGCTAGACTAATTCATATTTGTGAAGTGTCCTGACTGCCTAGGATGCAATCTGTCAAAAGACCACATGCTTTTTTCTCATTATTTTGAACAATGAAAAGCAAAGAATTTACAGAATTGCAAATAAGTGCTTGTTAAGAGCTTTAATTAATGAAAAATAATAGGAATTTTCTTCACTATGTCTGTACTTATCTGGAGAAGAAACAAATGTTTAGGGTGTTATGCACAGTTATTGATGTCTACCAGAAATGTCATGGGATCCTTGGCTTGATTCTCACTTCTCCTCAGCTGCAGCCTATTTTTCATAGCAGGTGTAAGAGGTCCCAAGTCTGGTCTATCAAAATTAGAGACTGATGTTCATACATGAATGTACTGCTTTCACCACTGGGAACATGCATCTGTTTAATGTAAATAATAGGGAGTCATACAATGTTTGTTTAATGGCCATGTCCAAAGAACTCTTTGCCAGGCGATTCAATGCATTCTATTCTAGTTTATAAAAAAATCAGGTGTTCTCTGCAGAACTTGTATTCCCATGCTCATTTTCTCCTGCACATGCTCATTTCAAGGTTTAGACATTAGGCTTCGCCTGAGAGTGACAACTCTGCACACACTTTTACTGAAAGCTAATGGACCATCACATCCTATTGTGTAATTTTCTCACCATTCTTTGAATTCTTCAGGATGAAGGTGAGGATGGCCGCATAGCAGGCTGCTGGTAAACCTGCAGTCCACCTCAAAACAGACCATCTGTGCACCTGGATTTGGAGACAAATGCTTTTATTTTCATTTTTTAAATTCTTCTATTCTGTGTTGGAGACCTAGCACTAAAACTTCAACACTGGCTCTCTGTGATGTACGCCATGTGTTTTTTGGCAACTTGGTCTGACACCACATATCACTGATGTGATCTCTGTTTCTTTACTATGATATGTATGAGACGCAATACAGGCTTTAACCCGAGAGAAAGCAAACCTTGCTTTTTTCCACCACTATTATGCATGGTCCTCCAAAAAGTGTGCAGGTTATCATACCGAGTTTAAATTCTTAGAGATTTTTTTCCTAGAATTTAGGCAATAAACAGTTGGCTAGTGCAGTCTACAAGACAATACACAGATTTCCTGCTCTGAACACAATCTACATCCTAACTGCAGCAGTCTGAGGAAGATCCAAATAGAGGTACCTGACATTCACTGTAGAGGGAGAAAAGGTCTACAACTGCATTTCTCAAAATATCACAGATACCTTTTTACCTCATTTTATCTCTGTTAGTTATGAAGAGGGAAGAATCTGGGAAATTAATGTGCAATGGCCTGCAAAGTATTTACTACCTGTACAAAAAATTCCCACAGGGAAAGTTCAGGCTTTCAAGAAAAAATCCTGCAGGAAATAGCTCCTTATCCAGTCACAAGCACCACTCACAAAATGAAGCTCTGCTGCTAAAAGGATCCAACATTACAGAGAAAATTATCGTTTATAGAGATTTTCTTACCTCTTACCGTTTTCTGCAGATCTGTGCAGTTTTTAGTGTATCTGTGGGTTAAAGGAATCTTGGCACTTGCTGTATCAACAACCCAACCCTCCAGCTTCAGCTCTCTTATCTAAAACCCATTTTCTAACTGTAACCTCACTATTTATATATGTATTGATCCTATATGGGAAGAAAAATGGCCAGTGCAGTTTCAAATGGCGCGACTGCTCCTTTTTGTGATAGATTAGTCAACAGAATAATAGATTGCAATGCAGGAATTTTTTTCCCCATGGGTTAATTTCACTCAGTTGTGTTCAATATTATTAGAATTGTTACCACTGCACCTGATGTATGGCCTGTGATATCTCACTAACAGAGTGCCAATCACGTGTGTATGTGTGCATGAATGCTGGCTATTTTATCTACTGTTTCAAGGAAGCTTAAAGAATACACATGAAGCATTGCTTCCCCTGCAGATGCATAGACCACAGACTCTTATTTAGTCCTGAAATATTTAGAAAGGTGAAGTCAATAGAAACTTTAACCTTCTGAATTCAAGAGTCTTGATTTCACAGGCCCTTTGCTTATTAACCTGGTTTGAAACATTTAGGATTGTGCTCTTCACCGTTCTGCAATGCTGCTGTTGAGGTTACATGAGGGTTTGGTAAGCATAAGACTTGTTTAAAAAATCTTTCAGCAGTCTCTAGGTCTAGTAAGACAAAGCAAATTTAGAGTGACTTTCCACCATTATATTGAAAGCAGGCTCTCTCTTATGTGTTTTATTAAAATAATTTTCAACCAAAGTCAGCTTCACTGACAGAACTTCATTGCCACCTTGCTCATGTCTTCTCTTGTCAGCCCTTGTTTTTCTTCACACTACTGCAAGACATTTCTTATGTTTTTTCAACAGTTTGAGTGTTTATGAGATGACATGAGAAGAGATGTACTTCAGATTTTAAGTGGGAAATTAGTTAATTACAGATATTTTGCTTTTTGAGAAAACAGTGCTTTTTAATCTGGTTTTGTGTCCAGGTTTTAGACCTTCATCTGTTTTATAATCTATTGATTAAGGCTGCCACTTTACTTCAGCTAAGGATGCCCAAGGATACCAGTTATTTCAACATTTAGGCATTAAGGTCACTAACATTCTCTCAAAGTATCCACTTTAAGTCTTTGGCAAAACTCTTTTGTTTTCCACAAAACTAAGCAGAACCTGAAAGTTAGATGTTCCCTGTTCCTAATTACGGCATTTACAAATAATGTTTATTTTCTGGAACTCTGCCTAATGCAAGTAAGAGGAAAAGAAGAGACAGAGTGATCCCTCTAATTACATCATTAGCACCAGCAGAGTGTTTACCTGGAAGGTAGGCACAGGCCTGGCTATGATCTTGATCTGCATGGAGAGCTGGCAGCATGACTGCGCTTGGCAATTCCAGGATATACACCACATCCCTGGCAGCAGGAGAAGAAGCTATTTCCCACTTCCAGCTCCTTTCCTTACAGCACAGTAAGTCAACATACTTAACAGGCACAGGAACCTTTCATTCATGCTTGGCAGTTGATCTCTTAATTTACTAATAAATGTATTTTTCACTAGGTTGTAGGGATTTGGGTGTCTCCTGCTCTCTTCTTTGAAGATTTTCTCTTGTGCACAGATATGGGAATATGGTGAATCAGAGAGCATTTTGCCTAACAAAGTGCCCATAGACCTTGTAATCTTGGGAGGCTCCTTGGATTGCCCTATAGCCTGTGATTGACACTTTTTTTTTTTGAGAAACTGGAACCACCTTCAAATTCCTACTTCAGCTCAGGTAAAGGACTGATCTGTACTTTGCTGGATGCCCCCATGATCTGTGCTCCTCAAGTCCCTCTGTGAGCAGGGCTCTCAATCTCTCCATTCTCTGATGTGTTAAAAGTCACTGAAAATTACAGGCTTCAAATTTCTTCAGGAAGTTAGGAAATGTTTTGGATGTCATGTTACTCATCATAAGCAAAACCTTTGGGACCCAAAACAGAGTAGCAATAAAAAAGACATTTTATGTTCTACATTCTCCAATAAAAAAGAGGTAATATCTGCTTTGGAAAGAAGGATTCAGAGGAATAACCTGAGACCCTTTGCTCAGGAGTACAGAGACATGCTGCTATTTGGTAAGGTCCAATTTAAGCCTCCAGAGCAGTCTCACCACTGCAGCCGTTCCCAACGTGAAAAAGCTTCCTGACAGATGATGGGTGAAGCCACAATAATAACCATTTGCTGTCTCTCCACAAGCCAATTCACAAACTCTTTGGGAATCCTGGACTCCTTGAAGGTGCACTACAGTCCTTCTGACGTGGGGAAAGCCTCAGCAAAATACATTTGAGTCACGACTGCACTAAATTTCTCTGTTGCTTTCACTGTATGATTTTGTCTCAAATGTAATTAATGAGAAAATGACCTATACTACTTCTCCCTTCTGTATGTCTGGGGTAATATCAAGGCTTATTTCCTTTAGCAAATAACTTTACAGAGGGATTTCAACTTCCTTGTTTCCCAGATTAACTCAGGTTAATTAATAACAAATTCTCAGTCATTAAACTAAGGATAATTCCTTAGAGGAAAATCCTCTTTGGTTTCATCTCGTTCTTTTATCATTGTCCAAAGAGAATTTTCATTTAATAATGAAAACTCCAAAACAATTCTCTTTTGATTAAAACCAAAAATCTTGTCATGCTTATTCTCATGCTTCTGCCATTCCTGCAAAGCTCTGCAGGTAGTAAAACCCATCCCTAATCAGCCTCAGTCCCAACAAACAAACTGAAACTCGCCCCTTTCACCTCCCCCTTCTCTGTTTCCACAGACTGAGAACTACTTGTATCTGGCTTTTTGGAGCAGCTTGTGAGTTAGGCATTGAAAGGTCTGAATCTAGACCCTCTATTCAGAAACAACCAGTTTCGGGAATCAGGACATTTAGTTTCAAAACATATATTTTGCATTACAGTACTTTTGGAGGACCACAGTCAAGGAGTACTTGTGGAATACTTCAGGTGAGTAGAAGTGTCCCACGTTTTTTATTTGTGATTTCGCTTCATTAGATTTAGTGACATTTTGGCAGTGACTGATGATCGAGGTATTTAACCTGTCTAGAAATAACACAGACAAGGTCATATTAATCAGCAAGGTAAACAGTGAGTTTGACTTACTAGAGGCCCTTCAAAAATATTAATGACTAAAATATGCCAGTCTCAGTTCAAGTAACTCCAGTTCCAGGGACATGTGTACATGTGATGGGTAAAACTGTGTTTGTGAAGGAGGATCATAAATCTTATGTTAAAGCAGTCTGTTTCCACCACAGTATACCTTAATGTTCGTGCAAAACAGAACCCTGCTCCTGATGGCTCTACCCACAAAAAAAATTCAATCACTTTGTGTTGATTGCTTGCTCTGGATACGAAAATCCCCTCTAAAAAGAGGCAGTTAAAGCTTTCAACTTTTGTGTTTCCTGTCAAGGCACTGAGGGAGGTGAGGGAGGTTTGGGACTGCAAATACTTTCAACTGTCTCAAAGCTTGTTACAGAGGAAGTGAGGCAATTCACAGGGCAGAATACTTTGTACTCCTGGCAGCAATATCTTTCCTTGTTTAAAGCTGCCTTGTTTGCAGAAGGGCCATGCATGGGTGTATATGAAAGCAACTAAAGCTGCTGTTTGCTAGGTTCCCTAAATACATTAACCTTGCCTTGGAATGGGGCAGGGATTTACTTTAATGGTTACAGCAGGAGCAATGACATTCTTGAATTGAACTCTCACTTACATCAATATTTAACTTTGAGGAAGGCTGGAATTCAGAGAGATATTGGGTTTTCCCCCTTGTTTCAATTGGTATCGTCCTCCTCTCCCAAGATACTTGAAGACTGTAATGAGAAATATTTATATCCCTCTTTCCATATTCATTGAATATACTGATATTATATTTTATTAAAGAGTCTCAAATAGCTTACATCCTCTTCTTAATAACCCTATGCATTACAAACTTCTGTTTCCTCAAGCTACAGACAAATCCTATTACAGGGAGTAGATTAAACTGGGCCTTGACAGATCTTTGCAATTCACTGACAAAAAAGGACAAGTTGTCTTACTAATAAGACAACATCATGATCACACTAATGTAATGCATCCCAGCGCTCTCAGATGCAAAAACTTTATGCAAACCCCCTCCAGCAGGCACATTACCCAAATAAAACCCAAGCAATTTTCTTCTAACAATAAGCTAAACTATCTAGTGGAAAGAATTACTTCAGTTTCATATTGTACACGAAGGAGCCATCAGTCAACAGCTGCATGCTTGATCATGCCCTCTGGCTCCACATCCGCAAGGGACCAGGCTCATCCAGATTTTCTTTTGCCACTATGAATGATGTGTATGCTTCTGTGTACAAACATGAGTCCTGAACAGAGGGCAGAGACAGGGCTAAAGAGAGAGATTACAAAGAAGTGTTTTGCTCTATTTTCTCTTAGGCTCCACAGTGTAGCAGAGGATAGACCTCTGGTGATGAATGCAAGGGAAGAGACTCGCAGTGCACAGAAAAAATAGTTGTACCCTTTAAAATGCTCTGAGCTCTCTAATACTGCCTAATTCACAAGGATTTTAATCAACATTTTTTTTTAATCAGCAGAAAGTAACCCGAGAGATTGGGTGCTTGCATTCAGATTTTAAAAGTGGTCATGTGATTTCTTCAAATTATTTGGATGTGTGCAAGAATAAAGGGAACCTGTGGCATCATCAAGAGGGTAACTGACCAGCTTTCAGGGTAGCAGTCAGAGAAGAACCTCTTGCAGCAATTCTGTTATCCAGGATTTCACACTCCTGGAGAGTGCCCATGACAATTAGTAATCTTTGATTCCTTGGACGGCACTGCAGAGAAGTTAATAAAACCATAAATAGGATATGCTTCTGATAATCTGCTCAGACTTTCTTCATGTTGCTGTTAAGTGAATAGGGCATAAAATTCCCATGGAGTTATTTCAGGCAGGTATTATGGCTGGATGAAAATCAGAGGCACAGTAATGAACCCTCTCCATCAGTATAAGCCCCTTCCTTTGGAAAGATTTGGGATAAGTTATAAGTCTCAGGTACTTTGTCCTTGGACCCCCCAGGATACCCAAGAAATCTCATCTCTCCAGGCAGTCTGAATGTGCAGCTGAAAGAAGAATCTATTCCTTATTGAGCAACAACAACTTTAAAATCTCTATTAACTTATCTACTGTTGTATCCTTACCTTTCTAGAGTTATAAAATGGTACAGTGGTCATAACACTTCCTTTACAGACTACAGTGTAGACTCTGTAATGAAGACAGGTAGAATTGAATGGCTTCAGGATAAATATGAGAGAGAAAAAAAATTAAAAATAGTTAACATATATAAAAAATTAACTTTTTACCATGTTCAACAGGTATGTCTGAGTCTCCACACAGGCGTATAGATCCACTTTTTCTGGCCCTTTCGATAGCTATTTGCTTTGTTTTGTGACAGACTGGTAGAAAAATTGTCAATTTCAAGTGCTAGTTCAATAAAATTTGGACCAAATATATAAAATTTGAAACAAATATATACAGCAGTATAGGAACCTGTTGCCAGATCCATTCAGTTGTATTCAACCTCATCATATTTAGCCAATTTTAATTATGTTTACTATTTAAGACTGGCAGTATCTTAGGTTTGTTATTCTCCCCCTCAAGTTAATCATCCCTGAGTACCACTGACTTGAGTTCTGTCCAATATTTTTTGTCCGTGATCTTTCTGTAGACTTTTTTGTAAAATAAAACATTATATAAAAAAGTCAAGAATTCAAAGTCATGGTTCCCATGGCAACATTAAATCTCTCACGTTCCATTGTACCTGCACTAAAAATAAACATGTAATAAAGTACTGTATTTTGTGTGTCAAGGGGAGCAAGTGAATGAGGCCAAGGGCAAGGTCCTGAATGTGGGCCAGGGCAATCCCAGACACAGGCTGGGCACAGAATGGATTGAGAGTAGTTCTGAGGAGAAGGACTTGGGATGTTGGTTAATGCAAAGCTCAACATGAGCTGGGCATGAGAGCTCGCAGCCCAGAAAGCCAGTTGTATCCTGGGTTGTATCAAAACAAGGGGAAAAGAGGTGATTTTCCCACTTCTACTCGGCCTTACTTGGACCTCACATGGAAGGTACCTCACTGTATCCATCTCTGGGGCTCACAACACTAGAAGGACATGGACCTCCTGGAGCAGGTCTAGAGGAGGGCTATAAAGATGATCTGAAGATGAAGAATGTCTCCTTTGAAGACAGACTGACAGAGTTGGGATTGCTTAGCCTGGAGAAGAGAAAGCTTTGGAGAGACATTACAGCAGCCTCCCAGTAGCTACAAGAGAGCTGAAGGAAAATTTACAGGGGCATGTAGCGATAGGACAAGGAATAATAGCTTCAAACTGCGAAAGAGTAAATTTAGCTTAGATATTAGGAAGTAATCCTTTCCTGTGAGAGTGGTGAGGTAATGGAACAGAGTGCCCAAGGAAGTTGTGAATACCCCATCCATGGAAGTGTTCAAGGCCAGGTTGAGTAACCTTATGTGGTGAGAGGTGTCCCTGCACATATCAAGGGGGTTGCAACTAGATCATCCCTAGGGTCTCTTCCAACAAAACCATTCTGTGATTCTGTGAAGCGACTGCAGCTTTCATTCTACTTGCCTGGGTTTTACAGATTGAAGTTCCCAGTCCCAATATGGCAGAAATGTGATTTTACACTGACACAGATCTACAACTTGCAGCATCTATTTACAGCAAGTACATGCAATCTGCCGGATGGGCAGCACTGATTTACACCAGCTGAGCCTGGGACCATCTGTGTGTGTACATTCGGGGGTGTGCTGAGCCTGCAAAGGGGTAGGGACAGCACGTTCCTGTGCAGCACACAGGCATTTTGGGGAGTTCCCTTACAGCTCCAGCAGCGCCAGAAAGAGGGGGCAGGGGTGCTGCAGACCTTACCCAACCTGTCATTGACATATCATCACAAATACCAGCAGGAACAGCAATGCGTTGATGGGCCAACCCACTTTTCTCTACAATTTGCAGCCCCTCAGAAGTTTGAAGGTATTTCTAAATGGAAAAATATATTTAAAAAGTAATTATGAATTCCATGCTAATCGAGACCTACAGTGTCTGGAAGTGCAAAATAAGGAATAGCAGCATAAGCAAAGATCTTCCCTTCATATTGGGAAAGAAATAAGTGGTTTCTTTAATATACTTCTTGTCTTCAAAGGGACTTAAATACAATCAAGAGCTTGTGGGCACAGAGAAGGATTCCGAGATTTTTCTCTCCAGAGTTTGTAGAAACCAGAACCCAAAGTGCATATGCAGTATTTCAGTATTTCTTTTATATGAAAGGCATGAAACATTTTATATGAAGGCATCCTCAAAATCATATGGGTATCTGATGCTCAGTCACTGAGACACAATTTCCTTTTATCTCCAGAACATGTTTGTACATGTTTGGTGTCCTTCATCTTAGACCATCTCATCTTTAAAGGAGGTGTTGTTTTCTCATGCACTGAAGATGCAGCCTGAAATACCACATGGCTCTAACTCATGACAAGTCTCTGAGATTCTGTAGTGCTACTAATGCATCCCATAATATAAACCACACTATTATAGTTTTGTTCAACCTGCAGCTACTAAATAAATATTATCCCTTGCCTAGCTCCATTTAAAATAAATGGACATCTGAAGAGTAACTGTGGCATGAGGTGAGTTTAGCTTAAGAACAAACAGCTCTTTGTGTTTGAGGTTGATTTTTTCCTTGTTTATTTGTTTGATTTGTTTTGAATGATCCTAAAAAACAACATGCAGAGAAAGACATAAAAACATGCACGATTTTCCTAAATGAGTTTAATCTAATGACTGTATCTTAAAAATGTGATTCCGGTTCTACAGGGTAGAAGCACTTTCTGAACATTTCCGTGTGACTGGTATGATGTTTGGACTTAGTCAAGTACATTTGGACTGTGAAAGTAGGTTTGAATCCATTTGCAACACCTCTAACATGAAACAAGAGACATCTCCTACATGTTTAATGTCCAGATTATTTAGAGGCCTCTGAATTTGTGAAAGTGTGAATTTTAGATGCGTGAAATGCTTTGCTGTGAGTCATCAGAAAGGAGAACTGATTTTAGAGCTCTTCGTGATGCGTGCTTGTGTTAATGATGATGGAGTGAACCTCTCTCAAAAGGCTGTGTTAAAATGAAACACTTGTGAAACAACATATGTCAACAGAAAAAAAAAATCCTGAAATGCTGTGACCAGCCCAACTTCTCACATACTTCTACAGTAATTCTAACACTACTTCCTGTAATACAGTAATTCTCAGGAGAATTCATGACTTTTCACAGTCTTTGTCAGTTAATTTACTTAGTTAAGAATTTTCTCCCATCTAGAAAACCTCTGAATTCATTGGCCAGGTTTATGGAACCATAAATATTAGTTGAAAGGTGTATGTCTGTGTTGGGAGGCATGTTTATTTCTTCTATACCTAAGGGGCCAAAAGTTTGGGGTTTTTTTCCCAGAAAGCACACACCAAATATTTTGAGCAGTGACATTCTATGTAACAGGCTCTACTGATATATCTGAAGTTTTACTGACGATTGGCACAAGTTTTCAGGAAACATAATGCTAGACTGGTCCCCCTGGAGTGTGTACCTCAAATGAACTCAGATGAAGAAACATTTTCCCTTTTCCAAAGAGAAAACTGTGATGGCAGCTGGATAGCAGGGCTGTTTCACACAGATGTTATTGAAAGCAGGGTTTGCATCCTAAATGCAAATCAACATATGGCATACTAGGTACAATTTTATTTTTCCTATCTTTGCTGCTACTGTCTAAAGTTATTTATTGCTGGCAAGGCTGAAAGAGGAACAAGCTAGAAATTATTCCACAGCAACTGCTGTGTAGGATACAGAGATACACCCTCTTTCAAATGGATGAAGTATTTTAAGATACCCCCAGCGTCCTACAAATTGAGTGGCATGGATTGCAGGTCTGCACCTCACCTGCTTCCCTGCAAACTTGGTCTGCTTCAGGTAACTCTCAGATAAGACTTGCCTGCATGTGCTGCAGTGAAGTAGAGAACACTCAGTCATCTTCTGTTCCTCTTTGATAGCAGATAGTGAGAAGTGGCGATATCTTTCTTCTCCAGTTAGCTATGTCTTGACAGAGGTCCATGCTAGTGATCACTTAGGCAAAATAAAACAAAAAACCCATGAGAATATTTTCTGTTTGTCTGTTGGATTCTTTTAACCGTGCAAGTCCTATCAGACCAACTGTAAGTATAAATTCAGTGTAATTAGATGCATTTTAACCCTTCTCACTTAATGCTTTTAGCCCATCAGGACCAAGGATATCCCCAGCTGAAATAGCTTTATCACAAAAGCCTATGCAGCTAGGATGTTTCTGTGGGTTAAGGCAGTGCAAACACTTGACATACAGAGCCAGGGATCTGACAGGATTAATCAGTCAGAACTTGGCTTATGATTCCCTTGATCAACCACAAATAAACTACCATTTTAACAAACTTTACATAGTGTTTTGGAAGGGAAATTCTCCACCCAGTAATCCTCTGTCTCTACAGTATTGACCTCGGCTGTAGGGCATTCACCCATTCCACATGTCCTGCTCCACTCCTGAAGTGCTCTGTCATAAGATGTCTTTTCAGTTTGTCTTTCTGATCATGCCAGGTGAACTTCTCCAGAGCTTGCCCTTTGGAAGGTAACTCATTACTCTCCTCTTCGCTCTGAGGCCCACAGCCCTCGCTGGACATCCAGCTCCAGTGTAGAAACAAGCAAGAGGCTCTGCACCCTTCCTGCTCATCTTCCTGCACCATTTCCAACTTCTGCTCTTGGCTGCCATGGCATTTTCTTCCAACACTCTGGAAAACCTGGTAAGCTTTTTTCTTTTCCTTCGATTCTCATTTTTTATGGTTTCCCATCTATTTACATCCTCTGGGAGACTCTTGCAAATATCTCAGTCTCTTACTCCCAAGTTCCTTACAATTCCTAATAAGAAAATGTGGATATGAGAACATATTAATTCACTGATGCTTGTGCACTGTATGTTCAATTCTTTCTTTCTGTACATCTCTCTTATTTCTATGTAATTTCAGGGGAATATCTCATTTTTTTCATGAGATCCATGCCAAGAACTACTTATTTTAGTTCAGATCATCTTATTCTTGCTAATTACTTAAGGGAAAATGAACATGTAAGAAACACCTGGAAAAAAGTACAGATGAACTACTGGACCTTAAATGAATATTTCAGAATATTATAATTGAGCAATGTACATTTGTGACATATCAAATCTAGTAATTATGTGAGTACCAAAGTTAGATCCTTTTACACAAAAAGGGCTACTACAAATGTTATACTTGTTTCATTTAAAAGTACTAGAGGAAATACACATTGTTTGAGTCAAATACAGAGAATGAGAAACTTCTGAGGAAGAGGTGAGTTACAGAAACAAAATTCCAGTGTTGAGAATTACCTGCTGGTACAGAGATTCAAACTGGAATAATGAGGTAATTAATCTTATCTTTCTTTAGTTTCTATGCTTTGTGGGTTTGGTTTTTTAATACATATTTGTGCAGTACCTAACTATAAGTGGATGCTTCTGTAAAACAGTTCACAGTTAATAATGGATATCTGAGGTGAGGCTAATGCAAAGAGAAGAAATTACAAACAACTCAAGCAGCTAATATGTTGACTATTAATTAACAAGAGTGATTCATTCAGTGTTGTAGCCAAACATAAAACCAGACTGGAAGACAGATGAAAGGGCAATTTAGCAAAAGACTGTAACTTATACAGTTATCAGCTGCAATATCTGAGACCTCGAATGCTGGCCTAATTACAGCTCATTTGAAAGGTATCAGGGCCTTATCCTCTATAGGAAGTATTAATAGAAAATTACTTGCCTTTCAAAGACAGTAAGTCCATCTGCATGTCCTGTATCAGCTCCCACCAGACATATATCATTTTACACATGGCTGGTCTGTCATATGATGATAGACTCAATCTTGACAAGGAAGGGGATAGAGAAATTATCACTTTGTGCAGATACGACCACTTGGTACAGGTTGCCCAACATCAACTCAATTGCAAAAGATAACATTTTCCTCAGTTCTTCCATTTTCATAAGCATCAGTGAAAATGCTCATCTTTTCTGTGTTAACTAATCCCCTCTCAGATTACAATTCCTGCCGTATTTTGTCCACTGGGACCAGCCATAGGTGACACTAACATTCAGTGTCACTGAAGCTACTGAGCATTCCTTTGCATGGCAGAGTTGTGCTGAGTGGCACTCTGCTACACGCATGCAGCTACTTGCAGCAAAGGCATTTCTCATTGTCAGCAAGCTCGTCACATTTCCACCCTCCTACTTGGGTGATATGGGTGTGTGTTCAAAGGCAAATGAAAAACTCTTCTGCCAGGATACTGGCACCCTGGATTATGAGCAGAAACTGTGATGAGCAGGTGGTTTGAATACCAAGACTTTACCAAACTTAAAAAAAAAGCAACAGTTATTGCCCAGGATTAGGATATTAACAAAATTATGTAGGATAATAGTCCCTCAGACCATGGCAGGGACTAAACCAATTCTGAAGTCAGTCTCTAGGATATTCAAATCTCATCAAACCATCCTTTTGATATTTTTCCTACCCAAAGGCTGGCCATTGATCATCTGACTGTGGCACTAAGTTTAGGTGTTTGAGCTGGTCACAAGGACTATTTCCAAACTTTTTCATCTTGATTCTCTTGCAAAGCAAAAAATCTCTGTTCTTGCCTCTCGGAATTCATCTGAAACGAAAAGCAAGAGGTACTACTACATTTAACAGGGCCGATGTTTACTCACATTTATTTACAAAACAGATGTTTTCCAAAAATAAGGTACAAGAAGGAACACAAACACCTAGTTGCAAGATCAATCTCCAGGCTATGTTTTAAAATAACCTTTCAGTGTACCTGAATATCACCAAAGCAGAAAAAACCCCAGAAATTAACGACTACAACCTCACTCGAAGAGTAAAGAACAAGCAGATGTGGAATCTGAATATTATAACTACTAGGGAGAAACAGTAAGTATCTCAGTGTGGGAAACTTTTCGTTTGTGTTAATTATATTAATTAGAATTAGAACTTCCACCACTCCAATTTCTTGCAGCTGTGTGGTGCTAGCTGCTATTGTTAGCACTCACGAAAAATACTCCAACAGAGGGCACCAAGAAAATTACTTACAATCTGAACACCCACACAATCCTGTCACATTGGAAAGACTGCAGACAGCATAACTAATAAAGTTATTGTGCTATTTTGAAAGAATAATAGCATGTTTGAAGAGACCACATTAACCCTGTTGTAAAGTATTGATTGCACTCTGTAGTAAAGGAAATGAAACAACAAAGACATAGTGTTTTAATTCTTTTCCTGTTTGCTCTTGCAAGTTTTATTCTTTTTCAATTTACACCTATATTTGAGAACACGGAGAATGTATCACCTATGGTTCACAAAGGCAGTTTTATTTTCATAGACACTTTTTCAGCAACTTGATGTTTTTAGGATTATAGTTCAATTCAAGCAAGTGGTTGTGAATATGAAAGAAATTCCCATCTAAAATTGCTTGAATCCTGTTTATCATGTTTCCTTCTCTTTTTAAAAAAAGTCAATTAGAATGTCAAAATATGTCAGTTGATTGATTCTGGACATTTCAATTTAGATATGTTTCCAAAAAAAGCTATAATTATGATTTCAGTCTCTGAGAAAACGCTCTAATTTCATATCATTGCCTTACAAACAAGCAAAGCAAGGACTGCCTTCTGCAACAATTTGCTGCTGTTTTGAAAGCACATCTGCTTGCCTACGTCTAATATACAATGCCACAGTATAAAACTGTTACAGATCAAGCTGAGGCAAATATTCAGGATGATTTTAAGATTTAACATTTTCACAGCATTTAAAGCCCTGGTCCTCTCATTAAAATATTCAGATTCAAGTATTTCTACTAGATTTGTTTAAAACTGAAAAAAGCCACTTTCTTATTCTGTGCTAAACTGTGAATTTAAAGGCAAGAGGAAAACTGAATTAGCAGAGAATGATGGACAATACAAACACCATCTTTTATAAACACCAATACATAAGAGTCAGTTATCACTCTGTCATACTGTGAATGAACAAAATTTGTAATCAGTCTCTGAGGTGATTTCACATATATATAAAATCACTTCACCTTTTTTTTCATCTCTTCAAATGGTTCTTTTAAGAGCATGATTCCTGTAATTGCATTTCCTTCCTTTTCTATGAGAGTATCTGTAAAGACATTTGGCATCTCATCAGCAAAAACAGCAGATGGAGAAAGGCCTTCCTACGTGCTCTGTCAAGGGAATTGCAAGTTTAGGTGGGGTTTTAATAGACATCAAGGATTTAGTGACATGCCAAAGATTGCATGCCTTCACTGTGCTTATTATTTGTGCCTTTCTCTTTTAATAGAAATGAAAACAATTACTGTGCAGAAAACATTTAGCTTCTCTCTGAGAGTATCATAGCATATGGTATGGGGGATGTATAGCTGACAAAATGAATGTAAAAATGAAGCACATACACTTCAGATGATGCTAGTTGAACTAAATTTATGCTTGAAATTTTAACTGAACTGATAGAAAAGTTTACAAATAGCAAAAAACGTCCTTTGTAAAAAGCACTTCAAATAAAACATTAAAATACTTGTTAGTGAGTTTGGCTTTATTTCAAAACGGCCTTGGGGACCAAAGAACATTTAAAGAGACAACTAAATAAGCACTGTAATTATAAGAATGAAAATCAACAGAGTTTTTCCAAATAACAGTCTTGTTATCACATGATAGCACATGAAATTGCAAACAGAGCACATACTTTTCTCTGTTACTGGGAGAAGAGATTTTCCTGATAGGATATGAACTTCATAGATGAGGCATGAAGATATTTGTACTGGCCATTGAAGGAGGGGGGAAAAATCTTTTTGGTAGGAGAGAAAATTCACAGCTTCTATCTTGCTTATTTCTCAGGGAGGCATTAAAAAAAGTGTGTTGATTTAAACCCTCAGAAAATTTATCGAAAAACCTCCAAACCATCATGAATTTGCACTTTCTGTGAGTAAATAAATGTTCTCCCAGAAAGTTCATTAATGTTCTCAAAATCCTGCAGGACATGAAGTCAGTGTCAAAATTCTCCATCAAACATAGATGTGAAATGCTTGGACTGGTACAGATTCCGGAGCTGGATGAAAAGATTTTGTAAAGGGCCTTCAACAGCCTAGTCTCTTTCAGTCTTTCATGGTATGAGTTCCCTCCTGTAGAACAGAGAGAATTTCTGTCATGCTTTGAATTCAGTGAGAAAATACAGAAATAAGAAAACTCAGTGTTAGGTAGACCTTCATTGATGTGGTGAAAATATTCACATCCTTGCAGCAGATGTTATTTGTAGAAAGTGGGAAAACAGAAATAATAAAAAAAGAAGATTAAATGAGATTTTGGAACTTTGGGAATAGCGTCGCATTGAAATATTAGTTACAGTGTTATAAAAGCACAGGGGAGTTGTACCAAGAACATTGCAGCTGGAGGAAGATCTCTTGAATCAGGTTTCAGACAGCTCAGTATCTGGGTGCACAGGGGAGAAACACAAGCTATTAATTGCAATATTAATCATATATTACCACTGTAGTATTTCAAGGAAGTGTGTCACCTCATGTCCAAGACTAAATATCAGTAATTTCTGCAACTGCTGAATTCCTTGCACCAAACTGCCACACAGCCTTATCTCCAGGGAGAAAAAAGTAAAGGTATATTTCAATTGGGCTGCCTAAGCAGATCCCTGACCAAAACTCACAACAGTCACACGATTTTATACTCACTTTCTGAGTACAAAACACCAGACATAGCACACAAAGAAAGGTCTTGAAGAGCTTCTCTGGTAACTTTTCCTATGCATTTTTTTTTCCTGACTTCTCTTTATCTTTGATCCCAAGATCAGTCCAGCCTCGATATCATCCTCTCCCTCACCAATGCCTGCTGTCCAAGGACAGCTGCATGCCCAGCCAATGTTCTCCTTTCACTGCCCCCGCCCCAGAATGATAGTTTAATTTTGGCTTCCTCGAAACAGGAATGTGCTAAGAAACTAGTAATTTACGTTTCTGGTGTACCACTTCCCAAAATGGTACTAAAGCATTTTACGATGTGCAAACCTCCTAATCTACACCTTTGAAAATCTTTTGTAATGTTCAGTGTGCAAATAACACACTCACATGTTCAGGGTGCTCTGCCCACTACTGCTGAACTCACTGAATTTTGTAGCTGTGCCGGAAGAGCAACAGAAAACTCATGGTACATCTCCATCCATTTCAAAGAGGCACCAAAGGAAGGAAATGAATGTGATCAGTCCCATGTATCATCAGCCAAGATTGCCTTCCCCATATAAACAAATGCAGAAAATAACCTCTTTCTTTTCCTTTCAAACAAGGGGCACTCAGAATAGCTGAAAGGCTGAGGTCTTTGGGTAAAAGACATTGAGGCATTTGTCTATGAAATACAGTTCAAATTCAGACCAGAAAGCTGATGTTCTCAGACATCCAGATCACAGAAACTGCCATTGCTGTGGTGGGTAGCTTTGGCAAGGACAAAGGATGCATAATCTGAATAACTAAAACAACCTCTACCATCCTATATGTTTCTCTGGTGACACAGAGTAGGGCTGAAATACACTGGTAAGATATCTCATGGAAAGTTGCATTTTTGTTAGTTAGGCTGTACCTGTACTGGGGATAAACAGAGGGTTTTCAGTCTCCCAGGGCTGTCAATCTGTCATCTTACACACACACAGAGAACAGGTTTTGCCTTTTAAAAGAAAGAACACTGTGAACAGAAACTCATCATTAATCAAGGCTTATTTCTCTGTGTGAAGAAAAAAAGCAAAGTCAAGTCACCATCTCCACATTTGGAACTCTATTCTGCTTCACAAGCTGTGGGTAAAGAATATAAAGTAGGACCAGAAAGTTTGTCCTTAGAGAGAGGAAAAAGAAACACTCAGGTCTCTGTGTGGGATATGCTGGTCTGTGGAAGTTGAATAAACTTATCCAATACACAATGCGATGACTCACAGTGCTTGATGGAGGAGCACTGTATGCTATCCATCAAACATTTGCTTCAAGACAATCCTTGAAACTTTGAACACAGCAGGATGAGTAGATCACAAACCTCTCTGTAATCCCTGCGTGCTGCTAGGCACTCTACCTGCCTTATAGCAACAGTGGTTATAAAAAACCCTCCCTGTGCTAACCTGAAATAAGCTAATGAGATTGCTTGTAATTTATGACTGGATAGTTAGGCTTCCACCTTGTGATCCCAAAGACCTGTTGGAGTACTCACTGCAAGTGCAAGCCAACAGAATAACCTATTTCCTCCAGGTGTTAGAAATGCAGATTTCATTGTAAATCAGGCATGACTCAAATGCCTGACAGTTGATGATTAAAAAATTACAGTAAAAATAACTTTAACTTAAGTGCTTGCTAACAAAATATTCTTAATAATTTTATTACTGACAACCCTCTCTGAGATCTGTAGTATATAGATAAAACAGTAATTAGTGTAGGCAAAATCAAAGACTAATTTAGAGAGATATTAGCAAGAACAATTTTTGGAACTTAAAGGTTGAAACATTTTCAGAATTAAGTTGATTAGTCATTGAAATTTATTAGGAGGCAGTGTTGGTTAAAGACTTGGACTCTACAAAAAATAGACTGAAAACTTCTTCAGGCTTTTAATTTAGCTGAACACAAGTATGGTCATTTAAAAGAGGGTATCATTGGATGACACTACTACTGATGCTGCTACATGTAAGGCACACAAATTATCCCTTCTAGTGGCCTTAAAAGCTGAATTTTGAAATCTCAGCATTTTTACCATTTTGAGTGATTTAATATGTATTTTTCTCTTCCACATACTTTGAAAATGCCCTCAGGAAGGGTGCAGGCGAAAGCAGGGAGGCAGGGCAGAGAATTATGAGATCTGGCCCAATCTAGCAAACTATTATTATCATCAGCATGATAAATGAGGCTCTGATTTCAGTGGGACTGTTCACAGTACCACGTGGAGAACCTCTGTTCCTGGACAGAGCTTTCATTTACTATGTAACAACCAAATAACTGAACTCTACAAAATACATCATCTGAGTGCATTGAAAAACAGAGGGAACATATATTCTCTAATCTTTATATGTGTAGATGTTACTTGTAACCTCAAATGCAAAAATGTAGGCAGAAGTGAGATTTTTTTAAGCAGACTATACTCCTTAATAAATGAAATACTTACCACTCTGGAATTAACAATTCTAATCATAAATGCCAGGCAACCACTTTTGAACTGCTACCATAGCTAATTACTCCAGTGGGAAAGGAAACAGCAGAAAGGGCATTTCAGTTGTGCAAGGACAGGTTCTCTCTGAATTTATATTTTGTCCAAAAAAAACCTGTAGTTAGATAGAGTTCATGGGAATCTTAACCCTTCCTTCTTAGGAACTAAAATGTTTCTGATAATCGTATTTTTCTTCCTACTGAATAAGCTAGTGATTTCCTCCAAGACTAACATAATTTATATCTATAGTTTTCTTTTTTTACTTTATCATTGTCTATAATCTGCTCTAGGAGAATGATTTAATGATATTGTTGTCTTAGTGATATTATAACCAATGCCATCATTATAGTAGCACCACATGGTGAATAGTCATTAAGTGCTGGCACTCAGGTGGGCACTGGAAAAGGAGTAAACAAGCTCCTCTCACTGGGACACCAAATGAGACAAACATGCCAAATTATTGTGAACAGGACCCAAGAAGTGTCATGGCATTTCCTGGAGACTGAAATATTCCTGACTGAGAAAACCTGAAGATCAGGTCCACTAGAAGTTACTATGAAACATTCTTGGGCGTCAGATTCATTCATAATACCTCCTTTGAGAAGACTGATAGTAAAAGAGAGCCCTGCTCTTCTTTGGAGTATGAGCAGCCAAGAGTGGAGAGGAGTAGACTAGAATGTGGAGAAAACCAGGCTGTGATCCTTCACGTCGCCTCACATCTGCTGGACCAATTTTGAGTTAAGAAGGTAATAAGCCACCCAAACCCAAGATGAAGGTGAGAAATGGCCAATCCTTCATACAGAAACACCACCTTGTAAGCCGTATTGATGTACTGCTGCCTTCAGTACTATAAAGATGTAAGATTTTTGTTTGGATCCTAAATGTCCCTGCCTAGAAGAGATGGCAGTTCAGGAATAGGATGGAGTAATGCAGAGTGTAACATTAAAATGTCTTGATCCGGTTGTCAAACCTGGAGAAATTACCGTCTTGTAGGCCAAAGGTAGATCCATAAGCACATTTCAATGTGCAAATATTGCTGGGAACCTGAGGGCTGTGGTTTGTTTGAGGGAAGTGGCATCTGGAAGGAGTTAGGCAAAACAAAGCATGTGGGCTTATTTACAGCCCATTAAATGATGGCAATGTACAGTACATTTGTCACAGATTATGCAGGTTGACATTGTATTTGCCATAGGTATTCTTGAACTGTTCTACTGACCTCTAGTCTGTCATCGTTGAGATAAAACAGACAGTAATCCAACTCAGCTAAGTGAAAGCCATAAAAATAATGAATCGTCGCAACACAGACAGAAAAAAAGCATCCAAGTTCATCATAACATCTTCCAGATTATTCTACATAAAATGTAAAGTAATTTTTCTTTGATCTTTATTGAAAACAAGAGAGTTTCAGAATCCAGTGGAGATACATTTTTAAAATTAAAATAAACACTTGGGCCAGATAAAACAATAATCTCACATAAATGTCCAAATAAACTTTTTTTCCAAGATACAACAAATTCTATAACAAGCTTCCAGGGAAACCTCACTAATTGTGGTGTGCAAAGTTTTTACTTTTCAACACTCTCCAGACCCGAATAAAATTATTATTAAATGTATTACTGAATCCTGTTTCAGGTTGCATAGTCTTCCACAATGCTTTTCTCTCCAGCTTTTCTGATTTGTTCCTATGAAGTTATTCCAGAGAAGGAAGAAATCTTCCAGGTATTACACAGCTAAAACTGGATATAAGAAACGTAACTTTTAAATTTAGAACTTAAAAAAAAAAAAAAAAAAAAAAAAAAAAAAAAGAGAGAAGACTAGAATAACTTTACACACAGCTTCAACATCCTGACATGCAGTAATTCAGAGTGAGTCACTTTCCATCCAGCAAAGATAGGGTATGGTAATTCAACTGCTGATAAACTCTTTGGGCAGAAGGTAGCCTACTTTGGATAAGATACATACACATCTCTTCTTGAAGTAGGTAGCCTTTTCCATTTTAGCAGCTTATTTTAAAAACTGAGAATTGAAAACTTAGCTCTAAAATGAAGGAACATGAAAGCAGAAACTTAGGGCTTTATGATAGATATCTGAAAGTCATACTGAAATCTTGGAGTTAAAGTACACAAAACTGAGGTAGTAATATTCTAAGAACAACCAGAATATAGCTGTCAGACCCCAGAGACAAAGTCTTTATGAGTCTGTAAGATTTATCTGATGAGACTTTCTACTTTTGAAGAGAAGTTTAGTAACAGACTTATGAAAGACTGTTCTAATAGAGAAAGCTTTTGTGGAGTGACATGAGCAATCACTATACGAGACATCAGTTATGACTTGTGAGTCTGCTGAGTATATATTAATGTGTCTTGATTAATTTCCCTTGGGGATGAAATCTTCCTAAAACTATAGACAAGATGGCAGCCGTGATTTTTTAGCAATTGTTTCTGCAAAAGTATTTTCAGAGCATTAACAATTCCTCAGGTTTTTATGAGACAAAGAAATAATTCAATATCTATTTCTCCTTCTTTGAGAGGTCATACATCCCTACCTCAGCTGACAAACTTATGTCACAGGCTGAAGAAGGGAGGGCTATATTTTGTTTAGCATCTTTCCCGGCCCAGATCTCTTTTTTTCCTCTGGTTAATATCAGAAAACCTCTGCCAGCTGTGAACTTTCCTTTTCTAGTGGGCTGTCACTGATCAGCAGTATAGCCACAGATATGAAGTGCATAGAGATGGGACCCGGTTTTGCTTTCAGTTGGAAGCCAGTGAGATTGCAAAAATAAATATGATTATAATTCTGGACTTAAAATATCTTTAATCATATTCCTGTTCCCTTGAGTATGGACTGACTGATTGCAGATTCCAATTTTTATTCCTGACTATCATTTAAATTTGTGAGGGTAAGGTTGAATCATATACTGTGTTTCTTCAGTGTCTTCCTTATTCAAATCATAGCCATCTCTTGGTTAACAGGAAGAACCTGAATTAATTCCTTCATAATGGATAAATGTGCCAGAGCATTGGCTAATGTTTTTTATATTGTCACTTACTCATGGTTGTTTATGTTCAGGGTTGTTTTCTTTAGACCATTTTATATTCAGGCAGACTTCTCAACACCCTGATATGTATCAATTTCCAATTAACAAGAAGGGGTGGAAACAAAAAATTGGATCTCACAGAAATTTGGAACACACCCCTGTAAAACCAACAGTTATTACAGGGAGACTAATTGCTCTCCTCCAAGCCAAGCATAGTTTTCTTTCATTTTGGTAACAGGTTTTACAGTAATCTGTATAGGACATTTATACCTGGATAAGCCAAACAGTTACTACTTATCCCACCAGACCTGCTCAGCACTACAGAGTTCTGCATTACTTAAAAGTCCTTTGTGATTGATAAGCTTTACTTATTTCATTTCAAGATTTTCTGATAAAAGTCTTCTTTCAGGTAAGAGTTCGACAGTGTGTGCTGTTGAGGATCTAATGGTATCAAGAACAATATATCCATTAAGGGAAGGACGACTGAATTTTCAATTTATTGTACTTCTGAATAATTAATATGCCTCCAAGCCCCCTTAATAAACTGATCACTGAATGTAGCACAACTGGACATTGCAGCACTGTGAGAAGTCTTGAGGCTATGGATGACTTGTATGCCATTACTCTCCCTAGATAAATTGCACCATTCAAATGATGTTGTTGAATTTTTTGTCAGTAGAGGGGCCCGTGGTTTGACATTTACAAATGCATTTCAGATGTCTCTTTCTATGAGATGTCTCCTCTGCAGCCCCTAAATCCCTTAAACTTTGGGGAAAAAGGAAAAAGCCTGGAAAAAGAGATATCACAGAATCATAGAAAGGACCTTAAAGATCATCCAGTTCTAACCCCCCTCCCATGGGCAGGGATGCCATCCACCAGACTAGGTTGATCAGGGTCCCATACAGCCTGGCCTTGAACACTTCCAGGGATGTCATCCAGAGTTTCTCTGGCCAACCTGTTTGGTGCCTCACCACTATCACAGTAAAGGATTTCTTCCTAGTATCTAATTTAAACCTAGTTTCTTTCAATTTGAAGCTGTTTCGCCTGTCCTGTCACTACATATTCCTATAAGTAGTCTCTCTTCATCTTTCATGTATACTGTCCTCAAGTAAAGGAAGGCCACAATCAGGTCACTTCAAAGCCTTCTCTTTTCCAGGCTGAACAAGCACAGTTTTCTTAGCCTGTCCTCATAGGAGAGGTTCTTCAACCCTCTTGGTGTCCCTTCTCTGGACTTGTGTGTCCCTTCTCTGGACTTGCTCTGACACATCCATGTCCTTCCTGTGCTGGGACCCCAGAGCTGGATGCAGCACTGCAGGTGGGGGGAGGAACAGAGAGGCAGAACCCCCTCCCTTGCCCTGCTGGCCACGCTGCTTTGGATGCGGTCCAGGATACAACTGGCTTTCTAGGCTGCAAGTACATGTTTCTGGGTTAGGTACAGCCTCTAACCCACCAGCATCCCCTAAATTGTATTTAAGTGTTTCAAGGCCTGTCACTTTACAATTCACAAACTGCATGGTTTTTAAAGGTTCTCAAGACAAAATGACCCAGTTCTGCATTTCTTTTTTATACACAAGATATCTCCACGTTTCTTGTGTTAATCACAACATGCTAAGCCTGGGTTAAAGGTGGATGAAAAGTGCAACTTTATTTTGCATCGTGCTGATTTTAAGCTTGTTTCTTTCATCTATTAACTTTTCACAAACATTTCATTCACTGAACTTTAAATATGCATGTCTACTCAATTAAGCTACAGGTATATGCAGGTTTACCTAGTAAGGAAACAGAAGTAATACTGTGTGATTTATCCTCCTGATCACAGACAACTATTTAGCCACAAAAACTCTGCTAAAATGGTAGCTCTAAAAAACTCATCTATGTATTTTCCTTTTATATTCATTTTTCCATCAGGTTCTTGCTTTCACTGCATCAGATCAACACCTGCAAGACCTCATCCAACTCAACCATTCTCTGCTGTTGGATCTCTTTGTCTACTGCACTTCAGTGGCAACAAATGCTCTAAGGCCATCTGTCCATTTTTCTTCACAGTTTCTCATGAATCTTTGCAGGGCACATTAAGTGTCTTTTTGGAGCTGTTCTAAGACCTGAGCAAACAACTTCAACTGAGTTCAAGCTCAGCTTTAGTGTTGTGGACTTTAAAGCTCTACATGCTTTCAAAGAGCTGCAAGCAGCAGGTACAGGTACAATAATCTAAAAAAAAATTGGGCAACCAGTACAGCAGTGCAATGTACTTTTGCAAGTCCTCAGAAACTTCTAAAGTCTTTCTGGTGTCTTCTCCAATGGCACAAAACAATGTTTCCTCCTATGTTTCTATGAGGCTTGTGAGCATGAAACTCTGATGAATGGCATGGGGTGGAAGTGGACTGGCAAAATGCTTATGGGGAATGTGGAAAGGCGGATTTGCTTAAACACATACATATCAAAACGTGTAGCAAGAACTTGTTTGAAACCAAGCAGTTCTGAGGAATTTAATGCCATCATAATCACTTGTCAATGAATCACTCAGATATTCTGAGTTTCAGCTATCTGCTGTCTTCCATACACCAGCTCTTGGTGTCCCTTGCTTTAGGCAAATAGTGTCTTACAAAACAGGATCCTATTAAAACAGAGGCTTTTACAGAACTTTTCCTTTGATATTTAGACAAACTCAGGGACATGTTTCTTTCTGGGTTGGACCCTGGCATAAGGAATGCACAGTACAATGTAGTTTTGAAGAGATGGAATTCAGTAAAACAATTTATTTCAGAACAAGGCCATGCCTAGCTCCTTCTTGAAGGCTATTCCCATGCTATATTTCAGTTGTCAACTATTTTGTCTGCTTAAAGAAAAAATAAGACAGTATTTGGTCAATAACAAGAAATACGCTCTTTAAAAAAAAAAAACAAACCACAGGCTGTTTTATCAAAACTGTAAAAATGACAAGTAGACCCAAATAGTATCCCATTTCTGGAGAGATGATAAAAAGTTCTACCCTGAAAGGTGAACATTGCTGAGAATGATGGTCAAGTGAGAATGGGAGGCTCAGGATGGGAAATTATAGAATGATAGAATAGACTAATAGAATACTTAAGATTGGAAAATACTTCCAAAATCACCAAGCCCACTCTTTGACCGAACAAAATGCCACACAGTAATCTCTGTAGTTACACAAGCTTGTCACTAGCTTTGATGTCAGGGGGCTGAAAAATGTGAGCAACAACTGCAGAGATACCCCTGTCACTGGGCAGTTCACCTGTTGCATGTCCTGGTCTCATCATGTACCACAAGTAGCTGGGTGAATGTGGGATGCTCCTAATTGGAAGGTATTATTCAGATCCACCTGTGCACACACGATATACATCAGTGAATCCCCATAATTTTTAGACCCTCTGACTGCTCCACATTTGCTTCCAAAAAGCAGCTGTATGAGAGGCTGTTGAAAGGGGTCAGAAAGACTCTCAGCATTGTCTCTTCCTCTTCAGTCCATGTGTTCATGGTTTCTTAAAACAAGAGTGTTGGCTGCTGATTCTCTGTGAAATTAGCATGTTCTCAAAAAGCCTCTGTGAGTACTAGGCTTTAAAATAATACATTTAATTGAAATTTGAAGTTTATTTCATAGATGTATTCTTTTCAGAAGTCAAAATATAATGAAACTCCTGCCTTGGGCATTGTTGGATAACACCTAGAAAACCTCAATCAATACTATTCTCAATATTTTTTAGGATCTCCAACCTTGAAGAGCCAGAACTTCAAGGCACGGGATCTTGCTAAGGCTCACAAAATAAATGAGCAGATTTTCTCAAAGGAAGCAAATGTGCAGAAGGGTGGAAAGTTGGATGGGAGCAGCAGGATAATGAGAATACTTGACTATCTTTTTTTGAAAAATTTCATTTAAATCTCTCCAAATCCCCTTGTGCCTTAGGACACTGGTTAAAGGTTCCTGAAAAAGAAAAGTAGGAAGAGGGAAATATTTTTCCTGGTTAGGAATATGTAATTTACTATAACATATCTAGACCTTACATACTGTTTAAATAACATAGGAAAATATCATGTTAGATGTGGATTCTATCATATAGCATATTCTGTTCTATATACAATATAGAAACATTGCTAATATAAGATATTTTGCTGTGAAATTATATATTGTGCTATCTGTACATCTGTCAGCCGTTACAGATATAATTAAGTGATAGCCTGTGTTAAAAAATATGCTATGATGGGCTTAGCAACACCCAAAAGTATAATGGGAACGTTTTAACAGGGAATGCAAAGAGGGTAGAGGCATCTAGTAGAGTTTCAGAACCAGTTTCTTGAAACTGACAGAGATTTATTTAGCACTTTATTTAGATGTTGCAATTATCAAGATAAAGACTGTACCTTCCCTAAGTTTCAAATAGCCCTCGGGCTGGAGGGAAAGATGTTACTGTGGGGTGTCTTCATCGTTCTGCTATTATATTAGACTTGCATTTAGCATACAGTTTGTTAGCTCTGACAGTTTTTAAAAGACACGCAACAGGTAAGCAGATTTGCTGGCTCTAAATTGAAAATGTGAAAACTGTAAAACATTTAGAGCTCTAAAAATATAAAAGCCGGAATCAAAATAAGTCCATTCATGTCATATAGCATAAAAAATACCTCAAACCTGAAGTGTAAGTATTTGTCGGGATGCCAAGTACGGTAGAAGGACACATAGAGTGAACTACACATAATAGTTCGACAGATGCACACACACCTCAGGGAAAAGTGGAGTCACATTCACACCTCGCCCCTACCTCTCAAGCCTGAACTCTCTAGCCAAGATAAGAAGAGCAATCAAGATATTTTTCATTGCTTTTTAATAGCAACGGAATAATGGGAAAGGATGAAATCCCAAGAGACTCCTACTGGAACATATGCAAGCTATCTGGATAAAGCCCAGATGATTGTACATCAGTGGGATCCATCACCTCAGAGCAATGAAATGAGTAACAACATTCACCATCACCTAACAACCTCTCCCCCACTCCAGACATGGCAATCTGCAGTGCTGACCACTGGAGATAGCTGCTAGCCTCTCATGGAGGTAAAGGAGAAGGAGACATTAGTCTTCCCCTCCTCTGCTCTCCTGAACAACTCACGAGTTATCCGGCTTGAAGTAAATTTTACAGTGTTTGTTGTATAGCTCCCAGCATGAAGGCAGGCATCAGATACCCACACACTCCCTCACACCAAAATGATTTGGTACATTTTTTTCATTAGCAACAGAAATGGTGATGTATCCTCAGGCATCAGAAGCTAGGCTGGCACACTTCTTCCTTTCACCTTGCTCAGAAAAATTCCCATCTGGTACATTGCCCATCCTTCCTGAAATACTGGGTGTCATGAGATCATCTCACACAGCTCCCATTCTTCTTGAAGTTCAAACAAAGAGTCAGTGTTCACTGAAGCACACCATTTTGCAGTTCAGGGTAAGCCTGCAAGTGGGTTTTCAGCCACTCCACCCAAACGAAGGACAGGGTTTTCCAGGTGTAGTGGTTTTTTTTTAGTGTTGGGTGTGTGTGAATTACATGGTATTTTGTATAACACGTTCTGATTCACTTTTTTTTTTTTTTTTGCTGTGAAAACCTGAGGGCTGGTGGGGCTTAAAGGTAAACCTATCAATTGTCAGACAATGGCTGGAAAGGATTTTGAATCACAGCAAACCTTTGATGAACCTGGATTGAATTTCGACTTTGCAATGAAACCTGTGAGTTTCCAGAGGTTTCAGGTTCAGTTGTAATCATTATACAACATCTCTAATTACAAGTTGCCGTGCGAAAAAGAAAATCTAATAAAAAATATGTTGAAATAATTTGAGGAGATTATGCTTATTTAAACATAAATTCCAGCACTGGTGACTTTGTCTGTTATTCGAAATGCTTTTTGGAGTTCTAAGCTCTGGAAGCGTAAGGACCTGCAGTGCTTTTAGAAACAGAGAACGAGGCCTTTATTATAGGGCATACCTGGGGTCTGGATCAGGAGAGAGTATCCTTTGTCACAACCCACGGGTGTCAGAGTCGCACAGCTGCACACAGACCAGTCTGAAAGGTCAGATTACGCGTGGAAAGGATAGGATAATGGCAACACTGTTTATTACCATTCCAATTGAGAACAATGAGCCTCTACGGGCGTTAGGAGCCAGACAAGTGTTGCCAAAGAAAGCAGAAACACGAATCCTGACTCGAGGATATAGCCAGGCTGTTTGGTGCGCGCTGATAACATCACGCTCGCCACTCGATCTATACCGCGTTTCCAAGAGCGGGATGAGCCAACAGATCCCACCCGAGGCGTGGGGACCTTTCCCCGAAATCAGCGCCCGAGACCCGCCGCCCCCGGCCGCGCTCCCTGCCCCGACCTGCCGCCCCGCCGGCTCAGCCGGCGCCCTCTTCCTTCCGCCCCTCTCCTCCTTCTCCTCCAGAAGCGGCAGGTTCCCCTCAAGCGGGAGGTTGAGAGCGGGGGGCTCGCACAACCGCCTGTAGCAGCAGCTCCTGCGCCGTGCTGAGCCGAGCCGAGCCGCACTGAGCCAGGGTGCGCCGTGCCGGAGAGGGCGGAGGAGAGCCGAGCCGAAGTGTGCCAGGGAAAGCCGAGCCGCGCCGAGCCGCGCCAGGGAAAGCCGATCCGGGAGGAGCGGAGCGGAGGCGATCCGGGCAGCGCCGATCCGGGCAGAGCCGGCGCTGCCCCCGCGCCTGCAGCAGGAGGCGCTGCCGGGCGCCGCTGCGCCCGCGCCGGGCTGCGGGCCGGAGTCCCACATTCCCCGTGCCAAGTGCCGGGGAGCGGGGGTTGGACGTGAGCGCTCGGCTCCTCCCTCCGCCCCACTCGCCCAGCAGCAAAGTAACTCCGGAGTACGAGGGGAATCGGTGCCACCGCCGCCGCGCTCGTCGCGCCGCAGACGGCTGCCCCAGCGGGCAGCCCCGGGGCCAGCGGGGGCCCCTCGGCGCGGGGCTCTCCTGGCGAGGCGCCGCGGCGAGACGGGCGGTCGAGGTGCGCTCCGCCCGCCGCCGCGGGCCGGGGCAGCACCGGCCTCTTTCAGAAACTTCTCCGCAAGTCGGCATGGGCAGGGGGGCCGGCGCCGCCGCCTCGCTGCCGCTGCTGGCGGCGCTCGCCCTGCTGGCCGGCCGCTCGCCCGCCCTGCTCGGGGCGGCCCGGGCCCAGCTCTCGGCAGGTGAGTTCTTGCTCGGCGCCCAGGTATGGGCGGGCGGCGCGGCGGGGTCGCGCCGTGCCCGGGCTGCCTGCCGGGAAAGGGAGGGAAAGAAAGGGGAGAGAGGGTTGGGAAAAGTCGCACTGCTCCGGGACCCGGCTCCAGCTCCTAGGATCGGCGGTGGGGCTGCAGAAGGGCTACCCCACACCCCCACCCCCTCCGCTCTGCGTGGCGCGGTGGGCGACCCACGCGTGTGCGCAGGCTGCCGGCGCGGAGCTCGCAGGGGCGGGCTTCGGGCACCTTACAAACTCCCCTTCCTCACCTCCTCCTCCTTCTCTCCCCCGGCCAGCCTCCCAGGTGCCGGCGGGATTGGAGCTGTTGTCTCCCCTTCCCCCGCTCAAACTTTTCCCGGCGTTTCCCTGCCCGGCGTGGAGGGCGCAGCCCAGCCGCTCCCCTCGCCCCGAGGCGTGGGGCGGGGAGACACGAGCTGCCGCTGGCCACTAGGATCCCCCCTCCCCACACTAAAAAAAGAGTGGTGGGTGAGAAATGGGAGGGAAAGCTCCGGTAGGGTCGGCGTCTGTTTTGTGTGAAAGCCGCGAACTCCTCGCCCCTTCCTCCCTGGCCGCCCAACGCCACAGGGTTTTGCGGAATTAAAGCCCGCGGGGCCGGGCGGTGGGAGCTGCGGCTGGCGCGGTGGTGAGTTGTTGGCCCCGGGGGAGCCTCGGGGCAGAGAACCCGGGGCTGGAGCGGCCGCCTCGGGAAGAGGGGGCAGCATCTCCCGTGCCGTGCCGGGGCGATGCGGGAGCCACTGGGGACTCGTGTGCCGGACTGTCACCCCCTACCTGCTCCGCTGTAGTTTTTGAAGCACCCTTCGTTCGCTTGGGGTGAAGCTTTATCTTGAACGTGCTTATTGTTTGCGGCGTGAAGTGTTACGCCAAGGACTGACTGGCTGAAATAGACTTAAGGCTCTCGTTTTTCTTTCTTCCCTCCCCCCCTCGTTTGAATAGCACTTGAAATCGCATCGGGTGCATCAGTTGGACAGGCATTTGAGATCTTTATCATACAATACTGATTTGAAAACTGCCGTTAATAAAAGTATCTACACTCTTGAGACTTTAAAGGACTGATGTGTAGTCAGGGGGCTTTTCCTTTTTTTCCTCCTGGTCCTCCTATAAATTAGTTTTTAATTGAGACATTTGAAATGTCATCGATTAAAAATATGCTGAGGCAGTGCTGGTCTGAGCAGATTACATCCATCGTTGTGTGTCTGACTTTGGTCTGTATGATTTAATGTCTCTGTATCAGAATTGTAGAATTACGTAAGCACCTACGAGCCCTTTACCAGGGAAGGGAAATGTACCATCTACACAGCTGGTATGTTGTAGGACCAGCTAAAATAAAATATGCCCAAGCATAATATCTTTTCATTCAAAACCATAGTTAAGTCAGACCAGTGATTTTTGCTTTACTCCTAACTCATCAGACTAATGTTAACACCAAAGATAACACTTACGTAAAGATTTTTTATAAGCTTGTTCACTGGTGTAAGGAGAGTAGGAAGTTCTGATAACTTATATGGTTTGTGGTATTTTATGCTGAAAATGTGGCATGCAGCCCATTTTGGAATCGCAAGTACAAGCAGTCAGGTTGGTGCTGTGGGGTATGTGTTAGGTAAGTGGAAAAGAATGTTCAATATCCTTCTGACCAGAGTAGGTGAAGCTTGTCGAGGAGTTGAACAATTGTATCTAGGAAACACAAGATTAATTTTTTTTTGGTGTGTATAGCATGTCAGCAGCTAGAGACTTTAGTTTCTATTGCCAAGAATCAAGAATACTGATGTATTGCACCAGTCAGAGGTTTCTTAAACAGAGACACTTGGACCTTTTTGAAGGTTTAGTGAAATAGAGTTGTTAGTAGCTGGTTCTGTCATTGTACTTGGTTTAAGGCATGGTTCTTAAGCTCTTATTAAATACATTTGATAGCCACAAGTAGAGCTATATCCTACTGAATTCGATAACTGCCATAAACTTTGTTTCGTTACTTATTCTAAGCCAGTCCCAGGAGTGTGCGTGTGTGTTTGTGATTCTGTTGATGAAGCTTCTTTATCTTGGTGTTAGTACATGCACACACAAGGGTATGTTCCAGTTTGTATGTCCCAGTGAGAGCCTTTCTGTAGCCTACATTGAGAAGTTTCTCTTTTTGGTGCATGCTGGAGCATCTGTTTTATACCCAGGCATCTCTGTTTTACATGAGTACTGTTTTGCAATCTTATTTCTTTGACTGCCTTCCACCATCCTCACTGTAATATAACAGCCTGTGCTTTTCCAAGTTAAACTAAACCTAGCTAATTCTCAGCTCCCTTTTTATTAATATTCCTCTTGTCTATATTGCAAGAATTGAAAACTGTTAATTTTCCTTTGTCATTAATGAGGGTATTAAGTTGGTCTGGACCTTTCACAAATCTCTCTCTCATTGTAATTTGATTTTTATTTCCTTTTTATGATGCTCTGTGCTACTCCTGAGCATGAAGGATAGCAAGATCCAGAATTCTTCATAAAATTTTTCATAAAAACTTTGACATGTTTATTAAGGGTTTAATCAAATTACAGAGCCTGAGTTTTCTGATAGTTGGCCTTCTTTGGGAACTGTGTGTGATAGTTTGCCGTCTGTTCTTCCTTCTAACATATTCCGTGAAAGCAAATGAGAAGGAGCTGCAGAAACTCGAGAAAACGAACAAGATAAATTTTGTAATTTGTTGCTGTCTTAAAAAGTGTGCTTGTAGATCTTCTCCGCCCCCTTTGCACATAATTGAAACATTGTATGTCTTGTTTTTCTCCCCAGATTTCAAATGAAAAAAAAACCCCAAGCAAACAAAACCCCAAGCAGCTTCCTTCTGCCCTCGTCCCCCGCCCCCTTTCCTCCAACACAGCCCTAATCCGCAGTGTAATGTTTTCTGGTCTCTGTAGATTGTTTCTTTACACCGCTGCTTTCCATGACCCTTCAACTTGGGTGCGTGCCTGTCAGAATCTAGGCCAAAATGTTTTGGCAGTGTGCTCTCTGTTGAAGTCTAGCTATTCCTTATATAGCACCTCCTTTCATCTGCAACTCCTACAGTTCGATAAAGAACAAGTTCAGCTTGTTTTCACAACTCAATCACTTTAAACTTATATTTTTTAAAATTTTATTTTTAGCAATTTGCATATTTTCAAATTTGAAGGGAAAAAAAGGAATATCTTAATTTTTTTTTTAAGAATGCTACTGGCTTGTCAACTAGCTGATAGAAATGTGCATTGCACTGCCTCTGATGGTGTCTGTGCAAGTGTGTGGGGTTTTAAATTACCAAAGAAAAGATATGAGGATAAAAATTCTAGATGCATCAGCTTACCTGAAGTTGTTGAACTGTGGTATTTCAGACCATAGGGATAGTTAAACATAAAAAACATTGTATGTTTTATGAGTTCAAACCATTTATTAGGATAGTTATTCCTTAGATTTTGCATGGGAAGTAGTTAGTGTCACAAATTAACATGGAAGAGTAAATACTTCTAAGTTAATCTTTTTCCCTTCTCCTGATAAAATAGTTTTAGTCTGTGTTTGGGAGTGAATCTAACTTTAAAATTTGATACCATAAAGTAAAAGATATTATTTGTTTTATAGATTTTTTTTCCCACTAAATATACTTACAGAGAAATATATGAAAATTGTAACCAGCGTATCTATTGTTTGTAATCATGTAGTAGAAGAAACTGAGAGCTCTTTGAAAATATTTAAAAATACTTTAAAGTAATTTAACTCAAATTAGCTCTTTGCTGCCAGAACAGCAAAAAATCCTTCAGTCATATTCTACCTTGAATGTACTACAATTTGCATGTATGTGAGATATGCAGGAGACACTGGCGCAGGTAGGCATGCACGTATGAGAAACCTATCAGTAGCTTTTTTATTTCCCATCAAGCTGTTAAAACGTATTGACAAATTACATGGAAAATGAGTGAAATTAGAAGTGATTTTCCTGCTTTCATCACCTCCTTCTCAAATGTTTTCTTCTCTTTTATATATTCAGCTCCTTCCATGGCACTGTGGATTCACAGATCACTTGTCTATCTGTATTTTCAGGTGTTGTATTACACTTCTACAAGGGATATAAATTTTCTAATTGGAACGTGACAGGTTCACGTGAGATTGAAAGCACCCAGAACTCAATGACCCCGGAAGTCCCAATTAGTCCCTTTTGTCTGAGAATCACAGTACTGCTGGATTAGTGTGGTAGTGATACACACAGTGCACCTTAAAACAAGGAAGATGTCTTGCTCTTATTTAAGACCTGCTTACGCTGATAAATAAAAATTAAAAAATCCCAAGGGCAGGGGGAAGGTGAGAAACCTGCACATGATGAGGTGAGAGGTCCAGCTAGTCCAGTAATCCGGTCTCTGATGGTGAGCCTTTGGGGAGAGGGATTTTTGGCGAGATGAGTGACTTCCTCTGAGTACTGTCTGTCCGCAGTGACAGAGTGCTGGTATTTTATACTGTGAGCGGACTATGTAACCATGATTGTGCCTAATGACTTTTCAGCCTGTATTGCTTTTAGCATTTGCCTTGTTTTGTAGTAAGGAATCTAAAAGTTGTGGGGGAAAAGCTGTGGTCCTTTGTTTTTTGAAATAGCTTGTTGTATTTATCCTTGCTCTTGTACAAAAAGATGAATAATAATTTCTCCTTATTTACCTTCTTCATGCCACACAGGGGTTTTCCACTCTACCTCAACTATTCCTTTTCTAGTCAGCAAAGTTCAGTTGTAGCCGTCTTCTGTGAAGCTACCATTCCATATCTTCTTTTTATCCTTTATCAGCCTTCTCTTTCTGTTCCAGTTCTACAATGCTCAGAGCATCCATGAGACAGCTGCCTGATGGATTTATATAGCGCTTAATAATGATTTCTGTTCCGTTCCCTATCTGTAGTGTGATCATTCCTGTCATTCGCTTGGCATTTGTCTCACTCCTGGTTGTGAGGTGACACTTTTATGGAACTATTTCATTACTGAAGAGCTGAGATACTGCATTAAATGATGGTTGTGGGGTGACTGTGCCAGTGGACAGGACTCTTGGGAAGCAGAGTCTTTAACCAGCCCTTTTGCAGGAAGGAGAGATTTTGAGCAAGGCTCTTGAAGGACCTGTGACCTCATGTTGAATGTCTGGGAGAGTTTAATGGTTATCATCGTGGTTTGCCTCTTTCTCTTTCTTGATATGCTCTTGTTAATACAAGTGAGTTTAGAAGAGTTTATCCGCTTACATGTAAAGATTGGCAGTATCTGGATTGACATGCAGAGAGATCTGCAGAACTGCTCTAGCGTTGCTTCTTGCTCTCAAGCCTTTATGATATCTTTGTACGATCTCTATCCAGTAGTCCTCCGGCTCATCTGACCTCTCAGGAGCTGGTATGTGACAGAGTGTCAGCAACTGTTTTGGTGAAATCTCTACTCTTCCTTTTGCAACACAGATCCTGTTGAATGTGTAATAGGAATCTTCCAAAGAAATTACTTCAGTTCTGTTAGCTAAGTCAATTAGGCCATACTTTGTGTTTTCAGGTGCCCATGGAATCCCATCTGTCATAGCTTATCATTGTCATGAAAAGATGCCTTTGTAGTGCTGCTCCCAGAAGTGTGTGCTCCGATTTGGAGCTGCATTTGCAATCTGCCTATGCTATTAAGCTAATTTAAATTGCTGCTGCCACAGAGGGGGGCATTGCTATCACTGGAGTGGCTTTTTGCCTGTGCCAGGTCTGGCCACCAAGTGGCCTGTGGGTGAGTTGGTTTAGCTTTATGCAAATCTTGAAGGGAAGACGGAGCTTGGATTAGTTTCCTGTTAGTTCACTGGCAGATGTGCAGCCACCTGAACGTGACATAAAGGAGGATGAGGGCGGATGGTGGGAAGGCTCGGTTTGACAGCTGTGGTCGCAGTGCAGCTCGTGTGAGGTGAGCCTGGCGCTGGTTTGAGTCACACTCTACTTGCCATGCCAGCACTTCATCCACCCAAGGAAATACAAAGAGCAGGCAGGAGGACATGGATTGAGGTGGGAAGAGAGGCTTGGTGCTTGCTCTGGAGCTGGAGGGGTTAGACTGGGTGAAGGTATTTGAGGCTGTGTTCTGGCTGACTGCACGCCAACTGATGACAGCGTTACGCTAGTGTTTCTGACATGCAGCTTTGAGCAAACTGGGCTTAAATGTGTTTGTTAAAATAGATAGCTAAAACATTTATTATATAATTGTATAAACAAGGAGTGGCCTATTCATAGTGCTTAATAGAGAGTAATTGTGATGTCAAGCAAGGGAGAACTTGGTGGAGGTGACACCTAGATACAAGGCTAGAATTAGAGGATGTTATGACACCCAGTTTGGGGCACAGCAGGAACTGGTTTAAAGCTGGTTTCTGCGATTTCACATCTTTCCAAGTGTGATCCGTCCTTGACCGTCCTCTGGGGTTTTTAAATAGGATTGCTCATGAGATGTGAATGAAGGTTGAAGGGGAAAAATGGCCATGGTTTCTAAAGGCCAGAGTGAGCCAGCTGGGCAGTGGTAAATGGCACTGGTGACAATTTCGTGTCATCTGTCTGAGCATCATGTCCTTCTACACATAATTTTGTGGGTCAGAAAGGTCATTACCTTGTGCTGCTTCCTGGTAAGCCTTGACTACAGATGGCTTTAAACCAGTTGTTTAAAACTGCAGACTACCCAGCTGAAGTCACCTATAGTGCACACCTGCTTGTAATTTCAAGTCACTTAGTTTGCTCTAATTAGGAAGCCATGTAGTTGAAAGTTGTGTCTGCATTTTCAGTAAAAAAACTGAGGGATTTAATTTCTTGAGGATTGGTGCTGTGAATAAATTCAGTTCTTTGCCCAGTACTAAGGTAATATGAAATGATTTTTGTTAGCTAGCATATGAAAGATTGGACCTTTCAGTTTGTCAGAAAGTCATTTACTTCTGTTGCCACTTACTAAAAGCATGTGATTATGTTTATTAATTGAGTAGCAAAAGAAGCCATTTCTCAACTACCATGTAGTGAAATTAATTCTACTGACTTATGAGACACTGTTGAATACTTTAAACCCAAGTTCAGTTGCAATTATGTTATGGTATGTTCATTCTAATTATTACACACTGGTTACTCAATTTATTTTGAGGTGGAGTTGTATGCTTTCTTTTGTGTGTAAACACTTGCTCTGTAACAGTAAAAATGACTGATGAATACTAACCAGAAGACAAAAATACTATGAAGGATAATTGTGGCTCTAGTTCAAGTGAATTAAAAATTGCTCACAGTTAATTTTTTGACTGGATAACTGACTTGAACTATTTTTTGTATGACTGTTTCCAAATACAGGTTGTGTTTCTTTGTGAGTCCTACAGTGTGGTTTATGATATTTGCTGGTTTAAAATGTTTTGAAGTAAAAAAGAAGTCTGTTGAAGCACTGAAATTTTAGACTGCTTTTGTCTTCTTCACTACAGTGAAAAATTAAAATTACAAGACCTGGCAGTGACTTGTCCAGTTGCTATTAATTAGAAAAATGTTCTGATTTTCTATTTTGACACTCCATTATATCTGTATCATACCTCTGTGGTATTAGGCTGGAATAAGATCAAAATTGTATCAGTTGTCTTGGTTCTCCCAGTGTCATCCTATTTGCCTGTTCTTTGTAAATGTGAAAGCACTTGTCAGCCATGAGAGTGCTGAAGAAATGTGTCTGAGTTCATGACTAGATAAGTTGTCAGTGCTGACTGCCATCACTATTTAAAATACTTTAAAAGGATGATTTCTTATAAAAATACCAAAGGCAGTTTTACATTTTGTTCAACTTCTGATTCCTTAGAAGGAGTGCATTTTTACAATTATAGAATACACTTTTTTCAGGTATCTCTCCAATTGGTATCCTTAAGTCTGAGTATCATATGCATTTTAAGTAGACAGTACATACCAAAACATTGTTCTGTGAACTTCAGTGCTATTTGTCATAAGTTTTCCAGAGAAGATAATGATGTTGATTTAAAAATAATGTTAAAGAAACAAAAAGTTTTTGTATGAAGTTTTTGTATGCTCCTTTACTTAACTGGTTAGCTGTGTCTGTCTTTGTTGATGTGACAACTTTTGTTGCATTCCGTGTTCACTTTTCAGGCTAGTAAATTTCCAGTTAAAGAGGCTTTCCACTCTTGCACAGCAGAAGTATATTAAAATGATCTTTCCAGTCTTTTCCTAGTCAATTCAGAAAAGCCAAACAAATATTCTTTTTGCAGTTAGTTTTTACCAGCAATCAGTCCTGACTCAATTTGCGAATATACTAGAAATTGCAAACTCATTCCAGGGGCTTGCCAGCTCTTCAGCATATGAATACTTTGTGTGTGTGGTCTTGTTTAGTGCAAAAGGTCTATTTATATTAAGGTTTTTGCATTTGTAAATCTCTGCGGGATTGGCTTTCCTTTCTTGTTACCTTTCCTTTTAGATAGCATGACAAATTATTCACAGCCCCCCACCACAAACGAAATCCTTCTTGTCCTTGCACTACTTACTTGTAAGAATGTAAAGTAGTAAGATATCTTCTGGGTGAGAGCAAAACCCTTAACGTTTGATGATTTGGATTTCTGAATCAATTGAAACGAAGCTTGGTAATGAAAGGGATTAGAATTTTCCTGGTAGACACAGGCTAAATAGATGGGTGTAATGTCACAGCATATAAAGGTTTAAAGGTGGGGTTTTTTTTCTGACTGACGTGGCTGAAACTTGAAAGTGAGAAGTTGTTAATCAAATTGGTTTTTGTTTTAACTTTGAATATTTTTAACCACTTCTGTTAGTAATTACTTACTTTATATGCTGTTATTAGCCACCGTGGTTGACTTTTTTTCTTTGATAAAGTTAGTTTAATGATTTAATGCTTTGATTCTTCTTACATAAGTGGTAAAGTGTTGTATTCCTAGGTGGTGTGTTATTCCCAGTAGTTTTTTCCTCCCCCTCTTCCTTTTTCCCCTCCTTTTTCCTTTCATTTGAAATACCTGTGTGCTAATTTGGTTAAGTACTGTAGGGCAGGTTAACAGCTCCTTCTGAGTCATTTCGAAGGTATGAAGTGCTTCCAGGTCTGCAGTTCTTTCCAGGGATGAGTGAGTTCCTGGCCAGTTTGTGTATCCTGTTGTCTGCACAGCAGCAGTTAACTACCAGTCTCAGTTTATAGGTTGTTTTAAAGGCATTGAAATGGATATACTAAACAGCTTTTTCGGGGGTCGTGGTTGTTCCCTCTGGCTCACTTATCTGTATTTTTTGGGTTTATACTCCAAATGCTCAATCCTTTTGGTGATTTATTGGTGTTTCTGTCAAATGTTGAACAAGGAGTGGAGTTAAATGACCAGCATTTTGGAAGGGTAAGATTATGCTCTCGTTTAGAGAGACTGCACAGATGTTCTTTATGAGCATTCAGAAGAGGGGAGTCTGTACATTACTTTCAGGTTGACAGAAACCATGTATTTTAAAATCCTTGGTATGAGCTTTATGGGCTATGTGACGAGGCTGTGAACCTGAAAGAGTAGCATTTGTGATTAATAATGACATTTGCAGACCCTAGGAATACTGGAATAATCTGTTGGATTGCTTTGCTTGCATAGTGATAGTATCCAGATGCTAAGCATAAACATCTCTCTCTGTTTGCTTAAGCATGGAAATGGGAATGAAAACAAGCTCTAGATAATTTGAGTTTCTGGGAAATAATTTTGGCCATCCATCTCTTTAAAACAGCTATTAAGTAAAAAGCAGCCTTAAGTAATTAATGGGCCAGTCTTATACTATGAAGAAGTTGAAAGAATTAGAGAAATTATCTTTTAGTTGAAGTGAATATGTGATTAAAAACCCAACAATAAAACTCCCGCTGCACTTGGATGTGAAGTATTTGCATTGGGAGCCTAAACCTAAAAAAACTCCAACGTTAACAAGTGGAAGCAAAAGCCAAAGAAAATGCTCAAATTCACTGTTTGTATATGAGTCAGTCCCTAGAGAACACAAGAACAAGTGAATGAAGTTGGTAAATGTTAATTTATTTCCCTAATAAAATCACAATTTTATTCACTTTTGAAGTGCACAGCAGTGCTGATGTTGATAACCTAGTAAGTTTGTTAAGTTCTTACCAAGTACTGTTTCCTGGGCACTGCTTGTGTAGTGCTTGCAACAAAGCTGTAGTGGAAAGTAGTTTTGGAGAATTTCTTCCCTTGAATGGTACTTTAAAAATGGGAAAACAACATAATCTTACTTTGATCTCTGAAGTATAGGGGAAGCGTAAGTGCACTACTCCTTGGTCCTTAAAGGAAAAGCAACTGCTCTCGTATTTGTTGGAGGACAAAATTAAGTACTGGGATGAAAATTTTGTAATAAATAAGTTCTGAAACCATAAAGATCCCAAGTCCTCTTACATGTTCTTCCACGTCAGTTACTGTCTTGTGATTGAAGATTGTGTCCTGTGATGGTGGCAGCATTTCAGCTGTGTAAACAAAATAGATTTGAAGAAGAAAGTGTAAAATTAAGAAAGGGTAAAAGGGACCTGTGAATCCATTGCAGAATTTTTGAGGTTGTACTGTGCCATGAATGAGGAGGATGCCTTTTTTTCTCTATAAAGACACAAAATGTGGACTGAGAGTGAAAGGAAGATAAACCCATCCTTGTTGCTGCTCTTCAGCTTTTGGTACTTTAGGAATAACTTGTATTTTATCATCATCTTGTTACACTGACAGGTTTGTGGGCAGTAATATGTAAAATTCTAAACAACTCTGTTCATGCTGTATGTCGAGTGTTTTGCCAAGTGGAAGAGGTCAGAAAAACAAACCAGCCTACCTTGCCTGTGATGAATACCTTCTTAGTTAAGACTGAGTTATGGGTAGGCAGGCGGTTTTGGTGACTTTCTTGATAATTCTCCAGTTTCTTCCATGTGTCTGCTTAGCTTTTGTTTTATTGGCGTGGGGTTTTTTAAACTCACAGATTAGGGTACCCTGAAGTTCCTATTTACTATATTAAAAAGACCCCGTCAAGGAGGAATCCAGATAAAACTGGTTTCTTTTTATTTCCTGATCCTTTTTCGAGACATTCTGCATCCAAGATGACTGTGTATTGTTTATCACAGTATTCTTCCTGTCCTTCTTTTACATTCTCTCTTATCTGCTTGTTTACTACATCTCAACTACAGTAATTAAGCATCTGATTAAATTTGCATTTCTTTGGTAAGAAGTAAGAAAGAGCAGGCAGTATGTGGTCTCAGTATTTAAGCAAAATGAGTCCTTATATAAAAGATTACTTTGGCTATGTTTAGGCCCACATAAGTTGCTATTTCCTTATATTTTTGCAGTTCAGAACACAACTTAGAAAAAGTGTGATTGAACCTCAGGATTTCTGTAATCTGTCAGGGGAAAAAGTAGGGAAAGTGTAACAACATTAAGAACATTAGAATTGCACATATTAAAAACTTCTCTCTAAAAAGTTGTAATTAAGAGGATTTGCCTTTAGCAGTATAAAAGATAAACTACCAATGATTGTATCTTCTATGTAAATGTTCAGTAATTGATGTATAGCTCATAAATGGACCCAGTGGCTGTTTGATGAATGTGTTTATGCATGGTAAAATATATAAATACATCTAGGTCCCTGAAGTATTTTTGGTTTCTTTCATGTATGATTGATCAGTTTACCTAAGACACAGACTAGTTTGTTCTCAGACACAATTTACAGATTCTGGCATGATGAAATGTTATAATAGCAGGAGATAAAATGCATGGGCAAAGAAGATATTCTTAATGGGGGACTGTAATCAGTGTTTGAAAACTGGCTAATGGATTGCAGAAGATAGCAGCCTAACAGACAGACAGCAATAAAGACCATGTATGAAAATGCAAATGCATGGTAAAATTAAATGAAGTCAAAGCTTGGATAAATGTTCTGAAGTGTGTTTCAGTTTGCTTTCCAAAACCTTTGGAATGAAAGACTTGGATAACTAGGAAGCCATCCTTTTTTAATTCAAGCTTCTACCTTGAATGTCTGTGAATAGAAACAGTAAAAAAATTATTTCCAAAGGCAAAGTAAGGTATGTTTGAGTGAAGTTGTCTGCACACTTAGTTGCGCTGTATTTTGCTCTTGGAATCTTACGAGCTGCTACAGCAAGAAGTTAGAAGGCTCTTGCCAGTTTTATCTGTGACAGTAGTACCTGTCAGGGCAATTCTGTTTTGCTGTGTCTTAGACTGTGGCTGTGTCTGCATTGACAACAATTCGGTGCAACAGATGCTGGTCGCTGAATTGAAGCATTACAGAGAGACACTTGAAACCATTGCATGTGGTGTAGCCAGGCAGGGTTACCTCAGATTTCATGGTCTTCTCCTGTAGGCTCACTTTTTCTGGTGTCTTGGGTTCCTAAGGATCTCATGGTACATAGTCTACTAACTTTGAATCAAGCTTCCCTGAGAATTGTTGGAGCGTGGAGCTTCTGGTGCGCTCGTCTTTGACTGTGGTGGTGAAATTCACTTGCACCAGAACTGTGCTGAGAAACAAATTGATGGTAAATGAGGCAATCAAGATATTTATTTTCCTTTCTTTTGAACCAGATTCCCAACACAGATACAAATTATTAAAAAAAAAAAAAGAACAAAAAACAAAAGAAGGACACTAGACAGGCTCTCTGCTAGAGAGTATATAAAAATCAGTGGGACAAAAAATGGAAGAGGAATGTGCTCTGAAAAAGTAGCAATATTTTTGAAATCATGTCTCTTGCCCTTCTCATAAACATGCCTCTCTGTGGTTTTAACTGTTTGGCTAGTAGGTTTTTCAAGTGCTGAACAAATAAGAGATGAAGATGATGTGTTAATTTAGTGATGAGTGTTTCTGAGGCTGATAAGCTAACCTGGCAGGGAAAACTGAAAGCATGTTTAGATAGTGAAATTAAATACTGTATTCAAACAATGCTTTATATTTGGTGGGAACAGCAAAGATTGGTCTCAAAATGTTTGAGGCAGATATCATGCAGGCTAAAGATCTCAGGTTCTGTTTTCCTCTCTGAGATTGCATTGCTCATTATGATGCTAATATTTGAGAGACCTGAAATACTTTGGCCTCATGATGTTCCTGTGGTTTCTGGTGCGCTACACCCCTCATTTAGGACAGAAACTTGACTATCAATTTCAGAGTGTACAATAAGGCGTTATGCTTTTAATTTCTTATGTTCTAACTTATATCCTAGATTGTTACCTAGGTGTGGGTTATCTCATCCTGCAACAGGTAAGTGAAATTTTATATTAAGCAAGGCTTTACAAAATTATACCCCACCGAGAGAACTAGTCCTTAATAAGGCGAGCATTGTCAGTGTGTTTACAAGTAGCATCGATGGCAATAACACCTATTGGTAATGACACCAATAACACCTCAGCTTGGCAATAACAACAGTAACACCTACAATGATTTTGAGGGAAATGGTTAGTAAAAGGGACCAAACTGGTAGTATTTCCTATGAAAATCTCTGAAAAGAGGTAGGGGAGGGGGAGAGAAAATTGTTGATAAAAATGGAGTAGAATATATTAAACTTGAAAATGGAATATAAATCATAGGAAATTAGAGTGAAGATAAGAATTGTCCAGAAGGGGGGAAGCTGCATGCTAAAGCTAGCTGCCCCTATAGAGTTTAATATCTCACTATGTGTGAAGAGTGTGACCTGGAAATGAGATTAAAACACGAATTGACCAGAACCAGGGGATGAAACATTGCACCTTGCTGGAGGTGTCCACCCCCATGGAGATTAATACCACACAGACTAAGGAAAATGCGATTTGCAAAGAAGATAAACATGCATTCTCCATATCAAGCAGCTCATCTTATAGGACTTGGATAGGAAGTTGCCTTGACTTTTTATCAGAGACTTACGCTCTGTTGTCAAATAGATTCTTCCAAGGCCATTTGAACATTTTACTGTAGCAGACTTAGCAACAAAACTAGTATTGAATTTTTATTAATGTTGCCAAGCATATTGTGGAATGTTCACTCTTCTCATATTCAATCTTCTTCCTTACATGGTAACTAATAAGCAGATCAGATTTCTGATTAAGCAATGGGAGATTGATGTCATTATTGACATATGAGACAGGTTTTTTTCCTACTTCTGTTAGTGCAACAGCTCCCAAAAGCGTGGTGTTTCAGAGATGAGATTGCCCTTCAGAAGGAGGGAAGTGCAAACTTTTCATAGTTTATCCGTTAAAAAACGGTAGAATATGTTTTTTTTTTCTTAAATTTAAGAGTTCAGTTATATATAATATTTAACACTTCAGTTCCCCCTTTTTTTTGAGTTCTCCTAGTGACTGTTTTCACAGAAGTCAGGGAAATGTAAATATACAAAACTAGTCATCTCAAAATACAAATCCATACGAGATATATTTGGTTGCACACTGGGTGTATCTGATGATGAAGAAAAATTTTCAAATCTTCGCCTGCATCCCCAGTTTTTAGCATCACATCTTTCAGATGTATAGGTTTGCTTTGGCTGGAAGTCATGTGGATGTCAGCTATCAAAGGTGTGTTTTTCACTAGGCACTCAAAAGAAAAGCATTATTGTAATTCATATTATGGTAACAATACCTACACCACCACTTGTTGCTGTCTTTCCATTTCCAATGCCAGTTTTTTAATGGAGGGTAACCAGTGCTCCTGGTTCTGTTGGGGGCTGTCAGTTGTTGAATTGCATGATTTGCAAAGTGAGTCGTGGTGTCTTTCTTTTGCGGTGGTGATCAGGACACATGGGATATTTCTGCAAGCCAGAATAGATTTGTATTGATTTAATTTTGAATGGACTTGTGAAGACCATCTGGACCAAGAATATCAGTGCATGGGCCAGTCTTGACAGCAGGAATACCTGTGGGTGGTATAATAATAATATAATACTTGGATAGTGGCTGGGTGATGCCCTGCAAGAAAGGAGTTTGTGGTTGATAACTGGCTAGGTGTGCATGTGGGTTTTTTAAATATTTGGGTTTTTTTGCTTGTGTGGGACTTTTAGTTAATTTTTTTGTTTTTCTGACCAAAGTGAATGGCATACTGGACTATGCTGAGAGAATTGTAGCAAGGTGCTGTCCCTCATTACTCAGTGCTGGTGAGGTATGGATGGAGGATTTTGTTGGGGATTGTGGCTTTTGCCTTCTACCAGGTCATGAAGGATGTGGAGAAGCTGAAGCCTCTTGGAAAGTTACCAAGGTTGGGCCCTGGATGGTGTGACCTAGATGGTGTGATCTCCAAGGGGCACCTGAAGGGAGCTGGGCTTGTTTAGTCTCAAGATGAAGAAGACTAAGGGGATAATCTTAACAGAAGGCTGCAAGAACTTGAAGGCTGGTTATGAAGATGACAGAGACAATCTCTTTGATAGCAGCAAATAATACAGCAAGGGGCAGTAGACACAAATTGCAGCTTGGGAGGCTCAGCTTGAATACTATAAAACTTTGCTCATGTTTAGGAGGGTGGTGGAGCAGAACAGACTGCCCAGGGCAAGCCCTGTCCACTGAGGCTTCCAGTCCTCAGCTAGACAAAGCTGTGGCTGGTGTTACAGTCTTGGTGATAATTCTACTTTGAAGGTGGTATTTGGCCTAGATGGCCTCCAGAGGTGTCTTACAGGCAACACTTCTTTGATTCTAGTAGAAGTGTAGCCTGCAATTTCACGGGGTGTGGGAACAGGTTGATGCAGGTTGAGAATGCTCCAGCCTGGAAGAATGACTGGTTGGTCTCTGCTCCAGAGAGACATTTTCATAACCTTTGCTCCTTCTCTAAACAATCACACTGGAAATTTTTTTTTTTTTTTTTTTTTTTTTTTTTTTTTTTTTTTTTTTGGTGAAATGATACATTCACAAGTAACCCAGGAATGGGTTTGCAGAAACACATGGACTTCTTTGCTTTTTTTACTTTTCCCCACCACCTGTAACTCAGTGAGTTGGGCAAGATTTATGCTTCTTCATGCGAACTCATTTATAAACTTGATTCACCCTGCAAGTCAAGCATGAAGACAACAAAGGTTTGGAGTTTGACTTCTTGTTACTGTTCTTTGGAAAGTATAGCTCCTAGTAAGAGGATGTCCTGAAGTTCTTCCATGTGATTTCCATTGTTCCACAAAAGAAGCAACTCACAGTTGTATTCAATGCTTGCTGAGGTAAAACCCCTCAAGCCTGATTAAGCCTTGGCTTCTTAAAGGAGGTGATGAAATGAAAAACTCCCTTTCCAACATGGAGGACACTTTACATGAAGTTTTCTGCCTGTCACAGAAATGTTTCTAGATACATTTCTCTCTTGTCAGACCGTTTCTCAAAGCATGTGTGAAGTTGGTGTGTCCATATGTGACAATAAGGTCAAATTAAATCAATTCAAATTAAAAATTAATTTAAAAGAGTTTAGTTAAATCATGTTAAAATTCTGTGTGGGTTGCTTTCATTCATTATTAAAATGTCATATTAAAATTCAGTTTAGTATAATTCACCTTAGGAATGGATTATGGTAAATTGGATTAAAGTAGAATAATTCTGGAAAAAGAGGCTACACAAGTTTTTCAAAGTGAAATAAAATTAATTTAGAGATAATTTTCATTGTTCCAATGTGTCATCCTATGGTACATTAACACTCTTTTGTCATGATTAAAGTAAGGTAGCTATATGATTCAGCCCTTCCTTGCTTGGCTGAGGATTAATATCAAATCTTTGTTTTTTAATGTTGAGCCCCTGTTTTATCCTTCTCTTTTGAAAAGTCCCTGAAGGCCCTGTTAAACCTTCTTCCTCACTGTATCAGGGAGGTACATTTTTCAGGTTATTCAATGAATTTACTTGAGGAGAAGCATGTACTCAGATGATATATTGTGCTTATTTAAGTTGAGCTGCGTAGACTGCATAGTTTTTAGTACAAGGCTATTTTTAAAGTTATCAATAAGGAGATGTGTATGAAGAGATATCCAACAAACAGCAGTCACTTAACTAAAGGTATGGCATTAAGGTCTGTCGGCAAGACTGATTTATTGTTTGTGTAGTGCTTTCTTCGAGAAAGCTTGGCTTTAGCCCCAGAAATACTTCAGATAGCTAAGGCCCCCAGGGCATCTAGTGATCTGTTTTGGGGCAATTTAAGGAATTGTTATCCGTGACTGCAATAATCCGGGTCAGAGCTTGAAACCAACATGCAGATCATGGAGAGGGGAAGTGCGTTTAGTCCTTTGTGACCACAGTGGATGGCTGTACTTCTGCCAAGGGGGCTGTGCTTCTGCTTAGCAAAGGGGTGACTTAACTCCTCCAGCTGCCGTAACCAATAACCAATCCAGCGGGAGTGGGAGCAGCGAGCACGCTGTGTCGGCAGATTCTGAAAGGGATTAGTTTAAGGCTACTTGAAGCTGTGTGCTCTGAAGTTGTTACAGACAGCCTTCTGATGGTTAAAAACCAAGAAACAAGCTGCTGCTTACCAAGGAAAACGTGGCCTCTCTCCCAAACCCTCAAACTCAAACAACCCACGGAATAACACCTTTGTGCTTGATGTGTTTGATGTGATGTGTATTGGTATTTGTGAAACAAGCTTTATTCATATTGTCAAAACCTTTTGAGTTAATATATTCAGACTATTTGGTATTTAGGAAAAGTAGTTACCTGTTCATATTTGCTTTAACATATGATAAATTGAATGATGATTTTTTTTTGTGAATTTAGAGTTTGAAATGGAAACAATCTTTCATTCCAGAAGTGCAGATGCCTTTTTTTTTCTTTTGTAGAAGATCAAATTCAAAATTTTGTAGTAATTTTCTGTAGGTTCCATGTAAAATACTAATATCCAAATAAGAAATTTTGATTGGCTGTTGTGTTTCTTAGTGCTTAATTGCAAAATTAAGAGAGTGAATTGAGTTCTCTTTCACTTAGCTAGCACAGAATTCTTCAGCCATTTCTGTGGACAAGATGCCTTCTGTTATGAGATGTATGCTACATGTAAAGATCACTCAGTGTCAATTAGTTTACATCACATTTACTATATTTAAAGGAATAGTCTCTCATTTAAAGTGCATTAATTTCAGGGTTACATAACACTAACCTTTGAGACAGCTGTGATTGTAGGATTTTACTTCCATTTCTGTATCTCATGTGTGTACTATTGTGTACTGTCCTGCTTTGTCTCTTTCTGTTCCTCTTTTGCACGCTGTATTTTCATTCTGATGAAGAATTTGATGTACACTCTGGAAAACTGTAGAAGACTAGCAACCTGTTGTCATGAAAATAGATGGTTAGGGCAGATATGCAGATAATCACAAAATATTTGCTTTAAAGTTCTGCTTTGAGAAAGATCAGGAGCTTAAGTTGCTTTAGATAGGGGGAAACTCTCTCATCCATTGGTTACTAATAACATTTCCCATTGAAATGATCATACTGGCAGTGTTACATCTTATTGAACACCCTTGAAACTTCTAGTTGCCTGGAAATTCTGAGAAAGTGATTCAACTCTAAAGGGTTTTTCTTGATTATTCTTCTTAGACTGACTGTGCTTAGAAAAGTTAAGCAACCCCATTCAGAGACTATGCCAGGACTACCCAAAGGAATTAGCATAAACTTTGTGGTTTCCAGTTAAAACATCTCATTCACAAGAAAAATCTATCCCAGTTTTGGCTTACTATTTTGAATAAAAGAAAAACTTCTAAGCTTTCGTAACTGCATTTGTAAGATAATTTCAAACATAGTGTGTAGGCTTCCAAATTGCTAGCTGAACACTGGTTTGTTTAGAACGATGTCAAAACCAATTAAATTTCAATTCCATTTGGTTTCATGTATTGGAGGTTGTTCTTTGTAGGATCTTGAGCTTTACTAGGATTCTGTAGTGGTAATGTGTGCTGCTTGAATGAGTTAACACTGCTGGCAGTTCAAGTAGAAAGAAAAACCTGAGGAGAAATTATGTTCAAGTGGGTAGCTGTAATATCGCTTGCAATATGATACCAGTCTTGAAATTCCTACAGCCAGATTAGTATGATCTGCTTTATTCTTACAAATACGGACCTTGGGGCTTTCTTCATTGTCAAATGAGTATGTTGAAGTCGCAGTTCACTGTCGAGCCATGTGTGTTATGGATATTGCATACTTCTTAGCTTGAACAAAGAGGGAAAGAAATGTGAAGTGTAAATGTTTTTGTTTTCAGGCTAGCTTCTAATGTAGAGAGAGAGGAAATTTGATAGAACATTTGGCATTGTTAGGAGAAAAAAATAATTAAAATCTGCTTACATTCAGGAAGATTAGTATTTTATTTCTTCTTCTGTGTTTCTAGGAACATCTTAATTAAACAAGAAATCTTTCAAGCATTTCCAAAGTAATGCTGCAAAATTGCTATACCTGTTTTCTCTGAAACTATAACTGCCTGTGGCAAACTTGTGAATTAAAAATGATTCACTCTCCACTTTTTACATGAGACAAAGAATATTTTAAAAGTTGTCAATAAGGTGCATGTATGCATCCCTATGTCATTTTAACTTTTCTGCATATTACTTTATTATTATTACCCCTACTCTGTTTTGTCTTCTGATTATTGAGTACTCATTTGAGTTGCTTCCACTAATGCAAACAGAAGGGAAACCATGAGAGAAACCATGAGTCAACTGAAATGATTACTTTTCATGCTGGCAAGTTTAAATTGATTTATTCAGGTGCTATATTTCTGCATTTTTCTAGGATTATCAACTGCAAGTTTGGTTCCATCCTGGGGCTATAGATTTGTCTGGCCTAATGTGTAATTTGGAGCTAATTTTACAGTGCATTTTTGGAATTTGTTGTAGAGTTCTTTCCAGCCTGCCTGAAGTTTTCCAGCATCTGGAGGCAGGTGGAGGATCTTGAGTGATCTTGAGGATCTTGGAGTTCCTCTGAAACAGAAATTTTGACTGGTATGAGGCTGCCCTGGCTCCAGGGATTTGTGCTTTTGCCTGTCTTTAGTATTTCTGCGACCTTTCTGCTCAGCTGTCTCTGAGGGTGGTAACCAACTTCCATGTGAAGTCACTGGAAAGAAAGTGGGAAGAGAATGGCTGAAGCCTGACTTGTGAGCTGTGGAAGTTAGAATTACTCATGGTAGCTTTAGGCTGTCATGAGACTTTGGGCTGAACTTTACATACAGGTTTAGTGCTCTGGAAAGTACATGTTTATGGTAATTGTGTCTTCAATCCTACTTCATTTCTACAAGTGGAATGTGGAAGTAAGGGGTTTTTTTAACTTCTCCTCAAGCTTGAGTAGATTTTTACCATCGTCTAAATAAGTGAAAAATGTGAGTGCATCTGGGATAACATGACAAGCAGTTTTTCTTTTCCTGGTTTTCCTTGAGGTAAGGTTAGGAGTAGGTTCCTTGGAAGCACACCGGAACTGGTGCTTCTCTTGGTGTGTCTCTCTTCCCCTTTCCTTGGCATGATCCTGCCTGTTCCTGGTTTGCCAGTCCAGCCTGATAATCCAGCAGGAACCCATTCCTTGAGGTGCCACTTAGGTGGAAGGGAGGGCCGGGAGCGATGCTGTTGGCACAGGGAGGCAGCGGGGCCGGGGGCAATCCTGGGAGTGCAGGGCTGATTCCTGACCCGAGAGAGCTCCAGGTCCTTGGCTTTGTTGCTCGGGTGAGCATGAGTACGGGCACAAAGGGTGGAGGCCGTAGTTGGTGTGCCACTAGGTAAGGGTGATGAATATTGAATCATGCCCCTAGGTTTTCCCATCTGTTATCCTGTTTACTGGCAACCCTTTCAGTTTTTTCCCCCATCAGACATGTCTGGATAGATTCAGAGTTAAGGCTGTGTGTTTTGCTTTAGCTTGGGTTGACTGCTTGCTGTTGGTTAGAAAGGGTGAAGTGCCCACTCCATTTTCCTGGGCTCCCTGCAGTTCCAGCCGCAGCTAAAAGGTTGGAAATTCTTCAGAATTCTCTATCCACTTCTGGGGGAAGGATGTAATTTATTTCATTCTGAAACACTGTGCAATGCTTGTTGCCAGCAGTCCTAGAAGGAAACCAATAAATTGTGCACTGTCATGTTCAGCCATATGCTGGTTTAACCAACTCAAATGCCAGCATTCTCTGTAAGCCTCCTCTATGTAAACCTCCTCAAGCCTCCTGTGTTATGTCTCCTGTGGCCTCTGACACTTTATTAATATCTGTTTTCAACTGCTCAAAAAGGTTACAGTGTTACTTTAAAGGGTTTTGCATGCTTCTAGTTGTGACGTTATTTTTGTCCTGCGATTTCAAGTGGTAAAAGGTCAGAATTGGTAATCATATTGACACTCCTAACTGAACTTGGAATGTATGCTTCCCCTTGTACCAATTATTTTGTCACTCTGTTTGTAACTTTCCTTGGATAGCATGTGGAAACCTTTTATAAGCATGAGCATGCTAGAATTAGTGTGCCAGCATGCCGGAAACATTTTTCCTTTTGGATTTTTTTTCCTAAGTAGTCCTCCTTTAGGGTTAGGCAAACAGGGAAGAATATGTTAATGATATTACTAATTTTGTGCTGAAAGGCTTGAAAAAGACAGGCTAATGAAAGAGTTGAAGTGAAACTATTTCATTTTTTTTTTATTCAAGGTAACTTTGAGATCCTTCTGGATGACATTAGTCCTGTCTGAAAGTTTCTGTAGTGATTCATGAATTTGAAACCAGATAGTATTTTCGTAAAAGCAAATCTGTTGTCTGGCATTGTAGCTTAATAAGTCCTTTTTCAAAAAAGACTGAAAGTGCTACCTCTTCTAGATGAATCATCCTAATTATATCTTTCCACTGTAATTGCACATGTAGTATTATTAGGTGGCATTAAAGATGTAAATGATAAACACTGCACATTTATACTTCAAACTATGGTTTCAGGGCTCTGTTTTCTGATTTCTTGGTCTTGGCAATGTTGCATGCATGGAGGTAAAGTCTGCTGCTTCTAATCACACTTTTATTTTATGAGTTCCATGTGCCATTTGGTACAAGCCAGGTTGTAACTGCAATGCTTTGCACAGATATATATTTTTCTTGGAGCAATCAAGGAGGAATAGTTTTATGGAACTAAAACCCCAGTGTTTATTAACTGGACAGTACAGAAATTGTGACTCTCTCTAGGATTTTTATCTGTGACATTCTGGGTTTCCAAAGGTGTCTGAAGTGGACAAGTAATAGTAATGAATTTTGATAGTCTGATTAACAGAAATTCATGGTCAGGGCCTGGTCTATAGTGCTATTCTGTGTTACCAGCACTGGTGTTACCATTAACATGTTACCACATTTGGATTTAATAGAGCTGAAGGTTTTCTGTTGTTAGTGATTCTATCTATCTATCTATCTATCTATTTATTTATTTAATAAAAAAAATCTAGCTGTGGTCTTAAAAGATTACTTTGTAGAAAATTAGACAGGAAACTTGTGTCATACGCAGCACTGACCTTGAGGATGTAAATATGCAAGCATCTGATTTTGACAGACTGCTCATGGAAAACATTATTTGTTAAAAATATATTTTCCTGGCTTAATGACCTGAACTTTCAGCATTGTGTTCGCCTGTGCCTAAACTTTGAGTCTGTGACTTATTCTCATGGTTGTTATTCATGTCCAATTTGGGAAATACAGGAGTTCTCTGGGAAGAGACAACCTAGCTTAGAAAGGTGGCTGTACTTGTCAGTACAGTCTGGATTTTGGCTCTCGTTATGGGAGGGACAGAGAACACTGTGATGTATCTGAGAAGAGTTTGTTGAGTTTGTGACATCCTAATCAATATTAGCAATATTCATTAATGTTCAATTTTGTCATTAAATACCAAAGTTCATTTTGTTTAAATATCCAAATTCATTAATGTTAAATATCTAATGATAAAGATCGTTTTGCCCATAATTGTTCAAAGGCAACTTTTTGTTGTTGTTGTTTAGTCCCTATAATATGCACTGGAGACTAACTCAGAGTGAGTTAGCTCAGTGTTAAATGGAGCATTAACTGTTCTACCATCAGACTCCTAAAGAAATGGCATCTCTGATCTTCAGCAGTGGATGTAAAGGTGAGGGTAGTGTCTGGGTAGATATAGTAGCATGCTTTTTAACTATGGCCTCCTTATCTAATAACTTTGCTACAGAATTCCTTCTAGAGTTAGAATTTTAGACTGTCCTGATCTTGAATCTGTTTGGAAGGTTAAAGTTGGTTCTAGACCTTTTAAGAGACAGATTTTACGATGTTGTCTGCTAGTGCTAAGTAAGGCATTATTTTAATGCTTCTGGGACACATCAGAATAGATGCCTCCATTTTCTCACCCTTCCTGTTTAATTAATTTTGTTGGTCATTAATTCTATGTTGATCCCTTTGTTCAAGTCATGGAAGGAGGATGAGACCGGTAGGATTTATTTAAATTACTTTTAATGTTCCCATTGCCATCAATATAAAGCTGAATACTTTATGAAAGCTATGAAATTTGATGCAATAGCTTCCCTGTTTTTTAAAGAAGGTTTGTGGGATTTAATACTTTCTCTCAGACAATGTCTGCAAAAGAGTAGCAGAATGCATGACAGGAGAAGAGAAATAGTGTTGAGAATAATGCAGAGAAATGCATTTTGCAATCTTTCATGTTATAAATGCAAAGTGCCTCTTGGAGGTAATAGAAAACATGAAATTGTAAGTGCTTACAAGCTGTGGTTACAAACTTTGAAATTTAGGAGAATGGCAGTTTATCTTTTTTTGAAAAGTAGTCACTTTAAAATACCTAATTCTGATTGATGAATTGGAACTGTGCTTCACTGCAGACAGTTTTTCTTTCTTTTGGGTCTGCAGTGGGTAAACCTCTAACTGGGAGCAGTGAAGAAGTAATCCTCCTCTTCACTGGCTGCTACACGTTATCTGTGGAAGAAACCCTTTGAGAACTTACTTTTATATGTTCCTCTTGATTTTTCTGTGTCCTTTCACTCTTCCATTTAGACTTTTGTTCTTGCAGGTAGCAGAGTACAGTTTGGAAGTTACCAAGTTTCGTAACTTTTGAGCACTAGTACAAAGTCTGAGGACTTCCGCTGTGAGCGGTGGTCAAAGTAAAGATAAAGAGAGAACCTTAACTATGTAACTACTAAGTTTTGGCACAGATTTAAACCTGGAACTTGTTTAAACTTTCAAATATTTCTAACAAAGCAATTTGTGAGGGAGTTTGGGTGCATGCTTTTGTTGTTTCTGTAGAGCTGTAAGTTCGAATGGCATTTCCTACACAAAAAGATGTCTAATTTCCCTTCTCTAGAAAGCTCATGAACTGAAGCACAGGAGAAGCTGTGGAGCAGTAGTTTAAATCAAGGAGATAAAAGAATGAGCAGTAAAAAAGGTAAAATCTGCATCTGAGCTGGGATAAAATTCCTTATTTTATTCTCAGAATTTAAAGGTATTTTTAATCAAAGCTTAGTAGAAAACCTGCATATTTTAAGTAGCGATTTTTATGGGAAACAGGAAAGCTGAACATAGAGCAGGCTATGAGCACATAATTTATTATCCAATGTGCAGGCACATATGAATGGAATAACATAAATTAGTAGAGGAGGCGAAAGTGCCATTTTTCATAGAGATTGAATTTACAGGACAGCACTAACATTGTAAACATTTTAGCAGAGGTCAGTGCTAGCCAAGCAGTGATTTATAGGGAACGGCATAATTTTTTTTGGTCAACACACAAAGTAAGGTTTAATTTCCATCTGTATTTGCTTATTACTTGCCAGTGTTTCTTCCACTCCCTCCTGGTCCCTCAGCCCTCCCCCCACCCCACAAGCATTCCAAAGATAGCCCAAGAATACTCTTGGGTAAAATCAACTTGAAGGCTCTGGAGCGCTTGTTGTAAGGAAGAGATTAGATTTGTTTGGACAGGAATGAAGAGTTGAGTTGCTCATGGCATGGTGTCACGCAAGTGCATGTAAATTGTTCTAACAAACAAAGTTGGACACATTTTATTTTGTGTGTGATGTTGTTACAAGATCTGTTTCTATAAGTAGCCTATGTTTGAGATAGCGGAAAGCATCAATTTCAGATGCTTGTAAGCCACATTTGTAAATTACAGAAGTTGTGTTGTGTGGGTGGCTTATTTTGTTTGTTTTCTTTTGGGTTCTCTTTCTTTTTTTTTTCTTTTTCTTTTTTTTTTTTTTTTTTGTGTCATGAGAATCATGGTTAATTTTTTTTCAAAAAAAAAAAAGGAGTTCTGTGTAATTATATGTGCACTAATTTTAAATGCAACATTAACCTGATGTTTATCAATATGCTTTGCCAGATATTTAGGTAGTGTGATTTTTGCAGACACTGCACATGTGAATACTATCTTTTTTTTGTTGAGATGTCTCAAGATGTTGAGTCTTGGGTGGCAGTCTTAGGTACGATTAGGTACAACCAAAAGAAATGCACAAAACCCAAGAACATAATTTTTCTGATACAAACACATTTTCAAGTATTAATTTTTTGATTAAACTTTAATTTCTCTTGGAATTTCAAGCTTCATATGCACAGCAATTTTCTCTAAAGCTGGGTCCAACTTATTTGCAGAAGCAAATCCCTTATGTCAGGAACCAGGAAGTAAAATAAAAAAAAAAAATCATTGTAGAAGAAACTTTAAGAAATGGCTTGAAATGAGTGCTTTGCTTCTCCCTACCTTGCACAAAAGTGTCTTTTTCTTCTCAAGCCATTTAACTGTGGGCATGAAGGAATTTTTGGTGTTCCCAAATTGTCTTTTCCTAACTACATGAGTCCTATCTGAATGATGGATGGGGGAGGCCTTGCCTGCTGCAATGGGGTTTAAACTCTCTGCTGGAAGAGCTCACGTAGCCGGGATGCTGACTGAAAGCTGTGGGTGTTGGCAGTGCTTGGTACCTCCTTCTGGTGCTGTAACCCATGGAGTTCTGTAGGGGTGGCCTTCAGGAAGGCAGGTGACAAGAAGAGAGAGTGGATGGATAAATATCCAGGTGACCTCTCCTCAGCTTGCAGGCTCTCAGGCTTGCTGTGGAGCAGGCATTTTGTAGATACCTGCTGGTTTGTTTTTTGACACAGACAATGCTCCTTTTATTTTTTTCCCATTTCACTAAAAACTAATATGCTCTGGGGGAAGCTGCTGTTGGAAGCTCAGCTGGGTTGAGCTTGTCATGCTTTGTCGTTGTGCCTTCTCAGTTTTTTGGTTTCTCCTGCCTTGATCCACGCTTTCTTTTTTTCTCTTTGGGTTGGTGAAAGCAAAAGAAACTTTAAAAAAAAAAGAAAAAAAAAAGGCTCATTTCCTGTATTTTTTCCACTTTGTTTTTTTTTTTTGTAGTTTGGTTGGATATTTTTTTTTATTTGTTTGGTTTTCCCTGGCGGTGAGTTTCTCTGGAGCCCACCTCCAACAATTCCCCTTCTCCCGGTTTTCCGAGCATCCTCGGGAGCGGTTCCGGGCTCTGCGGTCAGGGCCAGCAGGTGGCGGTAGAGAACACGCCGGAGCCGCCGCTCGGCCCCGCGGAGCTGCGGCCGCAGCGCGGTGCCCGCACGGGGTCCGCGCCCCCCGCCCGCTCCGAGGGGCCGTGTTGACAACGCTGCTTGTAATGACAGGCTTTCTGTTTGCTGGGCTTTTCGTTTGATTTTTAAATGTTTTTAAAAAAATTATTATTTTTTAAAAAAGTTTGAGATTTTACCAGCACAAACTAGGGAGAAGAGAGGTAGCGCAGCAATGTGTGCGTCTACACGTTGATAAACATATTCCTCCAAACCCAGAGTACATCGTAGACAAACGGTGACTGGCTTATTTAAGGTTGTGTGAACTTTTCCTGTCATAAATTCCTGATCTGTCCTCATCTATTCCTCATCTTGCAAAATTGCAATGGCTTGGATTTTGTTTAACCAAGCATCCTCTTTTCCCATAGGTTTGTAGAAGTTCATGAGTTGGAGGTGTGAAAGTGGAGAAATGTTAAAAGTTAAGGAAAGCCCATTAGCTTTATTGGAAAGCTGAAGCAGTTGGGAGTTTGAATGAGCAATCGTAGCAGTGAAGTACCTCCTCTCCTCCCACTTCTGTCTTCATGCTGTCATGAAAATGTAAATTCTATTTGACCAATTTAGAAGCCTGTGCAACTAACTTGTGCCATATGAGTACTAGTTCTCACACCCTGTCTTTCCCAAGCCCACAGCCTGCTTGGAAAAGGCCATTCTGCACTCTGGTGCAGGCTGGGAGAGCACCACTCTGTCCTGCTGGTTTTGAATTCTGTTGTCACCCTGGAGATGAGCACAGGGAAGGACACACTGGTGGTCTAGGGCTGCTGTGGTCTGTAGACAGGATGCCCACAGCCTTTGCAAGGGCAGTGTCTTAGGTGTGTCCCCCTACACCTCCAAAATGTGGAGGAGACTGGAGCTGACCTCCTCAGCCTTTGGTGGGTGAACTGCAAGGAGATCCCCTCTGGCCATCCAGATACTTCTTAATTATCTTAGCTCTATGGGACCACCTACATTAATTTTTAGGGCATTTTACTTACCAAATTGTATGATTCAGTATTTTACAATCTATTCAAGAAACAGTATAAACAAAGAGTATCTTCAGTGCTAACTTGAATAGAATTGTTACATGTGTATGTTGAGCCATTTTTCTGTTTGACTCATAGGACTTTGAAAATAGTTTCCTATTCGAAGTCATAATAAGCATAACTTGTTGTTATTTAATATTTGTGATGTCTTGTATTTTCTGTCATCTATATCTGGTGTTGAATTGCTTCCACAGAAGAACAAAGCAGTTCAGCTTTTGTGGTTTCCCTTTTCTGCTCCCTTCTCTCCATTTTGAAGTTTTGAAACGCTCTGAAAGGCTCTCCTGGAAAATCAATTTGCTGTTTGTGTTGGTTTAATGCTTAACACTCACTGTGTGTCCTTTGTACCCACAGCTGTGGAATGCCCTGCTGCAGTTGAATTTGTGCATTTTCTGACATGCAAAGTACAGTGAGAAACTTCCTTATGAGAGGAAGGGATTTGGGTTCGTTTTCAGTATTTAATATTTTTGAAAGTATGTTTCAGGATTAACAATTCCATGCACAAAGTTTTATGTCCAATTTTGTACAACTGTTCTGATGTTGCAGTTGGATAATTAATTTTACATTCGATTTCATAAACTTGCAATCAGTTTGGATTTTAGAACAGAAGTGCTACTACGTTTATATTACTACCTGCCACCTCTATTAAGGGGAAACATGAGGTAGGAAGGAATAGAAGCTGGAGTGTATTAAGTATTGTAAAAGTTAATTTATTATTAAAGTTAATTTATTTGTAGTTTATTTTCTTGATTGTTATTTTTGTTGTTTGTTTTCCACACTGTAGGGAAGAGTGAATTATCATCCCAGAATTGTGGTAATTAATACTTCTTGTATTTTGTGTGGTACAGCAAGACTGACAGGCCTCTTTGTGAAGATGCTGTTTGTCTCTAATATGTCTTTTCAGGCGACTTGCTGGTGTAGAATCTGCTTTGTCAGAAGAAGAAAAGGAAGCTCAGGGAGGCAGTGGGAATATTGCATAGATATTTTGAGCTGCAGTCACCATTTAGGATAAAAAAATCTCCTAAGATTTTTAGGGGCTTATCCCCCCCTGCATTAAACTTATTTCAGAAAGCAGGAATGTCATCTAACAGCTAACATTATATATATATATATTTTTTTTTTACTGTAGTTTTCAAACTTCCAAGTTTCTAGCAGTTTCTAAATATGAATCTTGCTAAAATTTCACAAGGGCCATCAGCTACTTTGAAGTAGTTACTGTCCTTTTGAAATCCATACCAAAAATAGCAATAGGCTAGGAGACAGCAGGAGGAGGAATCCTTGTAGTTGTTTGCACGTATCTTGGGACTAGCAGAGTATGTAACTCTGAGGAACAAACGCCCAGTGGCAAAGCTTTGAAGAATATTGTAAGAGATGTTAGTTAATTTAAATTGGAATTTAATTTGGCAATTGATGAGGGACATTTGCAACATGTTTATAAAGAAGAAAACAAGCTTTCTTTACAGGTATGCCAAATTGCAAGTGGGGAAATTAAAATCAGTTTTAATAAAAATGAAAACATCTGAATACTAACTGTGGCTCTAGCTGTAAATCCTTTAAGGGATTTAGTGAAGTTGCTAAAAATGGGAGTCATGCATTTAAGCTACTGGAAAGAATTCTGTGGGTCAGAGTTTCCTGAGTGCTCCTAGGCTGCATGAAACTCACAGGGTAGAAGCAAAGTCCACGGTGCCGATGCTGCCCCGTAGAGAAGTCTCACCAGTAACAAATTTTGGACTGAGGGCTATTATCAGTGGCTGCTAACATAGAAGAAGAGTTTGCTTTTGAAATAAGACTGGAAAATTTCCAAAAAGTCAAGGTGTGGGAGTATGTGTGTGTGTATGAATGTACTGTACACATTGGCTGGTTTCAATATCAGCTGCTGTCATTGAAATGAGCAACTTCTGAAACTTTTTTTTTTTTTTTCCTCTGGATGCTGGTACTTACTGTCTTTTCCAAGGGTTATATCAGGAGAGGATTTCACCCAGTGCATGCAAGAGGTCGTGGGGTATAAAAGGAACTGATGTGTGGTATTGAGACACAGAGCTGCATGCTAATAAGGGCAAGCCTGGGTTTTGAAGGACCATGTTTGTGACCTCTGATGTGCCTGCAGGGAGACACTACACAGACTTGTGCAGTGTTTCGAACTAATCAGGTCTGTGCAATAATACCTCTGAAGCACTACAGTGCTGGAGTGAGCCTGCCAGGATGTTTCAGTCCACAAATACCTCGTCAGCATTGTCTAGTGATGCTCTGGAGAAAAACAGGTTCGGGCTGACAGCAATTATAATATAGTTAATGAGGAGGGTGCAGCTTAAACTCAGACCTTGAGGGTAGAGTCCACTGTAATAGGATTTTCAAAGTATGTCAGAAGATATGAGATAAAAAGATATGCTATTGATAGAGGCTTTCACAGCAGCTAATCAAAGGAGGTAGTTACCATGAGGAGCAGCTGCTTATACAGAGTGCTTTCAAAGACAAATGAAGAGGTCGAACTGTGCAGTGAAGGGCAGTGCTGAGATATCCTTTAAGAGGGGGAGGTCACTCTTTAACACATTAACAGTCCTTTTGGAGTCAGAGTGTGAAGAAAAATATTAAACCAAAGATGGCCTACTTTAGTAATTTTCACTATATTCATGTGTGTTTCTGAGACTTTGATGTCTATTGGCTGTGGACTGATAGAGAGCTGGGTAGCATTGTACTGGAGACATAGTCTGTAAAGTGCAAGGAGCAAAATATTTACCATTTTTTCATTTATTCAGATTTGGAATACCCTTAGAAGTGCTTTGATAATATGAGGATAGGAGTGAGGCAACAACTCAGATTATCTTTGTGTATTCAATGTTTTTGGTTTTTTTTGGCATGACATGAATAACATTTTTGATTTGCCTTTTTTTTTTTTTTTTTTTTTTTTTTTTTTAAAAAGGGCTTTATGGTATGTCCCATCTTTTTAGTTCCTGTAAACTGAGTTGCTGGAGTCTCTTCTTATTATCACTCTCTCCTATGAGTCTCAATCTTATGACTGAATATGAGAAAGTTTTTTTTTCCCATAAACTTGGGGACAGTATGTAGTTAGTAGCCTCCCATATCTCTGTGTTTCAAAGCCTTAAAAACAGAGTGACTGACTTCAAGGAGGGGAACACTTGAAAGACTTTTAACCCCTGCAGGGAAATTTCACAGCTGCATTTGCTGTGCTGTCACTGGCAGTCACCAGTGCTATCTTCAAGTCTGCTAAAAATAGGTTGCACTAATTTTAATGACACATAAGTTAGATGGGTCAAAGTTATACCTGAAACCAGTTGTTGGATATATCCAAAAGAGTGTACATTAAAGTTTATAATGCAGAATTGCTCTGTTCTGTGGCTGATTGTGCTGCATTTGGTGGTTAGGACGGTGTCTGCATTGGTGCAGCTTGCTATCTAGTTGGTTTTCTTCAAGGGAGAAAACAATCGATGGAATTAAAAGGGAAATGGTAGCCACCTTCAGATAAGAATTTCTTACAAGAATTTCTTTCAGATGCTTGTTGCATGCAGCAGAACATGTAAACAGATGGAAATACCAGGCCCATTTGAATGTTGGCTGACAGCATGCCTCAGCATAAGAAGGAATTCTTGAAATTCTTCTGCTAGTCGCTGTGAAGATATAAAAAAATAGTGCTTAGTAGCCAAGCAACATCAAATTGACCTTCTGTTATTTGTACTTTGGCTTGTTATATAAACTATTTGATTTTACTAGGAAATGAAGTAAAGTTTTTTAAAACTTAATCCCAGAGACACTGGACATATTCCAAAGACAGTCTTGAGGGACTGATTGTCAGTAATATTTGTTTTTGTCACCTGATATTGGTAGCAATATAATGAAATAGCTGAAAACTCTGTATCTTTTCTCTGATCTTTTATGTCTCAGACCTTGGAAATATCAAGAAATTGGTGTTAATGTTACTACCCTTTGAAAAGGGCAAGTGGTTAACTTAAATTTAAAACATAGAGAGCCAACAGCATCTTAGACCAAGAATCATGTGTACTTAACACTGTAATGCATAGGAGATGGTTTCCTGTCTACAAAGTAATGGAAAACAGGAGTGTTTTTTTTTTTTTTCCCCAGAAAATAAAAGTGTCATATACTACACAGTACAGCAAAACATGCTATAGAATAGGAAAGATTTCGTTGTGATATACAGGAGATGATTTTTTGTCAGTTTTAAGTATATGTAAATGTAGAGGTGTACAATAAGCTGAATGTACCCTGGAATTGAAAGATTTTATTAGACAGTTCAGACATACCAATTACTTTTGTATTCGAGGGGAGACCTCCTACTTGGAAGTTTTAACCGTCTTTTAAAATGCAAGTGAAATGGGAACGAACAGAAAATTAGATGATTGACCAAATACTACTTTATAATATTATGGTGTGCTAATGTTAGGATCTTAGGTGTTCAGTTTTTGGGTACACACTAAAAACTTCATTTAACCTGGGAAAAATTTTGTCCTGGGAAATCTTTTATTCTGTATTTATAGTTTTTATAACTCGTTGTGTACTTTGCTACCCTGAATGCATCAGTCAAATATTTCTGTAAGTACATTGGAACAGACTGCAGCCTTTTTTATCTATAGATTAAGGCTGAGCTTTAAATAGTTGATTTAAGTTGTATCTCTGAACAGATATTTTTTTCATCTTTAGAACAAAATGAAAACCCCCAAAACCTATATGAATTGAAACACCTCAGTAGTTGTCTTCATCACTGTAGACTGTACATCTTAAGTATCTTCAGATCTGTAGGTGTTAAGAAATGACATTCCCTTAGTACCTTCATTTAGTAAAGTCCCCCTTTTTCTCCTCATGTTTACCTTTGCCCCTCACTAAGCCCCTCCCCCAGGTTGGTCTCTATTCATTAAGATAATATGTAGAATTAATTACTGTGTGCAGATTTGCAGAGAGCATTCTAGTTGCAATGAAGCTGTGGATATTCTTCATGTAGGAAAAAAGCGAAGGAGGAGGACACCTGGAAAAAAATTTACTTTCAGTTTTAAAATCAAGTTTTATATTCAAGTCATCTTCAAACAGGATTGAGGTTCTTAATTGTTCTCTCTGAATTTTATTTAATTACGTTAATCAAGGAATAGCTCAAGAGTAGCTAACTATTGAACTATTCCTAATGGCTATTCTATTAATAGCTAAGGGCCAACATAGCAGCTAGCTCGCTGATTTCTTTTTTCCTTGCCAAACTATGTCTCTTTCCCCTTGCTTCTCTTGCACTGCATGCAGCTGATCCCACTGACTGAAGATGCTAACAGAGAGTAAAGCATTTTCCACCAGTTATTCATAACACTGGTATAATATAATGATATATTTGTTCTATGCAATATGCTTCTAGCTATGTTTAACTTTCCCCTATTTTTAGAGATAGTGCTTAGAACATTTTAAATGAGCTTAGAATCAGATTTCTTCCTCCAACATAGTATAACTGAACCCTTTAAAATTAGCAGGATGTGTTCCAACAGAACAGAACCTGTGGCAATTGCCTGAGTGTGTACATATATTTCTCTCCCTCTAACTACAAAAGATATAGGTCAGGAATGTACTTAAATACACCATGTCCATGACTCATGTGCCTGATATAAAATGGAGAAGACATAAACCTAGAAATACTGTTGATTGTCCTCTCAAATATTGAATTTTGTTGTATTTTTCAGTCATTTGCTACCTTGTTTAAGAAATCAGATTCTTTTTTCTGCTCAAGCTAAAAGTATACCATTACTGGGCTTGTCCTTGGTATGGATGCTTTAAAGATGCATTTTTAAGATTCATGGAATCTTTAATAAAGCATTGCTGCTGTTGAACCCATTGTTAAGCAGGTGTTAGGGAACTTCACACATTCTGTCACCCATGCAGTTAAACCTTTTGGTGCTTGGTTTATCTGAGCCAGGAAGTTGTCTGTTTCCATTTGTAAAATAGCTGTGACTAAAGGTGGTCTTTTGGGGAAAGGTTAAAAGTTCCTTGCATTAGGAAGTGTGGCATCCTTCCACACAGATGTAATATTTGCTGAAAGGAATTAATATGTGCTTCTGGTGGAATCCTCAGCTAGGCTGAAATCTTCCTATTCTCACGATGGATTTAAAAAAAAGCCAGGGAGAGTAGTCTGGCTGCTACTTACCACAGTTGGGTGAATGCAATCTCCAGCTGTTAGTTTCACCTTCCAGCTCCCAAATCCTTTAGTTTTACCTGTCTGCTCTTTCACTGAGCCTATGAAATATAGATTGAAAAAAGAGTTAACCTCTTTTATTTTTTGAAAAGAAAATCTGGCGTAGGGAACACTCACACTTTGGTTGTTCTCATGGCATAGATTAGGAAATGGGATTTAAGTGATTTACTAGCAGTCAGATGAAGGCCAATGATGAAAGCAGGATGGGCAGTCTACAATGCAGGTGTATGGGGAGGCAGGTATGCTGAAGTCAGACCCCCTTCCTCACTATCTCTTCGTGGAGACATCTACTCCCAGTGGTTATATTCTGGATGATTTTACTGTTCTGTACTTGCCTGTGCAGGACTTGTGTTTTTTTTCCTTAATGAAGAGCATGAAAGAACTTGTAGAGCTACAAAAGGAAGGATTTATGTCATTTGTAAGTAGATCTTTCCTCTTTGCAATGGCAACAATCCCAACATAGGAAGTTTTATGGGAGTAGGAAATTTACTGGGGGCATGGTGGTACTGGTGGAGGAGGATCATGAAGGATGTTTTCAGTTCTTGTTGTGTAATAAAAGCTTGTTGTTTGTACATACTGTGTGTATTGCTGCCAGAAGGGGAGGGTTTTGACTTCTGTTCTACCCATCATTTGTGTGGTTTCTCTGATGCCGGTGGAGGGATGAGTGGCCCTGTCCTCAGACAGGGACAGAGCCTGGGACAGAGCCTGATTATGCTCAGTGGCTTCACCAGAACTAATGGAGCTTTAGCAGAGATCTTGACAGGCTTGAATGCTTGTCAGTGTTGTTTTCCTTTTATTCAAATTTGGCACCTAATGCATTCAAAGACATGCTGGCAGATCACCTAATTGAGAGTTTTGTATTTGCTTGGTTAGAAAGATTTGCTGAAATAGGATATGCTTGACAGATTGGTTGCACATCTCCTAGGGGGAGAGATGCCATTATCAGTGGTTTAAATGCCAGGTTGTAGGAGTGTATAGCATAGTTGTAAATATGAATATATTTTCTGCACATCTCATATTAAAATCTATTTAAGCCATGATCTGAGTCAGAAAATAAAAAAAAATGATTTTGTCACTTTTCTGATAAAATGGGCTGTGTAACTATTTAGATCTGTAGTCATTGTTAAGTTTAACTTGTGTTATTTCCATTGGCCATTTTGTGCTCTGGATAAGCATTGTGAACTGGGAATCAGAAGTCATAGATATAGGGATTTTAATAACTTTAATCATGGTCTGCTGGCACACAAAGTATTGTCTAAATTTATCTGATTTCTTCTCAATTTTGTGGCTTCAAGGAAGTTGGGGAATTGATTGAGAAATAAGACAAGTGCTCTGGGAAAGCATCTTTGTATGGCAAACCTGCTGTTTTTGCAGACTACAGGTATTTCACTCAAAGGAGAATTGGTATGTGATGCTCAGCTTGACAGCCAATTATGTGCTCTTGTGGGATTGCTAAGTGAAATTGGCTAATTGATAACGAGCCTACTTATTCTTGCTTGTACTTTACAGTTTCTTTGTAATAACTATTGCAAGAGGTTTAGGGCATGTCATAGGCTTAATGAATATAGATAAGTGAAAAGGTACTTGCAGTCTTGCTTTGGCTTCAGAAAGTAATTTTTCAGTAATCATGGATATAGGAACAGGGTGTTTATAGAAGTCCTAGTTTTGTCTAGTTGTTTTTGTTTATTAGAAATATTGTGAATTTCTGTGAAATTTACTTGCAGTAAATGATCATGAAGGCTTTATTTCTGTGATTCAGGTAATGGGATATTTGGGATATTGGGCTTTTTTTTTTTTTTTTTTTGCGATCACAAGTGCTTGTGTGGTCCTGGTTCAGTAGTCAGAACAGTGACACATGATCAGGAAAATGAGATTATGCAACATCCCAGAATGATTAATCCAAATTTATGTTCAATTGCAGAAGAATGAAAGAACAAATACAGACAGAGAGGCTGAATCATTATCTTGGTTTTGTAAATAACCCTTTCCCAGAAGTGGTATTAACATGGTCACACTTGCGGCTTTTGTCTTGAAGTTCCCATGTAGGTTTAGATTTTAAGAGATAAATGAATGATTCTTGCTGTCACTCTCATGAATGTGAGTACTAAATTATAAATAAAAATGCTACTTGCATAAACAAAACCATTTGGATGTTAGTGGATAATGAGATGTCCAAGTTTATAATAAACTCTCATAATAGAAATAAATCAGCATTCAAATACGTATTAGATTTTTCATATGCCAACTACCACTAGCTATGAAAATCTGATGTTTTTTCTGTAGTTTTCTCCTTTTTAAGCCTAGAAGGAGGAAACAATTAATGATCATGTGGTGTCAAAAAGTCCAAGCCAGTTGTGCAACAGTTATCTATGAACATATTTAGAGAGTGAAGAGTAGCTAGTGTTGACTCACAGATAGCATAATTACCTCACACATAGCATAATTTCCCTTTCTTTTTTTATTCCCTCAGGCCTTGCAAAATTGTTTTGTATCTTGAAATATGTTTAATGGAGCTATTAAGAAGCAATGTCCTACTATCATGGGATACCACCGATGAACCAAAATCACTCAGATAATAGTAAAGTTCTAAATATTTTAAAACAACTTCTAATAGTGTAATTTTTTAATTGAGATAATTTAATAGAAGATCTTATTGTGACAAGATGTCATTTGAGACTTTCTGGATGAATTTAGGCTGTTAAAAATCACTGTTTTTTTAAATTTTAAAGTATTCTGGCTGTCACAGTTGAATTAGTAGGTCAGTTATTACAGGTGGTTAGATCTAATAAGCTGTGATGGTGGTACTAGATAGAGTGTTCTTTACTGTTGATGTAATTTTAGAAGATGGAAAGAAATTCTGAAAGTTAACATCTTAAGAAAATAAGGTTAGTGTGGGATACATTTGATGTGTAGGCGTTCCTCTAGAAATGACAGAATATGAGCAGGTTAGGCTATGTCCAATCTATTTAAATGTTCATGGTGATTTCTGTTTTGGAGGACTTATGTTGTCCTGACTGACTTTACTTTCAGTACCCAGGCAGGGATGTGCTGGTCGACAGAGTTTTTCTTGCTAAGTAGGTTTGGATGAAAAGGGTGTAAGCCTTTCCACCCATTGTTTTTTGTGGTCCTAGGGGCTGAGAGGTGGTTTGGTGGGAGAAGGCAGCATCTGCCATGCCCCTGCATTCTCCTATACTTTTCTCAGATCAAATGAGTAGTAAAATAAGGGGTTTTATCCTCTTCCTTCTTAGCCGTGGTTTGTGTCCAACTTCCCTGTGTAGCTGAAGGTAAAGGTATTCGAGCAAGTTGTCACAGGCTGAGGTAGGGCATGAACTTCAAGCGTGCCAATGACTGTAGCAATTGTATACCCTCGTGTATCCAGTGGTGCTTGTGGTTAGAACCTAGTGCCTAAGTTATGTTGAAACACGATTTATGGGATAGTCAAGGAAGCAGGAAGAGAAGGACTGGCAACTGTTTCTTTCCTTGTAATGTTGCGCAAGGTTGAAGCAGAGCTGCTGCATAACAGCAGCAAGGGATGAGAGACTGTCCTTGCTCCTGGTACTGGGTAGGGGTAGTATTTGTACCCCCAATTCCTTCTACTGTGAAATGAAGGTTATTTGAAACAGAAGGAGTAAAACCAGGACACTTTGGACACTTCCATAATCAAATACAAAACTGACATTGCCTTTGCACTCTATGAAGGAAATGGTTTGGAGGTCTGTAAGGCAGAATAACCTGGATAAAATACCTTTGAAGTTCTCTGGAATGCATTGAATATAGGGGGAGAAAAATAGCTTGAGTTTGTGATAGTTATGGGTATCTATAAATAGACTTATGACTGTGTTCTTGCACTTAAAATATGCAGATATGAGGGTTTTTTTAGGTTACAAGCCTGACTTGTAGAACACTGAGAAAAGAATTAAGTGATCATGAACACATATTGTTCCTAGATGCTTGTATTCTGCCCTGTAACTGGGCAGGATTATCCACACTATCTGAACTGTGCTTGGATAGCTCTAGGATCTCTGCTTCCTCATGTCTAAGAAAACACAAATTGTGGAGAAAAAAGCATGGTGGTGGTAGCAGAAACATGTGACCAAAAAAATAAAAGTCAGACTCCTGAGCAACCTGTAACATGTATGAATAGTTTGGTGTTAGAGTGTCTGTGATGTAAATTCAAGCCTCTCAGAAGGTAACTTAAAACTGCCTTGTATCTGGACAATATTTCATCTGGGGATTTGCTATCAGAGTATAAATACAAATACTTTGTCATGCTTCTCATGTTATTTTTCCATCAGGTTATTGAAAGATGATTTTGACTGTTTCTTGGAAGAGTCTACACTGTGCTTAGCTGTCATGATTTTTTTTTCTTGTTTTGTTTTGTTATCCCTCCAATTGATAACTTAAACTTTCAGAACAGTTAAAAACAAAATTTTCAGGGGCCTTTCTGAGCCAGGATGTGTTAGTAGATTAGTTTGCTGTCAGGTTACCAAATCTGTTTCACTAGGATGTGTGCATTTGACTGTTGTAAGAAAAGTCGGGTTTATTTTCTTCAGAAGCTCTTTTAATACTGAGGAGTTGTGGTACTGCTGCCAGTAGGAAAAGTTTAGAAAACTTTTTCTACACAGAAACTAAACCTAACTTCAGAGAGCAATAGCATATTGAATGATTTTTCATTGTCATTTGTTAACAATGTCATCTTCCCTTTCTTTACTGATCTCCAGTCAATTTTATGTTCCTCCTTCTTATGGAGAATGCCTTCTGCTTTGTCTTAGTTGACACTTTACCAAAACTACTGACTAGTAGATCTAAGACTAAGATCACTGATGTTTTTCAGATATGAAAATGTAATGGGATAAGCATTTGTATAATAGATGTTTGAATTCTGCTAAGGACTTGGGAAATTTGGAGAGTGTTCCCTTGTGTTTTGCCTTGAACCCTACAGTTAATTATGGTACCCTTTGTGAAAGGACTGTTTCTGAAGGATTTGGGGATGTGCTAGCAAGTAGGTAGTGAAAATTTGCCACTGAAATGGTCAGAAATTTAGTTTATGTGCAGGATCTTGAAAAGCATCAAGCCTTATAATGTGTTGATCCTGGTATGCTTCTCCAGTTTTCTGGTTCTTTACAGTTTCATGTACAATTGAAATATTTTGCCTGCTTTAAGAGTTTACAGTTCTGCTTTAAATAATTTCAAATGTTAGTGATGCTTTCATACTTCAGAAGTTCAAGATTGGGTGCTGTATGTGATACAATGGTACTACATGCCAGGGAGGTGATGAAATACTAAAGAGGTGCTCAGCATTCCATGTATGCATGCTTAATCTGACTGTGACTGCCAGATGTTTCAAGGGAGTCATCTTTCTGAAGTCTGACTCCTCCAGTGAGATTTTGGGGTGAGGGAAACTGTGTCATTAACTTTTGATTGTATGTATTGCACTTGACATAACAAGGCAATTAAGGTATTGACAATGCTTTTTTTAATGTCAAAGTTGTGTGCCACTCAGAAACAAACCCCCTTTGTTTGGGGATATAGATATGTTCTTTTGTAAGCTAGTTCAAGACTGGCAGTACACAGATCTATTCTGTCTGTAGGAACTTAGGGAAATCCTGGAGGGTGCATGCTGGCATTATACTGCACTAGGCCAACAGGAGGTAAATAACAGTTAGAAGGAAGAGTGGTTTTATAGTCATAAAAAGCAGTGGTGGTAATTTTCATGCTATGTGTAACAGAAGGTGTTTAATTAGGTTGCAAGTTTGCACTGGGGTTTTTTGGCAATTTGTTTCTCATCAAGTCATAAATCCCTTTCTTCATATAAAACTAAAGCTATTTTTGTTTGTGGTTTAATGAGCTACAGTTTCTGCAGCAGCAAACTCATCTTTGTTCACTTATAGCTGAATGACAATATCAAATTTTTCCCCTCCATCTTGGATTACCAGATTTGGGATACCTGATTTATGCCAGGTATATATTGAGGTACAGGGATTGCGTGTGAACTATTTGTGCAAGCAGATAAGTGGTATGTACGGGGAAGGTGTATTGTTGCAGGGACCTGCCTTTTAAGCAAACACAGCTCTTACTTTACTAGTAAAATACAGATATTTTGTTTACATTCACATTTTAAGCACAAAGATATGTGTTTTAAATAAAGCTAAGTGGAGGTGATAGATTGGTTAGTAGAATTTCTCATATGGAATGCACTTATTTTTTTGACAAAATTTATTGCCGTTCAGTCGGATTTGTCTGGCAAGCTTAGAGTATAAAAGTGACTTTGGAAAGGAATTGATAAATTGCTTTTGCAGATTGTACTTTCCATCCTATGGTTTGAGTTAATGGATTACCTGGTTAATAAAGTTACCTAGTGACTTACCCTGGCCGTGCTGTTGGCTGTGACTGGGACAGGAGCATGTTAAGTGACAGCCGTTGTGTGAGATCGTCTGCTCTATGGGCTGGTGTTGATGTTTGGTACTTTTCCATCAGCTGGAAGCACAGATATGGCTGTCATAGCACTGAATGCTCAACTCTACATTTTTAGCTTCATGATAGTAAAGTGCCTCAGAGAACAGATACAAGTACAGTGCTTCATGAAGTGTGTCTTGCACAGTGTATCCCTGACCTTATTGTGTAGGAGTCCCTGAATCTGAGCCAGCTCACTCCTTGGATGGTTTCCTCGAGCTGTGGCTGTACTAACGTTTGCTCTGTATAGGCAGGATTGGTGAAAGTCACTACTGAATAGTAGGAAGAAATCTGTATGATTTTGACCAAGGGCTTACCATTTCTCTATTTACAATTACCTAATTTAAGCAACTTCTTTTTCTTTTTAATTTTTTAATATTCTAAATTTTTTTTTCAATTTTTTTTTTAAATTAATTTTCTTACTCCCTTTCCTTTAGCTTTGTCACTAAAAAGGTCAGGAGAAATACAGTGATGAAGATTTTCTAATATCTGTATGCAATGTGAAGAATAGCTGTGTACTTTGTTTCTAAGTTTGAAATGATAAGCAAAGATATAAATATAGTATTTTACAAAAGAAAGGATATGGCAGTTTCATTTTGCTCCCTATCCCATTCATGTCGCTTGGTGTTCACTTTTGTTGTGAGCCGAGGGCAGAGGTATTGACTGTAATCAATTCACCTTCTCTTATTTCTCCTCCTCTGTGTCACAATTTTTTCCCTGTGACCTGTGCCCTTGCTATTCTATAGATGGATGTATCCTATTGAGCAATCTGTAAGATGAAGTATTCTCTTATTTCTGTATATTTCCTTTACAGCTTCTACCGTACCTTGTCTAAAAAAAAAAAAGGATAAAACCAAGCCTGTGACACAGAGAAGAAACATGAATCTATAAATAACTGTTAATAAATGTCTCTGACTGAGCAATGCAAAACTACGTTAAATGTCAAAGGATTTTTCCTTTCACCTTTGGTGTAATCTTAGTGGTTATCAGTAGCAGTATTTTTTCCTATTGAAAATAGTTTCTGACCTGGAACATGTCAGTTTATAGGGGCTTTGTATCACCTCATTCAAAAAACAGGAATGCTTCTAAGGGGGAAAGGAAAAATGAAGAATCCCAGATGCAATCAAAGCTAAGAAGTTTCCTAACTTTAAGAGATATACAAGAGAATTCTTGCAAGTTGGCAGGATTCAGAGAAGCGTTCCCTTCCTGCTGAAGCTTTTCCAGCTGAAGAAGCTGATGCATGTAGCTGCTTGTAATTGCTGCCGTGCAGTGGTGACTGCCCTTGTTCCTTCTGCCTCCCCTCGCTACACATTTCCTCTTGCCCGCTTGTCCAAATCAGTTGTGTAAGCAGGGTTTGCCCCCAAAAGTCACTCTCTTATTTTTAGTTGGTAACTAACATATGTAAAGAATTTCAAATGGCATTTTTTCTTAAATGATCTGCCTTAATTAAAGGGCTGGGGGAAGGAAGAAAAATGAGAAGGATTTAGGGACCTTGTGATGACGTCTCCTGGCACATCAGCATGCCTGGTCCATGCTGGGTAGTGAGGGGTACAGCTGCCAATTAGTGTGCTAATTGTATCTCTGGTCCTGTTGGATGGGACAGGATGCAGTTGTTTTGGAGAGGTGGAGGGAGTGTTGTTCTATTTTTCAAATATTGGAGAAATCCTTCTTTTTAGTGCAAGGCTGTGTGTCTCCTGGTTTCCCAAGGAAGGCTCTGACTTGAGATTCGGTGATCTCTGACCACTGTGGAGAGAGGCAGCTCGCTTGATACCACGAGGAGTAGATGCATAGATTCTGCCTCCTTCTTTGTGTGTGTGCCTGTGATTGATGTTTTTCATTGCTGATCCTGACAAGTGGCACTATTGTACTGAGGTGAGGTAGAGAGAAATTGTCAGATTGCTTAAATCCCTGTGAAGGCTGACAGCAGAGCTGGGGTGGAGGAAAAGGGAATACAAATAACTGTGAGGCTGATTTCCACCTCCCTCCCCCCTTCGTTCTGCCCAGCCCATGTCTTTTTGAGTGTGAGGGTAACACAAGGCAGTCCACGTGGGAAAGTTAAGGAATTAATGTGCCATGTCTCAGTGTTACTGTACTGGGGCTAAACAGATGGTGTAATTAGCCTACAGCGGTGAAGAGCTATTTTTCTGATAAGATAAAAGGAAGTAGTTGTAGGTGGTAGAAGAAGAGTCTCATAAATTGGCAGGGCTTACAATGTTTTTGTACAAATGTACGAAGTGTATGGGTCTTATAGTTCCTTCCCAACTGCAGTTATTATTTTCTTTGTATTTTTGGTTGTTGAGTTGCTTATGAGGGAAAAATATTTTGTTGAATTATTTTTCAACACTTTTACCAAGCTCATCTGGCAGACTGAAGGAATAAAAAAAGACATTCTCTTCTCTTGGTTAATGGTGATCGTATCTCTTTGGAGTGATGGGGGAAAAAATCTTCCTTCCTTGATGAGCACTTGGGAGGCTGTTGGAGGATGATGAGAGTCTATAGGAGGTCTGTTCTTGACTGACCCCCACATGTTCTGGATTTTGAACTTGTTTGCTTTTGATCTGTTTGTGGCTTATTTTTGGTTTGGATATTTTAAAAAGGCAGGAGCAATTATAAATAAAAGTTAGAAGAAATAAACAAGATTAAATATGACTTGCACAGTTCGAAAAAGAACGCATCTAAATGAGAACAGTGGAAAAATGAAGGAATGGCATCAGGAAGAGAGGAAAAATGGTTATATTGGGAGAAAATATGTCCACAACTGGATCAAGATTCAGTTTTTGTTCATTAGTTTGTAAGTCCTTTAAATTACTTTTGCTTGCTTATGAAAAGATAACAGGCATATTTTTAATAACTTTTTAATCCCAGGTCTTCATGTTTTGACCCTAAATGAGTAGGATCTCATCTACCAATGAAATGTCATTCTGATTTCTTGATAGTTTGGTTAAAAATGGCTTAGATATATTTGATCAAGGACCTGGTATTGATGAATAGAAAATCTGGCAAAAGCATTTGCATTGAAGATTTCTTTTCTCCTGATATTTTTCTTTCTTTTTTTTTTTTTTTTTTCTTTTCCAGGAAGCAGTTAGGTTTGGTACATTGGTTTTATTTGCCTTTGCTGATAGAGGCTGCTTTCTGTTGTGCGTGGTAGCTTCTGCCTGTGTTCAGAGGATCTAATTTATCTGTTTACTTGAAGAAGAGAGTGTATGAAGTCTCCCAATATGCTGTGATGTTTTTTCTTTTTCATCAAAAAGACCCCAAATATCCCTCAAATCGAAATTTGAGCCTTATTTCACAAATCTTGTGTTTGCATCCTCTTTCCTGGCAGAGGAGGAGGTTGGGGAGGGCTGCGTTTTGGTGGTGGTCTGTATTAAAATACTGCTTGAGGAATATTCACAGGATTCTGGCCCTCATTGCTCTCTCCCCCCTGCCCCCACCCCTGCCCCAACTTGTGGTCTGAAGGACACCAGAAGGTAATGATAATCTATGAGGCAACTTTCACTCTTCCTTCAAAGAATGTACCCACATCCAAAGGGAAAGAGAGCAGGAGGGGGAGGATAAAAATAATAAAGGAATGCAAAAGGCTTATCCTAAACATTGTTTAGTTGTTAATGAAATCATTAGAGCACTAGTTTATACAGCTTAGCTTTTGGTTGTTTGTTTTTGTTTTGTTTGGTTGGTTTTTTGGGGGGGATGGGAGTGTTGGTTGCTTTTTCTAAAAAGATTTAGTAGACTTTCTGTTAAAGGTGGTTGAGAAAATGTGGTGATAAATGATTTTCATGAAGTCCCTACACTATGAACATCAGCTTGGTGTCCATTGTGGGAATGCAGGCCATAACTTCTTTTAGCAGACTGCCACTGTTACAGGACTTCCCACCACCATGACCTCATTTCTGCTTGGAGCCATAGAGAGTGAGCACACCTGAGTGGATACAATGACACCTGCCATTTACTAAGAATATTTCATCTGGTTCTGGGTACTCCCAAACAGGTCAAGGGATCCCAGCAGCAGCCTTGGGGTTGAACTGTAGCCCCTTGCTCCTGCTGATGCCAGCTGCCTGCTTCCATTGGCTTGGCTGTGTTCCCTGAACACCTTGCTCCTGGGCAGGTGTGGCAGGATAGAGCACCCAAAGGTAATGGAAGATTTTTGAATTTACCACTTAGCTATACTTTGACTCCATTATTCCTTCAAAAAGGACTATGGATTAAACATATTAAGGAAGGTGAAAAAAAAGATAAGAATGGTATTTCAGGAGGGGAAAAAAGCACATTTTCAAGGAATTATATATAAGGTAATAATATGTTAAGGATATTTTTGAAAGTTCACTTAATTCCTGCCTTTCAAAAAAGTTTTAACACTGTAACTGACATTTAGGTACCTAGTTTTAATCAAAGAGAGAGATGGCTGGATTTATGTTAAATATCATTCCTGTCAGCTCCTCTTTTGCTTTAACAAGAGTCCGTGTGTGTGCATAAATACATATGTGGGTGCATATCTATTTTTAAAATATACATATTTGTGCTCTATGTAGTGTACATATAAAACTAACTTTATGTAAATACAAATCATGTGTGGGAGGATGTAAATTTCTTCTGCCTTTCTTTTGTGAGAGTAGAAACTTGAGAAATAGCGATTAGGTTCACTTTTATTTGCAAGAAGTCCATTGGAAGATCAAAAGATAGATTTATTGCATCTTCTTCCGGCATTGGGAATGATGAATAGCAGAGTTTTTCCCTGTCAGGTATTATTCTAACAAGTTATGGTGAATCTCAGGGAGGTTATCTGTGCCTCCTACTTCAGCAGTATTGCAGTCTGTTCTTAAACTACAGAACAAATTCAGAATGCCTGTCTTTTTATTAGATATGTATTAGTTTATAAGATGTGTCCCTCTTTCAGCTATTGAATTTTATTTCCTACTCCCCTAATGCGTGTAATTGTTTCAAGTGCAGATTTTTATGAATAAAAGCATGCTGTTAATTGACTAGATTGTCAGTTCTGAATCCCTTTTAGACTGGGGAAAAAAGGTATTTTTGACCTTGAATTCTCCAATATTCAGATGTACAGGAGGATGCTCGGTGGCTTTACTTTACCTGCTTGAAAGTGTATGGAGTAGAGGCTAATCTTGCTGCAGACACAAATACTTTGTGGACCAGAGTAGGTTCTCTGCAGCTGTGCAGCAATTCTGCTTTTGAATTATGGTGTTTTCTTCACCACTGCTTGTTGAACAAGGCCGAATAAGGTTATGGAAGTTGTTTTATGTGTTGAGTTAATGAACTCGGTGAGAGGCAAAATGCAAAGGCTGAAGAGATCAGAATCAATCCTTCGCTATTGATTAAGCACACCTTGCAAACCCATCTGAACTGAATAGCATCTCGTGATTTAAACATTATATAGCTGCTGTATTTTTTTTTCTTAGTTCTGTAAAAGACCCAGATGTCTGCTTTGACAGACTGAAAAAAATTTAGGCAAATTTTCAGGGTTGAAGTGCTGTCCTGAATTTGATCTGTTCTGCATTTTGTCATGCCATGCTCTTTGCCCTGGCACAAATGTGAAACCAACTGTCGGCTTGTGGGGAAAAACCACCCGGGCTGTGTTTTTCAAAAGACAAATGCATCACTTTGTAAATAATACAATGTAACAAGAGTTTAGAGATACTGAAGGGCAGTTCCAGAGTTGGTTTTATTTAATGTCTCTTTTTATCTTTAAATACAGGGATTATTTTGAGTGTGGGATTATTTTGAGTGTGTGTGTGTGTGTATGTAATAACTGCTGGAAAGTGAAGCTGTGTGTTAGCCCATTGCTGAAGACAATGCGTTTCCTTTTTTGTAGCTATTGCTTGCCCTTAAATTTGTGTACAAGCTAGCTTGGAAGAAACATTTCTGTTTAATTAGTTTTGATACATTTACCTTGCTTAGTTTCTCTACTTACTGAGTCTTCCCTCCCACTCACTCCTCTTAATGTGAGGACAAAATTACAGTCACGATAGCAACTTTCTAGATAAATTTATTTGCCTGTGGAGGAAGTGATTTAAATTAAGTGTGATACTTGGTGTAGTTCACAGAAATTGCTGTGTCCCTATGCAGTTTAGCTGAGCTGTGTTTGGAGGCCAGGGCAGCCCCAGAAATTTGAAGGTCATCTCCTGCAGCTGGCAGGTTTGGATGTGCTTTTGCTAGTGTTATACAGCATCCTTACATCAGCATATGGAGAGCTGAAAATATTTAGGAGGTTTCAATTTACAGATGTCCTCATTCTAGAAATCCACCAGAATTACTTACTTTGACAGAAATTTCTCAGTAGACTGGGAAAAACAGTACAAGAAGTTATTTAAGGTGTTTTTAAGAGACTTAAATCTCTCATATCTTTAAATTGTGAATTGAACTGAATGCTTTTTTGGAGCGGGGGATAGATACCTTATGTTCTCATTTACTCTTAAAGGGGTATCTCAAAAGAAAAATCAGGGAAGCTTTGCTATTATTATGTCTCAAATAGGCTGAAGACTCTGCTTTCTGTTGTCCTCTGACAAAATACTTTAAGAATTTGGGGTAGTCAGCTTTGATTCACTCAATATACTGTGCTTGCAAACTTCTGGGATTACAGTATTTCGCAAGGATAAACAGGGATGGTGTTGTGTTAATCTGGAACCACTCCTTTTATCTAAAGCAATGCAGTAGCTCTCATTTTGTCAATGCTGTGTGTTGTTCTCTTGTCTGGGGACCTGCAACAGTGCAAGAGAATGGGAAAGGGCAAAAGAGTTGTTGCAAAAATTTGGGAGAGACCAGCTGCTTGTGATCTTCGATAGATGTCTGGAAAAGTCTACAAAGTCCAAATAGGCAGAGCCATCTGATTTGTCCTGGTTTTAAAACACAAAATATGTTTAGGAGGTTGATTTTTTTTTTCTGTTTTAGAACTAATTCATGTTTTCTAAATAAAGCATTCTTTTCATCCAAAACCCTTCCTCTGTAGTCATTTTAATACCTCAGGGAAAAATCAAAAGCAGAAGGCCAGACCAGGTGTGTTGATGCCCTTCTTTTGTCCTTGACATTGACACTTTCTCTGGTACACAAATGTGACATAGCTTTTCAGTGCAGCATCTGGCCTGTTTTACATGTGTGCAATTGGTCAGCTGTAGGGTAAAGAAATTAATTCTTAGTCAAAGATTAAAGAAATCTTAATTACAATGATGGTGATGATGTGTTTTTTTATCTCTGCATGTACTGAAAGTAGTTGGGAGTGATTTTGTTCTTCACCCCCATTGCTTTGTGGGTGACATGCTGAGAATCACTGCTGAAGGAGTGGGTTGGAGTGAATAGTTGTGTCACAGGACACCTGCATATCCCAGTCCTTCATTTTAATTACGTTTTAAAATGTTCACAAATTAAATTTCATAAATTAAAAACAACTGATGGGTGGTAAGGAAAACGTGTGATGAGGTAGTGCATGTACTTTTTTGTGCCTTGAGGAAATGCAGTGGGAATTTTACATTTTGGGCAGATCCCAGCCAGATTTGTGGACAACTGGGGCAACAATTTTTTTTGAGACAGAAATAGAGGGAAGATGATTCATAGGCAAGGGTGTCTGGACTAGAGAACAAAGAAGGATGAATCAGCAGGGAAAAGATAAGCGATGAGGTTTACGGAGATCACACCTTTAGAGTGAATGTGAAAGGGATTACAAAGAAGTTTGAGCTGGGAGGGAGAAGTCATATAGAAGTGTCAGGTGTATGGCATTAATTTTGCCAAGAGAAACTGTAAGAAACCAATCTGGCCTTGCAAGCTTTTAAGGTAACTATTGCCTAGTTTTCTAATACAGAAAAGTAAATAAGCATTTCCCCCCACCTCCTGCTCTTGTTCCTCTCACTGCCCCTGCTCCCTTTGCACACTGAACTTCCAGTCATCCTTAGTCACTGGCAGGATGTCAGTATTTCCTTAGGAGCCTTACCAGCAATTTCATAGTGTCTTAAATGTGGGAATATCTATTTACGGAAAACTTAAAATATTCTCAGGACTTGACAAAGGGAAGTTTGTAATTTAATTTATGTGTGTTAGCTTCAGGCTGAACAAACAATAAAGTACTTTAACCTTGCATGTGCTCACTTGGTACTAATAGGCTTTCTTGAACAAATGTTTAATATGTGAACCAAGGCCCCTTTAAACCTGTGGAAGTATCTGTGCAGATCAAATTTATTTAGGATTTGTCTTTGGAATTATGCATTTCATCTTCCAAATATTTTTTTGTTGGAGCAGCCTGATGGGTGGGTAGAGTATAGTAATCATGGTTTGAATGGCTGTAGTTTACAGTGATGTTCTTGCTATTTTTGGCGGGAGGCAGATTTCTGTGAGAGTGGCTTAAAAGCACAACATTGCACATGTTCACATTTTGAAGGCTTTTTGCATTTTTCATATTCTTTTTATATCATCTCCTATCTTGCAAAACCAAATGCTTTTGCCCTTTTCCAGAGTACGTAGAAAAACTATTTTTAAAAGTTCTTTCCCATCTGTTGGTTTCACTTATTAACAGAGAAGAAAGACAGCGAAGGAGGTGGAAAGGAATACAGCAGTGCAAGGTGGTATTTAATTCAGCTCAACAAACAAGAACATTTTAAATTATCTTTACGTAGCTGTTTCATTCAAAATTCTCTAAAAGAAAATCTTCCTTCTGTTTTGAAGGGCCTAAAATTGTCTAAACACGTCAGTGCAGTCTTCTTGACTTGCATTAGCGTTTGTGTTAAAATAAGAGGTGACACTGCCCTACTGGTCGTTCTTCCTCCCCCTCTCTCTACCTGTGAAGAATGGGGAAACAAAACTGTTTCTAAATCTTCAGGATTTTTCTTCTCATTAAAAGTGCTTTTAGACAACATTTCACAACAATTTAAATTGAATTAATAGCAAACATGCCGAATGTTCCTCTATATGTATTTCCTGGCAGAATTTCAGAGGGCTATTTAGAATCAGCAAGGAAGTAAGTCCCTAAACCTTTCCAGTCAGAATTGGTTCACATTGATTTCTCCACCTCTTAAGCCAACATATGTGCTCACATAAGGAGGGAGCAGTATTTGCATTTTCACTAATTCTCTGTAATGATGGACTTTGTTAAGTGACTCAAATTTCAATGGGTTGTGGAACACTCAGCCACTTCAGCCTTGTTTCAAGTTTGAGTTGATGATGGAGAAAACGATTGCGTGATTGCTGCTGTATGCTTGTTTTCTCTGTGCCCCATCAACACAATTTTTCTTGTCATTAATGCTGGTCTGCTGATTTTGACTCCCCAGGGGGAGAAAACATCTTCTTGACTATCTGGTTACCACTATTTCCTGATATATTTGTGGGTCAATATGTTTGCTTATTTTTAGAGGAGTGGAAGGAAACAGGGGAGAGCAAGGAAGTTGGCAGGAACTAAGGGGAAAGTGGTTTGCAGTGAGAGGTTCACCTTTCCTGTGGTGGGTGGCAGTGGGTCAGCCTTTCCCCCCTGCAGGGTTCAATGGCAGGAATTGGATTGCTTGCTTTTGAATTTCTCTAGACAAGGGGTATGATTTGGAGGCATGATGATGACTGAGGAAAACTATGTGTGTAGAGATGGGGTAGGATGTGTTGGGTTTAACAGCCTTGGGTCTAGCCAGGCCTTTTGTCTCTGATTACTGAAAGCTTTTGTGTGTGTGTGTGAGTGTGTATCTCAGAGCATATTTGTGATGTGTTCCTACTCAAGTAGCGTATATGAATTCTAATCCTTAAATTAAGGCAAGAAAATAATTATACATTTTATAATTAATACTGCTAAATTGTAGGATTTGGGAAATTCCATTCCCTTTCTAGAGTCGTCTAAAAATCATGGTGTCTTATTGTTCTTGTATAATGCCTGGGAATTTTGATAAGGAGATGGCAAGTGTGCAGTTGGGTGTGCAGTTGGACATGTTTTCTCCCCCCCCTCCAGTGATTTGAATTTAGTCAAAATATTTCTGAGAAACATTGAGTTTAAAATTACATGGCTCTCTCCAAACTGGTAAAGAAACATTTATATGTGCTGCTATCAGGAGCACAAATAATTTTAATTATGTTTCCTGCCCACCCTCAGTTTTGAATAGCACAGCTGGGAGGTAATTGGAAAGAGGGCAGATGAGAGGAAGATGGTTGTGTCAGAGAAGTTTATGAGGACTCTGTCTTGGAAACTCCTTTGTAGCATTCTTCACTTTCATTGAAGCAGCAGTTGAAGACTTTTCTCTTGTTTGAGATCCCACATCCTTTATCCTTCCTATGGTAATAGAGAACACATACATGACTGAGGGAAATGGCTTGCTAGGCAAGGGCTTCTTCCATGTTTAACTGTGTGCTCCCAGATATTCCTGCTCCAAGTGGTATCCATTCTGGCACCAGGCTAACTCCTACCCCAACAGAACTCTCTTCAGGCACTGCCAGAACAGAGTCTGTTTTGCTGTGACAAAATCACGGCACTACCAGCTTTCTTATTATCCCTTGGTCTTTATCTGATGCACTTTGGATGCCTTCATATGTATTCTGAAATAGTGTCTGTTCAACTCAGTCCTTGGTGATAGGCCAAAAGAGTATATTTTGCCACACTGGAAAGATAATTTTATGAAATGATGAAGTCAAATGTCTTCATGCCAACCCCTTGCTCATCATCCCAGTTTTGTTTTGCATTTTTTCTTTCTCATGTGTTTGTGAAAACAAAATGTAGAGAAAGGACCAGCAGAGATGAGGTTCATGGAGTAGAAATACAGAGACTGAGGAGAAGGACCCATCCAGGTGGGGTCACAGTTTGCAATATGGATTATGGAAGCAGAGTGAATCTATGCTTGGGACTGTGTGCGCTCACAAACTTCAGGTTAGCGTGACGATTCACAAAAATTGGATGTGTGACCATCCCCTTCATTTACAATGTAGGGTAGCATTTTTTGCATTTAGCATAATTTTAATAAGGTGAACAAGCTGAGTGAGAGACTAGTGTTCAGTGAAGATGAAGGTTGTGAAACACCTGCTCTTCTCTGCCAGCCCTGTTGATGCTTTTCATGTCATCTGATCCATTCTGTCTGGCCTAAGACTGCTTTTAGAGAATTCTGTTTGGAAAACATTTACATCACACAGCTTCCTTTTACGCAGTAAGCATACTTGAAGTAAAAGTCTATGTAACGATTGTAAGTGGCTGTGGAAAGTGGAATGTTCAAACATCATCATTTGAAGTCATGTGGAAAATCTTCCACCAAATTCGTGCGATTCAGAGTCTGTAACCTGAATGTAGAATAGACTCCTGTATGTTAAGTAAAAGAAGGTTTTTCTGAAAGATCTTAGTGGACTTCCTATTCTTGGTTTGCCTTTGGTCATTTACAAGTTGAGCCAGGTGTTAAAGGTGATGGGAAGAAGTGAAGGCATAAGTTGAAGATTATGCGGTTAATTTCAAACCATGTAATTCAGTTTAAATTGAAACTTAACTACATTTAAATAGATGGGTTGCCAATTTATTTTCTGATGCAGACATACCAGCCTTCTACTACTTATTGTCTGTATTAAAGCCTTCTCAATGCTTGTGTTTGTCAGATTGTACATAACTGGCATAGTGTGACATTGCATGGTTACAACCTCTCTTTCACTTGCGGCTCTGTGAAGTAAACGCACTTTCAGTAACTTGGAATTTGGACATCTCTGGGATTAATCATCATAGATAAAATCTAGACCTGCACATGATTTGCTTTCTCTGCCAGTTAGTGTGGGGTGGCAGTCCTTTGTGAAGGAAAGTTTGCAGGGTATGCATGGATGATGGATGGGAGCTGCTGAGGACAGGCCAGGGGGATGTTGGGCACCCACAGCTGCCTTCCCTGGTACAGAGGCATCTAGGAAGCCTTTGGGAAGTCCAAAGGAACTACAGCAGCAGAAGAGGCTGTCAAAACCTCCTGGCTTGGTTTTTCTGGGTAGTTAGGAACTGTGGATTCTCCTTTCTCAGCTCCAGTCTGGTCTGGTCACCTGGTGACACTATGGAGGGCTCTGCGTCTGTCACCAGCATTTCTGCATGAGTTTTTGTTGGCACAGCTCCAGTGCTTGCAGCCTTAGACCGGTGTCTCTCCAGAAATGATACTAAAAATTACAACTGTCCAGTGTGTACAGGCACTGACCCTCAGTGGATCTCCACGGTCATTGGGAAGGAAATGTAAAGTAAAACACTACCTTAGATCATGCTGATGTAGTAGAAACTTGCTGTAGGGGAAGGAGTGGTTCATCATTCAGAAAAACTGTTTTCTTAAGAGCCAAGAGGCTTAGATTCCAAGTAGAATTTATTCTTGTTTCAGGTCTACACCCTCCCTTTTAAATTTAATTTCTTACTCTGTGAGGATAAAAAGGAGGACACTTTCAGAACAAAGGTGATTTGCTAAATGAAGAAATATGCTATTTCAATTTCTTAGTATGGAAAAAAATTTCTTTTCTTGCACTTAATATTCTCTCAACAACCCCTGCCTATTGCACTTTGGCAGTTTCTGTTCCTTCTAACTGGTTTTTGGATTTAAAAAAAAAATGTTCAGATAAATAAAAAATCAGAATGAAAATATTCTTGTGCCTGCTAGCTTAATATTTGAGTTTGCTGGAAGAGTAAAAATTTTCTTTGCTGCCTCTGTGTTACACAATGTCTCCTTGCAGTATTTTCTAATAGACATGAAGCTATGATGAGCTTTTAAAATAATTTTGAGTGGCTAGTAATCATATCTAAAAATCCGAAGATTCAGGTGTACCCTGTTGGTATGAATGTTTTGAGTATTGTTTTATTGTTTTTTCTCTCTGCATGCAAAAAGAAGGATGCCTCCTTTGGACTTAGCTTGTGACTTCCAAGATCCATATTAGATGTGTGTGGGTGGTTTTTTTTTTTGTTTGTTTTTTTTTTTTTTTTTTTTTTTTTTTTTTTTTTTTTTTTTTTTTTTGTTGTTGTTGTTGTGGGGTTTTTTTTTTGGTTTTGTTTTTTGTTTTGTTTGGGGGGGTGGGGCAGTTTGGGTTTTGTTGGTTTTGTTTGTTTTTTGGTTTTGTTTGTTGCCTTTTAATTATTTTTGTGTGTGTTTGTTTGTTTCTTTTGTCTTGTTTTGTTTTGGTTTGGTTTTTTTTCACAATTGAGCATTTTAAAGCAGACTTGGACCAAACAGCAGTCCTGATTTTATACAGACTGAAAACCTCTGAGTTTGACCACCACTCCCCTTTATCCCTCCTTTTGTCCACATTGGCAGTAATGGCTTTACTCTGTTCTTTGTGACAAAGATCACAAAGAGTACTTTGTGCTTTTTCCCTGTATTTCCTCTCATTGCCTTCAGACTAGTATAGTTTTTTCTGTCCCATACTACTTTCTCAGGTTGTCTTTTCTGGTCTATTCCTATACTATTTTATACTAGAGTAGCCACTTCTAACACTTTTTTTGTCAATTCTAAATGAAATACATTGTATTACATAGTTACACTTGTCATTTATTATGGGTTATTTTATATATCTATGTATAAATATGTATTAATGCAAAGAAAAACACTCCAAGGAATCTTCTGTTTGTTTGGATTGTGAGGTACAGCCCGTGAATGGGTGTGCTCATTTAGAGTTTATGACTTGACCCTTCTGACTTTAAAGACTGCTCAGGTTTGAATATGTGTAGGCGTTTAATGAATGTTAATCCTGTACAAATGAAAGATGAAGAAATGTGCATGATGATATGAGCTCTTAATTCAAATTTCAGCTTAGTAAAGCTTTGTACAACCCCTTGAGAAATTTGTTACTCCCTATTATGCTTGATGTGAGTACAACAGATTTTAAATAGCTTGCTTTGTTTGCTCTTCCATGACCTGCTGACTGTGATATGGAAAGCAGATAGATAGCTGTCCAAGTCTTGATTTGGAGTTAATCATATCTATCTTAATTTCATCCTGAGTCTTAAAGATAGGACTCTTTGTTTAGCAGTCATGTGAACTCGGTTGTCTAACTTGAAAAGGTAGTCTGTCATGTCTTGTGTCTTTTACCAGTGAGGTATGGATGTTTTTCTGGGTGTGCTTCTCTTTGCTTTTATCAGCTGAGGACTAATTTTTCTTTCCTAGTTAAAACTTCTTTAATTGAGAATCAATTGAGAATCATGGAGTCTTTAGTAAGCAAGGCAGCCATTGTTATTAAGCATTTTTTTTTCTCCAATTGTAAGCTCTCCTTTAATTGTTTTTGTAATTTTTCTTTTAAAATAATTTCTACTGGATGGCGTCCTTTGACAGGGCTCTTTTTGCTAGTATGTTGCAAAGAGACAATTTAACCTGTGAGAACCTGGTTATGAACAGGAATTGCTGGGAAGGTTTTAAGCATGTGGTTTTCCCCGCATGCTTTTAAGGGGATGTGAAATAGTCTTCCAGTGAATTTTAATTGACAGTTAATATTCTTAGAGACAATAGACTGGCTTAAATACACCTTCATTTCTCTGCATGGCTTGGCAGAGCTAAATGTAAATGTTGATTATTCAACCACAGAAGCAAATGGAGTGGTTGATTGGTTTCCAGGTGCAGTTGCTGTTATCAGGCTCCTATGAGTGTATGTGAGGTGCTATTGTGTGGTCACAGCAGTGTCTTTTGGCTTAGAGTATTCCACAGTGCTAATACTGTGTCTGCTGCTGAGCTGCTGCCATCCTTGCTGGGTGAGGAGGCACTGGAAGTTGGGCTGGACGTGTGACACAGGTAACTTTGAGGCTGTGGTAGGAAGCCTTGTAAGGCTGTAGGGAATCTTCTGGGGTTTTTCCCTCTATTTTCCATTCTAATGTAGTCTTCAGCAACACCTCAAACCTGACCATTGGGACCATATGTATAGTGCCTGTACTTTGCTTCGGGGCTTTTTCTGGAGAGGTGGACAGCAAGCATCCCTTACCCCCAAATTGTGCTGTTCCTTGGGCCCAAAAGAGGAATCACAGGTGGGGGCCTGAGGGACAGGGGTTTGAAAACGTGGTGCTGTGTGCAGCTGTGCAGCGCTGCAAATCCTCATTATCCTCTACCTCCTGAATCACACCACTGCCATGGTATTGATGTATAATCACCCATGGCGTGGGAAACAGTGTTAATGTTTATTGGCTTTGTCTTTACTCTGCTTGTTCATGCCAGTTCTCATCTATAGTACAGCTTGCATAAAGACATATCAATGCCTAATGAATACTGAACATCTGTATGGAGTACTGTTGAGCACATTTTTGGTGAAAGTGTTTGGAATGCTGGCTGACTATTTAAATCCCCACAAAGGAATCTTATGATCTTGCTGTGTTTTATAAAGCTTGCCCTAAATATTTAAAGACAATTTTGGGCTTTCAAAAACAGCTTTATTGGGTGTTAGTGCAGCCCTTGAGTTTGAATTGTGCTTTTTCAGTAGGCATGTGTTTAAAAGAGAAAAGTAACCCCAAATTATTATATGCTAATCTGTATGTGATAAAATATACCGCTACTATGTAACATGTTCAGTGTTTTTCTTATTGATGCTCACTTGAATTTCAATGCCATCCACAAAAGATTTTTTTCCCTTTTTTTTTTTTTTTTTTTTTTTAAATTCCAATTAGCCATTAGGCTTACAGATCATTATTTAATGGGTAGTGTATTAATGGACCTCCCACCCTAATTACTAAAATGAGTGCATCACAAATGCACTAGTCAATCAATGACTGAATATGTGTGTTGGATCTTGAACTCTCTTCTTTTTCACTGAACTGCCTCAGATACCCTGAGAGTTTGTCTTCTGAATTTTAGTCATACCTCAATAAGGTTTAGAGAGACAAGTTGTAAACATTTTGTCATTGAACTCTATGCAATTCTTAACTTAACAATTACCATTAACTGTTCTTTTTGGTGATGGTGGTTTTGTTGGATGAGTTGAACCTTGTCTGGTTCTGCCCCATAGCTCTTAAAGCTCTATTAGTGATGGTGAAGTGTGAGCTGGAAATATGTGAATGTGTGTGTATCAATACCCATCTGTTAATTAGATACATGTAAAGGCACTCATAGAAAGGGTTATGTGTATTTAGGGTTCTGGCCTTTATTGTTCTTACGCTGCTTTAGTGTAAAATTCTTACTTTAGACTTGAGATATGCAACTCAGCAGTAATTCTGGATTTATATCAAGGTTCAAGCTGCAGAATTGCTGTTGAGGCTGTTTTATTGAAACCAGTCAAAAGATGCATGCTATGAGCAGTAGCAATAAGACATTATCAAGGCTGGTTTTCTATATGCAGTTTTCCTCCTAAATACTTGGGATATATTCCAGAGACCAGGCTAAAAGCTCTCTTCTAGGAATCAGAACCAAGAAAATGGAATTTCATTGAAGAAATTCAGTAAGAGGATTAGTACTGTGGCTTGTAAACAAGAATAACAAAATAAAAGCATGTTAAGCAACCTGTGCCATTTGACTCTGTGAACAAAAGCTGTTTTCTTTTTCCAGGTGCATCCTAAGGTGTGGGCAGTGGGAGATGGTTGCTTGCACTCTGCCTGCTGTGAGCCTATTTGGCTCATTTATCTTCTAGGTCAGGTGTCTGCCTGGAAAACCCCAGAGTACTGAGCTGAATCAAAGAAAAAAAAAAACCTGTTTTAAGTTGAAATCATTCAGTGACAGAAGACTGTGAATGTAATAAACTTGCTGTTGAAAATACAGAGCTGGTAAAGCCTGGTTTTTACCTGGATCCTAACTGCTGAGCCAGTGGCCACATGGGCAGCTAAAGAGGTTTTGTGTAGAGGGGTGCACATTAGGTTGCTGAACACTTTCTTTCTTTCTTTTTTTTTTTCTTTTTTTTTTTTTTTTTGTCTTTTTGTCATCACTAAGGACATTATGAATCGTTGCTAAGAGTTACCAAAAAAAAAATCCACAACAATTCCAGGTCAAATAGACTTGAAAGAAGATCGCTGGCTATCATACAAGGATTGACAATAGAGCAGTAAGGCGGTATAATCCTAGCTTTCAAAAGAAATCCATTTTCTTCCCCTCTCATGTGGATTGTTCTGGAAGTGCTGAATAGCTTCTTAATGAGTCATAGGTTGCAACCCAGTCTGTGCCGTGTGTGTAACCCTCTTTCCTCCTTTGGTCAGTTTATCACAGAGCTGACACAACACGACTCTTTCAACACAGCTTCCAGTCAATTATTTTGAGGCCTTGGAGTCAGCCAGTATCAAGAACTGCTGATAAGAGTGCGGGTTTTGCAAAAATGTTAATGGAAGATAGGGAATGCATTTTTATCCCTCCAGGCAACCTGTCTCCTTGAACCACTGCTGTCCCCTGCTAAGAAGAGAAAATGACCTTCATAGTATAGCAGCTCTTTGTTACTGAAGTTATATTTCTATATTTCACCTTTCAGACGAGCCTTTGAATTCAGAAGTAAGCATTCTGGTGCTTCACAAGCAGGCTTCAAAGAGTGTGTTGGTTTTAGAAATGAGACATTTCCAATGTCCGCATTTTCTGAATGAATTGTTGAGTTTATTCTCTAAAATGAGAATAAATGTTCTAGTGTGGCCCAGACATGGACTAGATGCATCTATCAACAACTTCTGAATTTGTTTTGGTTTTTTTTTTGTTTGTTTGTTGTTGTTTTTTTTTTTTTTTTAGAAAGACATTACGATAGATGTGTCACTGTTGGTTTTTTTGGTGTGCGTTCCAAAGTTTTATTTTTAGACAGTATCTACCAGTAGCACTAGAGACAGTATTAGCTATCTCTTAATATTACTGAGAAGTTACATCTCTATATCCCTAAATAAATGTGATAACCACTTTCAGTGACTTAGGCTAGTTAAAAAAAGCCTGTTATGTTACAGACTACAGAGATGATGCATACAGCTACACACCACAAATAAGTGTGAAAGGAACATGTCAGTGTTGTAGCAAGCAGTCAGTTATTGGTTCCTTGGCTTCTTGTAGTTTCAAAATCCAGATATGTGTATATGAACCCAGCAGACCTGCACTGAGGAGTTGAAGCTGTTGTACAATCCAATTTGTAGTTTGAAAAATCTGTAGGAGAAAATACCTAAGTAAGTCAAACGTTTGGACTTTATGTGAATGCTGTTTTTCATTTAAATTATATGAAACATGGATACAAATTTGACAAAGATCTCTGCATATATAAAGCAAGCAGGTTTATTCAAGCTGAATTTTATGTAAAGAGATAATTTTTTGATGTGAATACAGAGAATGATGCCAGGATGAAGCAGTTTGATAGAGCTGTGGTAGAAACCTGTTGTGATTCCAGGTTGGACATTTTCTTTTGTGACCCTCTTTGCATGGCTTGTATAATTGTGCTGTAATTTTGCTTCTGCTCAAATTTGTTTGTGATACTGGCAATGTTGTTGTATGATCATTTAACTCTGAACTTCTCCAGCTACTTTTGGAAGTAGTTTCATATACCACCAGCAGCATAGTAGATGTTAATCATACAAAGCTAAAATGTAGAGACTTGCCTTGCTAAAGGGATTATTGTTTCAGAATGTTATTTAACCTTTGAGGGCTACCTTTCATAATCTTTTTCATGGGTTAATCAGAATTTTTCTCATCTGATTCCTTCGCTTCTATGAAATAAGCCTGGTTTATGCAGAAATGAAAGTGGTAAGGAAGGCTTTCAACCTAGTGGAAGGCAATGTAATTTTATTTAGACAGGTTTATTCACATAATTATGAAGACAAAGATGTAGTGGACCTTGATTATGGCCTAATGCACTAATTAAATATTTGAAGTGTGCATTGATTTTCTGCATTCTTTTTTTTTCTCTTTATCCTTCAAGTGATGTCATGGCCATAAAAAACTTCAGCTTTCTGAAATTTGATTAGCTCCTGTAAAAGTAGTCTTTGCTTTGAAACAATCTGCTGTGAGATGTGTGGTGACAGTGAGTTGAACAACAGACTCTGAAGTGTGCAGACTTCACTCAACTGTTTCTTAGGTGCTGCAGTTCTAGGCATGTTGTTTAAGAAACATTAGAAAAAGTTAGAAAATGAGGTTTTTTTAAACCATAGGGAAGTCCAAAAATTGTATGCTTCAGAATTTTCTGTTGTCAACAGGGCATTATTAATCTGTTAATTGAATATTTCAGTGTAAAGAGCTGTCAATCATATCTTGCCCCACATCCTCACAGATAAATTCTTTTTTTCACACATAGAAGTAAAATTTACTTTTTAAAAAATGAAATATATTTTTCAGCTGTTCAGGTATTGTTTTATTTCTCTATGCTTAATGTGTTTTATGGTAACTTTTCCAATGAACTTTTACAGGTTCATTAATTTTGTTGTTGTCGGTTATTAGAATCTTTTGTCTCTTTATATTCATGACATGAATTCAGCAGGGCTGGATTTGAGAATATCTGTCTGGTGGCAATAGAAGCAGCAGTTTGAATATCACTGTTTAATTTCCTCTTAAAATGGATCATGTTTCCTTTGGGGCTCCATACACAGGAAATATTCTAACCAGTTTTAAAACTGGTTGGAACACTTGTGTAGGTCATGATCTCTTCTTCAAACAATGCTGGTTTGTCTGACCTGTTTTCTCTTGAAATAGCTCAATAAAATGACCCCAGACTGCAGTGTTAATATGCTGCTTATTGCTCTTCAAACACATTGGGAATCTCTTGTTCCACTTAGAACTGGTCCTGTGCAATTCTAGATTCAAAATCACTTTGTCTTTATTTCTTCTTGTTTCAGTACAATGCGTTGTTAAGCTTGCCTTCTAAAAGGGCAAGAGGATTTGTAGGCGTGAGCACAAATTTGAGAGTGATAATTAGGGAAACCAGTGTAGAATGTACCTATTTGAGGCTTTTATCTGCTACGAAATTGGGTTTGAGTTGTCTTGATTTGCATATAAATTTAGGTCAGACCTGCAAAATTGTTCTGACCAAAGATTTGTTAATAAATCTGGTATTTAGCTGATAGCACAGTACTCTGTATTAGGAGGTCAGGGTTCACTTCACTGTTATTATTGCTAATGTAAATCTGGCCATTTCTCTGTGTTGTGTTGGCTTTTTGCTCCAGTGAGACTCATTTTCTTCTCAAGTGGCAAACTATATCAGAATGCTTTATGACTTAAAGCAAAATGTTTTAAGGTGTTTTCCCCCTACTTGTATAGGGAAAACTTACCATTAAGTCCTCATGGCAAGAAAGCATGAACTTTTTGTTTGAGGCTGCTTCTCCACTTCTTCTCTAAGGAAAACAAATCCCAAAAAGTCACCACAAAAAAAAACATTTTTGGCTGGGCATTTGATTAGAACTATTGTTGTTTACCGGCTTTACAATTTTATCTTAAGCACTGAAAGTTGTCCTGTTTTGATAGGAGTGTTTAACATAATGGATCCCAACTGAACTTTTTTTTCAGCTATAATTCCTAGTTTAAGCTGTTATGGCCATTTTCCAGAGGTGATGACAGCTCTGCTGCGTTTTTTTCCACACAGATGACTAATACTGGGTATGCCTGTAGATTGTTTCACATCAGATAGGGCTGAGCATGCTCCAAGCCTGAGGAACATCATGTCAGCTCTTATCCAGGGGGCTGTGCTGACCCAATGCAAAGCTCAAGCCAGGATAATATGATTTTTTTTTTTTTTTTTTTTGCAGTCTGGGCTTTTTAGTTCAGTCTGCTCACTGCGTTAACACAGTCACAAAGCTTCCCAGTGGCTCAGAGTGCTGGCAGGGCAAACTTGCTCCTGCTGTAGAACCAGAGCAGAGCAAGTCCCTGTCTGCCCAGCGTGGACGTGCTGACTGTACACAGTGAGCCTGACAAATCACTGCTTTCCATAACCTGATGTTCTGTGGTTGCACCAGATGACAGACCTTGGAGGAGCACCTGCAGGGAGGCCTTAGGGCTGTGGGCACATGGCTGGAGTCACAATGGCACTTTCATCCCTTTAATAGGTAGTTAGTGAGGAGCCCACCTACTTTTGGAGAAGCATAGATTAATTTTGTGTGTGTTACTTAGGAAGCTGTAACTGCAACCCTCACTTGATAATGGGAACTCAGCTTTTCTTGTTAGAAAAGAGAATCTTTTATGTTTGTGCTCGTTAAGAGAGATTTCACTGTTCTTCCTGGACTTGGCTTTGTCTCTTCAATAAAAAAGACTGGATTTCGGTAATTAGTGGGATATGCACATGAAAGTAGATAGTTTTCAGGTGATGGTGACAAATCTTTTCTTGCATATGCATTTTCATTAATAAAGGACATAATTAGACTTGGTGTTCCTTACTCCATTAGCCAAGTTCCTAGCCTTAGAAATCAAAATAACTAAGCTTTTCAGACTATCTCATTCCCTAATCATTGACTGTCAGGGAAAAATTTAATAAACCATAGCTACAGTTCTTGTACTGAACATTTTTATTCTTGTTGCCTTTACATTTAGAATGCTATTTTTTTTCTGTCAGATTTTTAGAACATCCCCATCTCTCCTGCAAGCGACATCCCAAAATCCCCACCCTACTAAAGCTCTAAAGCTGTTATAATTTACTTTTCCAGGTGTAAAGTACTAACATGATGTTGCTAAAAGACAGAACTTGATTTTCATCACAGGACAAAGCACAAATATATCTCCTGGAGAGAAGGGATAAACATGAGCCAACACTTCTATAGTTCATAAGAAATCTTAAAAACATGGTGTAGAAAAGATCTCATTTTTTGTCATACATGAGAACTCTTTCTTACACACTGCTATTTTTTAGCATTAAGTCAATGTGTCTTCACTTCTAGGCTGAATCTATACTGATCTTTTAATTAAAAGTTAACACTGCTGATAATATCCTCTAGGATGGAAAACTGCTGTTCTGTGTGCCCACATTTTACTTGTAGGACAGAACACACCCCTGGTATTCTCTATTTTGTATTTTTTGCATTTTAGTTGCTGCTATTAAAGATGAACTATAGAAATAAAATTACAATTCTTAGTATATGCTGTCAAAGCAATTTGGTCCCCTGTCAGCTCATGCATTATGGAGGAAAAATTGTGGAACCTTGATAGAAAGTAATTCTTACTCCCTGTAGCATAGTTCCCTTCCTTATTTCTGCTTTCCAGGCTCTGCTTAGTAAGCAAGAAGGAAGTACTAAATGTAGAGTAAATTGAGTTGGAGTCATTTAATGACCATTCAGTTGCTTTCACTTACTAACCAGGAGAGTGAGTGGTCAAGTAAGTGATTCCATCAAATCTCCTGTATGTAGTGAAAGCTTCATCTCTCTTTCTTCCAGGAAAGTTATGTACTTGTGACACAGCAATGAAGCATCCTAAACATCTAGAATATAAAAATAAATTTTGTATAGTTTTATGCAAGTTTCAACAACAAAAAAAATGGTCCTGTTTTCTTTTCTGTCAATTTAAAGCTCTCTGCTGCTCTTTTCTCAGTTAGCAAGTTGTGAAGCTATAATGAGTGACTGATACATAGCCAAAAGCGTGGTAGTGACCATCATCTCTGGAAGTTTCATGTTCTGACACTCCAGAAAAGCTAATTAGGAACAGCAGTGGCCCAGCAAGGAGCTGTTGCAGTAGTTTGTCGTCAAACCTCAGGATGTGTCATAGGCTTTGAGATGAACTGAAACAAAACTGATTATTTAGGAATTGTTAATCCACCCTGTCTTTAGAGATTCCTCAGAAAGCAGATACTACCTATTAATCTCTCAAGAGATAATTTGAAAACAAATGAATCTGTAAGAATGACTTTGGATTTTTTAAGCACGATGTTATATTGTTGAAGAAATACAAGTGTGGTACAGGTAGTTCTTAATAGAAGCTGAAACTATTCTGGTTTCTACAGGACTTGGTTCTCACAAAAATAAAATGGAGTGGAAATAATTAGAACAGAGTATTTCAAACAGGGTAGGTGAAAATCTCCAAGTCTTTTACAATGAAGCTGTATTGAGTAATGCTCTACTGAACCAAAGCAGTATCTGCCTCTGATCATCAGCCCTCTGTCAGTGCAAGGGGAGTGAAACACCGAGCAAAAGTGTCTTATTGCCAGTGCCCCTGGGTAAATTCCATTTTATTAAGAATGTTAGTTGTAAGGATATTTTTGTTCATTCTAATATTACATACTTGATTAGAAATAGAAATGCGGAATTTTTACCACTATTTGATCCCTGCTTTTATTAGGAGGATAAATAGAAATGCAGAATTTTTACCACTATTTGATCCCTGCTTTTATTAGGAGGATATATATAAAGCTTTTCTTTTTTTCTGCCGAACAGTACCTGATGTCTTCCTTTTATAAACTAGTAGGCCTAAACTTGACTAAAGCTACTTATTACTTTTGTAATTTGTATCTATAGGCACTGACTGACTTAAGACTTGCTCATTAATTGGGAGTTTGACATTTATTGTGATAATTCATCATGAAGTAATTAACAACAGCGATTCTAACTAGAAATATTTTTATTAATTTTTTTTCAATTATTCATTCTGCTTGATTTGTATTGATGACTTATATAAAAAGAATTTGATATCAATTTATTTTTCTTGGGAAAAAAAAATCAAGTATAACATCTAATGCTTATTCACTGTTATCCTTCTCTTTCACATTTTAATTTTTTTTTCCTCACCTTATCAATTGAAATTAAGATGCTGCTGATGAAGAGGAGCACCTCTCCTCCTACCCATTCCCTGCTATTTTTGACAGCCTGAGTTGAAGAGGGCTGCTGTGTTAGAATCATTACCATGTGTGTAAATAGCCCCTATATGCATAACATCTCAACTCATATATCTGTGTTAAAAAGTTCCTGTAATTTTAGCATCAATCTGCACTTATGTGTTCCTACTATATTTAATCCTGAGTAACAGCTAAGGCTTACTTTACATTGATTATACACATTTCAGGCACAGCTGATGAGAGGACTCTTGGGCAGGGTTATGTCCTAGGGCAGAACTGTGTCACTCCAGTGCTGCTCCTCATCTTCTTTCTCTCCTTGAACTGACACTTTCTTCTTCTTCAATTCTTTACATCAGCAGCAATGTTCACTGCCCTCACCCATAGGCCAACTAGTGTATTTGTATATCCAGTCTATTCAAAATTCTGACTACTTTCTGTCAGCTAGTTGCTTGCAGATTAAAGCACTGATGTTTGCATCTTGTAGAAATGTAAGAGCATTTAATTTTCATGATTTTCCTCTTCAGAGGAAAGCAAGATGAATCTGAAGCAATTAGTCTAGCATACGAATTGGTAGCAGGAGGTTTAAAGATGACCTGAAAATGTTGATTGAATAAACTTAATTCATTTATGACTGTATAATTTAAAACTAATTTAAATTAGATCCTCCTCTGCTTGCTTTCTGAAATTAGAGTTGTGAATTTCTGGTTTGCAAGACCTAAAAGCAGCAAAGAATTAAATTACTATATCAAAGAATGAAGATGTCCACTTGTTCCTGACAGCAAAAAAAGACAACCCTCTTCATTCGTATAAAAACTGTCTGGCCTAAGGAAAAAAGTCTTTTGCTCTTTTTGTCTTCTGCCATCTGAACTGCTTCTAATTGTCTTTCACTATTTCTAAACAAGTATGATTGGTTTTGGTGGTACAGAGTTCATATATTCCTCTATATTTCCTCTCTATAATGTACAGATTTAAGGATGATGGAGTGAGCTGAGGAGATGGCCTCACTTCATCTGTATGGTGAACGTTCCTTTTCTTAAAACCCACTGTACCGTGATAGTGCTCTTCCTACTCTGGCAAAGGAGATTTGAGGATTAAGTGGGACCCTGTCTTTTCATGGGTTTTTTTATTTGCTAATTGATTCAGAGTTAGTGAAGATTGTCTTTTCTGTTGTTTTTAGAAGTATTAATTGCAAAACTGTCATGTGGTGGGTAATCACTTGTCTTGAATAATATGTGAGAACACTTATCTTGCCTAACATTTTCTACACAAAATATGAGAATAGATTTGGACCTGCATGCCTTTTTGTAACTGAATGCTGAAGGAATGATATTTTTTTTTCTGACAATCAGTCTCCTTCATGTTGGGTTGCCTGTTATCTAACAAATTAATTTATTTCTAGTACTTCAGCTCTTTGATATTTTCTAATTCTCTAATTTATGGATTGAATGTAGCAATATTGAGTGGATTGAAGTAGATGGATTAGAAAGGAGGTAGCAAAATATTTCTGGTAATCAACTTTCAAATTTCATTACTGCTGCTGTTGATGTGTCTGTAAAAACCCAACCACAGCAGTTTTTGGAAACGAAATTTTTTGCATTGGCCCATGGCTGCTCTGGGGTTGAAGCCTGTGCTCTGTGGGTTTGTTGCTCACCATATCTGAATGCAGCTGTGCTCCAATCAGCTGTAATGCAGCTGGGTCCCAGGCTGCCTGCCTGCACCCAGGGCCATTCTGGCCAGCACACAGGTGCTTTGGAAGCATCCTGAAGTAGTGAGGCCGAGTAAAACCTTATTTCTGTGTGGTTTCTTGTCCTTTTCTAGTGAGTTGCCACTGGCAGACCATGACGTGACAAAGCTGGCAGTAAGAAAAAAACGTGATGTTTGATAGCAAAACAGATCTGGGTACAATAAGTCAGATGAGCTTTCAGTCTTTGTGACTGTTTTAGCAAATGAGTATTCGAAGTGAGCAAATGGCAGGGCAGTGTGACTCAGCAGTGGCAGCTGGGGTAGGGATACCATCTGTAGTCTGAAATGACGCTCAGAGTAGTGTGGAGTTGCATGGCAGCTGCATGTAAGGTAGGTGGGCCCAGAATAATGCAGGATATTCAGGCTGTGGAATAGCAGCACTGAAGAGCAGATGTCCAGAGAATATGAGGGATCCCTGGGTAGATCCAATATTGCTGCTGTGCAGACTATTATTGTGATTTTTGGGCTTAGAGGGAGGGTGCTGCATCCAATTTTATCAGGTGGCTGTAGTAAGTCAGAGACCTACTGAGAGTGTTGCTGAAAGAGAACAGATGTGGATTGTTTTGTTAGAGCTCTTTTTTGGAAGTGGCTCTGCTACTGCCTTGCAAAAGCATTACTAGAGATGGAAAATATGCCAATCGCAGTAAGAGCACGCTGTAACTGCCAGTTTGCAATTCCTGCTTCCCTCAGGATTAAAAAAGTATTAACAATGGTTATCCGAACAGAAGTCATCAGCATAGATAACTGCTGTATGGATTGAAGGGTAACACCAATTACAGCTTTGAAAATGTGGAGCACTAGTCCTCGTACCCACTCTTATGGTCTGTTCTGTTGAGCTGTTCTTGTAGAGACTGAAAACAGTTGCTGGTATTGTGGAGTAGGAAGAGATCACTCGGGAATTATTCTGGATGGGTTTGTTGTTGGACTGTTCCAGTGTACCTTCTAAATGGCATCAGTCATCAGCAGCATTTTTTGCTATAAGTCTGCAAAATGGTGTGTCAAATTTAGGACCTCAGGACACAGCCAGTGCTAAAAATTAGCTCTATGTTGACTAGTCTATGAGATGGATTAACAGAGAATCTTGCAGCAAATTCTGAGTGGCGATTTAGTTTTATAAAATGTAGCTCATCTTTATATAACTGATCTGGCTGTCCCTGAAAATTCTTCTTGTTATTTCAAGGGAGAGTGTTAAGAGAATGGAACTAGGCTCTTCTCAGTAGTATTGCTCTCAGCTGAGCAATACAACCAATGTCAGAAACTAATTCACAGGAAATTCCACCTGAAAATGAGGATGCACTTCTTTACTGTGTAGGTGACCATGCGCTGGGAGCCACAGGGAGGCTGTGGATTCTCCTTCACTGAAGATATGCAAGAACCATCTGGACAGCATTCTGAGTAATGTGCTCTAGGATGACCCTGCTTGAGCAGAGAGGCTGGACCAGATGATCCACTGTGGTGCCTTCCAATCTGACCCATTCTGTGATTTATCCTGATTTGAAGGTGACTGTTTCTGTTACTAGAAACAGTCGCTTTAGTGAGAGGGCTATGGACAAGGAAGATGTTGAGCTAGTGGGATCAAAATGGTGTTGATATGCCTCAACTTTCCCCTAATCCCACAGCATATCCGCTTTCCTGGATCACAAAAGTTAAGGCTGCCTCTAACAGCTTGCAGCTGTAGTGATGTGTTGGTGTCTGTCAAGCTAACTCTAGCTGATACTAATTTGGGCTGGAAGACGAGGAGTGTTTTCCATCTAACTGGTCTGTATAAAGATCAAGACAAAAGCGTAATGGTGAGTGGGTCGCTAGTCACTACAGAGAAGGTGCTGACAATCTCTCTCCCTTTTCTTTGGATAGTAAAGGATGTGCTGGCTAAGTCAGTCATTTCCAATTCTCCTTGCTCTGTAGGTGGTATGACATGCAAGCAGTGCAAGACTGAAGAATAATGCTATTGGTCTCTCAGTCTGGCTCTCAGCTTTGAGCTGCACTTGCTCTTCATTCTCAACTTCAGAGATGGTATCAGGGCAGCTATAACTAAAATACCTTTTAAAAACTCTGAAAAGTTGCATTTTGTTAGCTACCCACACTTGTACCTTTGCCAGGCTGACCATTCTGACTGTTAAACAGATGTTCTTGGCAACTTAGATAAGTAGTATGGTAAGATTTCCCTTTCCCCGCTTTAGATACCCATGAGCAATTAAAGGAAGGAAACACTGCCAACCAAAGGGTTTGCTTGCCTAAGCCTCCATTTTTCCCATCTCCCTCTAAACACATCTGCATGATTTCTTATTCTAGCAATGCAGTCTTGTAATCTTCTTTATCTTTTGGGCTTATTTAACCTCTCATTCTATTGTCCCTTCTAACCCTCTGTGTTAACTGTCTAAACCAGAGGAAAGCAAATCCAACAGCAGCAGAGGAATGGGTTTCTGCCAGTTGCTGCCATGAGTTTTGTTGAGTTGAATTGGCTGGCTTTCTGTAAGTGGGCATAAACAGTGAAAGGTAACAGAAATAAAGTTTGTTCTTTGAAAATGGAGAGTGAGGAAGTGAAAGTGGAATGCAGCCAAAGTGATGGGCTTTAAAAAGAGTCTTTTCAGCAGCGCTGTGAATAGATAAGTGTGGGAGAAGACTCGTTTGTCAAGGGCAGAGAAGAGATGCCAAAGTGATGGGGTTAAGGGGAGATGAAGCTGGAAGAGAGCGTGTCTCAGAGAATCTGTTTAGCTATCCTTCAAAAATTGAGTATAGCAGGAGTGAAGGACACATGAAAAGGCTTGAAGGAATATGTCAATGTTGAATGATAGTACCTGTAATACTTGAGAAAAGAAGTGCTGACCTGAGATCAAGTGTGGAGTGAAAAAGGGTGGTTGTAACTTGTGCTGCACTTCTCTAAGATTGCCAGAAAGGCAGGCTGAGGCTCAGTTTAGACAGAAGGAGACCACTTTAGATCAGGGGTATGATAGAGTCAACGCCACAGAAAAAGGGTTTGGAAATGCATTTGTAGATGAGGACACCCAGAGATGAGATGCAAACAAAAAGACCAGGAGTCTGTCTTTGTTCCTTCAAAGTGTATGCAAGGAGGGGACAGAACCTCATGGTGCTTGTGGGTGATGTGGATTTGTATTTGAACAAATAGAACAGCCATTCTCAATTTTCATTACCTGTCACTTCTATTTTTCTTAACAAATTATGGTATGAACAAAACATATCTGTTTTTCCACTGTCTCATGCTGATTGTGATATGGCAAAAAACGAGGGAGGAAACTTTTGGTTACACTTTGAGGCTGTTTTATTACAGATTACTTATATTCCTCTGGTACTAAAGTGTTTAATTTCAAAATCAGCAACATTTTTATTATGCTTATTGCTTCGTTCTTTGTATCCAGATTATGTGTTGGCTATTAAGTATCGATTTTTTATATTGCTTTAAAATTTTTTATGCTTTTCTTTGTTTTGGTTTCTATTAAGTATTTTCTTCTGAATGATTGCTCTGCATTATGTTCTGTATTTTAACCTTTAAATGACAACTTGGTAGTGCAGAGACAATGTTGAGCTTTCTCTAAGTTATAATAGAGAAAAATGAAGAAACAGGGAAGAATACTGCTTTTGTGGAGAGGCTAGTGTTTTTATTTTAATTTTTAATTTTTTAAAAATTTATTTATGGTGACGAGGGTTACAAGCATTAAGACACATGTTGTCCACTGAAACAGTTCACATTTTTTCTTCTGGCTGTAAAAAACCAAAAGAAACCCCAAATGTGAAGCTTGTCAAATATTTTCTCTTTCTATGAGGTTTTCTTTCTCAGATGAGTTATAGTAGGAATTTTAAAAATGATACTTTTTAGCAGCTTATCCTGCTGCAGCCCTTCTTTTCTTTCCCTAGAAAATGGCATGCTGTTTTAGGTAATAGCATGCCAAAAAGTGAATTCTTTGTCATATACACCTTTGGGAATATACTACCGTAGGATAACTGAAAAGATATTGTGAAAACATGGGCATGTAATATTGTACAGGTTCTAGCTGAATATGTAAATGCCTTATCTAATTTGAAAAAAGAGAAGTTAGTCCAATAGTGAAGTGTGAGATTTCTTTTCCTCTTTTTCCCTTTCAAATGTTCTCTAAGCCTTTATTATTTCTATTATAAACCTTAGGAGATGGAAAACTAGAAGCAAACGATCATTTTGGATGTGGCTTATAATTTTGTAGAGAAATGTTCAGTATTTTTGTCTAAATTTTCTCTGTTTTAACTCTTGAATTACCTTTTAGCTATTATTTAGCCTCAAGCTGATGTTTTCCTGAAAATATTTAATTCAGCCTTAAAATCTAAAGACTGATTTATGCTCTGTAGTACTGGCAGTGTCTATCAGTGTCTACCAGGACAGTTTCCAGCCATGGTTTTTCTTGCACTTCTGTGCAATGTGTAACATAAAGGGATATGTTTTCACTTGTGTGTAGAAGTGGTAAGATTGTCAGAATAGTGTTTCTCTGTTCTTGCTGTGCTTTGGGCAGTGTGCCTTCAGGACACAGACAGATGATTGCCTTCAAAAGCTACAACTTCATTGCACAGTCTAAAGGAGGTTTTATCTAACCTTGGGGCTTAAACTATTTTAAAAAGCCAACCCACTGAGAGTGCTTCTCCATTTAAGAAGTGGAGAGACTAAATACATCTTGTATCTGCTTGAAAAATACTAGAATACAGTTAAGTAGTCTTGTAATGGTTAGTTTTGTTGAAACACAAGTGCAGATTTGCAGATAAAAACACAATTTTAAAGTCCTTGAGCTCAATTCCCTGGGAAGCCATAAAATAATTTACCTTTGTTTGTTAAATTCTACTATTCTGATTGCAAATATTTCTACCTTAAAATAGTGATTTCTTGCTAGAAGTTTATGTGCCTATAGCAATTTCTGTTGAGAGTTTTTTTTAATTGCACAAGTAAAGCTAAGTTTGATGGCATATCAGTAAGTTTTGTCCAAAATGGTGTGATGCTTGTGCTGTTTGTTCATCAGAGGTCTTGCTGAGGACCGAATCTGATGAGAGAAGAGACGCATTATTTGCTTACATGCACAATTTATATTTTAAATCAGATTAACAGCAAGTAGTGATTCGGTTACAAGATATAAAGGAAGAAAGTGATTTGTTAGCATCATGTATGTATGAAACTCATGTTTCTCTGAGTGTGTTAATGAGCTTTGCTATCAGATTACTCTCTCCCAGTATAATCTACCTAAAATATTTTCCTCACAATTAGGAAGTATTTTGATAAATCTTACTTTGCTGAAGAATGAAGTAACAACTAATACAAAGAGTAGTGTGTGAAATGAATCATCATTTGACATTTGATTCTGTCAGGCATCTGTAAAGGAACACTCATATTTGTAAGTCTAAAGAGGAAAGGTAGAAGATAGAAGAGAAATGACAAATCTCTATTTCTTTGTGTTTACTGTCCTCAGCTTGTTTATTATAAAAAGTTTTCATATAATTCTGGTTTGTATCTTAGATTTTCTGTGATGCTTTATTCCATCTTTAAGCATAACATTGCAGAAGGCAATGTTATACTTGTCTTTGTGACTGAATAAACGTTGTTAAAGCCAGTAATGAAGTCCAGAGCTTCAATTTGATACCAGGGAAAAGATGAAGTATTGTTGAGAAAAGTTCAAGATAAGACATAATTTTAATAGGAGATTATGCAAGGAGAACACAGGAAAGTATGGGCTGCTCCCTTTAACTTTGATTCTGGGAAAGTGATGGAACATCTTATACTTGAAGCCATTTCCAGATCCATGAGGGACATCAGCAAATACTGTCTGCTTAGATATCAGTGAGGTTGTTGACACTGTCTTCCAAACAGGGAGAGTCCCACTGAACACCAGGAAACACTTATAAACACTCAGGGGTTTGTTGTTGTTGTTTGTTTATTTGTTTTGTGTGGGCTTTGTTTTGTTTGCTTTTGTTGTTTTTTCTTTTAACTGTGTGGGTTACTGCACACTGGCACAAGTTGCTCAGGGAAATTGTGGAATCTCCATCCTTGGGGATATTGTTGGGATGTGGTCTTAGGCAACTGCGTCTAGATGGCTCTGCTTGAGCAGAGGGGTTGGACCAGATGGCCTGCAATAGTCCCTTCCACACTCAGCTGTTCTCTGATTTTGTAGATTGGGGCCCATTATATTGTGAATTTGTTAGTTGTTGCTCTGTATCTCGTCAAATCTTTCACTAAATTTGGAAGCTTGGCTGTTTCCCATGGGTATAGAAACCTTCACTGCTTTCAAAATACATTCACATTGTTCTTTCTAACCTCCCTTTCATCTTGCTGGATTCCATTAAAAGATATCCCTCATATTAAAGTTTCTATCACTTTTCTTACTATGAAATAAGAAACTAGAGCAGTATCTGCACTTCTGATACAAAAGTATTTGACTCTCAATTTGGCAGTGCCTGTGTGTGTGAAGGTATATTTTTAAACTCAGTATTGCTCATTGCTCCTCCTATTCATGTGCCCAAGTATTGTGATTCACTCCTAGCTTAATTCTTTATGTACCTTGATGTTGTTTCTCAAAAGATCTCTTCTGAGAGGGTCTCGTCCTCCTCTTGACACTCTGGATTTATACGATGACCGAACTCTTCAATCATCTCTCTGCCTTCTTGGACTTACCTCCTTCTGAGACTTCAGAAATGACCTTTTGTAACAACTTCTGTCATTTTCAACATCACAGCTCTTCCATTTCCTTGCATTTAATTTGATCTTCCTTTTTGCATGACCATTTAATATTTTATGCACAGTCTTATGCTCACCTCCCCATAGGAAGTCCTCAGCTTTCATGTTGTCCACGTTCATTGTGAGCTCTGTACCCTGTCTGTTCCTTGAGCTCCTTTTAAACTTCAGTCTGTATAACTTATGTTCTCTTCTCTCATTTGCTCATTTGTCTTGCTTGTGAACTGATGCTGTGGTAACTTGTGTTTGTTGTTCTCAAAGAGGAGGGCTTTTTTTTGTTGTTGAATAGTTGCTCCTATTGTCTAGCTGGAAGCTTTTGCTTTTGTATGTTAAGTGAAGTTTTAATAACTGATAACAAAAGAGATGGGTTCTAGAACAAACTTTAAATAACTTGTATTGTCCCCTGTCTCACCATTTTATGGCTAAACTGTCAAAATTGTGATAGGGTGGGATGAGATGCTGAAAAGCAGTGCCAGGACCTGGGGGTCCTGGTTGGCAGAAGATTGAACATGAGCCAGCAGTGCTGTGACAGCCAGGAGGGCCAGCCCTGTCCTGGAGTGCATCAGGCACAGCATCACCAGCTCTGCTCTGAGCTGGGGTGGGCTCACCTCCAGTGCTGGGAGAAGTTTTGGGCACCTCAACATAAAAAAAGAGATTAAATTATTAGAGAGTATCTAAAGGAGGGCAACAAAGATGGTAGAGGGCCTTGAGGGGAAGCTGTATGAGGAGTGGCTGAGGTCATTTGGTCTGTTCAGCCTGAAGAAGTGAAGCCTGAGGGGAGACCTCATTGTGGTCTTCAATATCCTTGTGAGGGGAAGAGGAGGGGCAGGCACTGATCTCTTCTCTGTGGTGTCCAGTGACATGACCCAAGGGAATGGCCTGGAGTTGTGTCAGGGGAGTTTAGGTTGGATATCAGGAAAGGGTTCTTCACCCAGAGGTGGTTGGGCACTGGAACAGGCTCCCCAGGAAATTAGTCACAGTGCCAAGCCTGACAGAGTTCAGGAAGTGTTTGGACAATGATCTCAGGCACAGGGTGTGACTCTTGGGGATGGTGCTGTGCAGGACCGGAGGTTGGATCCCTTCCAACTCAGCTTACTCAGTGATGTGTAGTTCTTAGGCATGTTTTTGTGGTTGAAGTGGTGGTGTGATTAGTAGAGATAGAAGTTGAGCTGTGAACTTATTTCTTCCAAGTCCTTGTTTCATTTTTTTTTCCCTTTTGAAAATAACCTATCACTCAATGTAGAAAATTCTGTGATTTAGTGTACTGTTTGTAGGGCTGTCTTCATTTGACACTCCTCCCGAGTTTAATGTTGTTCTTATCCATTCCCTTTTAAAAGCATACTGTGAGAATGTTTAGTAGAAATGCCAGAGACTGTGATATCTACATTAGATTTTTTTATAGATAAGCACTAGCAGTGTCTTGGTACAGGTGGTGTTTTCAGAAGCAGCATTGTAAGACCACATATCCATTAAAAAATCAAAGTGAAGATTTATTTTTGGAACTCTCAATTGTGTTCTTGAGGTCACTGAACTTGTTTGCTGGTGTTTTACTATTGGTAAAGTTATGAAAATATTCATTAATTTCAAGAACAGGATTCCACCCCTCAATACCCCAATTTTTTATATTTGGATGGTATAGCTTCTTGTCACCAGTGCAATTGGCTGGAAGTTTGCTCAGTGTACTGCAGGAATACTGAAGCTTGCAACCTATAAGCAGAAATATGAAATAGCTTTGTCATTTTGTGGAGGTTTTAACTTATATATTAATGAGAACCTATACATCATTTCACGAAACTGTTGATTCATCTCTTGGTTTCAGAAATATCTTTTGAACTGAAATGGAAATTGTCTTGGCAACTTCAGTTATATAAAGTGATCTGCATATGTAGGGTTGTTTACTCTCCACTGCCTTTCCCATGTCAAGGGAGGATGAAAAAGACATTATGCAATTGTGACTTTTCACAGCTACCTGTTGTCATGTCTCCAGTAGAGAGCAGAACTCCTTTTCCCTGGAGAGCAAGAGGAAATTTAAAGACACTTTTGTTTAGATTATGTTTTGCTTAGTTTGGAAACAGAAAGACAGTGTAATAGAGACTGCTCTTTTCTCCCCTTCATCTCTTTTCTTTTTCCATTCTGTTCACTGCTGGTAAAGCATGGAAAAGATTCCTCTTGGCAGTGAATGTGAAGCTTTTTGAAATTATAGATATACAACCCTTTTCCAGGCTGGGTATAGAAAGTGAGAGAGGCTAATTTAATAGAAGAAATCTAATAAATGGCATGGTCAGGTAGACCACACCTAATTTTGAATCTTCATGCTCTTCCAATACTTGAGGTTAGGATAAATGCTGGCATTAATAGTGATATCTTACCCTGAAGAGTACAGGAAAGGATATCCACCAGAGGCTTAATGCATTCTCCGTAACTTGCACCTAATAATCATCCAGTTCCTGTCTTTCCATTCTAAAATTAGCTATTGTTAAACTAGCTATTTATTAATAAGGAATATGGAAGACAGAAAATGAATGTGTAGATCAGACCAGATTGTGAGCTGTTTACCATTTTGTCCCCTACTCTTCTGCTTGGTTATGACACCTACTTAATGTCTTCTGGAGGGTGGGATTGGTTTTAATTTCAGGATGATTTATAGCAAGTACTGATACAGGAAAGCTTTGTCCACTTCCTTGTTAGAAAAAAAATATTTGTAAAGATGTTTAGATTATTTGACTGTTATAACAACACCAACAAAAGCCCTACAACTAAAATATAATAATGTTAATTTAGGAATAATTTGCCATATTTCCTATTTTGCCATTGGTGTTTACATTCTTGAGACTTGGAGTTCCATGCTGAAGTTCCTAAGCTAAGAGGGTGATTAAGACTTCCTGATATTAAGAACAAGTCTGGAAAAAAATTTTTAAAGAAGCTGCGAGTAGTTGAGTTTTGTTGGTTTTTTATTGCTATTACCTGAAATCAGTTGTTTAGCATAATGAATTTTAGTACTACAAAATAAGATACCACTCTAAGAAAGACAAATATTCTCAGTATTTAATATGACTTCTCCCTGTAGTGGAGAATCTGTCATACTCCTTAAGTGCAGCGCTTTTCATGGTTATTTTCTTAACACTAAATAGTGCCTCTGATCTTCTGCCTTTTTAGATGCCATAGGTTAATTAAAGTTGTTTCAGTGTTACATTTCAGTAGGTAATACTTAAGCATTTTAACATAAGTCATTAAAATTTATTCTCAAACTGCATTAACATCGATTCTTAGTATAGTCATAACAGGTGTCTGAATGCTCTGCAGTCAAAGTGCTTTAAAATGCTGATAACAGAAATAATGTAGTGCCTTTAGAAGATGAAAACATCCTGTGCTTCAAGGTGTGTTGTAATATAAACAGTAAATTAATGTCATATGTAGGTGATTTTTAAAAGCAGAACTTGTACCTGGATGTATACAACTGAGAAGACACTTGCTATAGCACCTTTATCTACAACCTGTGAATTCACCACTCAGTGTGAGAAGGAAAAAAAAAATTCACAGGACTTTCACCTGACATCACAGATCAACACAATTTTGTACTGGGTTCTTGCCATGAGGCTATCTACTTTGATAGATTTAGAGGTATTCTTTATGCTTTTACAGCAGGTGGTGGAGAAAAATAAAAGCATGCTCTTGAATAAAAGGAGCAGATTGTTCCAAGTAGTCATTTGAGCTGAATGAGAAAAGAGTATTTCATCTCTGATGTGACACCTTCATCATTGGAAATCCCAAAAGAAACCATTGGTAACTGAGCCCTGTGCACAGGAGAAGTTGTGCTGGCTGACAGAACTTTCTTGTGTGCCTCTAGTACAACTCTTCTCTTGTGCTCCTCGTTTCTTGTTTGGTGTTTTTTCTTTCTGTGTTGGTGATCTACCTGTTCCTAGTGGATGAGTTTCCAGGCTAACAACCAGCTTCTTAAAAAGGAGGAGTATGAACTTTAAGATATTACTAGTGTGTTTTGCATTTTGCATAACACCAGAAGTGCTCAGGTGCAAAAACAGATCCCAGAACTAAACTGTGAGGTTGGACCCTTTCAACTGTCACTCTACACGTGCCATTCTGAGGCTGAAAAATTCCTTTGCCATGTTGATAGGTTATAGAACAAAGTAATAAAGAACACATCTAAAATCTAAATATTAAAACAGGCATACAGACTTTTTACATGCTAATAGGGAGTAGTATCTTTTATCTAGAAGTCAGTGGATCTCCAGTGCACCATCCCTATAATGCTATTCATAATAAATGTTATGAGTATCTTAAATTAAATTTAATGTTGTTGTGCAACTGAATGTTTCTATTCTAAATAGTAGCAGTGACATAATCTCTAGGGAGTGCAGTGAGAACTTTGGAATTGTTAGATACAATCAGTTATTTAAATTCAGAATAAGTTTTTCTTTTTGTTCTAAGCTGGGAGTCTACAGTAAAGTTGAAATGGGCATCCATTTATCAGTGGCAGTTATTGACATGTGCTTCTTCCAGTCTTAAACTTACTTATATTTTAACCTGATGGAGAAAAAAATCTCTTTAGCTCTTCTTTCCTGGGTTGTCATAAAAGGGAGTAGAATAAATTAAAATCACCGGGCAATGTTAGTGCCAGGCACTGCTGCTAAGGAATTATCATTATAATTTTAAAAATAAGTAATTTATCTTTAAATATAAATAAATAATTCAAAATAGCTTTTTATAGGTATTTTGGGCTTGTGTGGCAAAGTTTTGGTGGCCGGGGGGTTACAGGGGTGCCAGAAGCTGCCAGAAGCTTCTCCTGTGTCTGGTAGAGCCAGTACCAGGCTCCAAGAAACAGAGGTAGTGCCTCTGGGATAACAGATTTAAGGGGAAAAATTTTCTGTGCGACAAAAGGTTTTTTAAGATTTGATATTATTTTTCATTACACTGTTTGGATTTGATTGGTGATAAATTAAGTTGAGTGTGGTTTGCTCATGATGGTGATTGGTGAATGACTCAAAGGTCATTCAAAATATTTTTCTCTCCCCTGAGGAGGGGATTGATAAAGCAGCCTTGGTGGGTACATGGTGTCCAAAGAGGGTCAATCCACCACAATATGATGTGTAAATCTTGGCTATATGATCTTTATTAAATCTTCATTAAATTTTGGGGATTTTATGATTAATTTTGAGATAAAATTTAGGTTAATCTTCATGACCTTGTTATTAAGCAGAGCTTTAATTTATTTTCTGAGAATTCAGTGTGAGATATTAATCTTTCTTTTTGTAATGAACATTTAAGATTCTTTATCTTTCATAAATGAAGATGGACATGTAGGCAGGAAATTTTTTGAGGCTAGTATGATTTATCACTTATCTTTTAGAAGGACGTCGAAGGGGAGTGTGTGAGTTCTTGGTCTGTTTAAGCTGAAGTTGATAACCTAGTGAAACTTATGAGAAAAGATAATGGGTACAGTGAATTGTTGTTTTGCTTGGTTTCCATGAAATGTAAATGTTTCCCAAATACTTCACAAGCAACTGAACAAATTTGATTGATACAATTAGCAGTTTGACAAAATAATCATGAGACACTTAAAATTCTGTCTTCCTAGTTTTCTATTCCAGCTGTTGGTGGGGTGCTTGTGCTGGACTACCTGTTTTTTTCTTTTTCTTTGTATTTGATCGCTGAGGGTGACTTGATGGCTGCTGCCACCACTGTGGGTGTGGCAGTTCATGGATCTGGTTGATGCTGTCCCATCCAGCTCTTCTGGGCAGTGTCCCGATGGCAATGCTGTTTGAAAGGAGGAGATGCTACTGACTGCATTGCATCCCAGTCCTTTGGCCCTCATCAAGTTGCTGAGGCCAGACCAGTCTGGTGTATTACTCTTGATCACTACTGCTGCTGTCGTTTTTTTTCAGAAGCATGACAATAGAAAGTTAAGATAAATGTGGGTTTGAGTACTGCAAGATCCAAAAGCAATTTAAATGTCAGCACTTTGCTTCCAGCCCAGACTGAGCAGAGGTGTACAAATCACCGTGGCAGGATGTGTGTTTCGGTATGGACAAATTCCAGTGGTGTGGTGGTATTGAAGAAGAACTTTAAGCTCTACATCAGTGCTAGCTAAAGGAATGTGGTGGTGGTAGGTAGTGGGACAGTGGGTTGATAGTGAAGTACTGTTTTATTGAGTTTGGGGGAAATTACAAATGGCTTAGTAGGAGATTTCTGACTTGTCATTTGTAGGATATTAGCAGATTGTTGTCAAGATGTTAGGCAACAAATACAAATGGATACTTGAGTTCAGCTGCTGAAATTCATTGGAAGGTAGTGAATGTTCATCAGGCTGATCCACTATGTTCCCTGAGCAATGCTGTTACATTGTTGTGAACAGTGGCTGAAATAGGATGCTAATAAGTCCTGACCTACTGTGTACTTTTGTCAAATGTGGTTTTACTTTTGAGTGGCCTAAGATTTGATTTAAATTGTAGACAGTTTTGAACAAATGGCTGGGAAAAAAATATATCACTGCAGGTTTCACCCACCCACCACCTCTTTTCCTTGTGTTTTCCACACAGCATGTTGCACTAGGTTTGTCTCTTTCTGCCTGGAGTTATTGAAATAGCATGCAGGCAATTGACTGTTAAAACAGAGAAGGAGAGGTCTGAATTTGCTCATGTTTTGAGTCTTAAGGCGTAGTCTGCAGGGGGTTTGAAATTCTTGGTCTGTCTTGTGTTGTACTAGATAAAACACTGCAGCATTGGTTGTTTACTTGCCTTGAAATGTCTCGGCGTGTTGGTAAGAGGTAAGGTGGCAGTGTGCTCATGAGAGGAAGCCATTGGTTTGAGAAGTTGTTAGTGGGTTGATTTTGTAGTGGGTTGATGATCTGTTCTGATAAACTTTGCTCGTGTGCACACAATAATTGTGCACTTGCCTGTTCTGTGGGTGCAGCCATGATGTGCACACAAGGAGGTTGGGATTGCTTGCTGTGTATTAACGGGTGCGTTGTTATTGCTAATCAGAACTCTGATAACTAAAATTAATAGGGGGTACAAAGACAAGCAATTAAGGACATTCATCTTCCAAATGAGTCTAAAAGATTCATTGGTAGTTTAAATTTATATACTGAGGGCACTTAAACCATTAAAAAGGGTAATGGGTGCCCTGCAGGCATGTGCTTCAAAGCCATATGTCATTTTGGTGCTGGGACAGCAGACTGATAACTTCCCTTTAAGGGAAGCTGCTGTTCATTTATCAGTAAAATGTTGAAGGAAATGTACACTTTTTTGCTATAGAATGATCACAGAAGTGTAATGCAAGTTAAATCAAAATGCAAGATTTATGTTCTAAGTCTTTTTGACTTCATCGTAATAGATGTTAATAAGAAAAGTCTCACTGATAACACTGAGGGCACTGGAGTTGGGATATTGAAAAGTATAAATATTTCTCTTGACACACAAACATTTCTCTTGTGCCTTGCAGTCTTTGGCAGTGACATTGATGTCACTGATGACACCAACTTAGTACAGGAAATAAAATGTTGAGGTGTTTTGGTTGCTGCTGTTGGTGCTCTGCTTATGTTGTCACAGGGGGATGATGTTTGAGCAAGTGTTGGTAATACAGAGATGCATATGGAGTTTTAAGGGTTTATGGTACAAGGATTTAGCACAAATTTTGCTTCACTGCAGAATTTTCTTTCTGTCCTGGTGTTTTTGCCAGGTGAAACACTGGTTAACAGATAATTCTGGGAGTGCCTGGCTATCTGGCAATAGGTTTTGGTGATGTAGGATTATCTAAAATTTGGTTTTGTCATTCTTTCAAAATGACAAATACTTTTGCAGATTTGTGGGAACTATTTAAGTTATCCCTAACCGAAAGTGCAACATGATCTCTTGGTGCAGGACAGTGTAGATTTGCTTATGGAATTTAGTAAAAGGAACTTTCTCTTCCCTAGATATGAACTCTGTTTGTACAAACTCTCTGCCTGTTATGTGATACTTGAATATGCTGTTTTGGGTGGGGTAAAAACATTTTCATTCTCAATTTGGTGACATACATGCACATTCTTCCTCTCCTTTTTCTCTGGCCTTTCTGAGTTCCACACTGTGTATGGCTTGTACCGAGGGCAGGAAGGAGCACAGACTGTAGCTCTTGGTGGTCCTCAATCTCCCCTTTTCCACCTCCAGCCCATTCACCTCCTGAGTGTGAGCTGGTGAGACCCTGGCAGGCTTGGAAGGGTGTTGGCTGTTTGTGCTGTGGTGGAGACTCATCATAGGGCAATGCTGGAATCTATTGTAATAAGGAGGTTTTGTTTGTTCTCACAGTACTTGCCCCATATTCTGTATTTAAAAAGACAGACAACAAAGTCAGTACAAATACCCGTTATTCTAGAAGTGTCTTAGCAAAAGGAACTTTTGTTGTGATGAGCATTGTTATTTGGATTGATGTGCTGGAATTGCTGAGGACAGGGAGAGGAGGATGCAAGAAATGTCTCCCCTGACTTTCAAAATTGTCTGTAGTCTATTTTTTGGGTTCTTACATAACTTTTCTGGATTAAAAAATACCACCTAAACAATAATGAATGCACTGTGTTTTCTCTTTTGCTCTCTCCTGCTATTGCCTTTTGTTTTTGTGTAGGAGGAGCAAACTCTAGGGCTGTGTGCCATGCATAGAGATAACAGCTGCTGCAGAATTATATGCATGACATCTGTATTTTCTTGCCTTTACAGTCTCTTTTTTCTTTGACCAGACTCTTTTGATTCCTTTGTTTCTTCCTTCTCAAACCTTGATCTTTTTCTGTGATAGTCATGCATTCTTCTCTCTTTTCCCAGCCTACTTAATAGCCTTGAGTTAAGAATGGAATAAAAAAACTTACTGAATGAGACAAGGCAGGCATTACTGTGCTACATGGGAATTCTGTCTTTCTTTTCTTCCTCACATCATTTATATTCCTTCCATTCTTCTCTCTTGTCATTTCTCACAACTTTTATTTTAAGGTTTTCATATTTGTTGTTTGTGTGACCCTGAAAACATGCCTTGCTATGTTATGCTAGGCTTGATTTAATAAATCAAGATTACCCAATTCATTCTGCAGCAATTATTTAATTTCTAAGTAATTTTAATTATTTTTTCTGACTGTTTTGGGCACGGTGTTTATCTTTGTTGTCAATGTTTGGACTGTTTATGCTTTCAATGCATCAAAGTTTTTGATTTTCATCTTTGGTCTTTGAGCTTGTTCTATTATTTTCAGTTTCCCCTGTGGTCTAGATAGCGTGTTGCTTTTTGTCACATAGACTCTGGGATGGGTTTCACCTGAATTGATGTCTTCAGGCTACAATTTGCTCTGACAGAAGGTGCTCTTGGAAATTGGTTGTGTGGAGTAGTGATGTTTTTACCAAAGAGAGGGCAACACTGATGGGTGTGTTGTTTGCAGTTTTTAGCTTTGTAAATGCATGCCTGTGAACTGTGGTACAAGGCTGTGTGGGCACCGCAGTTGTGGTGGGGCCCATAGAAACATCTCTGCTTGACTCTTGGAAGATCTCTGCTTTCAAATAAACTAATAACAAGTGTCTTCTTTAGGAGGATGCACGTTTGATGATGGTCCTGGGCCCTGTGACTACCACCAAGACCTCTACGATGATTTCGACTGGGTGCACGTCAGCGCTCAAGAGCCTCACTATTTGCCACCTGAAATGCCTCAAGGTGAGAAACCTCACAGACACTGAAGGATAGGTTTCATTATAAACTCAGAGCCCCACTGAATATGGCCTCAAGACCATGGTCACAGATCCCCACTTTAACCTTGATAATAGAGGTAATAAAAAGGAACAAAAATAGTAAATATAACTATCTTGGTAATTGAGAAGCCTTCTTAGACCAAATACCCCTTTAAAGCTGGGGTAAGGCATAGGGAAGGGAGAAAGGAAGCAGTGATTACCTATTTATTCACTGTAGAATTCCTGTGGACTTGAAATCAAATTCTGTGTTTTATATGACAGCCAAGGTATCGATTCAATTATTCAGGTAGACACTGGAAGAACTGGTGAAAAAAGGGATACATGCAAAAACCCCATACACTGATTCCTTCTCCCCTCCCCCCCAACCTCCTATCATCTGAAGGTAATCAGAAAAGCTTTGATTTATGGAAATATTGCTGTTGTTAATTACTATTTAGGACAGGTAATGAATAACTGAAGAGGCACAGCCTACATGACCTTGCCTGCTCACCTTTGATGAACAGCTTAATCGGTGCTTCCCAGACAGCATGATATGCTGAGAGAATGAAAGCATTTGAAATTCAGCTACATTTTCCAATTAATAATACATTAAGTAATTAATCATGCAGAGGAGGAAGAAAGGTCATGGCTATTTTATTTGTATCTAAAAGGTTTTGTGAAGTGAGGTATGTGTGGAGAAGGAGTGGGAAGTGTTGCCACACAGAAGTAACCTCATCTCTGCACCATTCCTTCCCCTGCTTTTTGTATACTGTTGTGAATTATTGATGGTGGTTGATCTATATAATTTTACTTCTTAACTGCTACCTAGCTGGGTACCCCATGCTTTGGAGTCTCTGATATAAGCAGATGTTACAATGCCCAATAACTTGCAAAATAAGGTGTGGGTCTTGTTTAATTAACCACTCCTTGGTGCTTCAGTTTTTGCATAAGAAAGAATAAATTTAAAGCATCAACATTTGTGATGGTCTTATATTAAAAAAAATCAAAACAATATCTCCCCTAGTAAGGCCAAAATTAGTTACTATTCAGTTTGCATTTTTCAGAATGTACATGTTTTTTGTAAAGATTGGAGGTATCTTAATTGTGATGGAAACACCATTTTGGGAAAAAAATTGGTACTTCTCAGACCTTTGGAACACCTTGTATAAGAAGAAGAGCAATTTGAAGAACTGTATTTTGAATGAATCTAAATGACAAAATAGGTTCTTGCTTATCCCAAATAACACACCTGTCATTCTCAGGCAGTTTTCAGAGTGAAATGACACAGTGCTGTCTAGCATGTGATTTCTGTTCAGTTCTGCTATAGACTCATTTTTCTCTGAGCATAGCACATGGAAGAATCCTTCTTTCAGAGGAAGTTCTTTTTGGTTTTTTGTTTTTTTTTTTTTGCATCTGTATGTGAAATTGTGGCTGCTCAATAAAGTCTATCAGAATAAAGGATTTTTTTCAGAGATAGTCCAAAAGAGATGCAGAAGAAGCTCTGGTTATTATTTTTTTCCCTTCCCTTGGTTAGAATGCTAGACTTCTTGTATCAAGCTTGATGTTTGGTGATTGAGATGTGGACTAAAACTAAGCCTCAAATCCATTCTGATTTGATGAGCTTCCCCTTAAGAAGTTCAGAGTCTTCAGATTCTGAAGATGGATGCCATGCCTAAATATTCAAGTTAATTTGTGTTTGAAATAGCATGAGTTTAAATTAAGTCTAAAAAAGTAACATGGTTCTAGAATGAGTGCCGAATTCTTCTGGTGGATCGGCAGGAAATGGAACAGCAAGAGGTTCAGGCAAAAGGAGAAGGGAAATAACTGTGTGCAATCATGTACTGTGCAGTGTTTTAACATTGGTGACCCTGATTACTGTTGAATCTGTAGGTATGAAAGCATTCTACTGCTCAGGAAGAAGCTACTCAAGTAGAATATGGTTTTGTAATGAAACTATAGATCAAATTAAACTACTGCGATTTTCACTTTGAAAAATGCTGTGTTGTATAACCTGTAGAAAAGCTAGGAATCTCTTAGGGATTTTCTCAGTGACAGACAACAAAGAAGGGAAGAAGTACCCAGAAAAACTAAGCAGCAAAGAAACTGAAGTCCTGGAGTAGGGGCTGTTTTCTTTCCATCTCTTCTTCTCAAGGTCTATAATCCTACAGCTAGGCACAAACCTCTGATTGACACCTCCTCTACATGGACATATTTTTGTAGTATTTGAAGCCCTTGTCTTTTACACCTCTTTTGAATACAATAAAATAGGGGCTCTAGGTATAGATTTGTCTCTGGAACAGCACTGTTTTACCACTTTGACAACAAGACAATACCCTTACAGTGAGTATGCAGCTTTCAGGGCTCTAACTTCACCACATTTACAGAGAATCGTTGCTGTTATAGAGGATTAAATTCAATTTTCAAATGTCAATTTTTAGTACCTTCAGAAAGACTTATTTAAAAAAAAAACCCAAACAACACATTTCCCCAAAATAAAGAATGCAAGAGGGAAATAGGACACATAAAAAATAGTAAAAGGGAAAAAACTGCCAATTGCTAGTGTTATGGCAAGTGCTAAATTGACAAGTGACAGTGTTTTACTTTTGATTCAAGGGGATGGTAGTTAAAATCAATGTTGTGCTTTGGAGAGTGATGATGAATCATGGGAAATTTCAGACCTAATGGCACGTGCTTCACAGTGCTATGAAAATACGAAAACTTCTCCTAATGGAAATCATTATACCAGTGCAGCAATAGTAAATGCTATTGGTAAAGCAAGTGTAATTACCTCTGAGTAATTAATGCAATTTAGGATTTTTTTTTTAGACTGACCGACATTGTATTTCTCAAACTGTGAGCAGAGACAAAAGCCACTTATCTTAGGTTATGGGAAAAATAAATGCAGTTCATAATGATTAATTTCAAAATGAAGTGAACATCTAAAGCAAGTGCTTGAGTACAGCTTTAAATACCAACTTTTAAATTGTCCAAACTGCAGCGTACATGATAAAATCTTCGGATTACTTATTAAGACCTGGGAAAACACCTGTTTTCCAATATTAGCTTTCTGAGAGCACATAAAAGTGACTCTGCTAGATCAAGCTAAAGATCTGCTGATGTTGAGTGTAGCCATTAGCCATTGCCTAGGCAAGAAGATGTCACAAAAAAGTGCTGATCTGTGCCCTGACTGCTCTCCTGCTTACCAGCTGTTTGGCATTTAGGGATGTTCTCAACTAGAAACAGTGTTTATTAGTAATATTTTCAAGGAGATTATGGTTTTGCCGTGTCAGTCTTGTCTGTGTGTGGGCCCCTTGAAGGCGTCTAGTATCTACTATGGGCTAAAACAGAGTGCCAGGTTTTGTTGTGGATCATGGGCTCTTCCTCCATTTTTTGGACTTGCATATGACTTCTCTTTTAAACATGTTTAAAGCTCAGTACTAATGGTCTCCTCCCACCCATTCAGGTTTTTTTAAATACCTCTTAAATAAAATACAAACTTTTTCTCTGGACCATCATTCTAGGTGAAATAGCCCAAGACTACTGAAATGTTCCATACGTGGAAATGGTTCTGCAACCTGTACATTGGCATTTAGTGGGAGGCAGGGCTGGTAAACAAGTGTTGTATATTTGTAGACATGGTGACAAAAAATGCAGTCCAAATACTTACCTTGTGTTCTTGGTCCATCTAAAGAAAGACATCTTCTAGATGTTCAAACAAACCCTTTGGAACATGTGTTATGTTTTTATGTGTGTTATTTTTATACATTATGCTATACAAGAAACAAATTGGAGAATGCTCTTAAGCTGAAATCCAATTTTGTCTATGGATATTTTTCTAGTTATTTTAGGGGATTATTCATTGTGTGTGGATAACTTAATTTTGCAGAGGACAGAGTAAATAACAGTGCTTTTTTTATACCACTGGAGATGTGCAAAGGGAGATTTTATCTATATTAATAATACATTTACAGATGGTTTCACCCCTAGATGGAGAAGATAGTTTATTTACCCTGTTTGCTTTGCCTGTTAAGAGCAACATTACACTGAGGCTATGCAAGGTCAGGGCATGAGAGCTTGTAATGGACTGTGTGATGGGAGCCACTTAATGAAGGGCTTTTTTAATGTAAGGGCCATTACCCTCCTGGTTACAAATGTGTTTTGAAGTATGTCTAAGTTATAGTGAACAATGCTGATGTGCTCAGATGGACATTTTATTTCTGATCTCTCAGATGGATAATGTGCCTGGATTGGATGTGTGCTAATTTTTTAAAATTGACTTTATAGAAATCTGAGAGAACCAAATTAACAGCAGTGGGGGAAGTCTTAGTTGCACTTGTTATCTAGCATGACTAAAGAAAAATAGATGGAATCTTTAAAGGTGCTCCTTAGTAGAGTTTTGAAAATGCCAACGTTATTTGTTAAAATGAAGAGTATTGCAGAAATAATTTTTTTACTTTACAGAAATTGTATATAACCTTTTATAATGCCCCATTGAAAAATAAAGCTCAGTTCATTACTCAAGAAAAGGAAAAGAAACAAAATAATCCTGAAAAGCAAAACATTAACGTATTCTGGTTTAGACTAATATTTTGGGGTAAGCTTACAAAGCTATTTCAGAGTAGGGAATGTATATGGTGAGAGGTATTGGAGATGGGAAGAAATGTGTTGACAAAAAATCTTAGGCTGTACTTTCATGGTAGTTTCTTTTTTATAATTTTGAAGTAGAATGTCTGACTGCTCATTGACACATCCTCTCATACCCAGAGGCATTCTCATGTTTTTGCTTTCTCCCAGTTGTTTTGATATGCATGTGGTTGTGTACTTGTGTGAATTGGAAATAAATAAAAAAAGAAAGTATGCAGCATGGGTCAGTTTGTTAACCCAGTTAGTTCATTGTGCATATTTAAAAAGACTTGCTGTGCTCGTGCAGCTGATGAGGACCATCTTAGCTGGTGGCTTGAGTGGGTACAGGGCTTGTGGAAACCTCTAGGGCACCTGAAAGAAATATGAAAATTACATCCTTAGATTTGTGTGAAACTTAAATGTTCCTGTACAAATAGTGTTGAATATTTGTTGTGATCTAAAAGGTCAGTTGTGCTCTATTTAAGTCCTGCCTTGTACAGAAAGGAAATAACTTTTGTGTCACCTGCATGACCTGAAATGAATTTCGGCACAGGACCAATGTAAGTGTTTATGAAATGTATGACTGAGAGAGGGGAGACAAAAGGTCACGAAATTTGTGTTTTAATATAGATTTCATATGGATGTAGCTCAGGAAGGAAGGCTGTAATGTAAATGTCATACAGATGAGACTTCTGGCCTTTTACTTCTACTTTACTAAACCTGAATTTTTCTCCTGTAAAAATGAATCCACCAACCCATGAATAAATTTAAATTACGTGGATGTGTAAGGGTATAGTCAGATGAAAGCTAACCATGAAGCAGTGTCTAGTGAAAAAAAAAAAAAAAAGTATATTTCTTGAGGCATGGAAAGGATTGAGAGCTCAGCAGCAGGAGAACTCTTACCATGTCCTGGGTTACTGAGCTCTTCCACAGTGGTGATGCTCCACACATGATGTGGCAGCTTGCTGTTTTGTGCTACAGAAGGGCGAAGTTTAAACAGGGTCTCACTCTGGATCTCTTTTGTTTTCATAGACAGGCAAATGAAGTTTACTAGTCCACTGAAAATCTGAGAACTGAATTTTCAATATTTTGCTGCTCTTTGACTTGTATTGTTAGTGTAAAGACCAGAGAAATTTTGAGCAAGAGAATTTGTTGACTAGCTCATAGATTGGCAAATGCAATCCAGGAATGTAGTGGTTTTAAAATTTGATAATTGAAACCTTATCTGGGTCATTACATTATGAAATAAATTGCAAAATCCTGGGCCCGTGTTTGGGGCTCTAAGAAATTCTGATTGTCTTTCTCCCTTTTACATTTCTTTATATGATGGTAAAGATAGGTTTTATTTAAGGTGGCTTTATTCTTTTTCCTTGGGTGCTTGAGTCTTCATATTCTCCTTCACCCCAAAAGTTGACTGATATTTGTTTCCTGTTTAATTTGTCAATGCACTGTGGAGCTGAATTTATTTGAAATACTTCTTTGATCAGAAAAACATACTTTCCTGCCTTTATTGTTTAGTAAGCTTTGTGCTTGTTTTTTGCTGTCTTATTTTTAGTAGCATCTTTAACAGAAAGAAACTTACCTTGTTAGTCCAGTGCAATTCATATCTGTCTATAGAACATGTGTAAATATCCTGATCCTATTTGGCTCATTCAGTACAGTGCACTGTCAATCTACTGACCAATTCCAAGGGTTCCCTGTTGTTCTCAAATACACTTGATATAAAGTGAACAGTGGAGGAACACAGGGAAAGACTTACAGATATTGCATAGTGTATCAGTGCTTTTGTACAATTAGATGATAAGCCGTTTTTTCATCAAGAAATTTATGCATGAGTTTAGTAAAAGTAAGGTTTTTGTAGTGATAGTAATAACTTTGGCATATGAGTAACAGATGTGTTGGGTTTTCATTCATTGACACAGATTTCTTGCTGAATTTACACAAAATTACTTCACCTTCAAGGCCAGCTACTATACCTGCTTATCTACTGCACTGATTTGGTTGGTTTTGCTTTTTCTTCTCCTCTTCTAAGGCTGAACAATACAGTACTATTTTGTTCAACCTTACTCCTTCCATCCAGCATATAAAACACACTCTTCTGGGACTGCTCCTTCTTTTTCCTTGTTCTTTTTTTTTCTCTAGTTCAATATTTGAAGTCTATTAGGATGTTGTTCTGAATCAGGACTACTAAATTAAAACAAGGGTAGAAATCTGTTTATTATAGAGTTTTAAAGTAGTAGGTTAATCTTGGACAAATCCACCTTTGCCATCCTGGTACCATCAGAGCACTTGTAGCAGTCTTCCTGCTTGTGACAGCCTTCTTTTTGAAGAAGCTTTCTAGCTTCTGGTATTATCCCAAGGAGTTCAAATGGTCTTGGTTGGCACCATGAGCAGGGAGAAATGACCGATTCTGGTCAACTCCTGCCACTCTTGGTCAGAAGCCTGGGCCGTAAGTGGAAGTGTTTTATCGCCTGTAAAATGTCAGCTGCTGCTTTGGGAATTGTGAATGACAGTAAGAGGCATTACCTGGAACTGCTGTTTTGGTAGCATTGTGAAGGGTGAACAAAAAGCAAAATGGTGCTGTGCTGGCCTTTCAGAATTGAAGGGAAAACAGGGTTGAATAGCACCTTGGTAGCCTGGAAGGTGTTACAGATTATTTGAGGCATTTAGAGGCATTCAGAGTGTGCAAGGCTAGAAGTCCAAAGCACAGCAAGGAGCAGTGCTTTCATGGTTTTTCACAGCTTACCTGCATGGAGAGGAGCAAGCCAGCCCTGCTTTTGAGTACTGTGTCTGCCTGTTGTGCCGTTGTCCTACCATCATTTTCACTCAGCCTGCTTGTGTGTGTGTATATACGTATTTATTTTTTACTCCTGATGAAAGCAGTTGCCTTGCCTTCAAATTTTCTGGGCTATTTTGGCGTGCAGTGGGGGTCAGACCCAAGTTCAAGTACTGCTGCTTCTCATGTGCCTTCATTTGGCTCAGGGCATGGGCAGAGTTTGTGTGCTTCTGCTTACAGAGGAAGGCAGAGGGCCAACACCTCTGGTAACCTCGAGCCCTCTGTTTGTCACCCTTTGGCTGGACCCTCTCATAGAAAAGATAAAAAGCAATCAACTAGTGTATATGAAGTTATTTTATGTTTTCATGGCTGCTTCAGTCTCCTGTAAGTGTAGATGGCATCCTTCTCTGTCCTGTCTAGATCTGCCCCTCATTCTTTAGCTTTAATGTTTCTGTGGGTTGCCCTGACTGGAAACCTCATTGCTCTGCTTTCTGCTCCCTCTCACCTGTGTGCATTTTTTAGCAGTAATACAACCACATCTTGGCATATAGAAGATGGAGAAGAAGCCAGATTAGAAGTAGGGGAAAAAAGTATAGTAATTTTACTATTTGAAGAGGATAAGTAAAAACAGCACCTAAGAACTATTTGGGGAGGAGAGTGAAGGAAAAACACTGTGACACATGAAAAAGATTCATTCAGACAAGATGGAAAAAAGCCCTGTTATAGAATGAGTAATGTGGTTGCTAATGCAGATTCTTACTTCTGAAGCAGTAAGCTTCAGAAGAAATGCCATGTATTTCTGTGGCTAGGGTGCTGTGGTAACCTTTTGTGCACGGGTACCTTCCCTTCCCTGGGCTAACTTCTGACTTTGGTTACAGCAAATACAAAGCCTCTTCATGGAAGGGAAGCTGTGGGATACTTTGAATTCACTGCAGAGTAAGAGCATTCCAAATTTAGTACAGGTAACTAATGTCTGAATTACCTACAAATTTAGAACCTGAGTAATAGCAGAAGAACCCATGCCTGTAAAAACAAACAAAAATCTTTAAGTAAGATTAGATAAAATTCAGTAAGGCAAATAATAGCAAAAAAACCAAATGGAAGTGATGCTTTCCTTAACGTGTTCCATATACAGGGCCTGAAATTTTCCTGTCTGCTTAAATATTGATTTCTGAGCTCCAACCCTTTTACTGCTCAGCATGTAATTTATGTTCCCTTGTGCTTTTGCTGCAGGTCCATGCTGATGCAGCAGTCATTGATGTTTGTTAATAGTGACTACAACTGTGATATTAATAAAATTATTATTTTATAGAACAGATTTTGAATTAACTGAGAAGATCCAAATATTTCTTAGGTTGTGGTGAGCAAATGAAACAATTACTGTCAGAAAACTGCAAAATATTTAATTTCTGTCATTACTTACCGTAGATACTTGTTCAATTTGGTTTTTTGAGCTAGTTTGGTTTTGGTTTGTTTCATCTCTTTTTCCTTTTTTCCCCCTTCCTTTTTTATTTTCTTCTCTGTCACTCTCCCCTACACTGGAACCTCTCTGCTGGGATTATTTTTTTCCCTTTCCACCTTGCTACATAGAACACTTTGAAAAGGCAAATCTGTCTTTCGAGGGTTGCACAAATCTCATTTCTGAGCATGTTGGCTGTGAAGAGGCAATTGCTGAGGTGGTGCTTATTAGGGAAGGAGCAGATGTGTGTCAGGTACAGGAACAGATTCAGTTGTGTTGCTTTGCTTTGCCTCGTATGAGATGTTTCTCTTTCTGAATCTTGTTTAGTCATTAGCATGTGAAATGTTGCTTCCACACACAGAGTGACATTCAGAGATGACTTTTTATTTTTTTGTCTCATCTTCTCCTGGGCTTGAAAGAGTAACCTTATTTAAGTATGTTTTAGAGTAAATTTTAGAATATTACTAAGAAATCTATTAACATGACACACTAGAAAAATACTTTAAAAATACAATACATAATTTCATTCCAAAACATGTTGCTTCTGTCCAAAGGGGAGTGGACTTTTATCAGATTTAAACTGTAGTCAAAATTAGCAAGCAGGAAAACTTGAATTAGATCATACATTTTTAATTTGTTTGGCAGTTTACATACTGTCTATCTTGCAGAGGAAAAAAGTGTATTTTCCCCATCCCCTCTTAGGCCCCTCATCACCTCAGCAGACTTGGAAAAACACCTGTCTTCTCTCAGAACCTTACTTCTATCCAAATCCTTCTAGTCTGGAGAGGTATAATTAAGTAATACTCTGACATAATAAAAGCTCAAAGATGGGATTTTTTTTAATGAAGATTTTGCCTCTTGAAGAAAAAAAGCATTTGATTCTTATTTGTTTCAGACAAATAGCTTTTAAAGCTCCCAGTCTATTTTGCAGTATTATGACAACTTTAGGAAAAAAAGAATAAAAATGTGGAACTTAGAGGTACACTTATAATGTACAGTGCTGGACTTTGCTGAGGTACTCCAGTTAACCTGGTGTTCTTGAGGTGGGAGAGATGACCAGCTCTCCACCTGTTGCTGAGTTAGCAAAACTCCCAAACTTCCTTGTGTTCTTTTGTCTTTTTAAAGAACAATTCTCTGAGGATTTGACAGCTATTTACTCTGTTAGGGATCAAACTACTTTTAGCTCCAAAAACCTAGCCTTGTATAAACAGGAACCAGACACACTGTACTCTTTTAGAGAAAGTCAACAAACAGTATGAACATCAGCAAGCATCTTTCTCATGCATTTGTGTTCTCTTATTCCCATGAATGAGGGATCAGTAAGCACATGGCACACAAACAGAAGAAGCTCTTGTCATTAATTTTTCCTCTTTGGTGAAGCTGACATCTGCTAACACAGCCTTTACCTTCCATCAGGTTCTCCACTGTGTAGGCCAGGCTTATGGCTGGCTTTGAAACCTCCCAAGTTGCGGAGTTTCTTGAAAGAAATAAAGAAAATATGCAGCTGAGTGACATTTGTAGTGACATTAGCAAGTATCCCCTGTACTAGCAGTAGAGATGGCTTCCTGTGTCTGGTGGTTACAGTGCATGGGAGCAGGTTGCCTTGGCTCCAGGCTTTGTAGGTGGTCTCTTATCACTTTCCTCCAGACTGGCGGTAAGAGCTCTGCTTTCTAATTAGACTGCAGTTGCAGGTAGATGTTAAGCCAGTGTAAGTTTCCAATTAGGTTGCAGCTTCACAGGTCACAGTGAGCCAGCCTAATACTTTACTGCTGAGTAAAGGGATTATTCTGCTCCTCTTTACTCCCTCTCCTCCCTTTGCCTTCATGTTTCAGCTAGCTTCCTTCAGCTAGCTCTACTCATCAGAGCTCATAGAGAGCTGATACATCTCATTATTCCTGAGAAAATGTTGTTGTTTTTCTTGATTCATCTGGCTTAGTGAATTGACTTGACTCAAGTCTGACAATCATCACAGCCAGCAGCACAAGGGAATGAAGGAGCTGAAAGGACGAGTGGCATAAAAGCAAGAGGAGAGGCAGACACAGGGAGTTGTTAGGTCATGCCACCTGTAAGCTGTAAACAGCAGGTTTTGTTTTGAATTTTGTGATACATATAATCTTAATTTCCACCCTGTCAGCCGCAAGGTTTTCATTGCATGGTCCTGCTAATGCCTTTGTATTGGATTTTGTCTGAAACCAAGAGTTTGTTCAGCTTAAGAGTAAGACAGAGGATATTCACATTTGTGTGTAAATGTTCTCTCCAAACCATGGAGAACCATGTAAGCAGCTTCTTCTTCGGATTTAGACAGGTATGTACTTTTGAGTACGTTGACTTCACGTTGTTGGAAAACATTCTCCACTGGAATTCTTTACGTGTATAAGGAGGAGGAGGAGGAGATTCACCAAGTGAAAAATGTTGGTCACCTGGGAGCAGGTGACTGCACAAAACCAACTTGCTGTATCAAGCAAATACAGCTTATTCAACAGAGATATTTGTGCAATGGCTTAAAGAAAACATGGGTAAAAGTGTACAACAAACTTCTTAGATAAAAAATCTGATGATTTCCTCTAGACTAAATGAATTTTGCAATCCAACCAGCTGACCTAGTATGAGAAAACCTCCTTGAATTACTATGTACATTTACTTACATTGTATGAAATTCATGTTACTCACAAGGTACACAATTTATTTTGCATATATAATTTATATTTATATAAAATTATATTCATGTAATATTCATGTGGAATTTATATGAAGATTTTGATTAAGGAGTGTGAAAGAAGCAAAACTGCAAAACAGTGTATGTAGCTTATGGGTAAGGATCAGAGAATAAATCAGCACAGGTGATTTTGCTGTGAGTGTCTGCTATGGCCTTAGCAGGACCAGGAAACAGATGAAGCCCTCTTTGTGCAGCTGGTGAAACCCTCACATTCAGACACTCCAAGAGATGCTACCTTCACAAACAGGGAAGAGCTATTTGGATATGGTTAAGGGCAGTGTCAGCTGAAACGATCGGGAGCCTTGAGTTTGAGATCCTGAGAAGAGTCCCTAACAGCAGAATTACCGACCTGAATTTTGAAGAGCAGATTTTAACCTCTTTAGGACTTGCTTTCCAGGATCCCATTGGGAGGTACCCTGAAGGGCAAAGGAATACAAGAGAGCTGGTAGATCAAGGATAGCTTCTTGGAGCACAAGGATGGACTGTTGCCTTGTGGAGAGTTAAACAGGCATGGCAGAATGTCATTGTGGGTGAACAGAGCCTGTGCTCTAAAAGAGTTCCCAGAGACAGAAGCAGAGAGAGGCCACTTTGAAGGATGTGGAGACATTGCCTGCTTGTAATAGGGATGGAGTCACGAAGGCCAAATCTCATCTGGAATTCAAGCTAGAAAAGGACCTGGAGCATAACAGGAAAGTTTTCCTCCATTGGTACTCTGGCAGCAAGAGAGAGGCTAAAGAGAGTGTAGAGCCAACGTTTAGTGAGATTAGGGACCCAGGGACAAAGAAAAGAGGATGTACTTGATGCCTTCTTTGCTTCAGTTTTCAGAGATAAGAACTTCTCCCCAAACCTTTCAGGGTCTTTGAGAGTGAGACTGTACTGATGAGATCAGAGGGATCATTTAACCTCTTGGACATTCACTAGTTTGTGGGACAAGCTGGAATGCATCCAAGGGTTGGCAGATATGAGGCTGCTTTCTCTTATCTTCAAAAGTTCATGGCTTTGCAGGCCTGGGAAAATACAGTGTCACATCAGTTCTTAAAATGGATTAGAAAAAGGATACAGGGAACTACAGATCATTATAGAAATAATTTCCAAGCACATGAAAGGCAAGAAAGGGGTTGGTGGGAGCAGCCAACATGGGTATGAGAAGAACAAATCATACCTGATGAATCTTACTGCTTTCTATTGTACAAGGTGAACAAGGTAGCATGTGTCCCATATCTTGGCTTTAGTAGGCCTGTAACACAGCCTTTTGTAGTTTATTTTTCCCTGAACTGGGGAGATATCAGCTCTGCAAATAGATGATGAGTACAAAATTGGCTGAACTCCCACATTCACGGATTCAAGGCTGAGATCAGGGGTGCAAAGACCTGGTGGTCAGTTTAATGTCTTTAATGCACTGGAGGGCAGGGCTGTGCTTGAAGGGTCATGAACAGGTTGAGGAAACAGAATTACAGGAACTTCATGAAGATTTACCGAGGGAGATGGAAGGTCTTGGCCCTGGGGAGGACCAGCAGCCTCATGTGGCCCCCCCTGACTGGGGCCAGCTAGCTGAACCTAAATGGCTTTGCAGAACCTGGGAGTCCTGGTGGAGCTTGAATCAGCAGGGCATCTTTGCAACAAGAATGGCTGACAGCCTGCTGGAGTGCGCACAGGCAATCCTTCCCTCCTGCTCAGTGCTGGTGGGACACATCTGAAGTGATGTGCCTGGTTCTGGGCTCCCCACGACAAGAAAGGCATGGGCATGCTGCAATGAGTCCAGCAAAAGGCTACCAGCCTGATCAGAGACTGGATCACAGGACTTTTAAGGGGAGACTGAGAGAGTTCATGAGAGAAGGCTCAGAGGAAACCTTATTTGTGGTCAAGAGTGCCTCACTGGAAGATACAGGAAAGGTAGAGCCATGCACTTTTCTCATGGTGGTGGGATGAGGGGCAGTGGACACAAGCTGGAATATGGAAAATTTTGGTTTGTTCTTTTTAATGATTGGTCAAATCAGAGCAGATGCCCAGAGGTGTGATAGGCCTGCTATGTAGTTTAGTCTGATTTTGAGCAGTGTGTTGGACTAAAATAGCCTCTGGAGGTGCCCTCTGACCTGAACCACTCTATGAGTTCATGAAAACAGGTATGTGAGCATATTGATTAAGAATTAATATAAATTAAGGTCTAGAAAATTAGGATCATGAAAACTAAATAGGAGAAATAGACTAGTGAGCTAAACAAGGAAGAAAATGGTTTTTACCTGCCACAAATTGGTTTAGGCAGTAGTAGTACAGATCTGAGGGAGCTGAGAGTTCTGCTCAGGAATAGACTCTGTGCAATAATCCTTATTCTTGTAATAATACATTGGCTTTGGATAATGTGCTTTCTTCTCCCCCTGGTAATTGGGATACTAAATGTCAGCTGCTGAAAAAGAAATACATGTTAAATCTGTAGGACAGGTCTATATCCCTGCAGGACCTTTTGAATTAAACCCTTGATTCCAGATTTTTACAAGTAATGTAAGATGACCTATATTTTCTTTTTCTTAAAGACTGTAATTTATTCCAAGTTTTTGTGCTTTTCTTGTTTCTGTGTGATGGTGAGCTTGTTGATGTGATGTTGTCATTGTATGAGCTAGGATTTCTTTGAAGACCAGAAACTATCCAAAACTTGGTTCTTTTCAAAATAATCTGCTTGGAAAGCAGTTGATATGATATTGACAGCTGAGAAACACCAAGGGATAATTGAGGCTTAAAGGTGGTAACATAAATAGATGTTGTTGTTGTTTTATGAAGGTAGTGTTTTATCCATGGAGAATTCTTTGTTTTTGCACCTGTACTCAGTCAGCCATTTATGACTAACTCTGTGGGATTGCAGCCCAAAAAACAATGACTCAAAAGGTCTCAGGAGTGACAGGAGATGTTACAACCGTGTATGGACATAAGTACAGTTGGAGTATAGATTGTTGGTGAGCAGATGTAATTGCATCTATAGTGAGCGTTTGCCCTTGTGAGGTTGTCTATTTCAAAACCAGCTGCTGAGAAATGGGAAAGAACAGAGAATTGAGCAGTCAACAATGTTAAGGATTTGGAAAGTGCCTCTTGTTGAGATTGAAGAGTGAGTCTGTTGAGTCAGTCTGGAAGAAATTTCAGCTCTTGTGAGAGGGATCAGAGTGGCTGCATGAGGAAAAGGTTTAATTGGTGGTGTGTATTTAACTCAGCCACCAAAGACACCATGTCTAACAACTGCAAGCAGAAGTCATATAAAATCTTCTCTGCCCTATTTTAAACATTTCTTTTCTTGCTGAGGTAAGTTAGCATTAAAACAATTTGAGTTACTTTAGATTTTTTTGTTGCTTGTTTTGTCACTTTTTAGTTTTCAGTGACTGTAACTGGCCTACTTCAGATCTTGGTTTTGTAGCATGTTTATGTATTTATTAGTTTCCACAAGTGCAACTGAAAAAAGAACCAGTTATTCAGTCTGAAGTGGAGAAGTGATAGCATGGATGTGTGTTACGAAGGTGCGAAATGAGTAATGAGCTGGAATGCAAACCCCTGAAGGCAGCTAAGCCTGTCTCTTGGGAAGAATGTAGTTTGTTCAGCCAGGAAGTTGCTCAGTGGAAAGATTTATTTACTTATTAATTTTTATATTTTCAGAGTATGGCAGCTTTTTAAAGTTTGTACCATGGATTGCCAAAATTTCCAGATTTGTAAACTGGGAAACTGTGGTGTGGTCAAGAGTTCAGCACCATCTCCCTAGATCAGGATCACCCCTCACCAGCCCAGAGCATCTCCAGTCAGCTAACCTGTCCTTCCCATCTTCTGAAAACAACTACCTTCTCCATGTTCTTCCCCCACTTCCTTGAGACAAATTCCTTTTTCTCCAAGCCTCATTCAGGTCTGAGATCTCAGTGGCTGATCCCACCTGCTCTGTGCACCAGCAAGTGAAGTGTGGAGTTGGGACCTGGTGCCATGGCTGTGGTCACTCTTGAAACCATACATATCTTGAAACTTTATTCTTCTTTCTCCTCTCTTTGTTCTTGATCTGGTGTCAGTGGATCCATTGACCCATTGCAGGTGCAATCCCCAGAAATGAGAGGTCACTGCTGGAGAGTCATATGAAATCCTCCTTGAGAAACCTGCATTATTTGTATATTGCTACATATTTTTAATATAACATTCATATATTTAAAGAAGGCTTTGATAAGATTTTCATAAATAAACATCACATACAAAGCTGCCCAAGCTGTACCTTCAGCTTCTTGCTTGTGGAACTTCATGTAGTCTTTAAAGTTTGTTTTCGAGGTAGCAATATTTTACAATTTCAGCCTTTTAAAACAGAGAAGCAAGAGAGTGTTTTCTTTGTCATCATGACAGCTGTGGCAGGTGTGTGTTTAGTGAACAGGCCCTTGTTAAGCCGGGGATTTGAACAGATCCCTCAAGTAGGCTTCTTGATGTCAGCTAATTGGTTACAAGATAGCAAGAGAAAATTAGAGATTAATGAGTGTTTTAACTTTTCTGTGACTAAATCAAAAGTAGTGGTGTCGTGGGGGAACAACACATCCAAACACTGCATTCAATGTATTCTGCTTAGCTTGAGCACCGAGTTCCCACCAAGAGGAGGGAAACAGTATTCTTTCAGATCCGTGCTGTTTCCTATCGACTTCTGAGAAGGCAACTGGGAAAAAAGAATCTTTACTGCTCTTTTTGAGTCATGTGCTGTTTCTGGATTGCTTGCAGACTTTAGCTGACTTTGCTGCTAGAACAAACTTTCAAATATGTCTGACTTAAATAGAAGAACATTTATCTTCCATGTGCTTTGATAGCTTCTCCTAAAACATTTCCTGTTAACAAAGATATTTGCATGTAAATGTTTATCTCTTGCATTCCATCTGCTCCATCTCTTTCATCCTTAACTCAAATCCTAATTATGATAGCATTTATGATTTTTCCCCAAGGAATCTGTGATATCGTTTATATAGGATCTAACATTTCTACAGCAATATTTGAAAAGGTAAATTTGAATCTTTACTTGAGTCTTTTCTTAATAGAAGTTTGATCTGTACAGGGAATCAAATTTCAGGGTTAAGAGTGTAAAAGGGGGAATCAGAAAGTATTTTTCACCTTTCCTTCTGTTCAGTAAAACACTGAGATGTTACACAATTAATGTTTGCCATAATATTTAGGCACTGAGTTTAGCAGATGAATGATGTCTATTTGCTATAAATCTCAGTGTTGTTCAAGTGTGGAGTAGGTTTGATTGTTTTTTATTTTATTCAGGTGTCCTGCATTTGGCTTTTACTTAAACAGTTAAATAAAGCAGGAAAAATTTTGTCGTAAAAATAGTGAAGAAAATAATTAGTATCTTGGACTAAATTAACTTATGCATGCTGGAATATTAGGGAACTAAAACTTACTATACTCTTGGAATATCCTAGAAGATTTCCTCTTTAATGATTTATATAAAGGTTTTTATAATCTACCTACCCATAATCCTGTAGATGAGTGCTCAGGATACTGCAGTGTGTTTGCAGAAGGGATCATTACAGGACATAATTGACTGTGTTAGTCCAGTTGCAGGTGGACAGTTATGGAAACAACCATCCTGAAGTTGTAAACCAGCTGCTTTGGGGGTGTGGAGAGTGCCACATCCCCATAACCTGTTTGTCTTCCTTCACTTTGAGACTCAGTGTGACTTGTTAGAAATGTACAGAAATCTTTTGTGGGTAGTTGAGCGTTGCAATCGAGAAAATTGACTTAAAGAAAAATAAAAGTGTCAGCTGAAAATAACATCTGTTGTGTCCTTCCTCCAAGTATAAACTGTAAATGTGGGACTACAGACTCTGTCTTGTGATTTGCTTCTCTTTAGAATTCTACAGTTACAAAGAAAAAGAAAATCCAGTATTAATATACAACCGAAAGTTGTCGTCAAGGAGGTTTATTGACAAAAATATAAGATTGTAAGCTGAGGGACTGAATGTTTAAATTATTTTGCAGGTTTCATAAATATTTTATGATTTGTCTAAATACTCGTGTTTGAAAGTAAAGTTTGAAAAATAAAACAAAAGCGTGATCTAATCTAATATGCAAGTGTTTTTAAATGTAGACTACTGTACCAGTCTGCTCTCAGATCATTGAAAAATATTATGGAATCTTTCTGCTAAATGTAAACCTAATGTTGCTTTTAATTCGTCATTTACCACAGCAAAGTCTTTGTTCTGCAATATCATCAGGATATTAGTTCTCTGTAAGATCTAAACCACTATAGATCTTGGAAAAACAAACTTTGATCAAAGATCTGAACTTCAAATACATGTATTAATTCTTCCCTTAGACGTGATAGAATAGTGAATATTTTTTGTGTTAAGTAAGAAAGTTAATTTTAGTATTTTTAAAATCTACAGTAATTTTCATGCTTCCCTAATGCCTTTGTACTTGATTGAAATTTATGGTAGAAAGAAAAATTACACATAATGATATTTGTCTTTGACCTTACATGTTAATTAGAACTAGAGATAGTTACCATTTTATTTCATTGCCTAAAATGATGAAAACCATTGATTCTATACTTTGGCATTTCATAGCAATCTCTTCCCCTTTTTGCTCTGACTTATCTCCATCCCTCTCCCACTCTCCTGAAATGCTTTTAGCTAGGCTTGCATAGGTAGGCACAAGGTCATAAAATAAAAGTACATCTGAGGCTGCAGCCACATGACTTAGGTGTTTCACAATCAGTTTGTTTGCTTACAATATTAATACATATGCACAAGATCCTAACGATTCTGCTATTCCTTTCATTTCTTTCTCTCCCTGAAGTACCTTCCTATGTGCTAAATGAGACTAAGTGATGCACTCTGGAAGCCTGAGGCAAAAGAACTAGCATTTTTCATACATATTTGTACTGCTTATCAAAAAAAATTAATGACTTGAGTTTTAATCTTCTCTCAATTTGATGAGATGCGAGCTGTTTGCAGAATTCTTAATTGACCTTTGAAATATAATCAAGGAGTTATTCACGAAATTAATTCTTCTGAAAAGAAGTCCTGAAGACTAAACCCTTTTAGAGTAGGTGGGTATATTGGAATGTAATGTAAACAAGGAGAATGTAAAATGACCTAGGGTTTGCAGGACGATTTGTTTGCTTTCTATTTACAGAAGGCTGACTTAACACATAACATTTAGGGAATTGTTCTCATTGCTTTACAAGCCAGAGAATATAGAGGGTTATCATTGCCATAGTAAAAGGCAAAATTTAGGTCAAATGTATTTGATTTGGAATTTGAGGTTCGATCATAATGAGGGAGAAGAGACAGTGAACGGCTTTGACTCATATTTTGTTAGGGTAAAATTGATGTGATGAAGGCCAAGTTATTGATGCTTTGAGCTTCATAAAACAAGAACCAGTCTTCTACTTCTGAAGGAAACAAAAGGCTACATCACCAATGAGCATAATTAGATGTTTTTATGGAAAGCCAATATTTTAAGGGTTCCTTTGCCCAAGTGATTTCTCTTGAAGACCTGCCTTAACACACAGTCCTTACAGGATACTTAATTTTAACTTGTGAGCTTGCTTTTATCCAGTAGGCTCCATACCTGATGCTGGTACAGTGGCACTTCTAAATGTGACCAAATGTACAGTCTTGCATGTCAGAACGAGGAAATTGGGAAATACCTGTGGATAGAGTGTAATGAAGACTGAGCCAGGCTTTTTGCAGCAATGTCCAGTGACAGGACAGGAGCCGATGGACACAAACTGAAACAAAGGAGGTTCCTCCCAAATATCTGGAAAGGCTGCTTTACTGTGAGGCTGACTGAACACCAGCACAAGTTGCTCAGGGAAGTTGTGTAGTCTCCATCCTTGGAGATACTCAGAAACTGCTGGACACATTATCATGGGTAAAATCCTCTAGGTGACCCTGCTTGAGCAGGAAGTTTGAACCAGATGACCTCCAAAGGTCCCTTTCAACCTCAACCTTTTGTTTTTCTGTGAAATCTTTGAATTTTGTTTTCTTATTTTCTGTAGCTGTAGAATATTTTTATTAAGATTTAATGCTTCTGAACAGCAAGACAAAGGAGCTTTCCGGCTCTGAAAGTATTGTCAATCTCTTAAGCTGTTATGTTCTTTACATTTGAAAGCAGATTTGATTTTGTCTGCACTTCTATTGGTAACAAGCTGGAGGTTCATTGGAAAAAACATTTCCTTTTCAAGTGTTGCACAGCTGTTTATTATTCCTGTGTAACTTTTTCTGAAGCTCAGAGTAAATTTAACTTTGGCACAACATCTTCATCTTATGGCACTTTATTTTTTTCAATAATAACAATTTTGGCTTGATTTTTTCTGATGGATTTCTCATGTTGTCAGTGTTAATTTATATACAGTTTCCTGGGGCAACACAGGCAGTTTTATTACTGTTATGGCTTTTCATTATATTGAAAATTCTAAAAATAAATGGCATTCATGTCAATATTAGAGATTTATGAGAGAGAGAGAAAGGAGGCGAGTGTAGATTTGTTCAAATTTTCTTCAAACTTTGCCTGAGTTTGCTTTATTTTAAAATAAAATATAGCTGTAAAATAAATAATTTCTAAAGATTTGATGTAGTCAGAGATAGTACAAGTTTGTAAAATTGCAGAAGGTAGTTATAGTTTTAATGTTTTTCAAGTTTGAGGTTTATGACTTGCCATATGGCATTAAATGTGTGCATAAATTGCAGTGCATTGTGCCCTTAACTGGCGCGATATCGTAATTTCAAATCTTTAAGCACTCTATTAAGGGATAGCAATTTTGGGGATTTTTTGCTATCCAAGAGAAGAGAGCATAATTAAAGGAGGTGCAAACCCACATTTATAAGATATATGGCACATCTGGCAGCTTGTGTGAAGATAATATGTTTGTTTGGCGGTGGGAATGCCTGCAATTTTATCTGCCAGTCTGACACAGTAGGAGTTTAGCTAATGAGGTTGCTTAGCAAAAAGTGCATCAGGAGGAAGTCAGGGTTAAAAATAAGCATACATATGAAGAGAGAGCAAAAGATTTATAATGGATATAGAACTGTTCCAAGTTGTTATGGCAACTAACATTTTGGACCTATAATTACCTATTAACAATGCTGCCAATCCTACATAGATTGCATTTTTGTTACATGTTTTTCTTCAATATTTTTTAAAAAATCTTGAAATATTGCCTAAAATATTCAGTCTTTGAAAGACTGTCACTGATAATAGAAAGTCCATATATTTTCATGCTTTTTTTTACAACTATGATGAATAAGATCCCAAAACTTAAAGGACTAAAAGTTGGGGCCGGGGAGGGGGGAAGGCAAAAACTGTCTGATTTTGTTACTGAAGCAATTTCTTTCCCCCCTAAAACCTGAAAAACAGATATAAAGATATAAATTCTAGTATTACTTCTTAGTTTAAACTTAAATCATGGACTTTTCAAACTTTTTAAAATCAAGATAATAGTGCTGTATACTTTCTCCTGAAAAGTTTGTAGGGAGACTATTGAAAATACATAGAAATAGTCAATTAATAACCAGAAGGCATGATTTTATTATTTGCCCTAACTGTCCCACAAAGGAGAATAAATTTAATTTGTTCTTGCCACCCCTTGAAGCCAAGTTGTGGGGTTTTTTTTCCAGAAAGCCTATATAATAGATTATATCACAAATAAGATATAACAAACTTAAAGGCTGTTCCAAGAGTGGAGAGGAATTTTAAGTGGGATTTTTTTCTTAGCAGGATTTTCTTGTCTCTAAGGACTTACTGTGCCACAGCACTGTTTTAAGATTTTATATAAACAGAAGTTTGTTCAAATCAAAATAGAATTATAGTGACAGACACACATTTACGAATTACAAGCTACCTCAGAATCATCATAATTTAGCCTGTAAGTCTGCCTTGAGATTGGTCTCATTTTAGGCTTTTTTTTTTAATTTGAAGAGAGCAGAATTCTGCCTATTTTTTTCACCCTTTCCTGATGTATGTACTTTCTGCATTGTCTGTGCAAGTGACATGAGACTAATAAGAGGAGATATAATCTAGGACTTGGCATTTTTCTGATCATGTGGAGTGCAGTAACTTCAGTTATTTGAAAGAAGTGGGAAATTCCTAAAAATCAAGGAAAGTAGACTCTCCAAAGATGTGCTTAGGTACAACCCTCTTAATTTTCTTTCAGGTGGAGCTGTGGCAAGGCACTGTTTATTTAAGGAATGTGTTATTCTGCCTGTCTCAAACACTGAATCTGTCCTCCCAACTTAATTAAGTGCTTTTGTGAGCACCGCCTTGCTCACTGGCCAACAGGTTTTTCTTGACTAAGAAACAAGAAATGCGGGTATAGTTAATTCTTCTTCTAGATCAGATAACTCCATGGTGATGTGTCTTTAGCTTTGTTTTTCACATGTGTGCAAAAACTGGCTTGTTTAGGTAGCTTGGAAAACCGGTGGACCTTAAATTGTTCAGGTGTTGCATAAAATTCTTGTAGTATTGAAGAAGACTGGGTTGTGTTCTTCTATGATTTGTGAAGGTCATCACTAATGTCACTGAATGGTTGGGTTTGTATTCATTCCTACCATGACAAGGACAAGCAATTGCTTTACACTCCTGAGTTCAGGTATGTAAGTATTATTTAGTCTAATGTAGTAAAACCTCTTTCTTCTTGTGCCTTTTTAGTAATGGAATATTTTAAATAAAATGAAGAAATTGTTGTTGGTAATTGCGGTGTTTAATACATCGTAGATGTGTGTGCATAAAATGGTGGCATCGTATCTTCTGGTTTGGGAAGTAGGGACTTAAGCTGGAAAGAAAACTGGCAGCCTGAGTTGTGAATTCAAGATTTGTCAGCCATATTGAAAGAATGAGGTTCCTAGAAATGCTCAAGATCTTATATTTTTATCAAATGTATTGGAAGTGTGAACTATGTACCAATGTGTAAAACAGGAAAGAATACAAAGCCTGGAATATTAAATGCAACTCTGCAAACACATCTGTCCATGACAGAATTTTAGCAGGAACTTGCTAAAAGCTTAGAATTTAATTGAAACCCCAACTTTTTTTGTGAGAAGGTTTTGATGTTAGAAGCTAAGAGCTTGGAGGGATCTGTTGAGGACAGCAGTTATTGAAGGATTAAAAAGAAAATTGCAGGCCATCTTATTACAAGGAAGCTGTATTTATGTTATTTTAAATGCATGTACACTGTAGAGGAATTTTTTGTATAAGAACATCTATGGCTGTGTTTACAGGAAGCCCTTGGGCACAAGGGCAAGGAATCGCTGGCAGCAGTTAATAATGTTCTGGGAATTCCAAAGAAACTGAAACTGTGAAATTGTGCAAGTATTAGTCTGACCATTGCTGACACTTCATCCTGTAAAGCCTGGTGCCATCTTTTGCAAAGGGCTGGAATAGGAAGGAGGAAAAATAGCCAGTCGTGACAGTGGGAAAAGCTCTCAGTAGTATTTCCACAATGTAATCTTTGCTGTTCCACATCAGAAATGTTTTGTGAAAAGAGGTAAGTTCTTGGACTAAAAGATTTTCATGTAGAATAAAATTATTTAGGATGATTAGTTTTGCATCATATTCCAGAGAACTGTGGAAAAATCTTACTGAGTGGCTGAATGATATGAAAATACTAAAGTGTATGAAGCAAAGTGCATCAATTGTGCTTCAATTTAGTTATTCAAACTTTGAAGTAAGTCTTTGCTTACTGCAAGAAGTGCCTGGCAAATAGTCAAATTCTGTTACTGTGAAAGTCGTTGAATGGGAAAATGGAAAGCATTTGCTTGTTGCAAGAAAATTGCAGTCTTGTATTGCCTGTAGATGCAACAGAGAGAGACTGCTTTTATTAGGACTTACTTTGCTAAAATAGAGGGGGAAAACCCCCGATATTTACTAGTGCTTCCTTGTCCTAGGCAATCTTAGGTACTTCTTCTATGCAAAAAACCCAGCAGTGGATGATGCTGGTGCAGGTGGCACAATCTTCCAGTCCAACTCAATTTTAGTAGCCTTACCTCTGCAGACCTTCATTGCCATGCTTCAAATCTGTTCAATCTGTTTTCACTAATTCGAAGTGCTATTGTAAGCATGCAGGAGGCGAATTTTGTCGCTAAGGAAGGCGTGGTCAGGTGGTGGGCTTGGGTTGATGGAATCTTCTTTGCCAATGGTGCTTTCATGCCTTCACATGGTCAGGACTGGGTTGAGTATTATCTAAAAGGATATAGAAAATCAAAAAAGATAAAGAAGCAGAATAAAGAATGAAAAAGAGATAAAGAATGATGGCTCTGCTTTTACCTCTACTTGAAGATGATGAATTTTGAATAACAGCATGAAGTTTAGGGGAGCTAGAGCAACAGAAGTTAGAAGGCAAAGCACGTGTGCTTTCAGACATTACATATAACCATAAACCTAACAGTATATATGAATACAGAATAGTTTTTCTTAGAATACTTTTAGTAGAGTGAGACCATAAAACAAACAGCACAGCATAATGAAGGATGATACCTATGTTTGAGTGTAATAAATTTTTTTGACAGATGAAAGTGCTAGATGAACTAGTGAATGGTAGTACTTTTATCATGAGAGTTTGGTTATATACAGTGGCTTATGGCATTTCTGTCTTGCTTGTTGGAAGGATGAACATGGGGGAAAAATAGGCTCTTGCCTATTGCTTTCTCCAGCTCTATCCTGGCATGACTTGGAGAGAAAGTAGTTATTCACTGCCTTTGGGAAGCAGGGGCATTGGCATGACAGTTTAGCATTCAAATTTTGAAGGAGGTGGACTTGGTTTGAAGCGGTCCATAAATAGATCCAAAGGTATGAAAGATAGCTTTTAAGTAGCTTGTGAAGCTGCCCTTGTAACTACCTTACTGAAAGTCTTACCCTTTTCCAAACAATAGGGATGAAAATGATTGTAAAAATGATTGTTTCTGTGGTACGTGAAAACAGGAGCTGAATATTCTGTTTCATGCTGCAGGACTTAGTGGCAGCTGGAAGTGGTGTGCTGGGAAGTAGCTTGTACTTATGGGTGTTGCTTAAAATATTGGCTCTTACATGTAAGCAAGGAGAATTGACTCATATTCTGCTCTTTTGAGAAAACATGATTTATTGCAGCACTGTTGTTATTTGATTACACTTTCTGAAAGGTGTGGGACCTTTTTACATTTAGTGATTCTTTAATTTATATAACACTGTCAGCATCTTGGATTAGGGCTTCTTGAAGTGGAGGCTGCTCAGGAGGAACTCTGAGTGCATTCATTTGATGAAACACTTTTTTTTTTCAGTGGTTACTTAGTTCTATGATGTCTTGAAGCTGGAAGAAAACTCGAGTAATCAGAAGAGTATGAATCACTGATTAGCTTATTTATATAGTCAAGAGTACTGTTTTCTGTCTAGAAGTGGCTAAAAATATACTTTCATGGTAACAGGGTGTAATTAATTAAATTATTATATTGAATTAAAAAAAAACTTTAAAAGCATTTTCTTTTCACCTTTCCTTCCTCGTTCTGCACTGGAAAGCATGAAAGCTGCATTCAGCTTTGGATTTCATTCATTTGAGGTGTGAATTTTGGTTGAGATAAAAATATTCTATTAAAAAAATAACCCAAACAGAAACATTGACAAGCTACGAACAGACAACTGGACCAACCGTGTTTCCACATTCCTTTCTACTACACGGAAGATTTGATTCGATAGTCTCAGTTTATGTGGGAAAAACTCTGGATGTTGTTTTTTTGCCCATGTCTTCTTCTTCTTCTTCTTTAATTCCTGAAAATTTAGGCAGCAACAGACATCTCCTGATAATTGGGAATGCCAGAGGGGGATGCTTCTTCAGTCTCACCATTGTTAGTGATAGAGTGGTAGCAAGGGAGAGGAGTCTGGTAGCTAGACTTTCTAGGAAGCTGTGCATGGCAGTTGGCTGATTTATGTATCCTAGGCACCTGCCTTTATAAGCTTCCAAAAATTGTGAGATCTTTTGTGTGTATGCTGTTGCAATAGGACACAAAAGGATGAGGCATGGACAAGGTCCAAGGTCAGCAGCAATGCTCTCTTTCTTTTGTTATTTTGATTCTAACTTACATACAACTGTACAGAAGGACAAGAGATTGGTCAAAGGTGTCGCCACCTCTTCAATCTTGTTGGTGAACATCATCATCACTCAAGAAACTCCTCCTAGAGGAGAAAATATGAAATCATCTCTTTGTTTACAAGAGAAACTGTGTGAATCTGACTCCAAGTTCTATAAAGATCAGAAGGCCAAACCAAAAGGCAAAGTAAAAACATGGAAAACCAAGGGTGACAATATGCTACTTATTCTTTTGCACTAAGAAAACAAACAAAGAAGCAAAAAGTAGTGTCTCCCTAAAGAACATTTTACCTCTTTATCTCTTTGTTCTCTGTGCATGTTTTTTCCATTTTTATGCTTTTCACGAAATCTAAAGTGTAGAACTAGCAAGCTGCATGTAACTCATTGGAGATGATTGTCTAGCAGGTCTCTGCAGGAATGTCTAAGTTCAAGCAGCTTTTAGATATGAGCATATGTTCTGAAGGACATTTCTCATTTCTTAAGCTTTTAAAATAATTGGTCAATAGGAAGTATTAAATTGTATGAAAAAGTGAATTAAAAAACCCCAAAACATCACTCTTTGCATTCAGTGAGTACTTGAAAAACTTAAGCATTACCACTCCTTGCCAGTTGTAGTAGGCTGGAGGGTGTTCATGCTAAACAAGAATTGTTTTTTTACAAGTGTTCATTTCACAGGTTCTTAGTTTTTGCTGTTTTTCAAGAAGATTTTATCCAGTAATAAAGTTAAGCGGTAATCTGCTCTTCTATTAGATTCAAAGGTTTTATAGACTTGATCAATGGTGAGTGTCGTGAAATAAACGTTAAAATTGTTTTCAGTGTGTTGTTGCCAGCCCCTGTCAGTGTTGCTCTGCTCCCACTTCCTAGGGAGATGAAATTTCTTAGATATTCTTGAGATTAGTAAATTCTTAACTATTTTTCAGAAGGACTTGAAGTTCAGAAGGGAGTCTAGGTTTGGCAAAACAGCTTAGTTTAATGTAAGTAGTCTTTTATTAATCGTGTGGCTAGGATGGACAGGAACTAATATTTTTTCGCTTTCTGTAAAACACATTTTCCCAGAGATTTTAATAATTTGATTTATTTGAGGTTGATACCTAGGACCCATTTTAGTGCCAAGTTGCATTTGCCGGCCTAAGAGAAGCACTGCATATTAAGCAGGTTGTATTAAGGAAGCAGTATGCGTGGACAAAATGTTTCTGGGGGAGACCCAGAATTCATATGAGCCAGAAAGGAGCCTGTGGTAGGTTGAATCATTTCAGCAGTGAGGCAAAACCTTGCTTGGCAGAAGAGACACCACAGTGTACCTACTGGAGAGCAAGAAGATGGAAGATAAAACTGACACTTTGTCAGTGGTGGAAGAGATTTCATCTTTGTCTCACAAAAAGTTAATCTAAGAGCAAGTGGCAGAGGTTGCATGAAGAGTCAAAGGTCTGGTGACAAAGTGAATTAAGGCATCCAGGGCAGTGTTTGCTGTGCTGTCCATTTCTCCAACTGCAGTTCTCAAGTATGGTGTTGGTCACGTAGTTGCTGAGAGTTTTGGTGGTGGGTTTTTTTTTTGTTTATTTTTGTTTGTTTGTTTGTTTTGGTTTGGTTTTTTAAGGTAAATAATGACATATTATAAAGGGTTGGTAGTGCTTCAGTGTGGCTGTGTGATGAAAATGAGTTTTCATCACCCCCATCCTCATCCAGAGCTTGATATGGGGATTTGCTATGGATATGGATTAGATATGAGACATATTTGAAGAAGTTGGAGCAAACAACCCCTGTCATTCCCCTAATACCCCTGCCCCCAAACACAGTAAATGAAAGCAATTCCTCAAAATCTGGTTTATTACAGGGTTTTAAATAAAGAATATAAAACTGCTTGTTGTTGAGGAAAATAGTCATAACACAGAAGCATACAATTTTCTTTATACCATTTCCTTAATACTGCACATTACTGCTGTACCAAATATGTGACAAAAGGGTGGCTTTGCTGGTGTTATTTCCCATTGGCACTAGTCTTTCCGAAACCTCAGAGTTATTATTAATTCACCTAATATTCAGAAATATTTTTGAATTAAGTAATAATTTATCTTCAACCATCCAGTTAACTATTGTTAATTCTCTGCTCTCTCTTCTAGCCTGTTTTACTTGTTTGACATAATTTTCTTTTCTCTGCGTCTCTACATTTTGAGCTTACAGTTTTATTCTGTATGATTATCATATATTAATAAGAGAAGTAAGACAGTTAAGAGTACTATTGTGGTTTTATTTCCACAATTTTAAACCCTTTAGACCTCCCCTAGTCCTTTGAAAAATGACCATACCGTCATTCACTTTTATATTCTCTATAGAATTGTAGACTGATAGAATGGTTTGAGTTGGAAAAGACTATTGATCATCCAGTTCCAAACTCCCCTGCCATGGACAGGAACACCTTCACTAGACCAGGTTGTGCAAAGCCCTTTCCTACCTGACCTTGAGCACTTCCAGGAATGGAGCATCCACAGCTTCTCTGGGAAGTTCCAGTGTCTCACCAGAGCTGAGTCCTTTTAAGATAGATATAGATATAGATGATATATGTATATATATAGATATATATACATAACAGTGTCGATGAATATGAAATACGTAAAATTATTTGTTTTTTTTCCCTAAAGTGGAGCTAGAAAAGGAATAAGTAATAAAACTTTTTGTTGCATTTGTGCCTCTGAAATAAATCTCCATGGATGTTGCAGACTTTACTTGTGTGTGCTTGAACAAACACATCAGGGAAAAAAAAACAAAAAGAAAATCTTCAGTTGAGATGTTTCAAAGCAGCCCTCTAGTAATTGCTTTCACAGCCTTTCTGCAAAGATTCAGGAAGGGACAGAGCTTCAGAAACCCTGCATCAGTCTCAGTGTGTGCATTTTGCTTCATTCAGTCTTTCCTTGAGGAAGGTGGAGGAGAGCCCTGAGCAGGCTTTGTTTGGGTCTTTTCAGGCTATTTTTATTGCTCACAAAATATTTGAAGTTTTCTGTAGTCTGCAAGCCTAATTATCTAGCTATCCACAAACAAGGACTGGAAGAGTTCCCAGTTTAGGCTTCTCTGTTACTCATGTGCCTACTTAGGTGAAACAAACCCCTTAACTACTTTGTTTTTACTGCTTATTTGCTTAATGTTGTCTATGAAATTCGAGTAATAGAGAGGTTTTAGTGAGGCAGATACTGGTCTTAAGTGTATTGAAGTCACTAAATTCAAGCTATCCACTGAAGAATTGCATTACCAGATATTTACTAGTAGCAATCTTTCTTTTTCTTTTTTTTTTTTTAATCTGTAACCTAAAAGTGGAAGGTTTTGCTTTTTAAACATGAACAACACCCCGTTTAAGAAAGGCATATCCTGGAACTCTTGAAATATAATATTACAAGGGTGTTGTTTTGGGAAAAAGATCCTCCACAGGTTTAATGTACAAAATAAGTTAGTTAAAGCTCTATTTTATCTGGACTTTAAGAGGTTCATTTTTCAACTGCCCACACTGTGCTGCTGGACTTGGTCAAGTAGCACACTGCTCATCTTTATTTAGCCTATTGCTATCTTTCTCTTGGACCCCTCTCCTCCAGCTTCTCTGTCTTTTCAGCTATCAAAATCTTGCATCTAGAGTCCTAAATTTCTAACATTTTGTGTGTTGCAACTGTATTTCACCCTTTATTCTCCTTCCCTTTAATGCACCTTTGTTTGTAATGCTCTTGTTCTCCATTACTTTGAGATGTGTCACAGCCTTGTATCACAAAATGTCTTGCAGAATATTACTGCTTTTTTGTACTGTGATGTATTCTAGAGCTGATCCTGTGGAACTCTTGTTAACCTCTCTGCAGCCCTGTGGTTTCCTTTTAACAAATGTTTGTGAGTGTTGTTTTTTTGGGGTTTTTGTATACGTCTAGCTATGCTTTCCTTTCACATATATTAATTTTCATCTCTGCTGTTCTATCTGGTTTTGTGATACCTTTTTTTTTTTTTCACCAGCATATTTGGTGTGATTTCTTTTTTACGTGGAGATTCGGGGTGACATAATCTATATTTATCCAATATATTCTATTGAATTTACTCTTTGGGTTATTTTGTTTTATTTAGGTGTTTTTTTTGTTTGGCTTTCTAAAAATTTCTTCACCCTTATATTTACTTTTTTCCTGGTCAATAAGGTTCTTGCCATAGAAGTGTGAATTACTTACTACTACTAATCTCCTCATGGTGAGTGGTCTCAAGCAGAAATTAATAAACCTAACAGAGAACTGTGTAGTATTAAATGTGTCTATTGGCAAACTCTCAGAAATAATTCAGAGTAGTACTGAAGTTTGTTGTGCTTAGGTTTGTATGTTATTGTCTTGTTCCTTCCTCAGTTTAATAAAACACCACCCAAAATGATTCATGAAAGGTGAAGATGGTTTCTGTTGAATCCAATGGAACAATTAGATGTCTGGAAGTGGTGCAGGATTACTCCAGTGCTTTTCATTACTTTGGGTACCAGAAGTTCATGTGTGTTCAGTTTTAAATGAAAGGGTAAGAGGAAGAGCCTTGTTGTGACTCACATCAAATGGAAATTTTCCAGTGTGTTGCTTAAAGTGAGTTTCTCTGGCAGCACGGCACTTTCAATAGTGCTATGATTTATCAGTATAGAATTCTCATTTCATACCAATGTGAGGCCCCTGTCACTTTGGAGTAAGTAATCTAATTTTTAAGGCTTTGAATGGAGGTGAAACTTCATAACCATCCCTACTTTGAAGACAGGAGCAATGTTTCTAATTGTTAGAAATGATTAATAGCTGTCCAAGTAATTGTGCCTTATAAAGACAGTGAGGCACTGATCACTCACAGTGGCAAATGTGCTTGCTGACCTTTGAATTAAAGGAGAAATTGTGGCAGATATTAAAAGTTATGGCCTGCTGGTAGTTTTTCTTCCCAAAAGTTATACCTGTCTGTGATTTTAAACTTCAGGAGTATGGTTTACATAATGTTATCATTCCTTTTTTTCATGGGAACTATTGATTCATTGGATGTTGTGTAATATGAAAGCATTAGCATTCTCAAGCAAATTATAATTTGCAAAAAATTAATATATGCTCTGAATATAAATTGCAAAAATAAACTGACAATTCATTGTTGTGTTACAGAACTAAGTTCTGGCAAAAGAGAAGTGCAAAACTAAGAGCAGAGTTTGAAATAACTTTTTTAGGTAGGCTACAGGTGTCTGGCATTAAGAGGTGTAAATATTATGTGTATTTGATACATGCTTTCATTTACTTCTGTTGGCTTCCCCCCTCTATATCCCTGCACACCCATGATATCTGAAGGTGCCTTTTGTGTAGAACAATTGAGCCTTGCAGGAGAGAGGCATTTCTCCTGATAATTCTAGCAATATGCATCATTTTATATGCTGATTTTATCACACATTGTTCAAATCAGTTCATTAAAATTAAACATCACTGAATACTTCCATAGCCACCTGCACAGCCTTAATTCCTGTTTTGCTAAATGACTGAGCCATATGGTTGCTTCAAGCCTTGCATTGCCCTTGCTGAGTGTTACAAAAATGCTTGATGAAACTAAAGGAAAAAAGTGCTTCTTTTAAAATATATCTTACATCTCTCAAGGTATTATTTTTATTAAGTTTCTCAGTTTCTCTGTTAAATTTCCAACTAAAATAATAATTTGTACCTGGCATTAAAAGAAATCAATGGGTTTTATTAGCTGTATAGGCTTTAAAATTATTTTCAGCTTTTGAAGGTATTTATTTGGTTTTTTGTTTTGCTTTTTCTTCAGATGAAGCAGCAGCCTACTTGTTCCTGTAGGTCTCTGAATCCATATATTTATGTGTTTATGTGTCTTTTATGTAATAATGAGAACACTGGAGAAGGGAATGTGAGATGGCAGTTGTTTAGAACCAGAATGCCTTCTTGCATCGATAGCTGATGGATTTCTTTTCCACCTTGCCACTATCTGCAATCATGCACTTGGTTACTCACAGCTTTCCTAAAACCAGCAAGCCCCAAACCCCCCAATCCAAACACTTGATCCCTATGTAATTATGTGAACCTGTTTAACCAATTTCTATTGTTAGTCTCTAATTTTTGCTTGATGAATTAACACTCCAAATGGAAATTGCTGCGTCATGGGTAACTTTGTTTTAATAGGGGCAGAGCATTCCCGGAGCTGTGGGTTTCCTTGCTTGCACACCATTTTAGTTCAAGAAGTGTACCTGATGCCCAAGCCCTCGGGGTGCTGTCCTGGCCACTGTTTGGCTGCCAGCACTGGTGCTATGCTGTCTTCCAGTTCCAGCATGTCTACTTCTAGAAGTCTAGCCCGAGGTAGCCATCAATAGCCTTGGCATTGTACTACAGAAGCTGCTGAACTGTGGTCCCCTTTCCCTTCCTTTCCCATTTCCATCATTTTGAACTAAGAAAGAGCCAGGAGGGGAATGGGCAAGGACTGTTTCAAAGCTGTGTAGGTGGCACACAGGACTCAGGGGTGCAAGGAGGCTGCCTGGCCATTCTGCATGGTCTGAATGGAGTTACCTGTGAGTGCTCTGTCCTCACTGATCCCTGTGGGCCAGGGAATAGCTGCTCTTGCTGCTGACCTGGGCAGCTTAGGAGTAGGCATTGGAATGAATGTCTCCTGTCCAGCAGAACTGTTGATCTTCAGCTCCATAACCTTGTCTTGGCAGTATATTTAAAGCGCTAGTGAGCTAAGGTATGCATACTGGGGAGTACCAAGAAAGAAGTTCTACAATATTTAATGAAGTCCAAATTTATTTCTCTAAATATGTAAGGAGAAGAAAGGGAAGCAGTAAATAGTACTTCATTAAGCTTCCGGAAGAAACACCTTGATGAAACTGGAAATGTTTTGTGGCAGGGGAAAAGCTGCTTGGAAAGCACCGATAGCATCCAGCCTTATTGTTTTTGTTGGTGCCATGGATGATGGAATAACAAATGTTCTTTGACTGAGGCTCTTCAGGTTACTCTACCTGTGAGCCAATTTAAGGTTCAGAAATGATTATGATGCATTGGCGCAATACTCATCGAGAAGAATTGAAAAATAATGAAGAAGAAATGTTTCGGTGAAACTGCTCTGACTTATTATGCTGTTGTGAAAAAGGCAGACAGAATTGGTTTGTTAACTATGTTCTGTGTAAATATACATTAAATAATTTTTTCAGTTTTGTTTTTTTTTTTTTTTTTCGGGTTTGTTTTTTCTTTTGTTGTTGTTGTTGTTCTTGATTGGTTGGTTGATTTTTTTTCTCCTTAGTGCAGTTAGAAGAATACGTACTTTTATCCAGCTTGGAGTATGGAAGGAGAATGCCTGTTCTGGGAAATCTCAGAGGAAAGCAGCAGAAATGATAGAGAGCTAAACAGCAGCATTTCCTCTGTGTGAAGTCTGAAGAAAATTAGGATTGTCTCTTTTACAGGACAGATATAGGAAATAAAAAATTTCAAGAAGTTAAAGGTTGGTGCAAAGAAGGGGGTAACCTAAACTTCACATTGGCTGGTGATAGGTTAAACAGCAATAGTCTTAAATTGCAGTAAGAGAGATCCAGGTTGATGATTAGATAAAATTAATTGAATTCTGGTATTGAGTGCTTAATAACTGTCTCTTACCAGATTCAGAAGTGTTCTGCTATCTACTGTCACTGAGATGTTTCTATGTGCATAAATGCCAGGAACAGTTGTGTCTCCAGTTTGTGAAAAAAGAACGTACACAGAGTCTATTGCCTATTTTAATCTATTTCAGTTGGAAAGAATAAAAATTCCTTTTCTTTCCCTTAACTGCTATGCATTTCCATTCTATATAGGAAAATTCTGGTTAATCCTTGGTTAGTCTCAAGAGGGTTGATAGGTGAAACATAAGAGGAAAAAAATATTTGATCTTTTTTCAAAAAACCCTTTTTTAGTTACTGCTCTGTTATGATTAACAGCTGTGCTTATTTTCTAAATTTGTTTGATATTCTCTTCACAGAGTTTTTCTTTTTTTTAAAAAAAAAATTTAATGTTAGAAGACAATACTATAAGATTAATCTCTCTTCATTTTCTGAGATGCTACTTGGTTCCTGAGTAGCATCTCTTTTGGACATTCAAAACAGTTGAAGACAGTATTACGATTCACAGTTGCTAGCAACTTCAATTTTCCTTTATGGTTTCAGCAAATTCTAATTTTGAAAAAAGAATTTCAGAGATTGAAATTATATTCTTAGTTCAGGGTAAGTTATACATTCCCATAGGAATTACAACTGCAAAAGCTTTATATAAAAGTCTAATTGCAGCTTAAAAAAAGAAAAGAAAATAGCTTTTGGATGACTGGATACTCTGATACCTGTACTGTTTGCTGGAGGAAAAAAAAAGTGGGAAATAAATCACAGAAGATACTTGCAGTAAATTAGCTCTGGAATATAGGTCCAATGTCCTAATAGTCCTAATAATTAAGTGTTTGATTAATGATTATTAGTGTTAAAAGTTCACCAGTTGTCTGAAATGAAGACAAGGTTCTCATCCTTCAAATGGTACATATTTGGGTAGATTTATCAGGTTTTTTGTATTTTTAAGAAATTTAGGTCAATCATATTAGTTGGTACCAAGAAAATGCTCCACCTGCATGAAGTTAGCAGCTATATATTATGGGCTCGGATGAATATGTTTAGTATTTTGTTGGCATTGTGAACTTCAGTATTCAAAACAGAGGAGGATTTAAATTGCATTAGCATGTATAAAGTAGCTGTTTGGAAGCAAAAAGCTGTTGCTTTTATGAATTTTATGAATTAGAAAGTGTGGTGTCAGAAGAGATGCGAATCTTCATTGTTTTCTGACATGAAAAGAAAAATCCTCCAAAGAACAAGAAAGATTACCAAACCCCATTCATAGCTATTCAACTTCAAGTTTTCTCTGAAAGAGCAGTCCTAGTTTATATGCAGTCTTTCTCCTTGCTGATCTCCTGTTGCTGGACACTGAGACAAATGATTTCATTCAAAACACTATAAAAAAAAGTTAATATGCTAGCATGAGTGATTTTAATAATAGATAGGGTTGTTTCCGTCCATTTCAGGAGTATTTCCCTGTAGAAGAAAGATGGTGTGTACTAGTGTGTAAAACCACTTGAGCTGCTAATCCAACTTGAGAGGCAAGGGTTTTATAACGATAGTTTATTTATCTGTTTGTTTTAAAACAACTAATTCAGATGGAAAATGTGATGACCAGGCATCCTGGGCTCCATTATGGCTCATGGAGATGCAGCAGGCATCCAGCTATGCGCAGGTTATAGCCTTTGCTCTGGGCGTAGTGTCTTAATGCTGATCAGCTGAAGTGTTTGGGAGAGAGGAGTGGTTGCTGACTGTGGAGCAGAGGGCTGTTAGCAAGATGTGAAGCACGACGAGAGCGGTCACACGCCATAAACCCCACGTCTTTGTTTTCACTGCAAGCTCTGGCATCTAGGAGAGCGAAGAATTCTAATTCCTGAACTTAAGGTTTTAATGTCTTTTGTACGCCTTCCTAGGTATCAAGACAAATGTTTTAACTGTATTTTGGCTTGGGTTTTTTTGCCCATTTTTGTCATTTTTATTGTCTGTATGAATTCTTTCTGGTGCGCAAGGTGTATTTAGGGGTTTTAATCCAGTTTTTGTGGTAATTAATATAGTGGTGTATGAGTCCCCATACTCTTCGGCAGTGCATTCCTCAGTGCATTTTTTGCTTGTATATGATTCATGGATTTTGACTGTTCTCTTTAGGTGTTGTTAAATTATTTATTACAACTATCATAGAGATGTGCATTATAGGACTGTTGGCAATTACGAGTTCAACATTACCTTCAGTAACTGGAAAATCAAAATAGTTTCAGAAGTAGCTGTCTGTATATGATCCTTTTTTAAGCCTTTTCCTTTCTATCTATGTAATATTCAGCTCTTTATGGGGCATTCAGTGTCATTGTACCACCCTTGTTAGATTGCTCAAGGTTTTATTTTAGAAATATGCATAACCGTGTGTTGGTGGTCTAGAAGACAGATGGAAGTCTTCCTTCGAACTTAATAAACGTCAAGGTTTCCAGCATTTTATCCTTAAGCAAGTACTTGAGTTCACTAGATAGTTCTGCTGTTGTATTGACAAAGGCTTGACTTAAGGTTATACTCAACTGGAGTGTGAGTCACTACAAAGGGAGGTGTGTACTTCAGAGGGGAGGTCAGGTGATATTTTGAAGAACAGCACACAAGCTGCTATTAAGTCTGTCTTCTGAATGCATAGGGTGAATATTATTTCCACTATTTAAATATTGGTTTATATTATTTTTCAAAACTCCTATCGGTGGTAATCCTTCCCAGCAATTGGTTCTTAACACATATTTTTCATTTAATCAAGGAATATACAACTCCTTAAGTGTAGGTCCTATGCCTGTAAAAGCAGCAAAGGCTGGAAATAACAGAGATTCTCAGATCACTGTTGCATAAAGCAATATTCTGAGAAAAAATTATTTCATAACAGGAAACATTAGTATTTGGTGCTGAGAAAAAGTGATTGAAAAGAAATTAATGAATGTTCTTCCTGTTACCAAAAAAACTTTAAAAAACCCAGTGAAAATATTTTATGAACCTCCCATGCTTTAAATAAATTCTTAAGACTACTATAACAAGATACAGTACATTTAATTTCCTCTTCTGAAAGCTCTATCATGGCAGTTGTAATCTGCTGTCACATGTGGTAATGACTCTTTATTTAACTGTTGCTGCTGCTTGGGAGTAGTATTCTCAGCAGATTATTGATTCTTATTTTTTTCCTGTCACATGCTTATCCACGGAATGACCAGTTTTGTTTCTGTTTTCAGTTTCAGTGTTTTAAGCTGATGGGAATAAATATCTTCTCAGTGCACTTTTAATATTGTTGCTTTTGGAAGGATGACAAGTGTGTTAAAGACACTCTGAGTATGAATGCACATTCAAAAATTATATTTTTTTCCCATTTGGTTAAAATCTAAATGCCACTTAGCACTTAGGAGGAGAAAAAAGCCTACAGAGTGTTTGCAAAGTATTTTTTAGCTGGCAGCAAAATAAATAGTCATAAAGATACATTTTGATCTGCCTTTCTCTAAATACTTTCAAGATAATTGAAAGAACTTATTTGTAGCTATGTTTTTTAATAGGGAAAATTCCACTCGTTTTTAGTTTCCTCTCTCATCTTGATGTGTCTCTGTTTCTTCTTGGACTTTTCCAGGAGTCCAGGAAAAGTCCAGGAGTTTTCATTTCCCTCACCTAGGAAGAAATCAAACTTTTCTCTCCTTGCCTTTCTCAAGAGGAAGGTACAGGAACTCTAGGTCTTTTGTTATGGGATTTGTGTGTTGCTTTGCAAGGGTCTGATGAGCATAGATGGAGGAGGGCAGGTGTGGGGTAGGAGTAAAAGTCCTGTGAATTTCAGTGGCTGTGAGCTTTCAGGTCACCTTGGCTGACATTTGTGAATTCTCTGTGAACTTGTTTTTTGTGCACTGCAGCAAACACACAGCAGCACACCAAAGACTTAAGCACACCAAAGACTTAGGCAAGTGCTCAGCATGGCCATTTTCTCTAAGAATGTCTGCCCTAGAATACCCTAAATGTTTTTGTATTTCCCTTTAATTTCTATCCAAATAAATAATACTCCACAGAAATAGATAATTTGATCCCCATCTCTTGTAACACGCTCAGTAAACTATGTCTCTTTTATCAGCATCTGAAATATCTAAATTCTGACTGTTCAGTGGTGGTGATAGAGTGGCATCCTAGACCTGTAGGTGGCTGCAGAATGGCCAACATTGGTCTTTCATCCTGGAGGGTCTGCCACAAAAATGGGTGGAACAAAGCTAACACAGAGGGAGATGTCTGTACATTACTGATCACCTTATCCAGTCAACATCAGAGCAGCTAACAGGAATGGTGAATCAAAATGGATTTAAACTCTTTTCTGATCCTGTTTTTCATGCAGTGGAGTTGTAGCAAGTGTTTTTAGGTGTTGGTGTCTTCATGGGACTGAAATTTTCCCAGGAGGTGCAAGAGTGCCTTGGAGTCTGGCAACTTCAGCTGCTGCTCTGGGAACAGCTTTGATTAAAACATCTGACTGGCTTTAGGCTGTGCAGGCACAAATGTACCCAGTTATTTGATATCCCAAGTGGTACCTTCATCCCAAGTTGATATTAATCTAGAGTTAGGAGTTTCTTGGAAATTTTGCTTAGAAAAGACGTTTTCTTCCAGAGAGAAACCTGGCCAATGTATGGCATCTCTTTGGGCAGCCAGATCAGCCCCTGAGTGACTGAGAAGCATCCCAGAATCACTAAGCCACCATCCCTGGAGTATTTATGGGTTTGCAGCACAAATTCAGACAGTTCAGAGCTGTTGTTATGTTCATCTTAGCCATCCATTCATGGACTCTGATGTTAAAGAATTCATGACAGAGTACCTTGCTTAATCCCTAACTAAATATGAAACTATTCCATGTGCCTTTTGGTTACCAAAATGCAGCTCACTGTTCAGTAACACCATCCTTACATAGGCTTGCCCGATGCTGCACCGTATCAAACGTTGTTTTCTAAATGTTTTGTTGGAAGAGGCAATTCAAAGGAGAACAATGCAAGATAAATGCTCTCCTTTACAGACACTGCAAGCTTGCACTGCACTTTTCAGTTGCTGAAATTTTTCTGTCCCATGTTTCGGACTTCCTAAAGTCTGTGTATTAGCTAAAAGTCCTCATGTGAAAAAAAAAGAGAGAAAATTACCATACCTCAGAAACTGGTATGTCATCACGGTCTATTTTCTCTGCATCAGTACAAACAAGTCCACAAGATTTTTGTGTTATTTATGAGAAATCTATGAATTCCAACAATTCCAGAGTGCGTATTTTTGATATTTATTAATTTCTGAAATGTTAGTATGGAGAACAAAACTTTTGTAGTGACATCCAGCCCAAGGAACAATTTTTAGTCAAAAGTTCATCATGAACTTTGTTGTAAATTCTGCATGCCTTTGAAACATAAGAGTTTTTTCATTTCTCATTTTCCCTTTTAATTGCAAACATTTTCTTGTTCTCATGGAATTGAGCAAGTCATGAGTGATATTAGTATCAAGCCAGCAGTATCATAGTTATAAATACTGCTAAAGTGTTATACTGCTCACGATAATAGTCCTTTGACTGATTTGATGCTGTTTTTATTTGCCTTGCCTGGATCAGCGTTGTCAGGCTCTGTCCCTGTTGCTTGACCTCCGTGGGTGTGGTTAATGGGGGAATCCCAGTTGCATGACCTTGCTGCAGGGCAGGGCTTTTGGCATCAACAGGTACAGCCTGGAGGGCAGGACACCTTTTCTCCTCCTGTGAAATTGCAATGTCAGTGTGAAACTGATGAATTGATGAGCTCTTGCAGTCCATGAGGCTAAGTTTCTGTTCAAATTGAATGAATGCTATGCTTTTATTTGTACAGCGTAGCTTAATAACCTCCTTTGGGTTGGTTCGTTTAATAATTCTCATTTTCTATTGGAAGTAGGAAACCCCTCAAAAGATTTGCATTCTCCAGAAAAATTTCCGCTCCGTTGTGTATTTTTGTTGTTATTTTTAATCTCTGTAGTAAATTCAGAGTCTTATCTTGGCTTGCATTTGAGTTGTGGTGCCTTGGAACTGAGCTAGGCAATGAAGTTGAAATTCATGATCCTGATTCACCCCCGGCTTTCACTCTGACAATCTGTAAAGAACTTGAAACAAGCCTTCAACAATTTGAGTTTTCTGTAGGGAATGATATTGTAAACAAGTGAAGTAACTGAAAAGATACCTCTGAATTGTAGCCATCTAAAGAAATTTTGGAGAAATCTTGTGTTGTTTACACTAATTACATTACTTTTGCATTTTTTAGAATGAGAGCAGGTAAAATCAGGGTGTAACTATATATGAGTATTTTAAGTGTGTATCAAATAATGTATCTTCAGTAATATTATAGTGTTACAAAGTAACATTTTTTCGCTAGACACACTCCTTAAGGCGTATCCTTAACTGATGGTGCAGGGCACTAAAATTAAAAATCCTAATGATGTCTCTAATTTTTCTTTATAATTTCTTTAGGTTTTTTCCTAAATTTTTTTTTTCTGTTCTAGGGTTGCGGACCTTTACTATATGTTGGGTAATGAAGGGAAAAAGAGGATGAAAAGGCTATAGTAGTTTGAGGTTTTATTAAGCCCAAGCACATAGAGGTTTACCTGAAGTATATTTAATGTCTTCATAGGCTTTGGTTTTTTTTCTTTTGAAATAATATTCTTCCTGCAAGAAGAAAGATTTAAGAGCTTTTGACTCTTTATCCTTAGCCTTTATTTTTTCCCCTTCTTGCAAATTACAGGAATACAAGTAAAGGGCTCTCTCAAACTGTCATGGGGAAGACATTCTCTGAAGAAAGAAATAGGCATTAAACATTATTACATGTGAAATATAAGTTTTCTGTGAATTAATATAGATGTTTCTGAACTTTTCTTTGCAGTCTGCTCCCAGTTGCAAGCCTATTTCTCTATTTTAGTGTCTGTTCTTTGCCTGCAGTCTCTTATAAATGTTGCCCAAAACGTAATTGGGGACTGTGTTACCCAGTCATTATTAAAAGATAAAAAGGTCACACAGTCTCGAGCTTTAGGATAAGGCACATGAGCGCCTGGACCCTCCACTTATTGTAATTGATATTGTCATTCACAGGCAGAGAAATTACCATAGTATGTCCCCAAAATGGAGATGGTTTGATGGTTACTTCCTCTTTGGAGGAAAGAGGGTTTGCAGGAGCTGAAGACCAACCTGCTGAAAATTACAAGTTTCACGCTTCAAATATGAACCCGTTTTTCAGGAAGCAGGGAAGTGACAGAAAATCATTTGATTGGGAAACTGCTCTGTCACATTGGTATCTTACAGTAGACGAATTTTATTTTATGTAAGGACTTTTTTAAAATCTTAGCATGATTTCTTAGCTTACATTAACTGCTAGGTGATAGGAGAGCTTGGTGTTCAGTAGGGAATAAAACCTTTCTCAAGGGAGATAAGACTTTCCACAATTAATTTGTTAAAGAATTCATTTATTCTGAAGTGATCTGTCCTTGCCAGTGAACTAGGACATCAAGTTTAATGCATATCAAAAGAAATAAAAGGCAGTGAAAACTATGAGGTATATACAGCTATGTTCAATAACATAGCTCAGGGAAAGTCTAGTATCTCTTATTCTGTAGCTGTGCAGATCCCTTTTAGCAAGTTCATGAATTGAATGCCAAGTAGGCATCAAAATCTTCCTGAAAGACTGATCCTAAAGCTGAACTGTTTGCATGAACTTGGTCAAAGCTTAGGAAGCAGTGCCATTTAGCTGTTTTGTAGTCTGATGTTTCTGTTTTGTGTAGGAGAGAATTGGATTGACCTTTTACATCAGGAATAACATTAGAAGCTATTAACTGGCAAATAGATAGAAGGCACTTCAGAGAAGCAAAGCTAAATGAGAGGATGGGGTTTGATTTGGAGAAATTTAAACTACATTCAAGTAGGAAAAATTAACACTTAAGCTTCTTGGGGAAAAGAGAACGTATTTATGAATTTTAAAGACTGTAAATTCACAAGAATGGAGAAGATTCTTCTGGGAATTACTGAAAGAAGGATGAAACAGCATTACTGTCAAACTAAGAAAAATGTTCAAGAAAAATGTTACTGCTGAATTGTGTGCATTTTGTAACTGCACTAACTGCCAGAGTAACTAAAGACATCATGCTGGAACATGGTGAAAAATAGGGAGTGAAAGGAATATTTAAGAGCAATGGATCTTTGTCCAGGCACAAATGGGACTTTGGATGCTTTTCTTCTTTCATTTTTTTACAGCATCTTCCAAAGATGGAATTTGCCCTTTCTATCTTTTAAGAAGAAAAATTGAACTTTTGGTCTTTCATGTAAAGTTTTTCTTTCTCTGTTGTGCCAAATATGTTGATTAGGGTGTTTGGTTTGGTGGGTTTTTTTGGTGTTGTTTTTTTTTTGGGGGGGGGGTTGTTAGTTGGTTTGGGGGTATTTTTTGGTGGATTTTTTTTTTTTAATGTCTTTTTTTTCCCATTTGGGGATTTAATGGAGTAACTCACTTGCAATTGATTTCCTTCTTGCAAAGTCTTAGTGGAAACAGAACACAGGTTATTGTGTTTTTTCTTCCTTGTTTTCAAGGGAAGTAGGTGTATACAGTGTTTAACATCTGCTTGTGCCTGATCTTGTTAGGCCAGTAACAATGGGAAAAAAATTATGGAGCCTAGCTCTACTGGGATTTAACAAAACACTTAGTACTAGTGTTAACTAACACTAACTGCTGCCCTTTACCTTTCTGGCAGCTGTGGTGTGTTGACCTTGGCCAGTCCCTCACTCTGCCTTTTTTTGGTCCTTTTCCCAGCAGTACGAGGGGGAAAACAGTATGGACAAGTTCATGGGTTGAGACAAAGACAAGGAGATCACTTATTTTGTAGATCACCAGTTACAGACAAAATAGATTCATATAGGGGAAAAATTAACCAACTTTCCACCACAGCAGAGGGGAATGGGAACTGGGGGCTGCAGTCTGTCCATGCCCTTTGGGTCTGCTGCTCCTGCCTCTTCACCCTGTGTCCCTGCTCCAGCCTGGAGCACCACTGTGAGCAGCTAGCTCTAACATTTGCTCTAACCCCTCACTGAAAATCTCAAACAGTTGGATAACCTTGGGAATTAATGAGATTGTGAGCAGTTCCCTTGTTTATACTTTGCATTTCTGCCAAGTCCAATAATATCTTAAGATATTATGAAGAGCTTGCAATAATATAATTATTAATAACTAATATTAAATATTGCAAACATATATAAATGGGGAAAACTCCTAACTCTTTCAATCCTATTGTATTTCTTTACAAGTAAAGAATGACTTTCTTATGAAAGGTGTAAGAAAGTATTTTGTATGTGTTCCAAAGATATAATTTTGCTGTATAGTTTACTCTGGCATTGGCTTTAGACTTTCTCAGAGTAGGCAGATGACTGAGGTGGGAGCAGGGTTCTGTACATTTGTGGAATACAGCTGCTTAAGTTTAAAAAAAGGAGGAGAAGGGAAGTAGTTTCCAAGATGGTGAACAGATGTTTTGGTTTTGTGATAAATGGTCTATGAATGCTGTCTGAAGCATTTCATGAAGTGCTGTAGGACTAATATGTAGATAGATTTATGCAAATTCACTGCTAAGTATTTTTAAATGTTGAAAAATGAGATTGAGAAAGTGGAGTACTATAAAAGATGTTGATATGTTAAAAATGTATGTTGAAGCTTCCAGAGGCTATAGCAGATTCCCCTGCTATAGAAACAAGATCTTTAAATACTTTGAGTTTATTTATTGTAATTCGAGTTTGATTTTCTTTTCCTTCCAGTGGTTTTTATCCTGAGAGAAGTTGAGAGAAACCTTTGAAAAATCTGCAAAAGTTGATTGTAGTATTCTGTTTCTTCATTCTCCCCGCCACCCAAATTCACCTTCAGAAAATGTTGGAGGTTTTATCTTCTTCTATATCTTAGTTTTAGAAATATTAGAAGTTTTTTTTTAGGGGTGGGGGTTTTTTTGGGTTTTTTTTTTTGGTTTTTTTTTTTTGTGGTAGGGAAGACTGAGTTGCTTTTTTTGTGTATTGCTTAAAAATATTTGCAGGATACAGGTAACAAAGGCAAAGAGGCAATTTAGATGGCCGTGGACAATTAGTGCTAACAGTGTGGGAAGCAGTCTGTGATTTTTTTGCTGAATGTTTTCAGTTTTTCAGCTCTTATGTGGAAGGAGAAAAACCCAAACTGCTGATGTACAGCCTTCCCCTGCCACATGCATAGTATTTAGTAACAAAACTTTGGAAAAGCTTATTATCTAGTCCAATGATCAGGTGCTTATAAGAACATATGTATTACTAAAATAGAGATTACTAACAAGCATGTTATTGAGTTTATTCTAGTCAAGGGGCATAAAAACTGCACACCAGTGGATGTGGTTTACAAACATTTTCTAAGGCAGTCAATCTTTAAAGACTTAAAGTAACAGCAAACCTAAATAGTATAATAAGATTCTTATGTGTTTTTATAGATGATTAGTAATGATGAAAAAATAACCAGGAATTGCTACTTTACCAAATTCTTCAATAGAAAAACAAATAATGGATTCTGCATATAATTCTAAACATGAACTGGTTGCTAATGTTACATTATAGTAGTTTTCTTTAAACCCTCTTTTAAAGATGACTACTAAAAATATAGATTTCAAAAATGCACTATGCTTTAATAAGAACAGCTTTCATTCTCTAGTATATCTTTCTCTTTATTTCCAAAGTTTTTTAACACAGACTTGCTTTACAGGCTAGTAAATTAGCATCTCACATAGATGATTTAATCCATGTACATAAATTTTCATCTTTTCCTGAGCAACAGCTTGTGAACAATTTTCAGAATGCCTAATACAACTGTAGGACATACTAGAAGACAATAGTTCCTTATTGTGCAAAAATCAAAGAATAAAATTTGACATACAAAATTATAATAATTTATATGAACATACTTCATAGAAGACTTTTCACCAGTATTCACGTACATGCTTCCAAGACTTCTGTGAGACTACCCATTTGGGCAAACATTCACAAATCCATTCTTTTTTTTAATCTTAATTTTTTTTTCTCTATTTTTCATGGATTTAACCTGAACTTTCCTCATAAGAAAAGGTTCTTTATTGTGATGTCCTTCAGGACCAAAAGTAAAACGAAAATCTGTCAACAGTAAGATTCTGCAGTCATTAAGCAGATGGGTAGGAAAATTTAGGTTAGGAATATTTCCTGTAGCGATGATTCAGATCATATATTGAATTGGATTTTCTCACTTGGTTGGAGAGTTCAGCCTGGCATACCCTGTCTAGTAAGCTTTTCTCTGTGGGGTTCACTCACTGGGTAGTACCTGCCCTGGAGTTGCCACTCTTGAAGAAATGGATCAGCTCCGGGCTAGGTTAGATGGCAGCCTGTCTTTACCATCCATTCTGCAGGACAGCAGGACAGACTGATTCATTATTACTGCCTGTACAGCGTGTTGAGACACATGATTTCCACTTTCTGCCTTTGTAGCTAGACAGGCACAGCCCGTTTTGTCTTTTGTATATTTGTAATACACATTTACAAGATGGACACTCTTCTAGCTGTAGAAACTTCTGTCATCCCCTTAAATCCATTGCAAAATGGAGCAACAAACAAAACTTTTCCAGAGAAATTTTGCTTGGTGTCCTAAGTCAGCTATTTTCATTGCTAATATATCTCAAATTCGAGTCTGCCTCTTTTGTTTGGGTAGAAAAGGGTGTGAAAAAACTGCAGTGAGGAATGTGGACCTTATTTTTTGTTCTGTTTTCAGAAAATCTGCCGAGCAAGTTGAGAGAATTTTGGCCTCAATGACCTCAGAATAACGATGACCCTTTCCTTCTTTTACTATTTTTTTCCCATCCGTGATCCTATTTCCAATTACCTGATCCTAAAACAAGAGAGAAAAGTTTGTAGGTGGAGGCATCTAGAAAGGTCCTCAGAGATACGTGATGTCTTGTGTAGGTATTGCTTCAGTCATGTGTCTAGCCATTTTATAGCTTGCTGGATTTCAGGCCACTTGAATTTTGAGGTTTCTGGAATAAGAAAACCAATGCATTTCATCCTTTTTCACAGTGAACAATCAGTTTCTTAGTATTTATCTTTTTTTCCTTACTACTGCTTTTTTTTCCCCTCCTTTCCCACTCCCCACTTTCTTAGGATCATACATGATAGTGATTTCATCAGACCATGACCCTGGAGAAAAGACTCGGCTTCAGCTTCCAACAATGAAAGAAAATGATACACACTGCATCGATTTCAGCTACCTTCTGTACAGCAAGAATGGAGGAAACCCAGGCACTCTGAACATCCTCGTTAGGGTGAACAAAGGACCACTGGCTAATCCCATCTGGAATGTCACTGGTTCCACTGGCAAAGACTGGCTTCGAGCAGAGTTGGCTGTCAGCACTTTCTGGCCCAATGAGTATCAGGTAAACTTGCAATAAATTTACACTTTATGATATTTACTGCAAGGCCCTATTCACTTTGTGGGTTTTTTTTATTTGTTCTGATGGAGTATTCTCCTTGTGTCCTCAAGTGAAGTGTTCCATTCAGTATAAATAATTGTATGGGAATGGATCTTTTTTTATAGCAGGTGATTGTCCAAAGTTATCTCTTATTGTATAACAGGAAAAAAAAATTAGCTGCAAAAAAGCCTTGTTAAAAAATGGTAAGGTTAAAGTCCAGGAACATCAAAAATTTTAAACTCCCAGAAATAAATTGCCTGTGCAACCGTAATTTGTACTTGTCTTCCCTCCTCTTTTGTGTATGCCTGTGTTACCGTGTCTAATTACATGACCGTAAACTGTGTTTTTTTCCACATGACATTTGCTTCATTTGCTGTGCAGGCAGAATGGTGCTCACCTAATGAGCAGCTGTTCAGGATGTGCTTTTTTTCCCTGTTTGCTTGCTATAGGGCAAAGCCACCTGCAGTGTTGGCCTGTTGTTTGGAGGGGAAAATTGTTTAGTTATTACTCGCTGCTGTTATTTGATTTGTTTGACCAACCTGAGAAAGTACCTGCAGCTGTTGTACTCAGTGGGTATTTGGTGTGAAGGATGAATCTCATACATGGGCATTTTTGTTCTGGTGTGTAGGAGCGGGAAGAGTTGGATTACATGTGCTCACCTGAATTGTTACACCATGAGGTGTTAATGTGCTTACAGACCCCTGTCTAAATATCTAAATATTGGTCATTAGTGATCTTGCAAACAGTCTGGATATCCAGAGTAGTTATTAAGCATTAAAGGCTGCTTTGTTAATGGTTTTGTTTATAACTGGTATTGTAGGAATGTATCTTAAAAGTGCCTTTATCTAAAGTTTGTTGCAATTCCCCACCATCAAAGTAAAATCCGTAAGCAAGCTTCAGTGCAAGCAGCCTTACATATACGGTGAAAATAACGTCATTTACTATCATTTTATGGGGAGTTTTTTTTGGATTTTGTTTCCATGGTTTTAATGTTTTTATTTATAAGGAAATTTCATCTACCAGTGGCACTGAAACTGGGTAAAATTTGATTTAAAATTCTGAAGCCTGGATTCAAAAAGCTTGGCTTTTGAGGAGGTGTGTTATTAACCCTTTTTATGTTGCTAGAAAGTACCATTTGGTGTCCTTAAACAAACCTCGGGAGCCTTTTATAACAGAACAGTAGTGATCAAGTATAGCAGCATTATATGCAGTAAATCAAGTTTCTGCTGACAGATGGCCAGGCTTGACAATGAGATTGGTGGTTGGAGCCTTATCTTAGCAACGCGGCCATTTTTCACTTATGTTATAAGCTTCACATTATCTCTCCATAGACTCTGCCTAAATTCATTCCTTCCCTTGCTTGGTCATCCAACAGAATATTGAAATCATGTGTAACCCAGTTTGTGTTTAAATTAAACATAAGCCTGGAGTGGAAGTGGAGGACTGCTAATGCAACCTGCTGTGATTTGTGGCCAGCTTGCACAATTGTTTTTATGAGCAGGAGGGGAAATCTGCATGCTATCTATGCATAACTTCTTGTTTGCACAAACAAGGTTGGAATTTTTGTGATTTTGGTTCTTTCAGCTCTCAACGTTCTGGTTCAACATTGCTTTTGGTAGATTTTTGTTTATTTGTGGTTTTTTTTTAGTTTGTTCCCCCCCTCCCCCCCGCCTTAGTTTTCAGTTGAGTTATGCTTTGGAATGGAAATATTGTTTTCATTTTTCTCATATGAGTTCCATGCTGTGCAGTTGTAGCTTGTGATTTTGGCACTTTTATCTACCTGTTGGTCAACGAATTTAGCTAGCACTGAGGAAGATAAGCACTAGTTTCTATAACAAGATGGAAGTGGCTCATTACTAACCTGGGAATCGGATCCCTGCCTGTACAGGCAAAGTCACTGCTGAAGATCACTGCTGAGCACAATTGTTTGCATGTACTTTGTTACAGTGGGGTCACCTGCACTGCCATTTCCTTCACTTTTGAGTGAAGGAGGAGAGTAGAGATTATCAGGGGCTGAATGGTGCAGGTTGCACTCTAAGGCAGTCTCGTGTGATGACTTGGAGGTTAGCAGCATGGCCAAATAAGTTGTAATAACAGAGTGTTGCACCTTGGCTAATTAGCTTCTGAACAGCATGTTTGTACTCTGCTGTGCTCTGTTGAAACATTTCTGCTTCCTGTTCAAAACTAGCGCTGTGTTTTTGCATGGCACTCTACTTTATTCAGTTTATGCATTTTTCGATGGATTTAACACTTCCTTTTACTCACAGGAATCTATTATTCATTTCTTAATTTTCTTTAACTGTATTCTGCTGAGCAGTTATTTATATATTTATTTTCTGACAAAACATAGTACATAGTTTATGATAATAAACTAAAACATAAAAACATAGTTTATTATAAAACACACATAAAACCATAGTTAATTATCATAGCTTTACTGGATAAAAGTTTTTATAGAGTTTTGTACCCTGTCTCTGCTGGCAGATAGCAGTGGAAGCTTGTAGAAGAGTTCAGGAACAGTACAAACTCATGGTTGTACTCTCCTAGAATAGACTTCAAGCATTGAGCATATATGTGGTTCAAAAACATTGAGCTTAAGAACATAAGTGATGCTTTTCTGTGTTCCTAATAGGTGGGTGTGGGTGTGAGGGTTTGGTTTTTTGTTTGGTTTGGTTTCTTTTTTCCTTCTTGTTGTTTTGTGGTTGTTTTTGATGTTTTTTTTTGTTTGTTTGTTTGGTTTTTTGGGTTTTTTTGTTGTTTATTTTTTGTCCTTTTTTGTTTGTTTGGTGTTTTTGTTGTTTTTTGTTGTTTTTTTGTTGTTGTTGTTTGTGTTGGTCTGTTTGTTGGTTTTGTTTTGGTTGGTTTTTTTTTTTTTGTTTGTTTTGTTTCAATGATCTAGGCTTCTAGTGTCTACAGTATATATGACAAGGAATTCTGTTGTAAATTACATGTTAGAACTCTTCCTGGGGGTTTCTCCAAGCCTGGGGCCTGTAATTCTTCAATTGTCATATTTTGCACTTGGGGAGTTTCAGAAGTCCTATAATGATACAATCTGTCTCCTGCTAGCAAGGCATCTGCAACCACTATTCTGCTTGTTTAACATGCAGATGAACTCTCGAAGAGTTTGATTAGACAATCCCTTGGGGTCAAGGTTGATTTGATTTTGATACTTGTTAGTTCTGAAATATTTTTTTATCACTCTGTTGGAAATATGCCACCTTTGACCTGCCTCAAGTTTGCTTCAAAGTAGCAAAGTAAAAATAATTTGGGATTTTTTTTTGTTGTTTAAACTTTGTAACTGGCCTGGATTTTTGTCTCCTTGTTTTCTTTGTTGGTTATTACTGTAATTAATTTATTTTAGTTGAGATGTTTATTCCTGTCTGGATGAATTGTTTTGTCTAATGTTTCTGCTCATTTCCCCAAGTTCTCTCCTGCTTTGCACAGTAGGGGTTATCTGACTGCTCAGGGCTGGCTCTTCCTTTCTGCTTCTGTCACAGTCATTTTTCCACTTCCCTTGCTACCTATGTCATCCGTTTTTAGTTTGGTTTTGTTTGTTTGTGTTTTCTTTGATTTTTTTTTTTTTTAATAACACTGCTTCCCAAAAGTCCCTGATGGCTATTTTTGGTATGGTCTCCTCCTCACCCTCAGCAGATTTGTTTTGCTTCCACAGGATCACATCTGTGTATGATCACATATGAGGTCCACTTTGTAATGTGAACCATGGGCTTTTCAGTTTTGGTTTTATATTAGGTATCTGATGTTTATATCAGAAACTGGTAAGTAAACTCTTGACTTGGAACCGTAAATTTCAAACTTGTAAAACACTAATTATTTGGTTTCTTTACGGTTCTTTAAAAATTCACTATACAGTAGGGATGCTCTTGTAGTTTAGTAAACATGCTAACTGGGATGCAGGCTTCATAGCAGTGATGTTGCATCTGGAAATATAGTTACCAAAGTGACAATACTGAACTGCACTGAGCAGAAGGTCTTTTATCAGTTCAGAAATACTGCAGGGAAACTCTAGAAAGCCAAATAATTTTCTTGCAGAATTGTGAATCCTGATTTGGATAATTAATTTGTTCTTTATTATAATACTGGTGATTTACAGGATTTGCAAAAGTTTAAATTGCTCAAAGATCTTGCAAAATTACTTTCCTTTATGATCTTGAAAGGTCTTGAAACTGTAATAGAAGCATAACAGGAGGATGGTAGACTAAAGACTGAGTAATGTTGTGTACTGTTGGGCCATATGCCACATAAGGTAGGAAACAGATTTCATGTGAAATATGAGAATTTGTTGCCTTTTTGGATGTCAGATCACTATTCTGAACTCGTGGACATGTGACACCCTAAACAAGCTGCATGCAGAAAAATTTGGGGAGATGGGATTATATGTGATTTAGTCATTTGGTATAGCTAAGGGAAGAAAGCCACAAGTGAAATGGAAAGTTCCTGTGTGTACTGTGTAGAACTGAGTTACAGACTAACTTTAAAAGAAACCCAGCCTCCCAAACTCCAACTTCCTATTTATAAGGCCAAATATTATCTAACATCAGAAAAGTACAAAAATCTTAAAAAAAAAAATCAGCAACATTCCAAAGGAGTGATATTTTCACAGGCCTTTATTTAAAATATTTTGGAATACAGAAAATTACTGATAATAATACCAAAAGACGCACTTTATAAATAAAGCTTGGAGCTAGTGCATGTTTTTTGACTTGTTAGGTAAGAATGTAATGTAGAAAGTGCTTTATCTGAAAAATTTGAGCAACACTGATAAGCAGCCAACCAGTTAATGTTACAACTCTCTGTATAAGTCTTGGATGTTCAGTTGCAAGACAGTGAAAATTGTCTGATGGAAATCTCAGCATGAGGAGGAGTTCAGGGGCAGAGGAGAGCAGTCTGTAACTGTGTGTGAGAGGCAGTGCTGAGTAGGCTGAGTTATCTGGGAAAAGACCCAGTTTAGAGGAATATGATAGAGTTCTGCAAAACCCTCACTAATGTGAAGGGGAATCCTCCTCCAGTTCAAGAATTAGGAGCCTTTTTGGTCTGGTGGGTAAACCGGACTGAAAAATGTGAATGGAGGTTGGTCACACTGCAGGCTTTAGACCCCCAAATGTGCCTGACAGAAATAGCTATTGTGAATGCCCAGCCCTCTCTAGCCCCCAGGTGGAGTTGTGCTTCACTTTTTTTCTGAATTCCTAAGTGTATTTTTTTTTCTTTAATTCTCTGGTTATTTAAACCATTTTGGTCATATTATGTGTGTGTAAGTTTTTGTCTGGCTGTAGAAATAAGAGCTAACTTTGTCTGCCACTACCACCCCTCCACCCATTTCTCTTGGCTCTTTTCCCCTTACCATTTCCTTTTGATCTCATTTGGGGTAGTATAACACTTTAGACTTTTTTAAATTGAAACTTGAAATTAGCCTTTTAAATTCTTCAAGTTTCCAAGGATTCTCAGAAAAAAAAGTATGAATTAGAACTTCTTGGCGAGGTGGTTGGTATTTCATTTTAGCAGAGATATAAAAAATTGTTTCCTAAAATGTGTTAGTAAAAGGTGGGTTGGCTGTATAATTAAAGAAATCTAAGGTAATAATTAATAAACTGAGAGCTTTTTTTCTTTTCTTAAACTTGGACCAGCTTGTGTTTGCAGGTAGTATAAGTCACCGGAATGTTCCTTGTGTAGGTGCATCATTCTTTAGCACTCTTTTTGAGGAATAACTCCATTGAGAATGCTTCGTGGTTTTTAAGAATTTAAGGTGACTGTCAATAAACTGTTTTGTTTCATTACTGCACAATGGAACAGCTTATACATTTGTTTCCTTTGTCTTCCTTTTTTCCTTCGTGGGTTTCACCAGATGAAAGCACTTTTAGCAGCCTTACTACTTACCACTATCTCTAATGTTTGAAAATATCTCCAAAGAGGAATGATGTTGCTTTCTCATCAGAAATATTTTCTAAACCTCTAAGTGTTCTCCTGCCTATTACTTGCTAGGCAGCACTTAATCAGGAGACTTCTTTATACAGTTAAATGAAGAGTTAGTTAGAGAAAGACTTTTTAAATAATCAACTTTCTTATTGCTTTTCCAAGCCTTGCTAGTACAAACAAAACACCAGCTTTTTAAACTGCTAGGATAAACATGTATGCGTGCAAGCATATCTGTCACATTTCTGTCTCGTTTCTTCCAAGATATTTATTGATTTGGTGAGGACAAAAAAACCGTGTAATTTCCAACAGAGTGATTACCAGAACCATTTAATAATTTAGTTCTGCAGATCACAAAGCACTCCCAGCTGCCAAAGGACTTGTACAAATACTGACTTGTTCCAGTATTCCAACTGGGAAATCGTGACGTGGGGAGTGAAAGTGAGCGCTGCCTGAACAAGCCTCGTCACAGCTGAAGTGCCAGCATCCAGGTTTTCAGTAACAACATAACTATTGCAGAGATCTCATAAACTCTTTGTTTTTCTCTTAGAGATGACAAGCAGGCTTTGGCTGTTCGTTCAGGCCCATGGCATTGTTTCAGTAGGGGATGTTCTGCAGGCCAGCCACGACGTGCTTTCTTTCCATCCAGAGTTAGCTCATTTATGAGCACAGGAACTTCCTGAGGGATAAGGGAATGATGGGGGTGGGAAAGCAGGTAAATAATGATGATATGTGCTGTTGGTCTCTCCCCCACCTATTGTATTGTCTCCTCCTGCCCACCATGGTTGATTTTTTTTTTTTTTTAAGACCTTTAAAATTGCCTTTTCTAGCTTGGTGGGCTTGACTTTTGTTAGCCTATTTTGATGAGACCTAATTTATTCTGGGGTCTGCTGCATTAAAAAAAGGGCCAAGCTGATAAACGAGTATCAAAGAATTTTTACAATTAAAAATGGCATAAAATGTTGTTAATGAGATAAAATGTGTCAGACATGTCTAAGTCAGACATCCAAGCTGTACTTCACCATTGCAAGCAGAGATGGCTCTGACTCCACAGGACACCTAGAACTCCATTCCAGCAGGGGTGTAGAAGAAATTACTCTGGATGCCTCGTTTTTTTACAGGAACTCTAGAACCTGAGCAATTTCTTCTGTTGCTCATTCTTAGCCCTAGAGAAAAACTGAATTCACAGAATTTTGATGCTAAAGAGTTTGTATTCTGAAAAAAGAAATGTCAGCAGTTTACTCCTTCCCTTTTCCTTCGTTTAAAATTTTCAGTATTGTCTTTTCCACTGCTTTTCTTTGTTATATTACAGTTTGTGAGTAGTTTCCTTTTGTTCTACTGTGCTCTGGGTTTCTGTGCTACATGTATGATCTGAATTTAAAGGAGAGTAGAAATATTATACTTGAAGTACTGAAGTATTGTAAGGAATTGGCTCTACATACAAGATTCTTCCATTCTCTTTTAATGCCAATGAGGGTGATGAAGATTTTGGCCTTTTTTCACTGTTCCCTGCAAAATAGGGATTATCTTCAGGGTGAAATGATGAAAATTTAGTAGATGCATGGTGTTTTCCAAGGCAATGAAAGATTTGGAGGTTAGCACAACATATGAATCTGTTTTATGAATTACCTTAATAATTACCTAAAAAATCTTAAGTGGAACACTACTGGCTGTAAACTCATGAGGACTTATTTTGAGATAAATATGTAATATTTTTAGCCAGGGCTTAATTTCTGGAGAGATATATGTGACTTTAACCTCAGCGCTCTTCCAGGAAACATTCCTTGCATCTGCAAGGTGGTATGCAAATTTTGTATTAACCTTGATTACCAAGATTATGAAAAGCCTGTAGCATTCTCCTCCCTGACATACTGCAAGCACTGTCAGGCAGTGAAGTGGAAAACACAGTATTGCTAATCAGCCATCTCAGAGCTCCTGATTCATTTTTTTTTCCCCAGAAATACAAGATTGACTTAAATCATGGTGTGTAAATAAAGAAGTTCTGGATATGGTTACTTTTGTTGAGATTATTCTTTTTTTTAGGATTTTAGTCTGTAGTTGAAATGCATAATTACTTGTTACATAAGAAGCTCAGATTTTGTCGTATTTTTATCAGCTTCTGCAAGATCCTATCCCTTTCTAAGAAAAATTGTGAATATCACACTATCAAGGAGCTGGCAATGATATACTCTTCCACTTGGCTCTTTTATTCACATGAAAAGTGAAATGAATGAAAGAGGATTATGGCAGAAATCAGTGATATATGCTTGAAATAGATGGCTAAAAGAAAGCAGAAATTGATAATACTTTCATTTCATTATGTGAGTTCTCAGAAGATTGAGTAATGAGTTGTGCTCTGCTAGGGGTTTTTGGACTACCCCTAAGTGAAAGAGAATAAAAGAAAAAAGTATAATGGTGCAGTATTGAATTATTATCAGAAAGTTCACTAAAATTTCTGTACTTCAAAATTGGAAACCAATCAGTCTCCAAATTCATGGGACTTGAAGAGTCAGGGTTTTCAGTTTAAAAGTCTGAACTCCTCAAGTCAACCCTGATAAGATGTATTTTTGGGTAATTTTTGCTGTGAAGAATTGAACGCGGCCAGTCTGGATTTTCCCTGACTACTGCCAACTCCCAGTGCCCCTTTGGAGTTGGGGTTTAACCCCAGCTGGCAACAAAGCCCCACATAGTCCCTTCCTTTCTTTCTTCTACCTCCCTGCTGGGATGGGAAGAGAATTGGAAGGACAAAACCAAAAAAAACTTGTACATTGAGCAAAAGATTAATAGGTAAAGCAAAAGCTGTGAGTGCAAGTAGAGTGAAACAAGGAGTTAATTCACCATTTCCCAAGGGCAGGCAGGTGTTCAGCCATCTCCAGGAAAGCAGGGCTCCATCACACATAACAGTGACTTGGGAAGACAAATCACATCGGTATGAATGTCCAGTCTTTTTTCTTTTTCTCCCATCTCTATATGCTGAGTATGATGCCATATGGTGTGGGGTGTCCTTTTGGGCACTTGTGTGTATGGGGAGTCAGATGTTCTGGCTGTACCCCCTCCCAGCCTGTGCACCCCCATCCTACTCACTGGAAGGGGGTGAGGTGGGAGAAGCAGAAGAGGCCTTGGCTCTGTGCAAACACTGCTTAGCAGTAACTAAAACATCCCTGTGTTATCCAGGGCTGTTTCCAGCACAAATCCAAAACACTGCCACATGCCAGCTACGATGCAAAAAATGAGCTCTACCCCAGCCAAAACCAGTAAGTTGGAAAAAAAAATAGTACTGAGAATTATGCAGCTACTTAACTTTCTTTTGTCCTTTTCTGACTTTTGTTATTTAGGGCAAGATGAAAAGCTCAAGAAGAAATTTTTGAGTATGTGCACACCGTACTATAATGTGTTGGTTGTTTTGATGGTTTTATTTAAAATATTTTCTCTTTTTCTCATGCTAAATGGTGAACAAGCCTGAGGCTTGGAGTAAAGTCAAAAGGTATTCTTCATCCAGACTAGCATGTAATAGGAATCCCATGCTGACTGGGGATATGACCTCCTCAGAGAGAAATAAGTACCTGATATCTTTATAATTCCCTCTACCCTGCATGTGCTTCTTTTCTGAAGTTTAGACTTTGTTTGAGGTGACATTGGAAAAACAACTGAGATATTTGCTCTGAAGGAGAAAATCAAAATTCAGAGATGGGGGGAAGTGTATCAATTTATTTGCGCAAGAATCACATTCTGATCAAATGTACAAGGTCTGTGTACTTAAACAAATAAACAAACTGATATTGAATTTTCTGCTTTGTCCAAAAGTTACTACAAAACATTTTAAAGTCACCCTCACCCTCCTTGCCCTTCTTACCACAGTGAAGTAAATTATACTCCTGTTCTGGAAGTTCTGAAACACCATCTGAAGTAGAACAATTTTCTGGCCCTAAGGTAGTGATGGGAAGTTTGCAAACAGGGAATTGCCCTGTGGGAGACAGAGCAAAGGCACAGTCGGGCAGAGAGCTCACTGGGCACCGAGCCAGGATTGATTGCATTGGTGTCCTTACAGACATGTTATTTTCCTGTTAGAGAGTTCTTCCCCTTCTTCCAAGTTAGTTGTGGAGCTCCTTCACTATTTTCTTTAAATGTCTTTATGTGCAGCTCCCAGAAGGTTTAAAGAATTGGTTTAAAACTTTTTGGAGTGGATTCCTTCAGTGAAGTGCCTTGACTATCTAAAAGTGCAACCTAAGCTGTTTTATTCTTGGTGTTTTTTGGTTTATTTGTTTTAGTTTTTGGTGGCCTCAGTGTCTTCTGGAGCCTTTTGTGTGTCATCCATGAGACTTTATCATGTACTATTCATTTGCTGGAGTGGGTCCTGTAGCTGGAAACCTTTGTGATTTTCTTGATGCATGTGCCAGGATTACTGCATCTCTCCTTGTGTCACAGACAAGCAACAACAGCAAATGGAAGCCCAACAGTGCTGTTAGTGCTGGACAATCACAAGGCAGAGCAAAGGCATGTTTTCCATGCTCATGGAAGGTACAGATTGTGTGGGCACCCCTGCTAATGCAGAGCAGAGGAGTTAATGGGGGTTGTTGCAGTGTCACTTTACTGATCTGCTGTGGTGTGAACATCATATTTACTGCGGGTGGTTGTGTGTGCCTGTTTGGTGCTTGTGTGTATCTCTCAGGTTGTGCATTATTTGGTAGGTGGTGTCTGTTGGAAGAAATTAACTCTCACCTGGAAGTAGTAGTAGCAGTTTGCTGCTCTTTATGGAATGAAATTACTTACAAGCAAGGAAAGCATATTTGTTCAATGTGAATGACTATGATAAGCCTTTAAAAAAATTAAGTAACACAAGTCCTGTAATTCCTGTCTTCCTAGTGCATTGTTGAGTTACTGAAAGAGAAATCAAGTATTAGGAAATTTGTGGTAGCACTCAAGTGGTGGTGACCTTAAGACACCAGACAGAACAAGAGAATTTTGTAAATCTGTGGAGATACGGGTTTCTGGGGATATCATCCTGCCACTGATTTTTGTGGACAGAAGAAGAAACAGCAGTTGTGCCACATTCAACTGCAGAGACCTAAAGGATCTGCTTGCTTAGTGCATTTCCAGTGCACCTTGCAGGCCATAGACAAGGAGGAGAATGAAATGAGTGATGGTACTGCATATTCCAGCTGTCAAATTTCTGCAATGAAACACTTTTTATTTAGTATATGTGGCTGCCCTTTGGGAGTGCATTATGCTCATGTCATGTAACTTTGGGAGGTTTGATCATTAGTTAATTTGGTTGGACCAGATTAGCTTCAGGTATTGCAGTTTACCGGTTCACTTCACAGGTAGATTTCATCTGAAGATGAAAAAAAAACTCCAAGAAACAAGGAAATAAACCCAATATGCAAACAGTTCAAAAACAAAAGTCTCCTGTCTTTGTGGGCTTCTAGACAGGAACAGAGAAATATAGCCTTCATTTAGTCAGATTTTTTTCTTTTTTTCCTTTGTGAGAATTTAAAGAGACACATGCTCAGGTCCACACTCTCTCATGTGTGTTAATCCCCTGTTTCTCACCCTTTTCTTTTCCACCATGCTTAAGGGATTACTGTAAACTTTCAAATCTCCAGTAAATTAATTAGGAAATAGTTACAACCATCTGTCTTTCCTCCCTTTTTTCTTTTTTTTTTTTTGTGTGTGTTACTTTTTGTATTCAATATAAGCACTTTGTTGTGTGTCTGCACTGGCAACCGAAGGTTAGTGGTTAAAAGAAAATCAGCCACTGATACGCCTGAATTGCCATGTTTAACTTTGATGAATTGAATGTTGGTAATTTCTCTAACCCCTGCTTCCCACTCCTGCTACGCCCCCAGCTGCAGGCAAAAGGGCTGTAATGCTGGTTCCTGGTTCTTCCCCACCACTGTCCATTTTCCAGCTTTCCTGGCTTCTGTCCTTAGAAGGGATGTAGAGGAGGTTGGTGTTGGTCTTCCCTCTGCAATGGCAGAGGTGAAAATTGCTGCTGTGAAATTGCTTTCACTATGCTGTTTGACCTTCTCCTTTGATAGGGTGAATATGTGCTGCCCTTGAGGCTATGCTTGTACTTGTAAAGGACACACAAACGTAAACCCCCTAATTTTTTAAATAAATAAATAAACAAACAATAATTATTAATGGCGAATAATAATGCTACCACCAAAAACCCACACCCTTAACCAAAACCTTCCCTTTTTCCACAATGGTTAGCCAAGGGGCTATACTAAATATAGTAACAAGTTCATGTTACTATATTTCTAACGTTTTTAAAGGTAAAAACATTTAAATGTATAGTAACAATTTGGTTTTTTTTCATAGGAGAGAGAAAAGCTCCTCACATTGATCCAAATTTATTTCCTAGATCAACTGGGTTATTAAACCATTTGTAATATACTGAAGGCTGTGATAAGTTTTCAAAAGATGGTTATACTTTACTGATACAGGTTAAAATATCAAGCAGCTTGCAATGCATTTCCAGGTTGCTAAACAATGTTTTCTGTCATAGCCAGAAGATCAGTTGTTCATTGTGTGACTTAAGAGAGAAATCATAACAAAGCCAAAATATTTTTGGTTGGCACATTTCTCTTTTAACTAGAAATGATGTATGTGATAGGATTTGTGTGTATATGAGCAAGCATGTGTTTGCATGTGCCTAGGCTTTTTACTTTTGTTTTTACAAGGACAAAAATGAGCCTTAAAGTAAAGCATTATCTTCGTCTCTGCACTTAATTATGAGGTCTTAACAGCATATATTTGAACAGTGAAATGGAAATTAGCAGCAGCTGTCTGGTTTTCCAAAAAGATCTGGAACATCAGATGTACTTATCTTGGTAGAATTGAATTCAATTTGAATTACACTTCTGGTTGTTGATTTACTACTATTTGTCCAAAGTATAATGTGTAACATAACCAATATTTTTCAAAACGCTATGCAAGTAGTTTCAGTTTTGTTTGTCTTGTTTCAGAAATCCTGCTGAAATGGAACATGGCATGCATTTTAATGTATTATTTGTTTACATATGTTAGATAACTGTGGCATAGCACGTTGAAACAGAAGAATGTGTTAAGTGGGTATTTTGTCACAACAAAACAGTTAAATCAGACACAAGCTTTCTTTGGCTGTAGCGTTACAGAACCATTGCTTAGCTTCAACACAATTGAGTAAAGAACTGCACCCCAAATTTTAAAAGATTTTCCCCTGTCCCCTTTTTTTTTTTCCTTTCTCCTCTCCTTTTTTTTTTTCTTTCTTCCCCCCGGCCCCGCACCCTTGTCAAGGGTGTTGTGTGTAATAAGATATACTGAAATGTGTGGCTGCTTCAGAACCTTGTTAGCTGTGGTCAGATGGCAAAGTCTGCTGAAATACAGGTGCCTTCACTTCTGAAGTTAAAGTTTTATTTTGAGCAAGTGTTATGTCTTATTCTGAAAAAGAAGTGACAGGATCAGTAGCAGAGACAATAAACTCAAGTTTCTTTTGCAGATATTCTTAATAATAATGTAGAGGGTTATAATTTTTCAGAAGTTAAGTCATAAAAAAAGTAAGTAATTTTCTTTTCCATCTTATTTAGATTGTTAATTAAATTGGGAAAACTAGTTTCTCCATTTTAAAATCCAGAATAGTCCAGCAAGTCTTCTGTAAAGTTAAAACCGGTTCTGCAAGTCCTGTGTGTGGCTGAGATTCAAGAGCATTTTCCCTGCTGTGAAAGACCTTCAACCCAAACTCTGCAGAAAGCACCTTGGTAACTAATGTATTCCAAATTCTTGTACTTTTTTCGACAATCTTTTCTGACAAGTTTGAGGAAAGACTACTTTAGTTTGGGCCATGAGGGGAGCAAAGCATAGCACATGAAAAAATAAGTTAATTGTGTTATTTTGCAAATGCAGCCTTCTTGATGCAGTTTAACTTCCTTTCTGAGCAGGTTTGTGCTGTATCAGTAAAAAAAAATTAAATAAATTACATGCTAAAAATTGCAAGCTCTGCAAATCAAAGCCTAACTGTATCATACAGCAAAAAACAAGTCTTTGCATTCTGAGCTGGTAAGTAGCCAAAATCTGCTGAAGAGTGTGATGCTTCCCTGCTGGGTGTAGTGGGCAGGGTTGCACAGCCAGAGCAGGAGATGCAATGGAGTGGTTTGAGGATCAGGAGGCTCCTACACTTTCTAGCCTATGGGTCAGCACAGTGCTGCTTTTGCTGCTGAGATCTGTTTGCTTAACCTGGGCTGTGTCAGAACTACCTGGGACTTCTAACTTCAGCAAACCAGTACTTATTGATTTTTGGGGAACAAAAGGCTGTATTTCCATTTAAGATTGGGGAGGTTGTTTTCTCAGGGCTGTCTGGGACAAAAGCTTGCTCCAGTGCTGTTTGGAGACTTGGCTTTACTTTAGGCAGGTTTGTAGCCTTTGTGTTTGGGAAAGGAAGTCTCTGAACCCATGGCAAATGCAAATTTCCTGTAGGGCATTGGGGTTTTTTTCAGAAATCTGCAGCTGATCATGAAGGGGTAAATTACAGGGAAGGTTCCAAATGCAGAGCACAAGCTGCTGGGACGATCAGCACCAGAGGGTAAAGGTGAGAAGGACAATGGAAAGTTGTCAATTGAGCTACAACTTCCTAGAACTGGGACATCAGTACAAGGCAAAAGCTCTTTCTGGGGGCATCATTTAAAGGCCGATTAAGTTGCCTCTGGAGAACCAATGGCAGCAAGAAGTGAATGCCAGTGGTATTTCTATGGAGAGTTTATTTTTGACAAAAAATATTAATGATTAAATATTTGCTTTCAGAAAATACATGTCAAGGTGAGAATAGATTCTACTTCCTTAAGTGTAATCAATGAGTGTAGTCTGTTTATTTGCAAAACAAAACAAAATCTGAAGTAATTAATTTCTCTTGAAATAGGAAGAAAAATAATCAAGTGCAGTTTTTGTAAAAACGTAAAACCAGATTAATTTCAGAGCGTATTAACAGTGAACTATAGTAATTGCAGTATTGTTTGGTAAAGTCAATTAATTCCAGGGTGAGAACAGGGCTAGGTACTTGATGCTTCCAAAGATCACACAGAGGAAGTGTGCAGCTGCAGATGGAAGTCATTTGTGTAGAAGCTCCAAGCTGAAATTACTTTTTTACCCCTAACACTTCTCTGAAAGTGCGAGATGAAGCTAAATCTGAACATCTGAAAAATGATCCAGGAAAATTTGTCAATCACAGAAACTGGCCATCTTATTTTCCATGGGTATCATTCATATAGTTTCAAACCAGATTAGTTTAGTAAAGAAAATGACATAATTTGTGTTTACACTAAAATGTGGTTTCATTTGACTGCTCCACTTTTATCAGTTCAATTACTGTAATTTTAAATGTAGCAATTTTTCATGGTGTACAAAGGAGCCTTATAGCAGATCTTAATTGCTTTTGTAAATTCTGCAATTCCAAGTAAATATTGTGAATTTGCGTTGATAAGTAATTCATACCCGTGTTATTTAATGTTGAAGTTTTTACAGGTATGTCCTCCTCTAGTTTCAGAGTGATGATATTCAATATATAATTAAACTTCAGCATTTAGAGCTATAGAAGTTCTGTATTTCTGCTCTAATACAGTTGCAAAGTAAAATTTGCTATGTAGAGAATAGGAATAAAATTTGGTTGCAAAACTGATAAAGATTACCTGCAGAAATAGGTATTCAGGAAAGAATATTTTCTGGAGGGTTTTTTGTATACAATACATAAAAGAGTGTTAAATAAGTCTGTATTCTAGATGCTACTATGGAATAAAAATTTTCAGGAAGAGATTGATATTCTCCTGAAATTCTCCAGGAAGAATTTTCACACTCCCTAGTTGAAATAAAACTTGGATCTGTGGGTTTTACTGGCAAATCTAGATGTGGTCATTAGTGGGCTTTAGTATGTTTTTACTTATTGTTGTCTCTTTTGGTAGCTAATGTACCTAAGCTTTGATTTTCTTAGTATTAAGAAGATACATCAGGTGGCTGCCATTGGAGCAAGTTCCCATATAAAGGTGGGAATAGTGATTCTACTTTACTTGCTCTTATTACCAGGGCAGATAGCAGTAATTAAAGGCAACTTTAAATATGATGGTTTAGTTTCTCCTTCAGGTTTTCTTTCCAAAGCCAATTAAAATGAAAAATACCCCTCTATGCTCCATCCGATACACATGATTGTGTGTTGCTGTGTTATCCCTTCATTTCCAGAGAGTTTGTTGGTAGCATCATGTAGGCAGCATAAACCACCAAATTACCTAAGATTCAAACCTCTGGCAGGATTTTTTCTACCTCGTCTTCAGTCATCACCTTCTACCTAATTTGCAAATTCATCACCCGTATTACAGCATTCAGTATTTTAATTTTATAAATGAATGTTCTCTATTTTTCCTCAAAGGAGTAATTTGCTCCTTCCTGGTTGTTTCCTTTCCTGTAAATGAGTTGTTGGTATTGTGCTGGCTGTAAGATGCCTTTTCTACAGATGACTGATATTGAGCCAGCATGCTAAGGCATGGTGCAGGCCAAGGGAAACATTGGTCCTGAAAACAAGTAACAGCTCAGTTTGAACATGAATTGCTCTGCCTCTTCTGATTAGCAGCAGCATTTCAGGACATGCATTTCCTGAAGTGGAACGTAAACACTTTTTAAGAACTGGTCCTTGATAGCTGATAGAGATATTTTGTGCACCACTAATCTTTGTCATGTCTTGCAGGCATGTATCCATCTCTGAAGTCAGCCTGTTTAGAGTTTTTGGTAACACACATTCAGTATCTATGAGTCACTGTGGCAGCTCTAGGTTGTCAGTGTTATACAGAAAAGAGACTGAGGTCTGTTAACTGAGCGGTGTACTATAGTTAAAGATGACTTGGATGGGGTATGTTAAAAAATGGTCTACTGGTTCATCCCCAGGGAAATCAAACCGGGCAACTTAGGTGTATAGGAGCCCAAATCAGCAATAAACACAGCCAGAATGCAGTACAGAGTGATTGCTGACAGACGACAAACGCTGTGTGGTGAAACTACAGGTTCGAGAAATCCCCAGGGAAGGTCCACTGCAGTAAGTGGCTTCAGCCTCTCCCGTTGAAATTTGTAGCACAATCACCAGGTCCAGTCTGCCTGGCATCACAGTGGAGATGGAGACACAGTCCATGCTGGGCCCATCTTGGTCTTTCCAAGGACGCAGAGATGCAGTGAGAGCAATCTACAGCTGGAGAATAAAATGACCATTTATTTTACAAAGGCAGTCTGCATGAGGAAGTTTTGTGATGGACACAAGGTTAGTTTAGCATGCATTTCATACAGTAAGCATTGAGCATTAATATGAGATACCCTACTTGATAATGACATCATGACTACATTTTGTATCTTTAGCTTCTGTATGTGTCTGGAGCTGGGGAACAAAGCCAAAACTGTTGTATCTAATGTCAGTTAGGGATGCTGAGGCTTAACTTTTTTTGGTGTCTTCAGTGGTTATTTCTAATACAAGGATTTAAAAAAAGAGTTCAATGATCTGTGTTTGTTTTAATCTACTACTAGTAGTAATTTCCCCAGTTATGAACATTTGAGACAAACTTTATTCACATTTAGCAGGTATATGCTGTAAACCAACATGTAGCCTCATATTCCCATGTGACTTTTGAACATGCACATGTTGAAAACAGCCTCCTGGTCCAGGTAAGGCATTTCTGGGCTGCTTTCAGAAGATGCTGACTTTGTGAGTCAGGCTCATATTGACTTGCTTCTGCTTGTGATAAGTCTGCCTTAGCAGTGCTCTATGGTGTGTAGATTTTATTGTTCTTGCAGAACAGTTCTATTTCAGGGGAAAACTGAAAGCAGGCAATTTCAGGGGAAAACTAAAAACTTCTCACAAGGCTGCAATTGCCCTCTTTTGTCTTTAAATCACTTCCATCAGAAATAAAAGATGATTACTTCCCATGTGTAGTTACTATCATGTCATCTTAGTTCAGGTTATTTCCACTTACTCAAGAGGCCAAGGTGGGAAGGATCTGATGACAGTGTTGCTAAGCTGAGCTCATCAAAGCTGCAAAGGTTTTACAATTTGTTTGCCAAAGAGGCAACTGAACTGCAGTGAAAAAGCAATTAAATTTCTTAAGATAAAATAACCTTTTAGTAGACGTGTGGTTTAATTCAACTTCCTAAATTAATATGAAATATAGCAGTAAAAAGCTTCTGCATCTCTCCGTGTAACTATACTTGCCCAACATGAAATTTCTTCTTCTCCCACTGATTTCTGAAGGACAAAGCCATGCTTGCAGATTCTGCATTGTGTAGATAATGGTGTACTAGTAAGTAGACCCTATTGTGATGAATTGTGGGGATTGCTTTATATTTAGTTATTCATAAGCACCTGTTAATGAATAGTTCTTTATTTAGCTATTCTTGTTCCAAAATACTGTATTTCTGTTCACTCTTAGCTGCTGGTTCTGCCAGAATGCCCTCACCTTGGACTTGTTCATGAACAGCTGTACTGAGTAACTGCATGTAGACAAGACTGTAATCTTTCCTCATGAGTACAAATACATATTTATCCAAGTAGATGAAACTGTTAACAGATGGCAGATGGAAGTAAAAGCATATTGTGTGTGCTGCTCCTTCTTTCTGTGTTCTTCCCCCCCTCTATTTGGGGAAACCAGAGAGAGAATTATCATGTGTTCTTGAAAAGTGAATATAGCTACTCTGCCAATGAACTTTCAAACACTCTGCTTCCAACAACAGAGTTTTAATGTTCTCATGCCTTTGCAGAGTTGGAAAATGTTAAATAACAGTTCTGAGAAAAACATCAGAGCAACTCCTTGTCATCTCTTTAGAGCAGAACATAGATATTTGCAAGACAGAATGTCAGTCAGTATTTGAAGTGGAGTTTTTTGTCCATTTGAATAGAGAAATACTGAGTTCTGCTGATGTTATAAAATCTTAAAATACTAACTTGCTGTTCAGAACACTGGTTTTTAAAATGATTTTCAGGGATTTACAGAATCTTGAACCTCAATTATTTTTTGTTAGAAGGGAAAACCTTTCTTCCTTGAAGTGTGTTGAGCAATACAACTTCTCCTTAGTCACACTGATCAAAGGGTCACTTTTTTCTGTACCTTGCAGCAGTTACATAAAATCCTCTACAATTTTGGATGCTTGCTTGCCTTTCTTTTTATTTTTTTTCCTTTGTCATATCTATACCAGAAAAGAACTAGGGAAATGTTTTTGTTTTGGTTTTGAAGTACATCTAAGGCCATTGGTCATTTGGAAATGTAAGTTCTTCTTTTTTAATAAGAAACATTTGGAAGGGACTGATGGTGACAGGAAATTGCAAGGACAAATAGTTCTGATGTTTATTGCTGTCTCGTTAAGTTAGTTTAAACTGCAGTTAATCAAGATGCCTGGGTTAACTCTCAGAAGTGAAGTTTGAGAACCCTGTGTCTTCCATGTAGTTTTTGTTTTTCTGTTGCACTGGGGGATTTGTTCGCGTTCTCTGAAGTGTTTTAATTTTATATTACCTTGTTATTCTCTCCCCATGATAACTTTTGTAACTTTTAACAGTGGGTTTATGATACGATACTGGATAAAAATGGCAGGAAACATTCAGTGATTTCTCTGCTCAGCTCGTTGCCTGAATTACAGCACCTTCAGGAAAATGACTATTTTTTTTCCCATTGAAAGACTTCATTCATCCTCTTTCCCAATCTAAAGAGCAGGAAACCTGGTGGGCAGGTTTTAAAAGCAAGCAATACACACAGATTGAAACTGTTGGAGGACTGACATTTAAAAATCCGAGGAACTGCAGTTTGGACAAGTAGCTTTACTTACTGAAGGCGTAGGAGCATCCTTGGGGTGTGATTGTGAAATGAGCCTGTTGAGTCTGGCTGCATTTTCACACGAGATCAGGAATGTCTTTCCCCCTCCACCATTCCCAGCCTGGGTCACCCAGTGTCTGCTTGGCTCCACAGAGCTTCCCAGGGTTTAGTAGGGGAAGCACTGCCTGGTCTCAGGAAGGTATGAGGTGACTTCATCTGTGATTTCGGTTTTGTTATTGCCTGGAAAAGCTGTTACAATTCCAATTTATTGAACTTAATTATTTCCTTCCTGTTTGTGGCTCTGCAGGGCCACTGCTCCCACTCTGCGTGCTTGGGGACTTGTTGGACCAACGCACTGGTTTAACCACTGAGCCTGGCAGAAAAACCTAACCCTGCAAATAAAGTCAGCAAAGTTTCTTAGCCTCGTGGAAGGATGAGTTTTGATGCTGTTAAAAGGCAGCAGTGGGCAGGCAGGACCCCTGAGACTAAGAAGGAAACAAGCCTTGTAATAGGAAAGTTCTATTAATAGTGTCAGCTGCTTGTTAAAATGTTGCCAAAGTTATCCAAGTTTCAGAAAAATAATCTATTTTTTCATCCATGAAATTTTTGTGTTTATAGTTTATTAGCTCATTTAAAACACGCATGTTTACATATCTGGGAATCCCCAGTGTTTCTTAACATGATCTAAAGCTGAAAATTACAAATTTCTGCGATACAGACATTTGTTGGGGATCTGAAAGTAACCCTGGGAGTACCATCTTGATTTTAGTATTTTTTTATCCTTGTTTTCTGAACAAGCAGGGATCTATTCTTGAGGCCGTGAAATAAAAAGAAATTTTTGTGGATTTATATATTAAAACCTGAGCATTCTGTTTTACCTTTGAAAAAAAGTCTTCTGTGACACATGCTGTGTAACAGAGATCCCTTTCATGATTCAGTGTCAATCACTGTTTATCTCAGAGTGCTCACTTTTAAAATTTCACTCATAGTTTAACTGAGCCTTATAAAGCAGTTTGGTTATTTAAAAAAAAAAAAAATTAATTTAAATCTGCTGGGTCAAAATGGTACCAAATTGTATTTATTGGTTTGAAAAAATAATTTTTGCTGTAGGTTTCTAAGCATAGTCTTCACTTTTCACTTTGATACTCAAATTATCATTATCTTCTAGTAACTACTCTAATAGTAACCATGAATATCTATAGATGATTATTTAAAAAATTATGTATGTAAAATTATTTTTATGAACTTGAAAACCCTTAAAAGCATTTGGAAGTAGCACTTACAATGTAGTAAAGATGGAAAAGCTGATACGGAATAAGCTATAATTAACAGCTGCTTCTGTTTTCAAAAGACAGTTTTAAACATGTTTTTCATATTAGAATTTAAAGAGAGACAACTCCCACTGCTTAAGCCAATTTGTTAAATATGGGGAAATTGCTTTACCATCCTTTGAAGGATACTGGAAGGATTGAAAACCAGAATTTTGCACTAGACAGCTGTTTTGTCTGACTTCTGGTAGATGAGATGTCAAGCCTATACTTCAGCTTAAGCTTCATTTGTGATTCCAGGAATGTTAGAGAATACAAAAACTGAAAAGCAGCTTCTCTTAGGACCCTTCAGAGCAGCTAATTATTATTAGCTACAGTATCTAATAACATTCTCTCATTGTGGCCTGTTATGATACCTTCTTCTGTGCACAGCAGTTTTTATTTTGCTTCCAATCATATTAATTATAATAATTTTTGGCATAGCAACCAAGTGTTACAATGTTTTGTTGCTAAGGGGTTTGTTAAAATGAAGATAAAGTATACTTAATTGGGGATTTTTTTTAATTGTTAAAATGAAAGCGAAGTACACTTAATTGGGTATTTTTTTAAAAGTTAGTGTGGCTTTAAATGAGAGTGGTTTTTTTTTTCCCTGAGTCTTCTGATAAGCTTGGAATCTTCTATTCTGCTGAATATGTAGATTCATTACTACTTTTTATTTCCATTAATAAAGGGTAAGATATGCAGAAGAAAAAAAGTCAAATTCTTTAAGAAATACTCTACTATTCTCTCTGTCATTATGGAGGTATTGCAAAAATCTTTTGCTCCTGAGCAAAGCTCCCAAACAAATTAAGGAGCCTCTTTAAAATTGAGTCAGCCCCATAAAAACATGACAAATGGGGTTTTTTGGCAAAAACCCCGTGGAAAAAGTGTGTGAACAGTTATGATATGACTGTTACTACTGCCCTACAACTGTTATCCTACAACTGTGCTCCCAACCTGGCTTGGATGGTTACTGTTGATGGGATATCCTAATACAGGTTTGATGGGGTAAATGTAAGATGCAATGTGGAGAGCAAGGTTTCACTTCTATGAATGGTTATTTCTTGAGGTAACTAGTTAGGAAACCTACCTAAAGGGAAACATCTATCTAGCCTTAGAAAAAAGTATTATTATTATTATTGTTATTATTATTATTATTATTATTATTATTATCATCATCATCATCATCATCATCATCATCATCTTGGTAGCTGTTTCATAGGAGTGATCCTGATGCATGCCATTGGAGCAGTCTCACAGGAGTGAGATTTTTCTAGGGCAAAACAAAAAAGGACACCAAAATGAACAGCTGAAAGGTTAAAGCAATTTCAGCTAACATGGACCAACCCTCCTGTGTAAGAGAGGTCTGGAAGGATAAGTGTAAGGGGGCCAAGAATATCTCAACACCTCTGCACCCAAAAGCTGTTGTGATTTAAGACCAGAACAAAGGTGACTACTACAAGGAGGTCCTTTAAGCAGTGCAAGTCATGCCCCAATGACAGTCATAAAAAAGGGAGTGAGAATGTAAAACAGTAACACACCAGGCCTAAAGCATTAATGACTGAAATAAAAATAAAACCACTTCCCCCAGGGTCCCCCCGACCCTGTTCTCTTTCTTCCTCCTTATTTCCTCCAGCTTTTATTGCCGAGCACAATGCAATATGACATGGGATGTCCCTCTGGCCCGTTGGGGTACAATTGTCCTGCTCATGCCCCCTCTAAACCTGCTGCCTCCTTGCTGGTGGGGCAGCGTGGAACCAAGGAAGCCTTGATGCTGTGCAAGCACTGCTCAGCTGTAGCTGAAACATCCCTGTGTTTTCAGCACTGCTTTGGTCAAATCCAAAATGCAGCTCCATATGAAGAGAATTAACTTTATGCTCTCTAAAACCAGCACAAATAGCTAAGACATGAATGAATGTACAAAAATGGAGTACAAGAGCTCTTCATCCCCTTCATGAGAATAAATTGTTCCTCTTAGACCTCTGAGTTCATGGAAAAGAATTATGTGACAATGAGTGTAAGGATGACTGAGTTGATATTTTTTGAAATTCAGTAAGTAAAATTTTGACTAAAGGTTCTTTGTCAAGGCTTAAATTTTCTTGTGAAAAAATACATATAAAGACAACTTGCAGTTCATCTGCCTTTAAAAAGAAATTATGGGTAGGAGTAAAATTTTTGGTCATAGATCCAAAAGGGGAGGGAAAACCCAATACTAGAATTTCAAAAAGAAATCTTCTGGAAGCTATGCACTTCAACATCCTCACAAATGAATTAAAAAAAATTGATGATTAAGTAAGAGATAATTTTTCCAAATTATTCAAAATTGGATAGTTTTGGATTGTCAAAGCTAAAATTGCCTATGAAAGGATGCAAAAGAGATACTCACAAGACTGAGCCAAATAAATTTAATGACAAAAATATTACAGAATAAATTATACATTTGAGGAGAAATTCCAACTATGAATTAGTATCTCATGATGATCATGGATGGTGGCAAAGAAACTTGCTGGGAAGAAAGAGCTGTTGGAGAGATTGTGGAATAGCATTGCTCAAAAAGGTAATCATAAGGAAAAATAAAACATTAAGAATTTCAATGAGACAATTAATACAGAAAGAATAAAGCAGAAAGAATTTTGGGATTAGTTCTAAAAACATTGGGTTTTGACTGTTCTGAAATGGTGCCTGCCATACAGCCAGGTAAACTGTGGTTAAATAAAAGAAAATGCAGTTTAAAAAAGAGAAAAAACTCCCTAAACTTTCAGGATAGGATAAGAGCCTTAAAGAGCACAAAATATGGTGAATATGTGCTTTCATTACATTTATTTCACACCAAGTGGAGAAAAGGGTGTTTTCTTGCCATTTATGGTACATCAGGTAAATACTCCTGTAAGTATTTTTGGTGTGGTATTATACAGTGTAAAACAATTTGATGTGAGTTTTTTTTCTGTCTGTTTTATATTTGATAACTTTAACAACAATTGATTCGTATGTTTATAAAAATTTGTAAAGTTGGTGAAAGTGTGAAGAACAATTTTAGAGTTATACTTAATTTTGGAACTCAGATTTCGACAGCAAAAGTTATATTTTGTTTCAAGTAAAAAGTACAATAATTTTGGAGTTTCTGCTTTGGAGAGAACATGATACAGTACCTTGTATAAACTTCTGGCATTCTTACAGGGGCCAGAGAGACCAATGCTATAGGTAGTAAAATGGCACAAATTACAATAGTTTAGTGTACTTTTTTGGCTTTAGGCCATTTAGAAGAAAGGCAAAGTTGTCTATTCTCAACCTATTCAACCTCCACATAATTCAGAATAAGTTCTAATCTAAAGAGTTCTTCAGGTATGAAGTGCTGTCCATGTTGCTAAGTGTCACACTTGATGTTTGTTCTTTAGTACATTAAAGAAGATGTCTTCTTGAGGGCTGTGGGTTTTGGTCTTCCATTTTAACCATCTTTCATCCTGAAAGGGCAAACAATACAATTGAAGTTCTTATTATTTAGTGTCCTGTATGTAATCAGTTCCAAGTAGGAAAAATAATAGTTACCATCATCTTTCTCACCATCCTCTTGTTGACAGCAATTTCTGGCTAAGGAAACATACATCTCATTAGCTAGGTGACAGGAATCACTGAACTGCTGCTTAAAATGGCACACGGGGCTAAAGAATTTATGGAGCCTGAGATCTCATAATAATCAGAAACCTCTGGATAACAGGTTTCCTTTTTTTGTGTGGGTAGAATCACATTCTGCTGCTTTCCTCTGCTTTCTCTGACTGGCATTCATGAATTATGTGTGTATGTGAATAGGCATATCGATATACAACCTATTTTTCAAAAGAATGTGGAAAAGCAAGCCGCAAGCCAAATAGATCTAAGTTCCTAGTGTTGACCTTGAATCTACTGCCTAGAAGTTGTTCAAGAGAAGGCAGAGCTGAATTCCTATGAGGGATGCACAGCAAGAAGATAACAGGCAACTGTTACAAGTCTGACAGGATGTGGGGAAAAAGTGAGTATTTAAGCACTACCATTCATGCCAACATTTGTATATTTAGCTTTATTAATTTCCCTATCTGCTCTTTGCACACCATCCTGACTCTATGGTACATATTTCACAAGCACAACCTGTCCTGTGAAATCAAGAGCCAACTCTGGAGAGCTGGGCAAAACCAGCTACTCTTAGTTTCAGAGGAAAGACTTGGAGCTTTCGAGGAAAAAAGAATGAATGACTTCCTCACTGGCATGACGGATTGAAATATAGTCAGGCAGGAGGAACATAATGAAGGCAAAATCCTTTTCTATGTATGGAATGAAAAATCTGAAAAAGAGGTGCAAAGCACTTGCTGACTCCTAAAAAAGCAGAAGTTTACAGCAAATATGTTTGAATTGATCACCATAGGAGGTTGCAGAGTATAAGCTGTGTGTGATCTTCATGGGTGGGCTGAAAACATAACTGCTAGACATGCTCTTTGCAGTCATTGACATATGATAGCTGTTTGATTTGTGTAAAATAGATTTATGTTTTATTGATTCATAGCAAGCACATTTTTATAGCAGCAAGCAGCTTATTTACAAAAGGGAAAAATATGTAATGTAAATGACAGTGAGTCAAAAGAAGCATTTCAGAAATGTGAGCAGTCTGATATGCCAGTAAAATAAACACTTGTTTGTTTGTTTTCAGTATGTGCTGAAGCATATGCATTGAACCTTCTTAGGTAAGAAGAAACAATTCTAGGTAGGTGGTACTCCAGACAGATTATGAACTACTCTAGAGAAAACAGCAAGACCAAAACCAAAAACTGAACAGACTTCAGCCACTTAACTGATAATGTAGTCATTAATATGTATATGTATATTTATAGCACAGTAAAAAGTAGATCTCTCACAGGTAAATGTTACCAGGTAAAATAATTGCTATCTTAGATACAGGCATTTTGAATTCATTTATGATAAAAATATCCTTTGTTTTCAGGAATAATTATGTACTTTTTGTAAGGTTTCATGGACCATGAGTACAGTAAGATTCATGTTTCCTATCAGGTATACTCTCTATGTCTGTGGGCAAATCAGCAGACCTGCTCCTTTAGCAGGTCCTGTCCCATCTATCAGCAGCAGTGTATGAAGCTGCATTTTCAAACCTTCGCCTGGCAAACTGCTTCCTGTCCTGCTGAGACAGTCAGATTCCAGACCTTCCTTAAGAAGCATTATCACACTTTTATATAAGCATGAAAGACAGATGGAAAATCAGAACAGGTACAAAAGCCCTATATGTACAAAACTCTGTCATTCCAGAAGGCAGGACAAGAAAACAAACCAGTGATGGTTGCAAATTTATCCCAGACAAGGGCAAAGGATCCTAAAGTTTGACTGTAAATGGAGCTGCTGGATAAGTGGCTGTAGAACACTGAGGATTAGGGGAGAACGTGACCATTTTTGTGTCATGTCAAGAGGTGACACAAATAGGCTGTGTAAGAGAAAGGGAAAACAGGGTTTCAAAAACTTTGAGACTTTGCTGTAGTTGAACAAGATTTTTATGCTTAGCAAGAGGCTTCTATTAACAGCACAGGGAAATGGCCAAGAAATGCTTGCCTGCTGTTCAGAAATACTGTGTGAACGTGGCTTTTTGTTTCTCATATATTTTATTTTGTCTTTTAGAAGTTAATTTCGTGCTTTGTTCTTAGAGAAGTATGTAATTGCTGGATTTGCTGAAGTCAGTTATTGAATTGGTCAAATTTGCCCTGGTAAACACTGAAGACTTTTTGCTTCGGTGGAGTATTTAGCCACACAGGTTTTTGAAAAGTGGCTTTCAGGTAAATTGGTCTTGCTGTTTGGATCAAAGTAAGCATATACTTCATTGGCAGGAACAACCTCAAAATGAGTTAAAAGACTTTCTCACCTCCCAGGGAGAAAATAGTGTATTAGTAGTTAAAATGCAAGATTTCAGACTTTTTTTCCTAGCTAAGATGCTTAACTTTTATACACAGGCTCCTGTAGGAGTGAATTAAAAGGACATTAACTGGTATTTTCAGGTAAGCATGTGAATAAAGAATGGTTGGTTGATGATCTCAAGGTCTTTTCAATCCTAAATGATTCCATGATTCTATTAATTTATTTTTGCTTAAAGTAATTTAAGTTTTTGTTCCAGACTTATGCTGCCAGCCATGGGACAGTTTCAACTTCTGGCTTTATTTTTACTGTACTACCTCATAAATGAAGATATTGTTTATGTAGGAAGCTTTCAGGTATCTTTTTGAAAAATATAATAATACCCACGAATAAAAGCCTCATGGCTTTGCATGAATGAAGTGGAGCACTTTAAATGAAAGAAATCAAGTTACTATCCTTGAAACTCCTTTCAGAGGATAGCAAAAGATACTTTATCCTTTGCAGAAAGGGCAAGAAACAGTGAAAGAGGAGATGGTCAGGAACACTGGAAGGGGGAAAAAGGGAAATGATGGTTTAGGAAATAATATTTTCTTGGGGAAAAAAAAAATAGTACATCTCTCTTTATGTGTACTCTGACTTGATGAACTGAGCAAACTTACAAATGAAGTCATCATCTTGAATACAGTGGTCACTTTCCTTTTTTTTATGGAATGTCTTTATCATTAAGTGACTTTCTACAACTGGTTTGGCTACTGATCTATGGAAAGCGATGCTATCCTTTGGTTTGTCAGTGAAAAACATTTTGACTTGACCTCATTTTATTGTCAAATCTATTCATTAGTGGCCTTGGTGGGGAGGTTTGGGTTGGTTTGGGTCTTTTTCCTATTTTTATCTTACTGATCAAAAAGGCAGCTAAGTCAAAAGAGACAACCAATTAAGGATGGTGTGAATTCAGTATAAAAAATGTTCATTTTTAAGTGTGTTAGATTTTGTTTAAATTTTAGAAGAAATTTTAGTCATTAGTTTCATGTAGTTTAGGTATAAAATTATTTATATCAACCTATCAAGGTAGCCCTTGTTATAAACTGGGATATTAAAATGGTGTCTTTTCCAGCTTTTACCTTGAAAAGTTTGTGTATGAGGTATGGCATGTGCTTGTCTAGCTGCTCTTGTCTGACACCTAAGTAACTGCCTTACTCACGTGTAAATATTGGAATACAGTCCTCACTGGCTAGTTTTTAGAGAGGACATGAACATTTCTGTAGGTATAATATTCCATTCCTTATTTTCACTCTCCTCAGGCTACGTGTACTAAAAAACTTAACTTCAGCTAACTGCTGTGAGTTTAATTTCACATTGCATCAATTTTAGGAACTCTTGCTGCAGTGACAATTTTTATTTAATTTAAGAAGAGTTTGAAACAAAATAAAAATTGAACAACTGAGACAACATAGTATATATTTACAGTTTTTGATGTATGGATGTATAAGGGCATAGAGGAAGTGCCTTGAAGAGCATCTTCAGAATGAATGAGCTGGTTTTTTCTGTGGTAGTTAATGTAATGGTTTATGTTAGAGCTCTGTAAGCTGATAAAAGCATGAGGTGCTGCAGCGACTTAATCACACAGAGACACAAGGGTCTGCTGAAGATAACTGTCTGGAAATAAGCACCCTGTGTCAGTGTCAAAAGAATTCTCTTTAATGGTACTCTGGGTTTTCCACCTTGGAAATTAAAATTTTTGATAATTAAAAAGTAGTTCTTTTGATATGTCATATATATTTCCATTTCAGTTAAGGACTATTCTACTATTGGAAGTTTGTGGTGGGGATATGTTTGGTTATTTCTTTCAAAATTATATAAAATAGCCTTTTAACATATGTCCAGCTTATCTGGTTTTGTATTTGTTTAACTCATAATAGTTGCAGGAGAGTATTTGAGGCATAATGAGAGATGCTGCTGAATCTCTGGGTTTTGCACTTCATAAAATTGTGCTTTAAAGCCCTGGAACATAATGACTTTTTTTTGTTAATAATTGTGTGCCTCACTCTTCTGGTACTCATCAGAAGTTTACTTTTGATACAGGATATAAAGTTTTTTCTAGGTTGAAATCAGACAGGTCTAAATGTCTAAACTATAAATAAATCAGCTTGAATATTATACACCATCTGTTCATGTTTCCTTATGCTCAAAGTTAATTGTTATGGTAATAGTATACCTCCTTTTCTACTCTAGACCTTTATATAGTGTGTGGATGAAGTTTCTATGAAGCAAACAGAAGTTTTTATTGAGGCTCTCTTACAGTGTCTTGAAATCTTTTGTGTTGCTAGAGAGAGTGGCAATTAAGACAGTAAGGGGGAAAAACACCCTATGTTCACAGGTAGGTGTGTGTTAATACCCCCACATGTCCATAATAAATTGCTTAGCTCGCAGTGAAACCATTTTGTCCTCAGAAGTCCATCCTGGATGTAAGATTTGAGGCATTCAATGCCTTACTGTGAAATAGCATAAGATGAAGAGGGAGGAGGAAAAGAAAGTATGACTGTAAGTAAGGGATTGTTCTCCATATCTCTCAGGCACAAGATGAATAGCCCCTGAGTCCCCTAGATATTCTGACATCCACTGAATTTATTGTTCTACAAATACCTTGAATTTTTTCACATCCAGAGACTTGTTTACAGCACAGAGATGGATCACACTGGTTTTTTCCTTTAGTTTGTACTGTCCTTATTCATCACTTACTTTTGTCAGGACTGTGATGTTTGACTTTGGTTTTGTGCACAGGATTGACTAAGCTTAAGCCAAGGATAGCCAGATATGCCAAAGGACAAAATGACTATTACTCAATGTGTCGTATCTGCCATTATTAAACAGTGATCACTGTGAGGGAGGGGAACAGAAATGCTTTGAATAGCCCTGTCCTTCCACTGTTTACCTTGATCGAAATGGAAGTCTGCTTTGCCAAGGTACACTGTTTATTTCCCATTCCTATTATAGAGGAGAAGCCATCCACTGGAATATCAGTCATTGTAGCTACCAGCAAATGCTGGTAAATTAAAGGTGATCTTTGAATATTTTGTAGTATTTTCGTGTGTTAGTGAAACGTTTTCTCTTTACTGCCTATAAAAGAGCTGGCCACAAAAGTTACTGAATCGTATTTATGGTTCTCTAAGCAAGGTGTGCAAAAGTAATTTTAGCAAATGTTATGAAAGAAATTAAAAAGGATAGGTTTTGTGTGGTGTTTGTTTTAAAATAATTAAATCTGGGTAGAGCTTCTGTGCTCAAATGTCATGAGTTTGGTCTAAAGTAAACATGGGCATTGAGTTAAAGCTACTGTTCAGGTTTGCAGTTTCAGCTTGCTTTTCAGAAGTAGAAGTATTGCTGCTTTAGGTGAGACATGAATAACTGAACCTCTCTGGGGCATTACACCACCATGAGACAAGATCTAATCACACCAATTTTCTTAAATCTCGCAAGTGTTTCTTATTTAATATAAGTATTTGGTTACTCTTTGTATTCTTTATTATCCATCCTTAGCCAAAGTATAACTTACGTGACTGAGCAGTTAAATACGAAATTTAATTGTTGTCATTTCAGGCCAGGACAGCTGAGGAGAAAGTGCAGTACAGGAGACAGCATGTTTTTTTTATGTGAATGTGTATATTCTGGTGTCTATTTTCCAGTGATGGAGACATTAACATCTTTCTGCAATTGGCACAGCTCAAGCTCTGGTTAGTGACAGGACAGGGATTGCCTGAACGTGGCTGACACACTGCACCGAGAGAATATAATTGTGGGTGCTGTATGAACACTGTGGGGAGATTAGATCTGTTTGGAATTCTGGATTCCAAAGAGCTGGGTGCTGTAAGTGGGAAGCCTTGAAACCTCAGGCTGAGGTTTGGCTGACATGGTTGACATATCTGATGTGAAACTGCCAGAAGAGAGGGTCTGAAATGCATGGCTGAGGTACTTGGAAGCAAAGTGAAATCCCGTTTATCAAATTGTTTTTACATATTTCTCTCTCATGTTAAGTTTTGCCTTCACAGACATATGGTCTGTTCATACCAAGCAAGAGTAGAATTTGCTTTTCTTATATACATTGTGAAGTGTGTGTGTGAGCACAATTTATGTCTGTGGATAAAATGGAAACAGGCAGAATAATTTTAAAAAGTACTATCAGCTGAGGAAGTGTTAGAGCAGCAGCAGCAAAAGAAAGTACAGCACTCCAATTTCCAACTGATTAGAGACAGATTATTGGAAGAAAATCTGAAGAATGTGAGCAATACTGGGACTATTTTCTTTCCAAAATTCTTTAGGCACTGACTCTTGTGTTACAAGATGTTTTGGAAGTGAGGTAAAATCTAGGACTACCTGTAGTGTGATCTAGGGACATGATGTGTGTGTGTTTTTCCTCTCTATTTGGTGCTACCCATTTTCACGACAACAGTGGGTGCCCCCAGACTTGCCCAATACACCAGATGTGACAAAGTAATCAGTTGGAGTTTGGAATTTGTGCCAACTGAATATTAGTTTGGTGTCTTTGTTGCCTTGTGATGCCTTGATGCTTGTGTTTCCAGACTCATTGTTTCATTTATTTTATTTGTGCACTGGCCTTTCAATCAGCTGTCTTAGATAGAAAAAGTTTGCTTACCTCACCAGAAGTTTCCTCACCATTTTAGCTTTGTATTTCAAAAGAACAGAAATAAATTTTGGTTTATAATTATTTTAGTGTTGGAGGGTATCAGCAATGAGGAAGCAGAGAATGGTACTTAGGGTTAGTGTAAAGCTCCTGTGAAGTCCCAGTGCTTACAGGAACAAGTGAAACCTCAGGTGACATCTAAATAGAAGACCTAAAAGAAAATTGTGCTATGGAAGTTAAATGCACCCAATTTTTGAAGAGAGTAAGACAGCTTGTCAGATGAGGATGGAAATGAATCTTAGCTTTATTGAGGGATGCATCTTGGTGATGGTACTTCTGCTTTGAAAGATGAACGAAAGAAATGGATCAGTGAAATTCTTCTTTTGGAGATGCCAACATTGAAAAGAGACAGAGAATCAAGGAAGATGGAAGCTGTAGTTGCAGGAAGCCTTGTTTTCACATGTGCAAATTGACTGTATCCTGAGAAGGAGTGAGGGGAACAAGATACGCAAGGTGGCAACTGAGGAGAGAGTCTGGAACACACAAAGCTGTCAAGAAATGCCTGATAGAAGGGAATGTTGTGTTGAGGAAAGGAAAAATGAGGAGAAATGAAGTTGGCATAAGGAGAATATTGCATGTTAATTTTCCCCTGAAATTATTTTTATTTCTTAAGAAGGGTGTTGGAAAATTTGACATTGAACAAAACCATTGAAAGTTGTTTTAGGATCTCCGTGTTTGTTTTGGTAATGTTGTAGAAGTTACCTTTGAGTTGAGGGAGTTACAGATTAAGATAAGAGCTTACTCAGTGCCGTGTATGTGAGGTGCAGGTATTGCACATTACATTCAGTGTCATTAATTCAAAACTGCCAGGAGATGTGGGAAGGAGAACCTAAAAGCTACATGGAAAAGAGCTGGGTCTGTTTTAAGCAAGGGAAAGCAGAGAGGAATCTGGTAACTCTATGTGGATCAGTGGGATTTATAAGAATATCTGAAAATGTTGCTAACTAATAATAATAAGTCTGACAGCAGTTTTGGGATAAATGTAGTTAATATTTGCTGAGACACAATGCCCTGTTCATTGTGTGTAATCAATATCTTGTCCAAATTCAATGTGTGTATTGGTGCATGTAAGCACATTCATGCACACATCTCTGTATCAATTACTAAATGCAGAAATATTTTAATATGTTATAAATTGATAACTTGTTCTCCTCTAGTGTCTCAAGTATCTCCTTTGGAAGCTATGTATATATAACCAAATATTATATATATGCGTGTGTACATACATAGTTGAGCCTTGTGCTACATTTAGGCTTGTGGTTTTATTTAAAAGATTTTTGAGAATTGATATTCAGAAGAAGTAGTGAAAACAGATGAAGGCCTGTAGTTTTTAACACAGAGATGGGTATGGAATTTTGTAGCTCATCTTTAGAATTATGAAAATAAATATTATTGTACATGTATTTAAAATCTGAGCATGAAGTAAATGTATATTCTGTTGGTAATTTAAATCTACATGGATTTTCCAGTAGGAAACAATAGTGAATTTGCGACAGATACTGGCACTGCCTTCCACAGTATTTATTGTGGTGGAGCAATGTACTCTTGGCTTTTGCCTGGTGTTTGTCTGTGGTTGTTAAAGCTGTGTTTTAATGTTGGGAATTTCTTGTGGCTTGTGGTGTTTTGCAAACCTTTGTGAACTGAACATGATGATAATCGCCTGTGACTACAGAAGCCTGAATCTGGTGAGGAGAGAAATCATCATTCCAATCGCAAACCCTGATTTACTCCCACTTAAGAATTGCCTTTGCCATCTTTTATAAAATGTCATGTAAGTGAAAAGCACTGTGCTGAACATAATGCAGAGTGCTGTGATACAGATATCAACCAGATCCACTGGTGGGATAGTGTCCCTGCCCCCTCACTGGGAAAAAGGGCAGTTTAAATGTAGGTTTTTGACTTTCATTTAATAGCCAGTGTCACAATCTTTAATAACCTACAATGGCTCACAATAATGAACAATGAACCTTGAGAGCAGAGATTCTAAATGTGTTTGTCTTGGGTTTGAAGTTTATCTTAACCTATCTGAAGGTTACTGGTAAGGATGTCCTTCTCTCTTATCTGCTCATTGTAGATAAAAATTGTAATTTTATGAGGTGAAAGGTTAGTACTCATCTATGTAAACTTTTTCTGCCATTTAATAATCCACCTGTTAGAAAATTATTTTATAGGCATGTTAAAAGTATGTGTTTGAAATTAAAAGAAGCTATGGTAATTTTGCTCTGCTCATTATAAAACAGAATCTGTTTCAAGAATAGTAATTGCTTGGTGTTTCACAGCTATTTTTCTAAGCAATTTAAAAAAAAAAAAAAGTTGGTGCATTATCCTGAAAAAGTTCAAAGAATGTGATCATGAATGATTCTTGGTTATTTCTCTCTTTCAGGAGACAATATTCAGCTGGGAATTATTTTTGCCTTCCTTTTTCTGTGGAGAAAAAATGATACGTTCATGTGCAATACTAGAGACCAGAAACATTACTCATTTTGGTAGGCAAAATTGCTGAAATAGCTTACGTGGTACACCAACAAAAAAGGTCTGCTCAGTATTAATCTTCAGCACTTGAAAAATGAAAATGGGTTCGTTTTGAGAACAGAGAGACCCTTTTCTCTTGAAGTTAGGATTCATCATTCCTTTGTTTGACTTTTTAGTTTAGCTTATTTGTTCAAAGGCCAGTTGAAGTATCAGATGTCTTTGCAGATTGATAACAGAGGGAAGGTGGAAAGGAAAACAACTAATAAGACTTTAGTGGCTATATTGAAGTTAAGGGTTTTAAGGGGGGCAGAGGAAGTTCTTTGCCCCCAAGTCTCTGTCTGGTTAATTTTTATCTTTGCGTGATGTGCCTGACTTGACTTGTCAGTAACTTACCTTCTCTGCTCTGATCCAGTTTCATTTGCTGAGCTCCTTAATAGTATGTAGCTCTTTCATACTTCTCTCTGCAAAATGAGAAGATAAGCTTAATACCTTTAGCTTTCTACTCCAAATAAATGGAAGAAATTGCAAAGATTCTGTATTTAATTCTTTTACTCTTGATGATATAATGCCTGAAAGCTCTAAAAATATCCCCGAAAAATATACCCAGAGAATCCCTTCTGAGTTAATTTAACATATTGGTCATTGCTAGTGGTGGAGAAATCTAGATCTGATATTGTTCTTGACTGATGTTTATCTACTTAATATCACTGACAGATTCCACAGCTATTACTTCTCCTGCTTCATCTTCTTTACTACCTATTTCTGATGTAGAAGTACCCTGAAAAATAAATATTTCACTGCCACAATCTCAAATGGAGGTCTCTGCTTTAAGTGGGAAAATAGGGAATTAATCTGACTTGTCTGATTTCATTAAGCAAAGCATGTGCTATTATGTATAACCAAGTAGTGGTGACAGTTTAAATGGTTTCAATGTTCCTGGTTTAATGTTTTCAGAAGTAGGAAGATAATTTTCAGAAAGTCTTGCTGAAATTGCATCTTCGTATCTGGAGGCCTGGCATATCTGGTGCATTTAGAGACCTTTTCAAGGTCTTTCTCTTTGTAGCTCTCTGGGTAGTCTAAGTGAAGGCAAAATGACCAAAACCTGCTCCCAAGTGTACATGACACTTACAAGGATGTCAATTAATATACTTTGAAAGATTCAGTTAGTGCTTTTTGTTTGTTTGGGGTTTTTGGGGTGGTGTTTGGTTTTTGTGTTTTGCCTTTTTTTTTTTTTAACTATACAAAATTAAATTTTAGAGTGAAAAGCTGTGGGTACCATTGTGTATCTATAGAGATGTAGTCTGTTTTTTGTGGATTTTTTTTTGAGTATATCAGTTTATGAAGGCAGAAGCAAAACTTAAAGTTCTTTCTTCTTCAGGGTCTCATATTCGATGTGTCACGCTCTTGAGAACCCCCTGGTTCTTCTGCTTTTTCATTCACAAATATGAATTTGGTAGGCTTTGCTGTCACTTTACCAACCATGAGAAATTAATTTCTTTCAGTTGTAGTAGGAATAAAAAAAGAGGAGTCAAATCAGTTATTAGGTGTAGCTGGGGGTTGTTCTTCTATCCTAACCCTATGTGGAAATTCTGCTGCTTACACTAAAGTAAAGGTGCAGCCTGTCAAACTGATTTGTTCAAAGCTACAGTGGAGCAATAAATTAATGGTTAACTAAGTTTAGCTTGCATTCCATTGCTTCACTGTGACAAAAGCCATTTTATACTTGATTTCTTTGCTGTAATGCACTTCTGGAGAACTTGCTTGCGTTGCCTTTTCCATGCAATTGTTTTACCTGTAAATTAGGGCCCTATGATTATCCTTGATAAATATATGGATTTGCTGGGTCTGTAATTACTGTTGATAAACTGTCATCACTAAAAAGACTGTAATGACTGCCCTCTTAAACTTCTGGTCCATTAAACCAAAACACAGAAAATCTTTGAAAAGAAAAAAAAAAAGAAAAAAAAAAGTCTACAAGATAATTTAGGAGTTACTGTGAGTCGTGTGCATAGTCCAGAGCAGCATGATCATTTAGGCTTGAATTCTTACATGGAAATATGGGAATTAATGCAATAGATTTCAGGCTTTGGATTATAAAAAAACTTGCTTGTTCGGATGTCAGCATTTGGCAGGGAAGTATCTGTGAGCTCACCCTACAAGTGCAGAGGGCAGAGCAAGGCTGTTGGAAGTACATTGTGTTGTCCCTTCAATGTGTCTCTGCTACTCTGTGGCTATGGATAACAATTTTCATGGCTAAAAATGATTGCTGGAGAACCTTCTATAGCTCAAAACTTTGTGGATGGATGATATCGTATTTTTACTAGGTTATTAGTGGAAGGGGATAGCAAATCTTTCCAGGTGACATACCAATAGTTCTTCCATCATCCCACAAATGATTCGTAGTCAGGAATCACCATAAGAGAGGCAGGTGTTAGTTGGTAGCCAGCATTCTGCCAGAATACATCTAGTAAATAATAAAAGCTGTAAAATGCATACATGAAAATTTTCATTTAACACTTGCTAAAGAGAATAAGATTATAATCAATCCAACCCGTAGCGAGAGTCTGGAAGAGAGACAGTCAAAAGTGAACTTGAACCCTTCTGTTTAATATAAGTGAAATAAAACCATTTTGTGGGACAGCAGTTTCAGAAAATCAGAATGGTCAAAGTTGAAAGGAACCTCTCTGGGTTATGAGGTCCTGCTCAAGATTATTCCACATGATAGGGAATTCCCAAAGGGCACTGAAAGTCAAAAAAGGACTGACTTCCGCTCAAGGTTTGGAGAAGTGGCATTATGCCAGGCTTGTATTGCTGCATTTTCAGGTAGCTACCCATGGTCCAAAGGACTGCTTCTGTGCTACCAGAAAGAGTTTCCTCAAGGTTTTAGTCTGTCACAAAAGTAAGGAAACTATTGGGTATTCCATATGGATTCTCAACTTGTCTTTTACTGCTACCCTCCCAATTTTACCCTTTAAATGTCATGATTTACAGTGCTATCAATGTTTTGTCACCCATGGTTGAGAGTCATGCCTTCATATATGGTGTAACCGTTATTTTAAAGTCTCAATCATCTAAGAGCTTAATCACCCTTAAACAAGTATTTTGGATTCTTGATGATCTGGTGTTTTTGGGCTACGTAAGGATGTTTTTTTCTTCAAGTTCTTCAGTCAGTCAAGAGCAAGTGGGATTTTATGAAACTGTAAGTATTCCCCCATGATAAACTACTACTGCTCCAAAGCCAGAATAGCTGTAACTCATCTGTGTGTGGTGCTTCATCCAGACATTTTCTAGGCAGGAGTCTAGAAACATTTGGCATAAGCAACTTGAAAGAAATAAGCAAAGATAAGTGCAGAGATGTGATTTTTTCTTTCTGCTGTTTGTTATTAACACAGTGGTTTCCTGGGTCACTGAGTCTAATTTCTAGCTGTTCCTGCCATCAGACAATTGTCATACAGGTCCTTCCAAAGGCTTATTATGCTTCGTATTAATTATCTATTTTGCCAGAAGACGTATCTTGTTTGTGGAGGTAAAATATTGTTATTAACTCTCATCATGTTTGAATTGTTTAGCTCAACAAAACCTAGCCTATAGTTCTTGCTTTCACATAAAGAGATGATTTTACACTTGTGGTGTGGCTTTGTTTTTTGTTTGGTTTTTTGTTTTTCCTCGAGGATTGAATAGGTAGCTAGGTCATTTACCACTAATAAATTGTCCAAAAGATCACCCTTTAGGACCCTTTGAAGGCAAGGTTTTTGTGTGTGATTCTTCACCAGAGAGCACGAACTGAGATGAATCTTGGAGTACAGATTTCCCTACGTCAAGTGAAGCTTAAATGTAACTGTAGGGATGAGAGGAGTTGTGAATGTCAGAGTTCCTTGTAGGTGACTCTGAGATGGTCAAAGAATCTGAGATTACCAGCTCAGCTGGATACCAGTGAGAAGATAGCCTTAACTTCTTTGGTTTCCACTGTCAGGAGGTGTGTTATTGAGGAAAGAAGAAGTAATAGGGTATAGCTGGCCTGGCAGACTTGAGATTCCAAAGTTGTCACCCAAATGTTTGATTTGCTGTGCTGAAGTTCTCTTGGGTCGTGTCACTGCAAAGGCTGCCTCACAGCATTACTTGAACATTCAAGTGGAATTAATTATGTTTTCATGATTTCTAAATTAGTTCAGCAAAATTGTCAGTAGCTTTCACAAGGGAAATGCTTTTTATTATGTCAACAAAATTTTTATATGTTAGATAAAATTTCTTTAGCTGTCTCTTTCAGCTAGCTTCCATTAAGTGTTTCTTTTGTAACATGACACTGTTTTCATGTTTGTATTAATTTTTCATTTCTTGGTAATTAAAACCTTTGATTCAGTGTTTTAAAATGCCTTTAACACTGAAAGAATTGAATAGGGCTAGAAACTTGTCAGTGAATAGGATTTGTTACTGTTTTATATATAATTGGTCTTGCTCTGCGTGGCATTTCATCTGCAGAGAATTATTTTACTGCAAAACAAACTTTCTTCTCTGTGCTGTTTAACCTTTATCAATTCTATTGCAAGTACTGGGTTTGAGTATATCTGTAATACTGTACTGTGCTGTTACAAAATTGAAAATTAATAAATGAAATAGGTGTGCATGAATTAGAAAAAAATTTAAAGTTTTCTTTTTATATTCTTATGAAAGACTGAAATTTTATAACTGGTGAGGTTAATAGAACGCATCTGGTGAAGTTAGTTGATATAACTTCACTGCTTCTTTTGGTTTGAGGTTTGGTTGGGGTTCTTGTTTGCTTTTGTGGTTCTTTTTTTTTTTTCAGTGTTTTTCAGAGTATTTTTTGTGTTGTACTGTGGTTTTACTGTGGTTTAGTACAGATGTGATAACTTCTGTCTGCACACAGGTCTCTAGTACACCTTTCCACCAAGCGCTGGAATTAATCCATATACAAGTTTGATTTCAGATAACCCAACTAGTAGAAGCCCTAGTATGCCTGAACAAAAATATGATGTAGATTAAATGCTTTATGGAAATTACAGTATCTAAGTTTTTATTTTAAAAAACATTTTTCAATATTTTCATCTCCAATTCTTTGCTTCTCTTTAATTTTATGTAGTAGAGCCTAGCAGGAAAAAAATGTCAATGAAACACTACATTTCTGTTGTACGTAAACCTTTTAATGCTCACTTTTATCTGACTGAGGCATTGCTGTCTATATATGATGATGTGGCAGGACTGCTGTCAAAACTGGGAGACTGTGCCTGCTTCACTACCATGACTGGTCAGAACCAGTCAAGTGGAGAGAGGACAAGGAAGTCTCCGAATTGTGCTGGAAACACCATCCTTGGTGGTGGTGCATTGCTTACAAGAAAACAGCTTTTACAAAACCTAGGAAGAATTGTATTTCTAAGGGTAGGCTTTGGGCTACAAAGTTGTTTTCCCTCTTTCCTGACTACATTTTTTACTTAATTGACTGGATGTTCTTTGGAGGTTCCTATTTTGATGAGTGTGTCAAATGAGCTAATGATGATGCTACCTAAAATTTTGGATCCTGATGAGTTAAAAATTCAGTGAGGCCAGTCCTTAAGAAATACGTTTTTTGTATTCCTGCTAGTTGAGGCTTAGCCTTCATGATGATTACAGGATGCATTGTTAGGGCTGTGAAACAATGTGGAGGTTTAAGTATTTCTTAAACATTAAACTTCAATAACTAAACGCCTGTAAGAGTCTCTGCTGTAATAATTGCTACTTTTTTATTGCACTCAAACACTGTTGAGCATTTAAATTGGTCAAAATGTTTATTTCTGGAATAATGTGAAATAAGTAGTAATTGTCATCTTCTGGATTTTAGAGCTAGGATATGAAAAAGTATGTGTTATTTTCTGGTGCCTAAACAAAACCAGCTTTTAAAAAAACATTTTTTAATTTTTTATTTTATTTTGTTCTTCTCATCATACACGTAGTGTTCAGATTGGAGCCCTTTACAGATTGACAAGTATATAGGTAAGAGTGATGTGATTGACAGGATCTAGTTAGATTTCCAAATGTCCCTCTGCACAAATTACAGTGAAGCTAAGCTGCTATTCTATCAGATACTTCCTTAGATACAGAATTGTTTCATCATGTTCATATGGGACCAGAGTGGGTGCCAAAAACCAGTGCAAACACAGAAATTTGTAGGTAAAAGCTGCATTGGAATTGCAAGGACAGTATGTAATTATGAGGTCCTGTAGAAGGACTCACTAGCTATGAGTGATTGAGAAATAAAATGACAGGCACGTTTTAGTGTTGATAGTGAGATATAAAAAAATGCGCACTTCATAAAATCTAAATTTCACACAGAGAATGATGGACTCAGTTGAAGCTTGCCATTGCCATTCTGCAACAAAATTGTGGGGTTCATAAAAACATCAGCACAGAGCCCAGTGATGGTCCAAAAAGCAAATGAAGTGGTAAGAATGGTTAAGGAAATTCAGTATAAATTAGGTAATGGTATTAAGCTGTTCAATAAATTATGACTCACCCATAATTTGATTACCGTGTGCCAGCTCTGCTCTTGTTATCTTCAAAGAATAAAGTGCTGTTAGAGCTTTAGAGAGACAGATGAGCATAATCAGAGAAAAGGGAATGGCTTTTATATGAGATTGGCTGAACAATCTGGGACTCTTCAAATTTGAGACAAAATTACTTTTACATTTACACTTAAGATATATACTAGAGGTTTACAAAGTTGTGAATAATATAAAAGGCTGACTGGGATCAATTTGCCACTGATTTGGATCATTAAAGGAAGTCTGGTATAAACCATACAAATGGAAACATCTCTTAATGCTGTCGATAGTAAACCCATGGATTTTTCCAAATGACACTGTGTTCACTAAAAGCTTGCATGGTTTTAGGGAGAAAATGGCCCAGTATATGGATAAGAAATGCATTAGGAATGGCTAAATACATAGGAGTGCATCCAGTTCAGAAGTTCCCGTTGCACTGGATCTTCATTTGTATCTGAATGTAGGTACTTCTTAAACAAGGACATGCAATTTTATTTGGAGAAGTAAATGACTCTTTGTGTATCATCTTGGAACTGTGTAGAAAATTCTGGGATGAAGTCTGATTCCCTTGAGTAGCATCTGAATTACCTGAAATATTCAGCACTTCCCATTCTCATTCATTGTGTCAGTTCTGGTACCAATGAGACAGGATTGCTGTCTCCACAACCCTGCTCTGTGCCAGCCCAATTCATGCCCTGGAAATGGTTTCTCTCTCCCCTCCATTAAAGAAAGTGAGCATCTCTCAAAAGTGAACTATATGGGCATGCAATTAAGTTGTAATAACTGGAAGGACATTTATGGTTGCACAGACAACTAATGTTCTCTGGCTAGAGTGATAGTCTGAATCATTTTTCAGCTAAAACAAAAGTGTTGAAGCCGTTCCTCCTAGGACTGTAAGCTGAACAGTAGTGGAGATGAAGTGCAGGATTCACCCCCAAAGATCTGTATCTTATTAGGATAAGCCTCCTCTGGTGAAAGCAATGGCTAAACAGTCTGTTTTTTCTCAAGCAGTTTGTGTATTTGGGGAAAAGAACTATCTCAGGTTCTTGTCTGACTTGTCAGCATTTTGAACTGCAGTTTTCACCTATGTATGCAATTCCCTTTTTCCATTTCCCATTTTAAGTGTGAACAGATGTTATCAAATTAAAGCCTGATAATAATTTTTTAAACTGAGGTGCACTTTTTGCTATATTGTATCTATAGTTATGAGTGTTTCATAGTTGCATTTGTACCAATTATGAATGTAAAAAACCCTATACATATGAAATCTCAGCTCTTTAGTATTTGTCTTTTTAATCACCGTATTTTTCTTTTGCTTACCTTGTAAACCTTATCCCCTTATAACTTTTCATAGACTTCTTGCCTTTCCATGTTTCTCCATGGTTTTTGGGAGGGTTTTTTTGTTGTTACTTTATTTTTCTTCTCATGGATCTCCATGTCTTTATCTTTCTGTTTTCTGTGGATTTCTCCTTTTCTGATAGCTTCCTACTCCTGCTGGGTGAAGATTACTAGACTTAATCTGGCAGAGGTAAAAAAACTAAAGTAAATTAATTCCCAGTAGTATCCCAAGAGAGGTATCTTTCTCTCTTCTGACTCCCAGTGTAAGAATGTATAACACAGAGGAGAAGGACACACTTATATAGACAGAGCTTTCCTGAGAATTGGATGTAAGTTATTTCCAAGGGAATTCATAACAACCCAGTTAGAGTGAGGTGCAGATTTAGTTCAGTTCTTAGTGTTGGCGCTCAAATTTCTTAACTAGACTTTGAGAAACAATGCTCTTTCAGAGTTTGTGTATGTTATAGAACTGTATTGTGTTGTAAACAAACCAGTCTGTCAGAAGTACTTTAAATGTATTCATTTAAAAGTGTTCATTTCTTACCATGTTGTCTTCCATACCATGCAATCATTTAAATAAAAAAGATGATAATCCAAATTACTAAACAATTAAAGATATTTATATTGATGTTCATTATTGGGAACACGAGCCAGCTCTCTGAAAATGCCTGAGGAGTGGGTAGACCTTGCCAAACAGTGCTGTGGTCAGAAATGTCAACGGACAAGGCACGCTGTGAAAGTAAGACTCCCAGACACTAAATTAATTTCCACCATGCTGTTGTTGGCCAAGGCAGGAGGAAGAGTCAGAGAATGAAGTGGGTTTTGTAACTAAATTCCATTTGGGTGCAAATAAAATTAGAAGGGAATAAAAAAGAAGTCGGCTAAAAGCGCAGTCTTAGCAAGAATGTCTGGAGAAACGTGAGGAAGGATTGTAGTCCAGTGCTATCAAAATATACATTCCCCACAGGAATCCTCTTTCTGCAGTCAAAGCACGTATTCACGAACTGTCTGAACCACCACCAAGCAAGTCTTTGTTGTTAACTGCCCCTTTGGGGTGGGACAAGACACTGCATGTGAAGACAGTCTCTCTTCCTTCATGCACAGGAATTTCCTCATTGCCTTGCAAGAAGGAAGGATGAAGTGAATGGCTAGTGCATAAATCTCATGCTACAGCTGTTCTTTTTGTTGCCACTGGGGAGTGCCACACTAATTCTGTGTTTTCCTGTGCAACTGTGCTGCAGAAGGTTGCAGGAGACTATATTGTGACCCCCAGGAAGAACACAAATTTTGTTAAAATTGGTTGATCACTTGTGTGCTGTGATGCCTAACCTGTCTGAAAGTAATGGCATTTTTTCAGAATTGAATCATGTTTGCACATTTAGCTGAGATAAAGCAGTGTACAGTTAAACATGCTTTTTCTGGTGTGCTATGAGCTGCAAATCCAAAGCAAGCCATGTATATGAATGGTATGGAACTGCACCACACTGAGTAATAAATATTCCATTCAGTTGTCAAATCTTGTAGGAACTTCAACTAAATGAAAAAGGCAATGTGTCTTATATCTACGCACTTGCCACCGGGGGAATTCTGTAGAAATGAGTGTTGTAAACATTTTTTCTTTCATTTTGACAGGTAATATTTGAAGCTGAAGTCTCAGATGGAAGAAATGGCTACATTGCCATTGATGACATCCAGGTCCTGAGTTACCCTTGCGGTAAGTAATGATTAAGAGCTGCATTTTTCTCTGTCTTTTCAGGACATATTTGATATTGCTGTGGACTGCTCAGTTTTCATCACTTGATCACTGATATTCTTTGTTCTTTCAATGGTATTTTTGTTGCAGCTTCCAGGAAGAAATGTGATTGCAATAGTGATTTACCTGGATGAAATCTTTTTCTGTCAGAAGTAAATTACACAGGGATAAAAAAGGGGGGCATTCTTCAGTGTCTTTTTAGTCATATGCAGTTGGTGTGCATAATCAAAATGGATTTTAATGTTAATGTGTATACCCACTGATTAAAGAAAACTGAATTGGCAGATGCTTGTAGGAGGTTTATCAGATTTCATATCCCTTTTTTTTTCTTTTTTTTTTTTTTTTTCTAAACAAACAAAATAGATTAAAAAAAGAAAAAAGGGCTTCTGGCTATTGAACTGCTGAGGGATTGCATTTTGTTTATTTTTTGTGGACAGACTTCAGGCGTTTATGTTTGCCTTTTCCTGCTAATCCTGGGGAATAATTGCACACATGCAAACACAAGTTGTGACAATGAAATTATTTTTCTAATAAAAGGTTGTGAGGAAGAAATTGTTACTGGGCATTTCTGACACTTGTTACTTTTTGGCAATTTGTTTCTGTTTAACTCTTCTCATCTTCCCCTAGACATGCCCTTTCTAAAATATAATTTCTTTCTAATGTACCACATGGCTGATAATTTAATTGCTTTCTGAAATGACCAGGACATAACAATATCCTGCTCCAACTTTGCAAAAATGATTCCAAATAATAGAGTTCCAATGGCAACCTCACATCTTGTTTTCTTCCACCTCAAACCTTTTTAAACCATAGCTCTTGGGAGCTCCCAAGCTTACAGGGTATTTGAGTGAGTTACCTTTTTAATATTTCAGCCAGCCCAGCTATCTGATATCTGTACTCAGCAAAGCTCTGCTTGGATTCAGTATCTGGCTTTCATATTTGTTTTCTTCCTCTTCTTTTTGTTTTGTTTTGAAGTGCTAAAGCAAAAGGCAGTTGGGTACAGTCATCCTAGCACATTCTCAGTGTGTTACGGTTTTCAGACAAGCTCTTTTTGTTACTGATGTTTAAACCCTGTTTGTTCCAATTTAATGTTTTTTCCTCTGCGTCATGTTTTTTTAGTAAGCACAAAGAAAGAACAGTTCAGCTACTGTTTGCTTTAGTAATTCTTGAGAAAAGGGTGTGTGAGCTGTGTAATGTGCCCATTCCTCAGATGTTCCTGTTGACTTTTGTAGGTCTAGTAAATCCTTCAGGTGGTTGTGCTGCTGAGATTTCCTACAGCCTTTCTCAGTGTGGGGAATAGATTTGTCAGATCCTGAAATGATGTATTCAGTGCCACAAATGATTTCGTTTTCCAAAATAAGAGCTCTGAGTTGCATGGCAAATAACATGAACAGTATCTATTTGTTTGAGCAGTATGCTGCTAATTGGGTTTTTCTCAGTGTGATGGATTTCATACAGCTAAAAGTCTTTGGGATAATTCTTGTCGAGTGTTGCTGACATTTTGGCATCTGATCTCCTTCTTTTGGCTTCTATTTTAAAAAGACTTTATTATAACACATGTATAACATAAAGTTAGTAGAATCACCAGGGGAGAAGGGAAAGGACTGAAAGCACTCCTTGAATACAGATGAGACAAATAATTTTCTCTCTTCTGTTTCTTTTTTGGCCAAAGATTGTTAAAACATGGAGGTTGAGGGAGATAATAATGTTTCTGACACCTTTATTTTTTTGTAATGACTTTTCTTTGTAATTTTTTTTTCCCTCTCTACAGATAAATCTCCACATTTTTTGAGGCTGGGGGATGTAGAGGTCAATGCAGGGCAGAATGCTACATTTCAGTGCATTGCTACAGGGAGAGATGCAGTGAATAACAAGTTATGGCTCCAGGTAAGGCTAACTCATGCAAGTCTATTTGGCTAGAGGACAAGCTGCTTTCTTGGAGATGAAATCTTTAAAATTCAAAGCCTTTTATTCTTCTGCGTGTAAAATATGTAGTTTAAATGGAATTTTATGTCTGTTCAATGAAGAAACTTGTAATCAGTTTTGCAATGTTGTAAAGTTTGGATTAAAAATTAAAACTTGTGTGGGTGGTGGGATGAGGTTGGCCCTTAAAGGCATTGTGTGCATTTTCTCATTGTAAATCAACTCCTTTGTATCAAAATTTATTATTATTAAATGCAGATAATTGGCATTTGGGATCTGGTAATACACAGATGTAACACAGCTGTCATGAATTTTGAGGATTTTATAATCACATAAATTACCTGTCCAAGCAGGTGGCAGGAGGGACGTGGCTGTACTTCTGTGTGCATATCAGTTTTATTCAGTTTCATATTAATTGGAACAGCCTAAAAGGGCTGCTACACATCCTTTTTCTCTGTCTCCATAATAGGAGGAACTTTAACTTTTACCCATGTATAACTGTGAATAGCATGTATGTCAGAATTTAAGAGATGACTATAACCAGAATATAACCGTTCTTACTATGAAAGAAGGAAAAAAAAAAGAAATGAGCAGTACCATCCCTCCAAAATATTCAGTCTCCTCTGTATTATGGTGATACATTTAAGACCCCAATAATCAAGTAGAATGATGGCAAAGTTTCCAGTTGCTCTTAAAAAAATTAAATTTTACCACTTAAAAAAGGATTTAAAAAATCACTTTAGTGGTACATGTAGAACTTGTGTGCATTCTTTTGCTTATATATGTAAACCTTAAGCACCAACATACCTTTAGAATGGTTTCTAAATATGTCCTCTAAAACTTTGTTGTAATATATATTTCTATTTATTTTCAGAACGAAAATCTGTGTAATTTTTGGGAAACGTTCTTTTAAATTATCTATAGTCAGAACTTTAAAATATGTATTTTTGGTCAAATGTATTTTGAAGTGAACTATAATCAGTTGTTTCAGTCTGATTTCTGTTTTAATAGTGGAGATGATGAACCTTGGCTAACTGTTGCATACAGGCATGTGATCAGCTTGAATTTTTAATGAGATTTTTTTAAAAGACGGTGAAAAAATCCGATGTGCAAAATGTATTATTAGGCAAATATGCTGCAACATTAAAAAGGAACACAAGCAGTAACTGCATTGCATTTAGTGAAATGGTATCACAGCAGTAGGAATGATTTGTACTCCATGTCTTTGAGCAGTAATTTGTTTAAATTGAGTAAACATGTAATGCATTCATTCAGAAAAAGCAGCTTGATTTCAGAGCCTTGCCAAATAGAGCACACACAGCACAAAAAAATGAAACTGGCCTGGGTTTTGCTGTATCCAAGGCAAGACAATAGCACAAGGAACATTCCAGCAAACCTGTGAAGCACCACTTTCAGTTGATCGTGGGTCAGAAAGACCCAGTAGAGACAGCCAGCTGGAAATCTTCCCTATCACTCACTCCTTGGAGTCAGATAACTCTGACAGATTATCCTTTCTAACTTTCACTCCCTGGAGAAGCCCAGCTAGCAGCCAGATCAACGCAGAAAACATATGTTTTGTCCCTCCATATGCTTCATGGATAGTTTATTTTCTCGTGTGTGTGTATGTGGATCACAGATGTGATAATTTCTCACAGTGTGATTGATGAAGTATTTTGGAGGCTATAACTCTGCTTGCCTGGGCTTGTGAAGTGCCCTGATACTCTTGAAGGTGCTTTGATACTTCTGTTCTCTTTCTTGTTCTCCTATAAACAGTACTGAATTTTCCCCAATTTAAGGGTGACTTTTTTCATCCATCATTCCACCTCGCAATCCTCCTTGCCCAATATAAGTGTGAATTGACAACCTTCCCTATATGGATAATTTTCCTTAGATTGCACTTAAAGCTACTGTTGTTGTTCATAGCTAATAGTGAATTTATTCCTTATCCTTAAAAACTGGTGTGGATATGTAGGGGCTTCATGAAACATTGGAGCGTAACTTGGGAAAGGTTTGCTTTAACCTTTGACCAAACTCAAGATTCATAAAGCCCGAATAGCCTGAAAGGAAGAACTGGCAGATCAAATCAAATGCCTAAGTAATTGTTTTTGAGAGCCTTGAGCTGAAGCATTCCAGGAATGTATTTTTCTCATAACAAGAAAGGCCATTATAAAAAAAAGACAAAGTGCAAAAATGAAAAATAAGTGGATGATGGTGGGGAAGAAGACAGTTGCCAAGCACATAGTTTTAGAGAAAATAGCTTTTGGTTATGTCCTTATTGAAAAACTATTTCCTTGAGGAGGAAAAAAGAAAAGAATTTGCTAAGCTAAGAATCTGCTATTAAAACACATTCTTTGATAAGCAAAAGTTTGAGGAGCAATCTGGGACATCAGGCTTTTTTGCATCTGAGAAGATCTAAGATTTCATCTGCTTTCATTTCCATTGAAGTAGTAAATATGTGCAGGAAGAGATTTTGTTGAAGACTCTACCAGTGCCCTCTGGCTCTTGCAGTGTTTGGTTTTAAGAAGAATTTAAGTAAATTCAGCAGCCTGTGGAAAAAACCAGCAGCCACCCTGCTCTGTGTTCCAAGTCCTGCAGTCCCATGGTTGCTTCAGCTGGGCTCGGTCTCAGCTTCACCTTCTTGATCCCTGTCTGCACTGATCTGGAGCTTTTGCAGCTCTCCAGTAAATCAGTTCAGGGAAGTGATCGACTGAAAAAGATTTGGACTCCAATTGGATTTTTGTTGCTTGGGGGAGGGCTGTTTGTATTATTGTGTGATTTTTTTAAGTTGGGTTTTGTTGTTACGTTCGTGTTTTTTCTGTATTTATGGGTTTGTTTTCTTTTGATTTTTTTCTTGGTCTTTTTTTTTTTTTTGTGAGTGTTTTTCGTGAGTGTTTTTTCCTCAGCTTGATTCATGCCTAAATTACCCATACAAATAATGCCAGCAGGCAGGAAAAGATTGGGATGTTTCATTAGAAGCAGGGAAGAGGGAAAGACTGTAACCACATGATATAAAAGTGGGGATTATGGTAGTGTGTCTCCTTTTAGACTTATGTAAACTTCAAATTTTTTTTTAGTTTTTGAGCCCTGATCATATACTAGATGTTGTCTCTGCAAGTACATTTCCATGCTTATGTTTTTCCCAGTGTATATATAATTAAGTGCACATAGCTTTATGTGTCTAAAAATAAAAATGGACAAAAATAGGCACAGCATTTCAATACACGAGTTTCCTGCATGTTTACTGCTCTAATGACAGTATTTTCATCAACACCATTTTCTATAAATGTATGTCTGTAAACATTTCACACAAATAGGGATTAACACTGAATTGAACTTCTCCTGACTTTCATGGCTGCAGATTCTGCTCTTGTTTGTTTGTATTTGGATTGTATCTGGTCTCTCGTCCCCTTTGATATTCCTTTCCTACCACCTCTGTATTTTGCAGCCTCAGTGGAACAGTGTTTAGGACAGTAAAACTCTGTCATTGAAAGATAAGCAGTAAAGATAACAGAAGTTTTCAAAAGTTGAGGCTGCATTAATACAGAACAAATATTTGCACAGATGAAGAGATTTAACAGGTTGAACAAGATGATCTGAAACACACCTTGGTGACATTGTGAATAGTAGGCGTGGGAGCAGGGCAGAAATGCAGCTCAGATTCTTTTGTTCTGCACCTTTTCAACCTGATCTGCTATCAAATACTTTACTGTTATGAGCTGAAGGATTCTCTTTGTGACCTGCAATTATTAGCAAGTTCTGAAAGGCTTTCAAAGTCCTTAGTTTTTGTTTAAATGTTAAACAACATTGATGTTGTTTCTGAAATTCATTCTGTCCTTCACAGTGCTTAGTATCTTTTTTACTTGTCATTCCCTTCAGAATGTAATGCTGGGGGGCTTTTTTTCTCAGTATTTTCCAACTTCTCTTAAAATTTCCACTGTAGTATGTTACACATCTACACCTGTAGTTTGGTCTTACTGCCCATACTGAAGCAGTTGGGTTGTGTGACAGGAGTCCCTAAATCCAAGGTGGTAACCTAGGTTTTCCACCTGTTATGCTTCGGTACGCTCTGATTTGTAAGCTTTAGGAATTAGCAGAATTTCTTGCTGAAAAATGCTTTCCTGTAGAAAGTGAACGTAAGTGTGTTGGTAGTCTTAAAGAAATGAGTAGAGTGCGTATAGATAGATATAATAATTAATTGGTTTTGCCCACCTACTGCTGATTTTCTTTCTTCCTAAAGCCCATGAATTTTCTTTCTTTGAAAAGATGCTTAAAGAATAAGGAACTTTTCTTTTATTAACATTTGATGCACCTTGCTGTTTTGTGCACAATGATTTGCTAAATTAATGTAAGAAAGACCCCTGTTTTATTCTATTTATTTTTATTCTAAATTTTCTATTTATTACTGTGAAATGTCATGCATTCTACTGGAGTTTTGTCAGTAAATAAGCCTGCAAACAAGTTGCTTCTGCACGGTAAGCCTATGTTCAGAATAGGTATGTTACGTATTAAATTTTTGAAAGAATAGTGCACACAGGGCATTCTAAACATGAAAATTAAAGAGTGAGATGGGGGCTCTGTTTGCTTGTTTCATTTGACGATTTCTATTTGAAGAAGGGTTAATTTCTTCGCTAAGGGAGTAGAGAAATAGAATTGACTGGGTAGATTAAATAACATTTGGGTACACCAAGACTCCAGAAAGCAGTGTATGTATTGTCCAGCATTTGTTTTGCCAATCTAATTGGGATATCAGCGCAATAGGGTTTTTTGCATAATCGGGCTGTGTTTAACAGCTTCCTGAGCTGGGAACAATTGTGGCTCCCAGAAGCCCAATACGATTTTCAGTGTCTTATCGATGTCCGGTTTAGCTGGACACTCGTACAGTGCGGCGTGCGGAGCTTTTTGCTAGAACATCTGTTAAACCATATGTCTTGGCACCTGGTTCAGATGGCGATAACTGCAGCACTAATGAGTCCATCCATCACTGCTGAGCTTTGCATTAACATAGCATTGGATTAGGGAAAGCGGCTTGTTCTGGCTTTGCAGTCAGATGCGTTCTGCCACGGTCTGCGGTGATACCGTTTTGCCTTGGCGAATCTGGAATTCAAAGGGGCGCCGGCTGCACGCATTTAAAGGTTTAATATGCGCCTTGTAATCCTGGGCAGATTTGCCATCTGAGCGGTGGCGAGCGGGCCAATCTGTCAGCAATAGCTGTGGGTGCTGGCTAACCGCCCTCCTCTTGGGCTGCCAAGGCTCGCCCGTGGAGAGGCTCCTCGTCAGCGTTAATACGGTCTGATGCAGCCCTTCTCTCTGCCAGAGGAGAGTGTCTTTCCTCATGGAATAACGGATAATTAAAGCAATTGCCTGAGAGTAATAATTGAAAAAGTGAAATTAAACAGCATTATGGAAAATAAAATGCAAATTGCTGTAAAAACAATGGAGTCGGGCTGACCTCCCAGCGGTACCAACTGTTACAGGAGGATGAGCGAGCGTCTGTTCAGGCTCAAACAACTGGCTGCATCCCACTCCCTTTGTAGAGGCGGCTGCCATAGTCCTCGGTGCCCTGTTCACCAGTATCTTGGGGTTTGGTGCTGATTGCCACAGAATGGGATGTGATATTTAGCATTCATTTTTCTTCCTAGGTACTGCATATATGCGCTCTTTAACAAGTCTTTGGACTGGGCACATGCAGATGGTGTCCTGTGATGATGCATTGTGCATGACCAGCACAGTATTCCAGGAATTTAGATTAGGAAGGCTATATAAGAATTCATGCCTCTGGCAAAGGGTTGAGGGACAAAACATTGACTATTTTGTTTTGCTTTCTGGAAGGGCTATTTCCTCTCAAAGGAGAGAAGTCATGCAACAGAAGTCCTTTCTTCCTGCTGTTCCCAGGTGAAGACATGGATTAGTATTCAGCAGGAGGGTTGGAGTGTGGGCTGTGGGCCTTTGGGGTAAACCATTTAGCTAACCTAACAGTGAATGCCGGGAGGATAGCTTTTGGTTTCAGAAAAAACACATTTCTAATAGGACAGTCTTGTCCAATTTAACTTTTGTGTTTATGTTTGTATGTTGCTTTCTATGAGTTTTCTAACATAACTTTGCCTTTTGAGATACCATTGCATTTTGGTACAGTTAATTAACTAGTTAAGATACCCTTTCTTTAGTTTGATGATAAAACATTTGCTGTTACAGTGCACCTGCCTATTCACCGTGTTCATTACACTGGAAGAATGTTTTTTGTTGGTTTGCACAAATTTTATGATCCCTGAAAGTTAAAGAGAGCTGAGTGTACTCTGAATGTTAGCAAAGCTTTGTTATTTCACTTTTTTATTCAGTGCTGCCCCGAGAGAGTTCAGAGAAGATGCCTTGCTAGCATCTGCAGGGTTTCAGCCGTAGAATTGTGATGGAGATTTTTGATCCCCTTTTTGGTTTTGGTCAACTGTCAAGTTTGATGCTTTTTGGTTTTGAACTGAAATAAGTCAGTCAGGCTGCTTGCCCTAAGGAGGAGTGGGAGCTGTGATGTTGTGTGGAGGCTGTGGGAAGAGAGAAGGCCTATGGCTCTGGTTTCGCTCTTCTCCCTGGATGGCAGTGGGTGAGCCTCTGGGGAGACAGAAGACATTTTTGGATTATCATCATCATCATCTGCCTAAAGCAAATACTAATTTGCACAGCAAACTGGGCTGTTTGTGCCAAACCTTCTTTCTTCAGCCAGTAAAATCCCACTCCAGTCTACATCATCTTGCCTTTATCTTGATTACTGACACTGGCTAAGCAGGACGTAAGTTCTTTTCTTTTTGTTGTGCTTGAGGCTTGTACAGAAACTTCACTTTCCTCATTTGTTTCATTTTGCTTGCTTTTACTTACAGAAAAGGTGTTTTTGAAAGGAAGACTCAGTATAGGGAGGCACAGAGAACTCTTTTGCAATGACTTGTCTATTCTACCTTCCCTTTCACCTCATCATATTTATGGTCTGTGATAGACATTGTGGTTTTGCAAACCTTTTTTTCCAAAGTTGTATGAAAAGCTGCCTTGAAGTGATCTGTTTGGCTTTTTGTAAATTACTTGACTTGTAGTTTATTCTGTATCACACATTCCTGACTCAGACATGATTATAAAGAATATTCAACCCAGGAAAATTACAGTGTTCATAACTCATTTGTTTAACAAAGGATTTTCTTTCCTCTGTTTTTTTTCCCCCCACTATTCACTTTTGATGCTATCTATGTCATTTAACCCTGGATGAACCATTCTCCCTCTCTCCTGCCTCAGTTTATCAGCTTCATGGATAAATATGGCAGTTTCCCCTAGGATGCCCGGTCATCCTAGGTTTCAACAACATGAAATACTGTAATCCTCCTGGTCTTAATTTAATTCTGCCCCAGTTAGCTAAGTCCTCTGGTCTGCATAGCTACCAGTCATTTAGTTCACACAGGAGCCTTTGGAGTTGCTGTCCCTGTAGGGACTTCTCTGGGGTCCTGTGGTGGCTGGAGCCTCTGGGGCTGGGGACTGTGCTGCTGCTGATTGTGGCCTCAGTGGTGGCTCCTTCCCCTCCTGCCATTTTGTACTTTACAGGTAGAACAGCTGCAGTGGAAGGTTTTTTTGCGGTTTTTTTCACTCCACTCACTTTTTTTGCGTGTTTTTGTTTTGTTTTTTTTTAGTTTTTGAAAACATGATCTGGCAGGGATCGTGCTTTATTGCTGGCCTTCAAACTATCCACAGTCAACCCTCTTTCATTTTTCCCCCCATCAAAAAGAGACATTTCTCCCTTTACATAATGAATAATCCCAGGAATGTTTTGGAACATATTGTTTACAAATTCCCCTTTCCTCAGGGCAGTAGAGGTTTAAGGCCCTGGGCTGCTGGGGGCATCTTTCCAGCCCTTGTGCTGCTGGTGAGGTTCTGATTGCAGCTTTTGGGACCGAGCTGCTCAGACAAACTGTGGACTCGTGCCCTGCTTACCACACATAACTTGCCCTCTCCTCTCTCCCAGCGGCCGTGCAGTGAGTCCGATCACAAGCTAACCTGTTTGGCGATGATAATATATGGGGAGGGAGCGTGTTTTCAGGAAGGTTCTGCATATTCCAGGCTGGCTTTTTTAGCACGAGCCCAGGAGGGAAGGGGAGGAGGGAGCGAGCGCAGGGCAGCTGATAGGGCACTGCTGCTGGAGTAATGCAGGTGTCACTGCATCCAAGTGTTGATGTCCTCTGATCTCTGGAGACATCCTGGCATCCAGCCGGGAGCCTGAGAAGGCAACCAGAGTTGACTGGAATTATTAGCAGTACAGCGGGCTTATTTTAAGGTGTTTACAGTTAGAAAAGAGTGAGGATGTGTAAGGTTGAGCTGTCCAGGCTTATAAAAATCCCTGGTGTGAAAAAAAGGGTTTAGGAAAATTTGGGGGGAGCATCGCTGCAGACAGCTGTCTCATTGCTATCTAAACAAAAAAAGCAAAACCGAAACTTTCAATCTTTCAAAATTTCAATCTGAAAAGTTGAGGGAGAGAAAGGCTGATAAATTTTAAATTTGTGTTTAATTTATGCACTTAAATTCCACCAATCAAATAAAATGTTGGAGTTTAGATTCTTTTGGTTCTACTTAGGTTCTAAAAGATCCATTAAAATTGCATTTCATGTTTACTAAATGCTTGGTTTCTTTCATGAGGCAAAAGAGAGATATTTAAGACTAATTGTTAATTTACCTAAGATAGTTTTTAAGCTGCACAGGCTTTGCTGTTGACTTTATTTAAAATATAGATGATCTAATTTCATTGCCTGAAAAAACTGTTTAATAAAATCATGTTCCTATCAAATTAAAAATAAGCTTGAAGTCAGAGTGATTTATTTAAGACTGTAATTTTAAATGCCTGAAATGCCGGAATTAAGGAAGCTTTTTCACAGGCCAATATTTCTTTTAATCAAGTGTTTATAGAGAATAGTTCTTTGTGGAGCCCAGAGTTATTTTCACAAAAGAGGAGAACTGCCTGGTGGTGACCCCTCTTAAATGAGCAATTCAGGGTTATCAAATCAGACAGCAAGGGACTGGAGGAACTGAGGATCACACAGGGTACAGCCATTACCCATTAGTATAACTCCACATTAATTTTAAATTGAATTTTTAAAACTTAATTGAGCAGCATTTTCAAGCTCTGTTCAGTGTGAGCAGGACATAAATTGAAACAGTATGTACCAGGAACCCTTAATAAGCAGAGAGCACTGCTGCCTTTCTTCCCTCTCCTTTAAAATCAGTAGTAATGCTCTGACATTAAAAAGAAGAATTTAATTAAGAGATCATGACAGTGCATCTGAACTCTGACTGGCTAATGGGTTACCAGTGTAAGAGATATGCGCTGAAATGAATGCAGGGTTTTTTTTGTTAACATTCATTCTTAGATGAGAACTCTCTTCTGTTTGAACTTTTCATCATTTTAATGATGGAGAAATATTCTAATGGATAATCAGTACATGAAGAAAGACTTTGAAAATGTAGTTGTGCAGCTGGATTCCCAAGAAACAAATTCTAATACAAAGAAATTAGAGCAACTGCTCCAAGCCTTGTAAGATAATATGGTAGGAAATCACTGATAAAATAAAAAAGAAAATCTGAGGTGTTGTTCTAGAACTGTAAAGTTTGTCAAATTTTATTTTAATTAATTTCTCTGAAAGTGCATTAGTATTTCATTTTAAGTAGGAGCCCAACTCACTTTGTTTCTCAACTTGAAGCATGCAGATGAGCTTAAGTAAGCAAGTTCCGACCTTGGGAGTGTAAATTGTTTTATATAGTGTAGCTTGGATGTGCCTCTCTGCTGCAGACTAAGCGTTTGGCGTTCCAATTTAAAGCACTGGACTTATTGAAATGGAGTCCTTCATTTTAGAAAACTCCCTAATATGTATTTTCTGTTCATAGCAGAACAAGAATGACTGCATTACATGGTTTATTTGTCAAGTCTGCTACCATACAAGATTTAAAGATTCACCTTCGATTTATTATTGATCGCTTGGTATTTTTGACAATCATATTGCAAGTTTGTGTTTAGTGGGGGAGTTTGACTTTCTTCTACTGTGTGGCTGTGATGTGGCAAGGCCATCAGGGCATGGGACAAGCCTGAGAGGAAGAAAGTACCATGAGGTTTGTTTATTTTGGCTGCTTCAAGGCACTAGATCCAAGGTTTATATTAAGTTATCATTTCTGACAGTCCAAACCTTTGGTTGATACTGGGGAGGGGGTGCAGGGGTGAGGAGGGGAGGAGGGTGGAGACTGCAAGTCTTGAAAATCCTGCCTTCAAATTTAGTATTTTCTATCAATGAAGCCAGCTAGCCGGAGGGGAAGGTGCACCTCTCACAAAATAATTTCACTTTCATTTAAGCATCACCGAAATAAAGTCTTTGGCATCATCCCTCATTTGCTTGATATTGGGATTTAATAATTTCATTGATTCCTGAAGTTCAAAAAAGGCCTTTCATATGTAGGAGTATTTGCAGGCATCAGAAAGCATTCTTAATTTTTCTGAGTCAGAATCAGATACCCACAGAGCTGAGGAGGGAGCCTGTATCTGTCACAGGGTGACTTGGCTGCATCACAGCTGGTCCAGGTGCCCTAGAGCCCAGTATCCATTGCTTTTGCCCTGGGAACACCCTCTCAGAGACCACCCCTGTGATAACCAGGCTTGTGGTTGTTATGAGATGATGAGAGTTTTAGGGAGGAGCAATAAGAATAGCTTTTGGAAGTGTCTTGTGTGCCATTTTGTTCTGGAAATCAGTTTTTGGTCTTGGTATCTTGTGGCTCTTTCTGGCACAGCCCTGCAGACAGAGCTCACACCTGAGGAAATGACAGAGAGGGTGGCTGGTGAGGGAAACTGGATGGTGTCTTCCAGTGAGGGAAACTGGATGGCATGGTCTTTCTACGGCAGTATGAGTGACTGAAATCTGCCTGCGTGATATAAATAGAATTAATCTGTTTAAACGTGTTAATAGCTAGAGTGAATGCTTGTTTCAGAGGTGATGGACCCCTGGCTAATCTACCACAAAACTGTTTAAAGTGACTAACCCATGTTAGGATGACAAAGGGTGGGTGTAAAATGAAAGGTCTGAGTGTTGTGAAGTACTCCTGCCTGTGACAGGAGGCTGGCTGATATACACATGCAACATTAAATCATCTCCTTTTTCTGCCCTTTGTGTTTTGCCACAGGCTTTCAGGTTATTAAATTCTGTGGCTCAGCAGTAGTGCTTTTGGTGTTTGGAGTTTAAAACCTCAATGAAATTTCTCATTCCAGGGGTTGATTAGAGCTAAAAACGTCCACAGAGGTCATGCTTTGCTCTGTGTTGAGCAGAATGTGGTTAGAAGCAAATTCTGCCATCTTTCTGACTAAGCAATTCTGAGTGCTCAGAAACTGTGTCTTGGTCAGGAAATAACACACAGTTGATCCATGGGAGAGAGCAGTGACATTGTTTGTTAGCTTTGTGCATGTTTCTGGGTGTTTTTTTATTGCAGACTTTTGGTGGAGGGTCTGTTTTTCAACTGAAATCAAAATTGAACATTTAATGTGAATGGTAATAAGGAAAAAGAATCCCACAAGACCTCAAACTGTTTCTGTCTTACTGACCTGTCACCTGTCCCTGCAGCTCCAGACAGATTAAATTTTTCAGTGATTTGTGTTAGCTATGCTTTTTTTAAGAACTCTCTAAGCTCCTTCCTTTAAATGAGATCTGTGTTATGCCTCTTTTAGTGCCTTCCTGCCCTCCACTTTTTATTTCAGCTAGCTTTAGATGGATAGGTGGTGCTTAGTATAACAAAGCTAAAATTTTAGAAGGCATTGAACTTGTCCCGATAAAAGGAAGCATTAAAAAGGAAACACTGGTTGGTCAGTGAAAAAGCTGTTGCAGACCTTTGATATCCCTCAATGTCAGGTTTGTTTAAATATATCTTACAATACACCCAGTGTATGTGTTATAAATCTGCTTAAAGTTGAATGAATTTTCTAAGGAGTACAACCGCTACTGCTGGGCTGTCCTAGGATGATTCCAGCTATAAGGCAGTTGCAGTTGAGAATGTCATGGTCATGTTTTATGCCAGTGCAAAATCCTGATGGTACTTTTCACTGCCCAACTTGATTTTGAAATGCTTTTGAGTACTGCTTGTTTCTTGATGGGACCTCAGTACTGAGCTCTTCTACCATAGAAGTGCATGGTAGCACGGTCTGAATGCATTTCGGTTGAGGTTTTGTTTTTTGTGTCTTCTTTGTATGATGATAATGATAAATGTCTTTTATATCTTTTGAGTTAACTCTGCCTTGGTTACTCTTATTTTCAGAGAAGAAATGGGGAAGATATTCCAGTTGCTCAGACTAAAAATATCAATCACAGAAGATTTGCAGCTACTTTTAAGTTGCAAGAGGTGACAAAAACCGACCAGGATTTATACCGCTGTGTAACTCAGTCAGAGAGAGGTTCCGGAGTCTCAAACTTTGCTCAACTTATTGTTCGAGGTAAAGTTTTATATATTTTCATTTTATACATTTAAATGCTTTTAATGCCAGTGCTTTCTGCTTACACTCTTTATTTAGCCTACATATGCCTTGATCTGAAATAATCATACAACGATAGCCCTATGAAAGTGTCATGAGATGAAAGACTGGCTTGCAAAACTTCTTACAATTGCTTTCCACGGAATGCACCTGTGTAAAACCTTGATCCCACAGTGTGTGAAATGTGCCTGCATGCTTTTATGGGAATGCTATTTGTTGAACTTAAGGTGCAAATCAGATTCCACCTATACGTGGTTACCATTCCCTTTTAAAATCTGTTGCCTTGAGCGCACTGGTAGTAGAGCAAATAATACATTGTTCTGTTACCTGGGAGATGGATAGATAAAAAGAGTTGTAAACTCTCACCTACCTGAGGACTGGGAGCATTGTGGAGAAGTTCTGTGATGATTTCCAACACAGAAGTCAAAGGAAATAAAAAAACCTTGCTTTTCCTACTTAAAATACTTTTTTTGGTTGAAATTAGGTCAAAAGCTTGCTAGTGTGCAACCATAGCTTGTTTGTGGTGTGATCAAGTTGGTGATTTTTTTTTTTTTTTTGCATTTATGCTCTGGAAACATGTAATCTTGACTGGCCAAGGATGTGGTTGAACATAGGTCAGTTTTCACTTCCTAAATTGTGTCCTCTATAGCCTATTGAACTGCTTCTTACCTAATTACGTTACCTCCAAAACTGCCTGTTTCATTCTTAGCTGTGATGAGGCTTACAGTTTTTAACTGGGAAAAGGAAGTGGTGTACAAAGTCTGTTTGTGGGGCTGTCTTGGCCAGGTAGGTGCAGGGATCTGACACACAGTGGGCTCTTGCTTGGTTCTTTGGTGAAGCAAGGGGCTGTTTGCTCAGTTTGGCATCTTGTAGTTAGACACTGCATCTGGAACAGGGATAGGCAAGTTTGTCCTCAGCTTGTAGAAATAAAAGCAGTGTAGGAAATGCCCTGACCTATTTTTTATCTGGTATTTGCTGGCAGAGGTATTTTCCCCGGGAGACCAGTTGATTGAGGTCAACCAGGTTTTATGGCTGCTATAAAACATCAATAAAAATGGGCCTTGCTGACTATACAAAGATTTAGACACATGTTAAGAACTTCTTTTTATTCTGTTAGATGCACCTTTTGTCTAGCAAACTGCAAGATGGTCTTCATTCTTATAAATTGAAATAAGTCCCATTGAAGCACAAAACCAGATTTCATTGTTGGAAAGGCAGGGCAAATCAATGTATTTATCCAATAAATAAAGCTTTCTTTTTTTTTCTAGTATAAAACAGCAATAAAATGGTGTTAAGAATACTATTTGTCTCTAAAAAAACCCAAACAACAAAACAAAAAACCCAACAAGAATATGAAATTTCATAGTACCATCTTTTAAAATGCGTCATATTGTCCTGCTGAAAAATTTAGGTAATTTCATGGATAATACCGTATTTATGGTTCAAAACATAAATTTGATATTTAGCTATATATATAGCAGCCAGAGGGTTTTTTAAATTTTTTTTATTCTAAGGTTAAAGGTTTTACTTTTTGTGTGCTTTTTATTGGAAGTCCAAGAATTTTAACTTTTCTTTTTAATATATATATGCACACACATACATACATACATATATAAATAAAAATATTTTAAAATGCCCTAAAAGATAAACCTTCTAAAACCATTTTCATCTGTTTGACATCATGGTAGAGAACAAAGATATATGTTTTATAGTTGGATTTATTGCTTGCTGTTGTATTTGAAAAGCAATATACAGTAATATATTTTCTTGTTTGTCTGGATAACTGCTAAATAAATCTTGTTAGCCAAAAAAGCATACCCATACCCTTAGGGATCAGCTGCCCTGGTGTTAAAACTGTACTGAAAATTAACCATAATGACAGGTCCTATATCTCAGTGGCACTTTAAAGCTGACATCCTGCTACATGGATACAAAAGATGATAATTTTAAAGGAAATTTTTGGGCCACTGATATGAATTGCCTTTAATAAGAGCTGGCATAGTATTGCCCATTGTCAAAGATGACCCGGGGGGAAGAGTTTATTAGTGCGTTTCCTTCTAAACTGGGAGTGACAGGGCATGCTTGGGGCCCTTTTGTTGCTGTTTGTAACAAATGAAAATTCCTCTGCAGAATTCTCATGCTGAAGAGTATTGATCTGTGTGTTCTCACAGCCAGAGGAGGGAGAAAAAAACCGATGAAACACAATTTACTTTGTCATGACTTTAGTATTGCTTCCAGATAATTCTGAGTGACGATAGGGTCTTTGGTTTGTAGAAGCCAAACTTTATTGACAACACTGTTTACTAGAGAGTGAGGGATGAGGAATAGGAGTTGTTGCACAGTAACTCAAAACCTTGGTGTTTGCATTCATGGCCAAGATATGGATATATCTTGGGATTTATCCCATGTCTGTACAGATGTGTGATACCATTATATAGGTGTAGAGGCGTCTGATACTTTCCTGATGAGCAAACTATAAGTTAGTCTTGATGAGTAATGAAAGTTTCCAGTTCTATTATGTGCATTATGTTGAAACATCTTTATTTCATTTTGAGCTTTAGCAGAAGAATTACTTTTAGTGGAGTTCTAAACTCTATTACAAATGTAGTTACCTGGGAGGGATGGTATGCATTTCAAGAACCTGAAAGGGATAACTCAATTACCCTGATTAGTTTTTTGAAGAAAAATTGAACTAGGATAGGATTTGTAATTAAATTATGAGATTTTACCAAAAGTAGTTCCAGTCAATGATTTAATGTCTCACCTTTGTTTAGAGCTGGTCCTCAGCTCCCAGCTCAGTTGCTGCACTGTATTGATTTTTTTTTTACATTGTTTCTATGGCATTGCTATTATTCTTGGATGCATGTAGCAGGAGTTTTCACTTTCCTCTTCCTTTTACAGGAAGTTTGGTGCTGTCATTACTGTTAGTCAACTTACCCTTCTGAATATGTTTGTCTGATTAATTGTCTATTTATATTTTCCCCGGTAAATTGGCAATTTCTGGGAAGGGAGTTTCTTGAAATCTTCAGGGTTATCTCCGCTGGAACTTGAGGGAGATGCTGGGAGGGAGGACCAGTATCTGTGATAGGTAACAGTGAACAAGAAGTCACTGGTGGTTTCTTTCTTTTCCACTTGTTTCTTACTTGCTTTTGAGAACAAGTGTGTCTCCAAGTCTCTGCTGCTTAGTGTGCAATTGTAGAAATGAAGTGCCCAAAGAGATCACCTGTGCCCGGGCTCATGTGTATGTTTGATATATACAACTCTGTAGCCTTTCCAAGGTATAGTATCAAATGTTCTGATCTTCAGTCAGTAGACAACTTTGCCCTGTAATCAGTTTTTGTGCTGTTTCATTGTTTCCTGCTTTTAAAAATGTACTGGAGTGTTTCTCTGAAGTTGTCAGTATTTGCTAGAAAAATTACCTTGTGCATCGAGAAAGGAGCTAGCGTCCAACACAGTGCCTGTGATCAATTTCTTAGTTTACACGGCATGTTAAAAGTGCCTGTGAGATGGGGATGAAGCTGATGTTACATTCTCATGTGGTCAGTTAGCAATAGTTTCTAAAATAATCCAAATTCAGTTTGTCCCCACTTGAAATGTCTTACTCTTGGGCAGTCTTGCAGGGACCGTGAATAAAATCATCATCTTCTTTGGCTGCAGTGATAAGTGTCTTTCTCTTTAATACATATTTGTGTAATAGCAGTTTGTTGCTCTGATTGTCAAAAAAAAGGAGCAAACCTCTTTTTTAAATGGTAAAATAGTGAATTGAACTTTCTGTAAAATGTTTGTATGCTTGCCCAAGTTTTGGTTTTGTTTTTTTTTTTAATAGCTGCACATTGTTAGAAAAATAACTATACAAAACTTGATATTATGCTATTAAATGCTGCAAAATCAGCAGGAAATATAGTGCATTTTATTTTATGTAGTGGATCTTGCAGATGGGATTTAGAAAAAAAAAAGGTTTGTTAGAGTTAAAGTAGAAAAATAAAGGATAAAACCCTCAACATGTATGAATCAAATGTAGCATTTGTAAACAATAATAACGTGGAGAGTTCTATCATACATGTGGTTCTACTGATAAGTTTATAAGTTTTATTTGAGCCATAAATTACAGCAATTTTTTTATGGTTTTACTACTGTTTTTTTTTTTGTTCTGTTTAACATTTCTTCATCCAAGCAAAATATCTCTTCTTTGCTGGGTTCAAGGCAAGGGGAGGTCCCTGCCTTGATTTACAGTTTCAATATGGAATTGTCCTCGTGCATCTGGTAAATCCGAGTTAGTAACAGCAAAAAAGGGCAGTTTTCCTTTACTGTCTTCTGAATGTTCTTCCAAAAATCCAAAGTTCTGATGAACTGTTTCTAGGCATCTCACCTGTTTGTATGAGTCTGTGGATATCATTGTTTCTTGTATTTGATTTGACATTGCAAGCAGTCTCTATTCTAAGTCATCAGGTTCAAGTTTTGGAGGGATTTGTGATTATGTTTCTTTGTTTGCCTTATCGGGCTGAGTTTGCCATCAGAAGCAGTTCCTGTTATGCAAGCCTGGCAGTGATTTTTTCTGCCTTTCTTGTATGAATCTCTTTAGGGATCTTATATAGGAAAACTAGTAATTTGGCTGGTTCCTGGTGATGCTAGAACACTGTGAAGATGGAGTTTGCCCCAGGCAAGTAATTCTCATGGGAGCATTATTCTCTTTCTCTTACAAGAAAGCTTTGAAATATTTCCATTTGAGAAAGCTGTGGACTGAAATGCACTTTCCAAATTTCACTGGTACTTGTTTTGTATGGAAAAAAGTGAAATATCTAAGCTTGCTTCAGATGTGTGTACTCAATTTTGTGCCTTGGTTTATTTGTTCAGTATAATAACAGACTTAAAAATATGACAAGGAGAGCACTAGGTGGCAGGTAAAAAGTAAATACATCAGGTAGCCTGAATTTATATTCCCTGCTTGCAAATAGACTGAAGTATTTTTATACCAATTTTGCAAAATACCCCATATTTCTGCCCTCCATTATTAAGTTCTCTGATAAATAGGAAATATCAACCCTCTGGTGATATTACCTGCCATCATAAATATTAGACAGTTCAGGTTATTAGTGATGCTTCGTAATATGGTCAGAAATTCACTCTCCAAGAGACAGTGGCTTTGGACTGTATCTTTGAAAAGTCTTGAGGAGGGCCTTTGGTGTGTGTTTTTCTGAACTCACTGCATTTCAGAACAGAGAGGAAATTGAGGAGAGAGATTTTGCAGTCCAAGTTATTGAAACCTGTGGGCTTTACACCACTACCTTGACTAGGTTTCCTTTTGAATCATCAACAGACTTCAATAGAAGTATGCAAATATTTTACTTGTGTCAGAAGAGTCCTGTGGCTGCTGTGCTTGGTTCATAAGATGCATTCCTGGAGTATTGATAATGATGCTGGTACACTTTTGGACACTCAGCTCATCTTCAAAATTACTTCATACTCTTAAGTTACCTCATTAGTTGTAGCCGAATTCTCTCATGGCTGTATCCCTGCAGGAAGAGCAGATGACAATGCCATAATTTCTTTGCAGTAGTTGGAAAAATGAGGAAATTATTTTGTGGAGTTTTTCTAAACCTTGCTAATAAAACACAAATTATATTTTGTGTGTATATTTAGGTATAAGCATTCGTCAGAGTCAAGGATCCAATTAACTTGATCTTTTTTGTGGCATTCTCTGGTTTTAATTTCTCTACTGTATTAAGATCTTATCCTCTTTAAGTAGGTTTAACATGTGAATCTTCCTATTTTTCAATCCTCTGTTTCTTACAGCAGGTAGGGAGGGACTGTCACCCAGAAGTCAAATCCTGCCTCTTTTACATAAAAAGAATGACACAAGAATATAGGAAAATGCCTCAGAAAGTCTTTATGCTCCTAATGAATACATTGAACCAGATAGGAGTCTCAATTTTGTCATTCATCTACATATCAGAAAGAATAGCAACTTCACTTTCTGCTCAGGAAACTCTTCTTTGGAAGTAACTCTGCTCAGCTTCTTTGCTCAGGCAACATTTGCCCCTGGTTTATATAGTTAATAGGTGCATTGCTCATTTTCTTTAGGAAGTGCAGGAAAGCTGCTTTTGCTGGAGAAGCAGGAGAAAATAGTTTTGATGGGATTTTTTGAAGAAGCCCCAGAGACTGATCCACACGAGGAAACAGAAATGCCAGCTATTTGACATAGGCTCCATTCTATCTTTCTGGGTTGAGCAATCTTGCCTGCCCAGGTTTACATTTGAAATGACAATCACAGAATGGCTGAGATTGAAAGGCACCTCTGGAGGTCATCTGGACCAAACTTCCCCTGCTCAAGCACAATCACCTAGGGCCAGTTGCCCAGGATCATGTTCAGATGGCTGCTGAAAATCTCCAGGGATGGATATTCTGCAGCCCCTTTGGGCAACCTGTGTCAGTTCTCCGGCACCCTTACAGTAACAAAAAGTGTTTCCTGATGTTCAGAGGGACCTTCCTGTATTTCACTTTGTGCCCAGTGCCTCTTCTGTTCTGTCACTGGGTACCTCTGAAAAGAGCCTGGCTCTGTCTTCTTTGCACCCTCCCTTCAGGTGTTTATACACATTAGCAATATCCCCCTGAGCCATCTGATCTCCAGCAAACTCTGGAAATCTTTCTAATGTGAGCTGGTGCTTTATTGTAGTTCTGATGTGTTCTTCAGGAAGACCTGAAACATTTAAGGTAAAGCACATGTTTTGCTTTTATTTCGTAAGACATGAATTTTGTACTACTTGATATAGGCTAAATTAATATTCTCATTAGGCAAAACCTAGCAATTCAGTGTTGATACGCATCCTGCTAATGTGTTCTCTGGACTTAAAAGTGAGTGTTCTGGATCAGAGCAAAACCTCAAGTTCTGTAGCTCTGTGTTCTGCCCTGGTAGCCAGTGACTGGGGCAGAATATCAGAGAAAAGTAGGTGTAGAAGCATCCTTTGCTGACTTTTAATTTTTCTATCCCAGGAGATCTGTGATTCAGACATCTTCTAAGTAATGGACAATACCCTCTCAGCTTGGATATGAGTGTTGTGCCTTGGTTTCTCACTTATAAGTATGCAGGAACCAAAACAGATTGATGATTAACTAACTCACTTGGTGCAAGGGCCATTTTCTATTTATATTTTTCATTGCCTGGTGTACATTTTCCTGACATCCATGATGGATGTTGATGCTTTGTGGCTCTTTGATTCACGAGTCCAAGCAGCATGAGTCCCTCTTGTGTTTCTGCAAGGCTTCATACTGCCTGCATGTGCTCTCACACATGGGATAGCAAACTCTGTGGAAGTCCTCTTCTCTCCTCTTTGCTCACTTCTCAGTGGCAAGAAGCATGATGGGAATACTGTTTTCACAGGCTCTGGGTGGAAATCAGAACAAAAGAAAAAAAGAGGAGGAGGAAGGCTAGGAATGCTGACAATTAGCTGGATCAATGTTTGCACGGTTATTTCTGCTTCTTTCTGAGAGCTGCTTTTCTATATGTCAATATAGTTGCATTTCTAGGCATCTGATCACATCGGGAACTACAGAGAGCTTTTCTTCTGTCATTCCTAATTAGTAGGTGTGACACTATTTTGTGTGTCATTAGGTGTGACTCTGCTTTGTGTCCAGGAATGAACATGTAGCAAGCCTGACTGGTTTTCTGATGGCCGTCTTTGACCATGTTACATAAACGTTCAGGCAGGAATGTGCTTTCAAAGCAAATCTCCAGAAAAGAGCCCTTCCCTGCTTGCCAGGCAGTGGACTGCTACTTGTTCTTGTCAGCTCTTGTGGAGACCTTGCCATGGCTTGGCAGCAAAATAAATACAGCTGCAGGGTCAATGAAAATCAGTGGGAGCCTATAATGGGTGGTGACCTGGGATGATCTTGCCTGAGTGGCTTATGGTTGCAGAGGAGTTAGCTCTGTGCTGTCAGGCTTAGTGCTGGCTTTAGGTAATATTCCTCGTGGGTTTTCCGCCTCTGTGGCAGACTAGGTATGATCAGCCCCCTTACAGGCAGCATAAACTGGATATCACCTGCACTGCCTAATCCAGCAAAGCCAAGATATGATGCACCTTTGCTCAGCCTAATTCAAAATGGTGTTGGCTAGTGACACCACAGATGTGGCATCAGTGACTGCATGGGCAAGATCTCACTGTCTCCTATACCTCTGCCATTTTCTCATGTGCCTCCTTGTTGTGAAAATACTTAAGTGAGTCCAAACAGCAAATAAAGCATTTGGGAAATTAAAATGTAATCACTTCGAATGGTGGGATCCTTGTTGGCCTTTAGGCTTGATGGGAGTCAGTGCAAAGGAAAAAAAAAAGAGGCAAGGGAAAAAAGCTTTCAGCAGGTGTCACTTCAGGGAGGAAATAAGGGGATTCTTTGTTTCTTATTTCTGTGTTTTATCCAAGTACAGTGACATGAAGATCATTTGCAGTAATGTGATTTTTCTCATCTTAATTAGAGATGTCTCCAGACTACCCCACCACATCACTGCTGTATTTCACTTGGATAATTTCCCTTCCAGTATCTGGTCTGCTTCTACATTTATTTAAATCAAATATTTCATTTGAATGCTGCAGCTCAGGATGGTCTCTCAGTTTAAATGCCACTGACATTACCATGGAGGTTAAAATATTTACTTAAGTATAGACAAAGTTCCCTTACCTGCCATCATTTTCCAGTTTGGGGGAGGGGAAAGCCCCTCTAGGTTTGACATCTTTGTATTGTGCAGAGTTGTTAAAAAGGGTGCCGATGAGTAGATGCATGGTAATGATGAAAAGGAGTGCATTTGGAATTCAACATAGATGGCAGAAAATGCAGGATGTCAGAGAAGCCATATATTAAACGGAATTTGAATTGGAAACTGAATCCCAACCTGCCACTGGGGGCATTTTGATCATTTTGATTTATTAAACTTTTATAACAGCATTCAGACGAAGCTGAATTAAAACGCTTAGTCTTGGGTGGTTTATGGTACACAAGTCATCATGCTAGTGAAGTCTCTCCATGATCAATGTAGAGTTAATTTAAGTTGCTTTTTTTAATGCAGGTGCACCTGTGCGCTTTAGTATGTATCTAAAAATCTAACAGTGTTCTAATGCTGAATCACTTAACAAAAATACAAAATGGAGCCACACTGACATTTATTTTCAGCTGCATTTCAGTGAACCTTGCTTTTAAATTGTAGTCGAACTGCAGGAAAACAAACTGCATATATATTCCTATACCAATTTTGTATAAATATACAAGCATTATGAAATAGCTAGCAGTGAAAATACAACTATTTCCTTGAAAATGGGTCATTCTGCTAAAGACATAGGTACTTGCATTGTACTGTTCTGACCATCTCTCAGCCTCAGCAGCTGTACGTAGCCTCAGCGAGCGACGTCCCTGCAATAAAAAGAAATCAATTTACTATTAGAGTGGCACTGCAGGTTAAAGGCATTACAGGTTCACACTCAGTTTTGCAGCAAGGAGATGATACTTCGCTGCAAATGGGGAATGATGCAAAAGATGGATGAGACAGAGTTCAAGGAGCAGTACTGTGAAGGTCTGGCACTATCATTCCAAGCTGTCTCAGAGACATGATGGATGATTCAGTGGCAAGAAGCAATAATACCTCATGATGAGAGATTCGTCTCCAGATCTTGAGCCCACTGCATGCTGTCTACCTGTTGGTGTTCCAGTGGCATAATGACTCCTGATGTGTTATGAAGAACTAAACTATTGTACTTAAGCAGCTAATTTGGAACGTTGAATTTAGTAACCTAGATTTTTTGCCAGCTTCTAGGAAAGCAAGTAGCATATCAAACGCTCCTGCACATGGTGAATTTAATTACCTCTTATTTATGTGTGGTACCTGTTGACAGGATCTTGTAAGCTGTGCTAATATGATAGGTAATTTGTTACCTCCAGAAATCACTTTCTATGTGCCCTCTGATCATTATCATGGAACATGATAAATTATCTAGCCCATGAGGTGTAAATGAAAATGAAATGGATAATTTGATTCTATGTCTAAATTGTCGCTGGAAAAGTTGTTGCAATTATAATGGAATTTATCTCATAAAAATATGCTTCACTGTGTGCCAATGACCTTTAATCATCTTGGTTGGGGAGTTATTTGAAGATAATTTTAAAGAGATTACAAAAAGTTTGCTCAAAGTTGTTTGGATAGAAGTTTTTTTTTTTTCTTTCCTAAAGAGTTTTAAATATTTGTCTGTTTAATAACTTGTATTGAAGGATTTTTCTGCAGCATTAACTGCTAGAATATTTGCAGAATTATATAGAAAGTGGTGAGAAACATATCTGCCTCTCCTGAAGAAGAGGGAAGCTTAGCTACATGCAGAAAGATAGATTTCTTCCTGCTGAGATGCAGTGTTGAATTTGGATGTGCTGGTTTACTAGGGAGCTTGTCATTGAGATTGATATGGAGCTGCTAACAGGCATGTCTTGGAGAACATTTAAGGAGTGTTACAAGGAAAATAAATGTGTTTCTCTCCCCTGTTCCCCAGGTATGTTCACAGTGCTAATGGCAGAGTCTGTGTCCTACCTCCTTCCTGAGGAAGGATGACACTGTTGCATTAGGACTGATACTTGAATTTTCATCTCTTCCCTAAATGTTTTGTGACTTTTATTTTATTTCTTTTTAAACTGCGTTGTTTCCAGGACCTCATCTATAACATTTTGTGTAGTTATTCTGTGTTCATTTTCTCAGCCTTTTGGCATGTCTGTACCATCCCAGTTGATGTCTGTACATGGCAACAAGTGCAATTTTTCACTTTCCTGAATTCTTTAATATTAAACAAAAGAGAAAATTTCTATTGGTGGGTTTGGGGACTAAACCCATAACATAAGTTATTAGTAACATAAGTTGTGTTTTTTAACAACTGGAGATATAAAGACTACCACTGTTAAATGGAGGTGGGGTAAACGAGATGTTTTTCTTTGGCTTAAAAATTGAGATGGAAGTCTCATGACTTTTAATGCTTGCTTTGAACTTTACTCTGACTTTGAATTGGGTTGACAGCAGTTGGAAATGTCTTGACTAATGATTTATTTTTCAACTTTCCATTTCTCTTGGACTGGATGACTTGCATGTCCTAGAAAAAACAAAATACATTTAGTGTGATCAAGCTTGTGATCTGCGGGCTACATCATTAGCCACTGCAATATTTTCCCCTTCTTTTTATTGGAGATAGAAAGGAGCAGCTGTTTGGCAGTGCATGAAGCACAGCTTCATTTTACCAGCCAGATACTTTCAGGGTACAGTTGCAGCATGCTTTGGTTTTTGTTTTTTTTTTTTGTTTTTTTTTTTTTTTTGTTTGTTTGTTTTTAAATATGTGATGCTGAAGCACAGTTCTTGCTTTGAATGTATGTAGCATGGCACTTGACCACCTTAGTGCGCTGAAGAGGAGAAGACATCTGCAAATTCTCACAAGTGTAGCATGCATTAGCATCACTTTTGCCAATGCCTTCTCTGTTTGTTTGTTTATTTATTTCCCCCCCTATTTTGCACCTCTGGACTTTGTGCAATATGATTTAAGTCTGCCATCTTTTGTGCCCTACCTGTTGGTTGCTATTTCTATCAGTGTAGCAGAGAAAATGCTGTCAGGTTGAATGTGCCAATAAGTAACAATGAGGTAATTGAAAGGCGATTAAAAAGTCTGTTTTACTGGAAAGAATAGCTGCTTTTCCAAAAGGCTTTGTAAAGGTAATATAATTGGACACTTCAAGAAAAAAAATTGGACTGTGTCTGTATTCTGGCTGGCTGCAGACATGTTTAAGAGGTATTTTGAGTTTAGGCTTATGGACTTCTCGTCTTTTCTGATGTTTTTCTTTGTTTTATGTGGGAAGCTGCCTCTACCTTTTAATTTTTACCTTTTTTTTTTGCTTAAATTCTTTGTCTTCAGCTATCTCCTAATGCCATTTAAAAAATCTGTTTGATCTTCCTCTTGCATTTTTCTTTCAACATGGCTGCCTAAAGAAATATTTGATGAGTTTTATTTTTCCTGGGAACACCTCCAATACCTACTTGACCTCTAACGAGGTATGTGGACTATGCAACACAAAGAATTGTGCCCTAGTGACACTTCTTTTTGCTCCAAATTACTGTCATTATCAGTGACATTTTCACAATTAGAAACAAATGATCCTCATTTTTTTTTTACTTTCAATTGTTCCTGAAACAGCTTTAGCCTTTTTTTGAATAATATTATAAGAGATTAAAGAACTGATAGAGAGAGCACAGGCTGGCTTTTCATTCAAGCCAAATCAAGTGATGGTTTAAAGAAGTTGACCAAGCAACTTTCTGGAGTTGCAGACAGATAAAGAGTGGTTTAATTAATGTTTTGTCCAGATTTTGCTGCCCTTTACCAAAGCAAACCCTAAAGCAGGAATCTAGTGGTATGTCAGTGCTTCCAGGCTGGAACAAAGAATATTTTAGAAACGTGTCATGAAAGGAGGACAATGTTCTTGCTCTGAAACGGAATGTTTGGTACAGGTGCTATTGCTTACATTATAAAAAATGGAGGGGACAGGCAGGGGAATGTGTGTGCCAAACAGTACGTGCAGTCACCTTATTAAGGAGACTATCCCCTAAGACATTTGCATCATTAGGACTTCTGATAATTAAGATGAACTATATTTCAGTAAGAAGACAGCCTTCTGGCCAACTGACTAAGCAGATGCCAAGTGGAAGCAAATGATGCTAAGTTGAGCTCTCAGGCAATTAACAGAAATTAATGGACCAGGTACCTACAGTCTGTTTCCTGTGGGTGTCAGTTCAGTGCCCTTGCCCTTCCTGCACTTCCAGCTCAGATGACTTTCAGGGGTTTAGCACCTGAGGTTTCCTTATCAAAATTTGCAGGGAGTTATCACCTGCTTAGCAGAGCTTACAGAATTCCTGTGGTGGATTAAGAATTTCACAGGATTCTGGAATTTTAATTGATTGAGTGGGAATAATTGAAGCAATTCTTTGATGACAAAGAATCCTGTTTTGACTCATGGCATAGTGTTACAGAGGAAGCCTTCCAGAGGGACTCGCACTGAGTAAAGAGCTGAAACCTGTCACTCGCCATTTGATCTGGTTTCAATCTCATTGCTGAAAAATGCATCTCCATATTGCCATAATCTGTGGATCTTCCTGATCTGTGAAGGAATTTCTTGCATGCCTTGTTATTGACTAATTCTGTGCCTCATGAACAGATTCATACACCAATTATTTATTTGTTTATTTATTTGTTGGACCTTTCCTTAAAGATATGTATGTAGGCATGGGCAATGTCTGTTTATGTCCAACAGCATCTGATATTACAGAAGAGGCAACAAAAGGATGATCCTACCTCTCTTTTCTCTCTCCTACTCTCCGTGACTTGCTGTTTCCTCTTCTTTTACATCAGAGGCGTGCTTGGCCGTCTCTCCAGTGACCTGGCTGGGGAACTAAATTAAAAAAAAACACTGAGACTGTAGAAAGATGTGGATGTTTTTGTGTCAGACTAGTATACTAGTAGCAGGACCACTGGAAAACATGGAAAGACCAGAGGAGAGGTGGTAGTTTACTCCCCGCAATGATGTGGTCATATTGGGTTGGCTTAGATATAATGTTAGGCTGCATCCTCAGCCTGCTTTGCAGGTGGATTACACTGTACTGCAAAAATCTTTGTGCCCACAGGGTATTGTAGTGTGGAATGGTTCCTGTGATAAACAGTGTTGTCTTGGGGGCTTTCTTTGGTAGCAGCTTCCTTGTATGAACATGCCTTTAGAGGAGCTGATATAACAGAAAGGGACTGACAGGAGATACAAGTATGTTCCCTCGAGCCCACATTATCTTGTCATAGCTGGGGAGATAACCAGATACGAGAACGATAGGCCTTAATGTAATAGGCCTGAATAGAAAAACCCACAGTAAACCTCATCTTTGGGTTGGTAGGGGAAGAAACAGCTGGACTTGATATGGAAGAGGAAGGAATCAACCAGAAAACAGAAAAGTAAATAAAAAGGAAAAGAAAGAGAAGTAAAATATTTCTCTTGAACTGGACATTTGATTTAATTTCAGAGTGCTAATCAGGCCATTTAAATACATAAATACAATAACATTTGAAGTGGCTTTTCAACCATACACTAATGAAGTAAGTTATTATGATTCATATAATTAAAGCATGGTAAAGCAAACCTACCAGTGTAGTTGTTTTATCAGTTGTATTCAATGAATAATAAGATTGACAGCTATGCAGACATCACTGTGCTGCTCTGAAAAGTATTTGAAATTTTCACCCAAAGTAAAAATGTGGGGGCAAAATGCATTTTTGTTAAAGAATTTGTGGAATCTAAATGAAAAATATTATTCCACTAAAGAAAAAGTGACTGATTGCAATATTAGAACGAATCAAATTTTTCTAAAGGACATTTAAAAGGAGTGAGGCAACCAGAGGTAAGGTGTTCGTAGTTCGGAAGAGAAAAGACAATACAAAGGCAAAAATAGTATACTGAATAGCAAAAGATTATGAACTTGGGTGAGAAAAGTGCCATGAAGGCTCATAGATGGAATAACAGATGTTTTGTGGCTTTTTAATGATTGATTATTATATGGGGTAAATGGGGCATGAAGAGAAGCGCTTCATTAAATAACTTGAGAAAAATTAGGCGACATATCAAAGGGAAAATGTTTTGATCTCTTTAGTGCTTTCAAAGGGTACTTTGAGCTTCAGCAGTGTTACTGGCCTGCTTCTGTTACCCATTTTTTTACTTTATGTGTTGAAGAGAAAGAAATGGTAAATTATTCAGCCCCAAAAAGTATAAACACCACAGAGATAGAATACTTACCTGTGGGGGAAGAACAGGTAAGTATTCTAACTACCTGTGAAACAAAGGCAGCAGGGCAAAACATTTTGCTTTGCAGGAGTGGCTGTGTAGAAAAATGGTAGTTTTATCTTCTTTTAAGGTATTTCATTGTAAGCCCTAGTATTACTCATGGATTGGCCTGCAGTGAGAAAAATTGAGGGAGTACAAACAAGCTATTTCACTTGCTGACTTTGTTTACCTTTGCTGATCATTTCCCCCACACATTAAAGCAATGATGGGATATGAAAAAGACTTCATAAGATGTATGTGGAATGACTTAATGAAGGTACAACATAATTATGGTTTCTTACTGCATCTATACTACATTAACCATTCAAGGATGTAAATCAACAGAAAATTAATCTGTTTTCTGGTTGGCTTATATTGCTTTGGCTCTGCAAAGTAGCTTTTGTTTCAAAACCTAGAGCTCTCCATTCAGGCATCAGAATAAAAAAACCTGAAACCTTGATAATTTGTAATTAAATGTGAAGGAAATGTGCCCATACAGCCATGCACCATCCACACTCTGAAAGAAGATAGTTGGATCATTAGTAGCTCTATGCAGAGGGCACTCATCTATAATGGATTACATGGACTGAAGCCTATGGGTTATTTCCAATAACGTCCAGTATTCCGTGAGTAGCTTGACAGCTAGCAGCAGTTTCTTGGCTTTTTTTTTACTTCTAGAGGACATGATAGTGACTTCAGAAAGCATTGCTGCTGGGCCAAAATCTTCTTAGTTTAATGAGTAGGCTTGAGGAGAGATGAAGTATGAGGGTAAGCATGAGGGAGGCACTACGTGTATCACTGAGCATCTAGCAATCTATAGCTTAAGATTTATCAAGCCAGAGACTATATCAATGAATTATGTGTGTAACATCCATGCCAAACTTTCTACAAATTTGTCAAATAATTTCTGAACTTGTGTTTTTGCCCAGTTGGGAGCAATGAGTTCCCACAATTAGCTCAAATTATTAACGGAAGAACGTTCTTCCTTCCAAAGCTGCCATCTACTTTCACTCCAAGAAACAGCAAGTCATTCCTTATTAATCAGTTTCATGTCACTTGTCATTTCATAAGCATCTAGCATGTATTCCTTCAATCATCATTTCTTCATGTTGAGTGTTGCAGATCGATTAAATGTTTCTATGTAGGAAGCTGTCCTAGGTCTTAAATAACTTCTATTTGGCTTTTTCTTTGTCTTCTCTTCTGGCTCATCTCACAGGAGACAGGAAGACCAGATCTATATAATTTATTTTAGATGAGAGAACGTTATGGGTTTACACAGTCACACAAGATACTATGCTTTCTTTGTGTTGTGTTCCTAATAATCACTGATACCTTATTTTTTTTGTCTGAATTGAACTGACATGGTCTTGAAATTCCCAACAGAAATATTATTCCTGTCTGATTATACTGATTTAGAGTCTATAAGGGATTCATAAGGCTTTGTATTTATCAGCTTTGACTTTATTTGCCATTTTATTTCTTAATTCTGCAGTATCTTAAGGAAAACAAGAAAACTTGTATGTGACTATTCCCAAAATACCTGCAGCTGTGTAGCACAGCAGATAGGGCCACTGCTGCTTTAATTGGAGCCACCACTAAAACCCCATGTTTTTTTACTGGCATTGTAGGTAGACATATGACTTAGTGAGTATTTAGGAAAATGGTTCAGCCTCAAAAGCAGGGTTGTAGAGACTCCTCTGAGAATCTCTGAACCTTTAGGGTAAGGTGCTGTCCTTGGAAATGGTGAGTCTCTGCATGAATTCTGACTCCAGTCAGACAAGAGAAATGGATGTGGAATGTCCTTATGCTGCGAGATTAAGTGTCTCCTCTAAAATCCTGAATTATGCTCTGAATGCCCCTTTTTATTATCTGGTCCCTCACATGCAACTAGGCTGAAAAATCAAAAAGTCATTTTGGAAATGTTATTGTAAATGCTTTTTCTTGCAGCTATTTTCTGAATTTGGATGAACTTTTTTTATCTTAACCCTCTCATCTTTTATTGTTTTGCTACACACATACACACTCACCCTTTCCTCCCTATCAAGAAATGCAACCCCAGACTCTCTGGCCCATTTCCTTCCAAAGGAGAAAGATATTTTTGTGTGTATGTGGAGTTACTCTGTTTTCAATTTGTAAGTCACTGCACTTAGAAAGGTATAAAATACCTGTGCATGAGATTGGTTTATGGTACCTCTATATTCTTGACTGTAACCAATGTTAACTATAAAATAGGTTTCCTGTACATGTGTGGCCCTGAGGAAGGCATTATCTGAACACTGGAAAAAAGCCAGAATCAGCTTCATGCTCAGGATTGCCTTGCCCCTGAATTTTCACTGGCTGAATGTGTGTGCTAAGGAGAAGGATTTGCATCCTGAGAATATGCCTCTGAAGTTGGGAAAAGAGGCTGTGCCAAGTGGGGAGAACGTAGAGATACAAATCTTGCTGATCACTGACTTCTCGGTACAGTGATGAAGAACTTAGAGTGAAACTCTGGTGAATTTTGGAAAGAAAAACACTATATTAAATGAAAAGGACAAGGTTTAAGGGAATGTTTTTAAATGTCAAAATGCTGTGTTGTGGCTTCTTATGCTTGGAAAAGAAGTTATGTTCATCTATTCTGAACATTTCTGTGAGTCCAGCTTGCCTTTCCCATTACAGGTTGGGGAGGAAGGTGAATAATAAGTGAAGGCTTTCTTGAGACCAGGCAAGATTATGTGTATTGAAAGGTAGAAGCCTAAACAGAGTTCAGTAAGGCAGCTTCACCAGTCTTCTGACTGAGTTGACAAAAACTCCTTTTTTATGCCCCAAACTCATATTTCTCAGAGGGATACCAAGTCCTGTGAGAGAAGTTTCCTGGTGCTTGCAGTTATTTAAAAGCAAACAAACCAGCCAAATTCTTCAAACAACACTCACACATCAAAATTTTGAGGCAAAACTTTAGAATTCAGCAGGAAGAATCATGACTTTCCTCATCTTCATTAAAAACAGTATTTAAAATTTCTGAAAAGGTACTCCCAGCTTTGGGTACTGGGGCCAACAGAACTTGCTGGTAAAATTGCACAGGTTTTTTTTTCCCCATGATAACATGCTTTTGTTACCAACACTTATGTAAAATGTAAGGGCTCCTTTAAGGTATTGCTACTGTCTGACTGCTAATATGATGACTGCTGATTTATTTTTGTCTCCATATCTTTTGTAGTGTGCTCTTAGGTGCTTGGTTCAACATGCAGAACCAACAAAACCCCAGCCTTCGACAAAATGCCTGTTATGCACAGGCCATCAAAATGTAATAAACAACACAGGTTACTTGTGCAATATTTGAAGGTAGCAATTTCCACAACGGTGCATATTATTATCAACTATATTATTACCAGTGGATCTTGTATTTGGAGAGAAAAGCTGTACTGTACAATTTCTACCCTAAGAATTTCTTCTCTTATTATTTCTGTAGATTTGTTGATTTTGTTTGCGTTTCTTATGAGAATACACAAGGCTGGTTCCAGAACTTTCAGTGTGCCAGCCCAGCTTGAATAGATGTTGGTTAGTATCATAGTCAAGAATTAAAACATGCAGCTGCAGAATAAGAAGCTGTGTATTCTTGTTAAGTTTGCTCATAAAAAAATTGATAACATAATTTAGAATGATTAAAATAAGAGAGCAAAAAAGTTTTGGTTTTTTTTTTTTTAAAAAAATTAAATGTTTGTGTCAGTTGAAATAAGATGCAAGATTTAGACTTTTACTGTACTTGGGGAGTTTCTATTCCAGATTCCTGTTGATACTTTGAACCTTTTTTGCAACAAAACAAACATAACAGGCTTTAATCAACTCATATAAAATCATAATATCTCATAAAAATCTTATTAGCCTGCAGAACTGGTGGGGTTTTCTGTTCTGATTTGTTTCTCTAGAAATTTCTTTCAGGCTTTTTGTCACACTCAGAATCCATTTGACAATGGGATGGATGGCAGCTGCTTTGTTACCCTCATTTCATAGGTATTCCTTAACATCTGTCCAGGTACTGTGGCAAGGATGGTGGTTACTTTTGGTCACCTCTATCCCCCCTGCCCCTTTCTGAGGCTGGCTTTCATGGTAAAAGCAGATGTGGTAGCCAGCACCTTCTTAAAGGTAGTCTCAATCCTTGCCTTCCCTTTACTCCGCTCTCAAGAGCCTGAACTTGTGATTCCATTTCTCTCCTGGCACTGGCTTTTGTCTGAAACTACTGTGAGTTGCTGCAGGGACCTAGGAAAGCAGGGAACTTCCATGTACACCCCTGCAAGATCAGTTTTCAACCTAAACCACTGTGAATGTGGTGTAGAGGAGTGACTGCAAGCAACTGATGGTGGGAAGTGCAGGAGTAGGGTTGCCCTCTGAGGTGTGTTTTAGATGATGTGTATTTCACATCTGTGATGTAAAATTATGGTGTAAAAACAATTTGGAAAAGAAAATTATGGTGTAAAAAAATAGAGGGAAGTGTCTCAATGCCTCCTAAAATTAGTCCCCTTCTCTGTCATTCCAGTGGGCTGCCTTCTGGCATTTTTGGCAAGAAATTTTTGGACATGCTGTAATAAGAAATGTGAAGACATTGCTGGTGGGAACATCTATATGTGTCTTAGAAAAGATTATGAATAGAAAGAGAGGGATTTGAGCAAGAAAACATCACCTCAAAAATAAGTTTGCTCAAAAGCGATGATGGATTCTGTCATATCTCCCCATAGATTTGCATAGGCTGAGCACACACAAAATCTCTCTAGAGAATCATTAATGTGTAACCCTTATATTACCTTGTATCAGTTTTTCCTCTGATGGTAGTATTCAAGTGCTGACAGAAAGCTTTTACTATCCACGAAATGGGAT